>JANDEH010000013.1:37555162-38755162 GCA_024610705.1 Tetragnatha versicolor
TTGAAAAGTCTAGTGAACCGCTTCATTTGAAACAATGTTTTATTTTCAAGTCGTTTTCCATGAAAACATTTTTCACTTTTCCATAAATATTTAAATTTTAAAGGAAAATATCTTGAAATAAAGGAAAGTAACGTTTGAAAATAAATTATTTGAATTTATTTTAGCGTTTTCACAACTTATATCCTTTTTAAATGTACAATTATAGAGTTTTTCGAGTTAAAATATTTAATTTTTGAAGGTTTTCATCTAGTTAACAATAGTGAGTCGAGCAGTCTACTCTAGTAGAGAAATGGAGAAATAAGCGTTTTCGGCTATAAATTCGCTAATTACTCGTAATTATTCGATTTTAAAGCTTTGAAAACTATCCCAAGTTACTCCCCGACTCGGAATACGTCTATACGTCGAGTTTGGTTTCGGTCCGTGGCCTATTTCAAGAGATTACCCCGGACATACCCACACACACACATACATACATACACACATCGCCCGTTAGCCTTTTATTTATACAGAGACTAGCTGATATGCCCGGCCTTGCACGGGTGGAGTGTATATATATTTTTTTAAAATTAAATTTTTTAAAATATATTTATAATTTTTAAATCAGCAATTACCAATCATCCCGGTATCCCAGACGTCTTTTTCCTATCCGTGTTCCCGGTAATTTTCCTATCCCGATGTTCCCGGTACTTTTCCTATCCCGATGTTCCCGGTACTTTTCCTATCCCGATGTTCCCGGTACTTTTCCTATCCCGATGTTCCCGATAATTTTCCTATCCCGCTGATCGAGGTAATTTTTATGTCCCGGTAATCCCGGTACTTTTTTTTCCTATCCCGATGTTCCCGGTAATTTTCCTTTTTCCGGTGTTCTCGGCAATGTTTCCTAGTAAATTAATGAGTCTAGTGAACAAAAATAATAAATTTGAAACAATAATAAAAGATCTAGTAAATTTAAAAGTCTAGTGAACCGCTTCATTTGAAACAATGTTTTGTTTTAAAGTCCTCTTCCATGAAAATAAAATTGTTAATAATATCCGTGTTCCCGGTAATTTTCCTATCCCGATGTTCCCGGTACTTTTCCTATCCCGATGTTCCCGGTACTTTTCCTATCCCGATGTTCCCGATACTTTTCCTATCCCGATGTTCCCGGTAATTTTCCTATCCCGATGTTCCCGATAATTTTCCTATCCCGATGTTCCCTGTAATTTTCCTATCCCAATGTTCCCGATAATTTTCATATCCCGATGTTCCCGATAATTTCCTTATCCCGATGTTCCCGATAATTTTCTTATCCCGATGTTCCCGATAATTTTCTTATCCCGATGTTCTCGGTAATTTTTCTTTTCCCGATGTTCTCGGCAATGTTTCCTAGTAAATTAATGAGTCTAGTGAACAAAAATAACAAATTTGAAACAATAATAAAAGATCTAGTAAATTGAAAAGTCTAGTGAACCGCTTCATTTGAAACAATGTTTTGTTTTGAAGTCCTCTTCCATGAAAATAAAATTTACAATTTTCCATAAATATTTAAATTTTAAAGGATAATATCTTAAAATAGGGGAAAGTAACGTTTCAAAATAAATTTTTTGAATTTATTTTGATGTTTTTACAACTGATATAGTTTTTAAATGGACAATTATCGAGTTTTTTCTGTTAAAATATTTAATTTTTGAAGGTTTTAATCTAGTTAACAATAGTGAGTCGAGCAGTCTACTCTAGTAGAGAAATGGAGAAATAAGCGTTTCGGGCTATAAATTCGTTAATTACTCGTAATTATTCGATTTTAAAGATTTGAAAACTATCTTAAGTTACTCCCCGACTCGGAATACGTCTATACGTCGAGTTTGGTTTCGGTCCGTGGCCTATTTCAAGAGATTACCCCGGACATACCCACACACACACATACATACATACACACATCGCCCGTTAGCCTTTTATTTATACAGAGATTTTTGTTTATAATTAAGTTTTGCATTAAAAATTTATGTTCTTCTTTGAAATTAGTTTAGATTTAAAAATATCACGAGTCTAAATCCATCAACTAATTTTAAAAATTATCTTATAATAGACATATCCGTTATGCCCGTTCAATTTTCTATTAAAGTGTTAAGCGTGATAAAAAACACAGTAACAAAAATAATTCACTTTAAAAATTAGTATTCCGTCATTATAATTCTTTATAGTTATAATTATTATTCCCTCTTTTCCAAAAAAAACTTTTAACCATGTTTTTTCTTAATTTTTGAGCATTTTATTGCTTGTTTTTTGAAGGACTTGGTTATTTTAGGAGCAAGAGTTTTTTTTCAAATTCTTACTTGGTTGAAAGTCAATTTGTGATGAAAAGTTGGAATTAAAAATGCTAAGCACTAAAATGTTAAAGAAGATGAGCCTTTACAAGATTATTTTGTTCGATTTAATTATATTTTTTATGGAAAAACTGTTTTTTTAAAAGACAGAACAGATATTTGATATCTTTATCTTTCTTTATGTTATATATTTTATTTTAATTATTTGTTCTAAAAAGTTTTTAAACCAGACTCAAGTTGAGGAACTAGATTTATTTAATGAAATTTAAGCACTTAATATATAAATATCCAAATAGGTTATAGATAACATTCACAGAACCGTTGTATGTATTTGATTAACCAAATTTTAAAGTGCTTTAAAATAGTATTTACTATCTTCTTATGTCACAGAATGGTTTGGCTTAGTGTGTATTTAATGTTCAATCATGTTTTTGTTAAAAACTAAGAGAATCTATGAAAAGATATGTAAGCCTTGTTTTATGTACAAAAACTTACAAAGTTTTTAAAAGAAAAAGGGCATCACTACTGACGTATCCAAAGCTGATTAATGGGTATTTTTACAAATTTTGCTTTACCACGACTCCATAATTTTTTTTTAAAACCCCTAAAAAAGAGACCCCTTTATTCTTCACATTACCAGACAATAAAAATGCTGTCAATTTTCGCTTAGCAGCCATCTTTTCGTTACAATTTTTTTCTCTCCATCTGAACATATAAAAAAACCTGCTGATGTGTGATTTGTTCGAAAGTTTATTTTTTCGCCAGACGGTCGTTAATTTTTTTTCTCGATCTTTCGAAGTAGATGACGCGAAAGGGAGAGCTGACAGTTTCACAGGAAATTATTAGTAATTCTGTTCCCTGACTTTGATGTTTGAAATTAAGTGGAAATTTAACGGATTTCCCAACCTACTAGGTATATTTTTTGAAGAATAAAAATGTTCAGGTTTAAGTACGCGAAGAATGATTCTGAATTCAATTTAATTAAAGAGGCTTTCGCTTGTGATGTACCTACTGCATGTTGGATATGACTATGGTTGAATACGGGTTACAATAGCAATATTAACTTCTTTATTAAAAACAAAATGTTAAGAACATGAAGAAAAGCATATGATACGCCAAGGGGATAAAAAATTTTAGCTTTGGTTCACATAATCTATAAACTTTTTATGTGGCTTAGGTTCCCCCTATTAATGTGATTGAAATTTAAAGGGGGAGAAACATATATGACTTGAAAATATTATTAAAGAAGTTTTAGCCCTTTACTAGCCTTTTTGCTAATGAGAGATTTTATGCTTGCATATGTTGACTCCCATTTTCTATGAACTAAGCGAAGTAATATGAAATGAACCCTCAAAATGCCTTAAAAATATCGATTAATTTGTTACTATTAGAAACCAAAATAGGAACTTTTTCATCCATTTTATAATTTTTAAAAATTAATTTTTTCCAAAATAATGAATGTTTTCGTAATACTTTTTAGTGTACAAAAAAATGAAACGAGATAAAAAACCCATAAACATCCTGAAGGCAGCAAACATAATTAAATAAGGTAAAGCAAACTAATTTTACTTGATCTAATAATCACCACACGTAATTAATTTTTGCAAACTGTTCCTTCATTAGTAAAAACCGGAAAAGGTGTCCATTTTTTCACCTGTTCCTCTTAAAAAGATTTTTTTTGAAGATAATACCCAGAAAAACATTTTAATTGAGAAAAATTATTACTTTCTTTGGACTATTTCTACATAAAAGAATAACCTAGATAAAAAACAATTGAAGCCAGTTCTTAATTTTTGGTTTAAAGCTAATTAAAAGAAGGAATTCTTGACAAAGTTAAAACTCGATTTCAAACCACAAGAACTTTTTATTGTTGTTTTTTTATTAAATTTTCATAATGCTTTTTTTCTCGAAAAAAAAAATTGTAAAAGAGTAATAAAAAGTTGGCATCATGAGAGTAAAAATTTTAAAGACTTGCACAAGAAGTATTAAACTTTTTTTGCCAGAGCTTTATTTGAATTATTTTTTACCAGTTAATCGAAATACTCTCTTATTTGGAAGAAGTTTTTAATTTTCAAATTATCTAATACTTAATGTAAACTGTATTTTTTCTGAATTTTGAGTGTCCACATTTACTTAGTCCACATTTTTTAGTTTTTAAAGCTCAACTTTAATTTAAAATTATTTTTTAATGTTTTAAACTATATGAAAACGCTTCAACAAAAAATACTAAAGATTGTCCAATCAACCAAGTAGTAAGGTGCTCTTAGTTTTGAATTCCCCTTGTATAAATGAAAACTTTACACCTTGAAATATTTGGAAACCTAAGTGTCCTACTGGGACGTCTGTGTCCTGAAATAAAAAAATTACATCAATAGTGGATTTATTTTGCTTTGATCCATCTCTATGAATAACAATTTTAATGGTATGTTTTAATTATATTGAGAAATTTTATATTTGATTTTATGGGGTCCTCATCTGCACGATCATGGAAAAAAAACCTATTAGACTGATAAATATCAGTTAGCCTAGAATAAATTTAATCTGTTTTTTAAAATACACTTTCATATTAAGATAAGATTTGAATTTAATCAATAGAGAATCAACAGATATTCCTAGCTTATTATATTGTTTTGCTTTGTATTGTACATTATGGAAAATAAATTATTATTATTATTAGCTACATTGGTGCATGAAAGTGCAATTTGTCAGACTGTCAGAGGATTTAAAACTAATGACAAAAATAGAAAAAGCTGAGTTATAATAGGATTATTGTTGTACATAAGTTGAACAACTATTAAAGCTGTAATTGTTATCAAAGTTGTAGCACTTTTGTGTCTCTTCATTGCATGCTTTCTTCGTGCCTTCTTGAAGAGAACTATTAATTAGCTTAAACTATTAATACGCTGTAAAAAATTAATATTTCTTCGCATTCTTTCCATGATTTTTTCACTAGTTAATTCCGTAATCCTAGAAAACGAAATTTTAACGTGAAATTTTTCACGAACTCATCCTGTGTGTTCTTTCACCTGATACAAAATATAAACTTTTCAGATTGAGACTAATGACATTATTCACAGCCACTTAACTAGTGGTTAACGAGCAGCTATACTCCGTGTAATAGACGACATTAGTTATGACGTCACTTGCTTGTTTGGATACGTTGATTCCATCCGTGATTGGTTCCGCATGGAATTACTTCCCATCATGGAACCAATCACAGATAGATTCGACGTATCCAAACAAGCAAGTGACGTCACACTAATGCCGTCTTTTAAAATAGGCGGTTCGTCATCACCATGGCAACGCAATAGAAATGCAATGGGAAATGACTAATAGCGAGCCGCCTATTTTATTTACCCAGACTATAAAGAAAGAAAAAGTGCTTTTTGTTGACTCTGATTGTTGGAATCCTTCTTTAAACGATGGTTAACCACTAGTCAAGTAGCAGTGAATAATGCCATAAAAAAGTGTTTTTTAGGGTTATAGTGTGATTACTTAAGCAATTACTATTAGTTATTACTAATTAGTTTATGGACGATGTCAACTATGTAAACAAACAGTCGGACTTCCTGGCTGAGTTTTGACTTCCGGTATGGCGGGTTGCCAAAGTGTGAGAGTTATTGCCCTTTTGGCGATATCTGACATGTCCATATTATTCGTTTTAAATTTTTTGAGCGCATGGAAATGATATGACGAAAAAAGAAAAAACCCGGACGTTTCCACAAATAACGGGAAAATTAAAGACGGGCATTTCCACGAATGATGGGAAAATCCGGCAACAACGCTACCGGGCAATTTCCGTTTTTTGAAGAAAAAGTTTTACTTCGTACATAAATTTTCTTTTCATTCCCTTAGAGCTTTACAAGTAGATATTGCATTTGCCATATTTAAACACCGACTACTGTCATTGCTTGAGGGAGATCCACTCCCTCATAACATAATCAACAAAGAGCAACGCGGAACAAAGGTTTAATTACCAAAGAGAAATTCGTCATCGTGCACGAAACCGTCATAATCGACCTCATTTGGTATACAATACTTAACAGTGGTAATTCAAACACGTCATAGCTTACACGAAATCCTTTCACTGACTGTAAAAACAGAAATTACCCCGTTAATAAGTACCCTACTCATAACTCAAAAGTTAATTAACTATTCCTCTTTCTTATTCATAGTTAATTAAATTCATCAAAACACAAAACATGTAGCATCTTTTTCCCTGCAAATTCAATTATACTTTCACAATCTGCTGACATATCCTTGTATATATCCGCACAAACTATTTAAAAAAAGTATCTGTTGCCAGGTGCATTTTTCTACATGTCGTATAGAACCGGATGACCGTTGGAAAAGCCGTTAATGCTATTAGCGATTCTCTGCGTGTGCTTGCCGAGTTCAATTCCGCTTAATTATTAACTATTATCAGAGCGGATGGGGAGTGAGCATCTGGATGAAGTAATTAAATTAAGTCTTGTGGGGTAATCCGATGCCGCTTTTACGAAGAAGTCAACAGCTACAATGTAATGGAATTTGACGAGGCTTAATGACGTTGTTAGATTTTTCTCGACGGTCTTCAATTTGATGTGGGGTCAAATGGACTCTGTCATCGTTGTTGTGACATGTTCAAGTATAATGTGGAAAAAAACCCAGGGAAATTATCGGAGAAGAAACATGTTCTTAATGAAGCATGAAGCATTACCAAACATGTAATTTCTTTTACAACAAGAATAAATTATTCGAAGTAAAATAAAGACAATTTTATAAAGTCATTAAAGTTGAGCGATATGATAGGATTTTAAAATTTTGCTAATTAATTACTAAGAAGGTCAATTTTATTAATATAAAACCAGTTTTCAGCTTAAAAGTTTACCGTAAATGAAACACAGTGTCTCCAACTTTAACAAGTATTTAGGAATAAAATAAGAAAAATACAAACATGCATTGAAATTTTCATACATTGGATAAAACTAGCAATGGGGCTTGCTTCAATAATCCCACTACTATTGACGTATCGTTATTCCAGTTCTTTTTTCAAATGTGTGCATGTGCAACTTGTTTTTATATATATAAAAACCCTTCCTTATAATATGAAGAAAATAATAAAGATTAGATTCTATTAGACAAAGAATAAGTCCAGTGAGAAGGATCCGTATCTAATACTAAAGAAACGTTTCCACTTACACAATTAGTTACATTATAAAAAATTGAAAAATTAATTGAAATAAAACTGACAGACCACAGATGCAGATCAAAAGAATGGCTGTTGTCTCTCATCAGTATTAGTCTATAAACCTTTTTAGACCTAGCAGCTCCGAATTTCCCACAGGATTCAATGGCAATCTCGAGCGGTTTAGGATTGATAGGGTTAATATTAGAGTAACAGATAGGAAAAGTTTTAACTATGCAAAACCACTTTCCCGAAAACCTGCGTATCGTGCATAATGAATCCGAACTATAAGAAAGCATAAACTATAGAAGATCCTCCGAGGCACTGCAGAAAATTAACGAATCCGTGAAAGACCTCACACATTTACGATTCCCCATGGATTGCAAAGATAGAAACACCGCATTAGAAGCCTCAAACAGACTCGTGTTGTCGTCGTGTGCCACTTGGAATACCCAAGCTACACAAGGAAGCAGACTCGTGTATGCAATACATATATTTCAAGTACCCAAAACCAATTACTTGCAAGATGGGCAAAGCCCTTGCAGTTTAGATCTCCATTCGCTGTGACCGAAAATGAAACTCTTACAGCCGTATTCACCATAAACTCTAACCCAAACTTAAGTTAATAACCGAAGAAAAAGTCGTTTTACTCTGAAAATCCTATTCACCAGCGAAAAGTAACCACAGATTTCATTTTACTAACTCAAGTTAGAGTTTATTTCAATAACCGAGCCCAAAGTTGTGTTATCTTCAGTTAGAGTTAACCGCGCATGCTCAGAACACGTTTTTTGTTTGCAAGCAATGATTTCTCGACGCCATGTTTTTCCTGCATATTGCCCATACTGTTGGAAGATTTTATATCTTTACAAGCTGTAGGTAATAGAATACGGATTTTAGACAATTAATTTCCCAATGAATCATTGTTATTATTTTTTTAATTGAAGAAGAAGATACAGGATTCCGATTCTGTGAAAGAATTCTGGTTTTCTGCCTGGGACTTCGGAATTAAAAAGGTAAATACACTCAATATTAATTTAAAGATTCAATGAAAGCTTTCTTTCAGAAATAATATTTATTTGAATTGTTTTGTTTTCTTTTATATTAATCTTTAATAATTGTTCTTTTTTAAAGTACTATTGCCTTAATTTCTATTGAGTATAAGGGATATTAATTTTTGCACAGATGTTTAATTTTGATTTTTCATGTTATATAGGTAGTTCTTAATTTTAACGAGATCAAAGATTTTAGTATTGTTTTACTTGTTCTGATACAAATAAATTTTTACTTTTTCATGTTATTAGGTAAAATCAATATTTTAAATTCTTTTTCTCCTCTCGGTGATTTCTGTAAATACATTTCTTCTGCATGAAACAAAATAGACGTTTTGTTTAGTTGACTTAAATAGAATTTATAAAATTTATATTCTTTTATATTTATATGTTGTATTTATTAAATTATTGTATTTATTTTGAATTTATATTTATGATAGTGTCAATGCATACTATAATGTAATTATAACTAGGTTGTTTTTTAATTAACTTTCGTTTTGCTCCTGTAAAAAAAGGAGGAAATTGATCCACACCAATGTACCTATCTACCAGTAGCAAAATTATTTCTAAATTCCTACTACTTTTTTTAGGAGCAAAACAGAAGTTACTTAAAAAACAACCCTCGTATATAAATATTATAATCTTAATCACTTTTTAATTTTTGCTTGGTTTTATTTCTCGATTTTGTGATCACAATGCATTGTGGTGATCACTAATGCATGTTTTTTTTATTTTTTATAGAGAATGCTGTTCCTTGTGATTACATGAAAGAAATATTGAAGATTAATTGAATTATGGAGACACAACTTCAGTGCCGACATGATGTTTACAAAATTGAAGCATAATATTTTGCAGTGTGTCCATCATTTTAACTTTACTTCCACTAAAATTATCAAGTTGTTTTCTTCTATTAGTGAAAAAACCATTCTAGTGGAAAAATGATGAATGATTTGTATGTTTTGAGTTGAACTTGATTTGTGTACTTAGTTTTAATGAAAAAAAATCTTAATAGTGATTGTATATACTAACAACTATTAATGTATAAAAGTTAAAAGGTTTTGTATGTTAACATATTGAACAGATGTGGTAATATTTTATAGAGTTATTTGAAAAAGAAGTTACTCTTTTGCAATGAAAATATACTTTATTGTTAAGAATTTTGTTGATTCATTTAAAATTTCAATTTATATTTTCTTTTATTCTTTAACTATTTATTGAATATATACTTTTGAATTCTTACAAGGGCAAATACACTCCAGGTAAGTCTAAATTAGTGAAATAAAAATTAATGTCTTTGTAAAATATGTCCTACTCAATGTTGTAGTAATTTTTGGTTATTATCAATTGTCTTTTGAGAGAAATTTTTATAAATTTCTTTAAAAAGATTGTCAATTTAGAATATAAATTTACTGTCTAGATTAATCAAGTGTTTCATAAGGGACACTGATATAAATAGTCAAATAAAAATATACAAGAATTTTTTATGTATCCTGTGAAAAGTATAAAAAATTTACAAATTGTTTTTAAAAAATTATTGGTTGAATTTAAATTTTTTTGTGCAATTTTAAAAGGTATGATTTTTGCGGATCAACTTAAGAGCCAGATTTTTGTTTTGTTTGGTGAAATGTTTTTGGAAAATGTGTTTTCCACAAATTTAAAAAAAATGTTTCTGCGCAATGTTTGTAATTTGAAGTTAGAATGTGATTATATTTGATTTTCTTGTTTCCAATTTGCTCTCTACATATGATAAAACGTAAATAAAAAATTGTTTCATATCCAACCACGTGTTTTTTCTTACAGAAATACTTACACCAGCTATTTTATTAGTAGTAATTAGGTAATTGAAAATTTACTTCCTTTCTCCTGAATATCTTCATTTAAGTATTGATAGCTTTGCAAACATAGCAAATCATTCCGTTTGTAATCAACGATGGAAAAACTCCGCAAAATTTCATGTGTTGGGCGTCTTGAACTCATTGATATATTGAATAAAAGAAAATAAAAAAAAATTAAAGAGAGAAAAGACTGTTTTATTGAATATTCTGACCTAGAATTCCAGAAAAGATTTCGACTAACTCAAGAGAGTGTAGTAGAGAGTAGCACTTCTGCTACACTATAAATTAGTTTTCCCATAAGACAAGGACAATTGTGATGTCTATTTAAAAATAAATTTCAAGTTAATAAAATATTTTTAATCTAGCTTTTTCTTATAAACTCCAATCCTGGATGTAATTACAACCTATACACACCTTATTATACATTAAAAATATTGATTTATTAAATATTTGTACTATTTCAGATAATTATCTTTTGTTATTTATAAAGTTTTATGCAAGTAAGAAGTTTTTTTGCGGGAATTTCGCCTTTCCCGCCTGTGTGACGAAAGCAATTGAGGTCACAAGGTGTTAGTTTCGACCAATCAGGATCGATCAGCAATCTGTGGTCAAGAAACTTAAGTTAGAAGTTATGTTAAGTAACCGGAGATGAAAAAATGTTGGTGAATAGGAAATTGAACTGTAGTTACTAACTCAAGTCATATAACTTAAGTTCCAGTTACATAACCTAAGTTATTAACTCAAGTTTGTTTTTATGGTGAATATGGCCGTTAGACTGCTTTCCAAAGGGACTAATTGTTGGTAGAGAGCCTGTATACGAGAGAGAGACTACAAATAAAAGCGTCTCTGCGCATCCTTGCGTGCAGTTAAAACGGTCCAAATCTCCAATTCAGTCCCAACTGTATCATGCCGCTGATCTCGCTCCCATGCTAATTCAATGGAGGGAAATCTGCGGTGAACAGAAAACGCTGTTGACCAATCAGCGAGCTATACCGGGTTGTCGCCTCTCTCGTATACAGGCTCTCTAATTGTTGGCAGCCAGCAACAACTATGACGAACAAATGACGTTGAGGACGTGCTCTGCTGAGCTTCAGGCTTCGCGAAAACACACTTTTCCCAATTCATTAGTTTTAATAGGTTTCATGTTTCCCTGGGACCGTTGTCTAAAAATGGGGATCACTTCAGCCGGGGGAAATATGTAGCACATTCAACATGGGGAGCGGATGAATTAAATCATCAGTTTCAAAAGGGGAATGTGTCCAAAAATCAAGTTTTGAGAAAATCGAAAAAATTGTATGAGTAATGGAATTTTTATTGCCTTCCCCACCAAATATTCAATGGAAATTCAATACCTAGATTAGGGAGTAGTTTTAGTAGAACTAGGAATTACATCATAGGGGAAGTTATTTTCAATCTTTCCATTCATGTGTAGAGCGAAGTTTCGAAATTGTTTTGAGCACAAAACGTATCTTTACCTTTTTTTGGACTTCCCTTTTTCAAACTAAAGAAAGATACACTCTTAAAACGATTGTATCAAAATTGAGTAAAAAGTACTCAAAAAGGCTCCGATCCAATAAGTACTCAAATAAAAAAGAACTTAAAATACTAAATCTAAAAGACCATTTTATGAAAATAGCTTCTAAATTCTTTAACAAAATAGATAATTCTGATCATACATGTCTCAGGAGCATGACCCCATACGGATCGATAAGAACTTACAGGAGAGCTAGACCGAGAGACCTGTTAAATTAATCATGAGTGGAAGAGGGGTCTATTATTATATTAATTTAAATCGACTCCAATGGAGTATTTTAAATCAGCTATTTTTATCTCTGTAATATCAGCAATTTTTATCTCTGTAATATCAGCTATTTTTATTAGTGTAATATCAGCTATTTTTATTAGTGTAATATCAGCTATTTTATCTTTGTAATATCAGCTATTTTTATCTCTGTATTGCAACCTGTTTTGTTTAGTTGTGTTGCTCTGTTATATTTTAACCAAAATGAATTTACTTTATCAAGTTTTCAATGTATGATGGAGATGAAAGGTCGAAATACCTAGTTGCTCCAACAAATTATTATTATTATTAATAAGTACTCAAATTTGAATACATGAATATACTCATTCTGAAATTTGCATACTCAAAAATGAAACATCGTGAGCCCATTTTTGAGTTCAAACTCAAGATGTTTCATTTTTGAGCAATGCACATTTTCAGAAATGAGTATATTCATGTATTCAAATTTGAGTACTTATTGGATCGGAGCCTTTTTGAGTACTTTTTACTCAATTTTGATACAATCGTTTTAAGAGTGTAAAAGCATGAGTTGCACTTTATGAACGTTCATGCAATCGTTTTGAAAAAAAAACTTATCTGTATAATGATTCTAGTAATCCCAGACAATTTAGAATTTCGTAGATATAGAAGCAGCACACTATCTGTTTTAAACGGGGGAACATAAAAGGTTGAAAGTAAAAACTCTAAACTTTTTTCATATAAAATTATTAACACTAAAAATTCTTTTTCAATAAACAGCCTTCTCTACTAGGGAGCTTTTGAGCATATCTAAAGCACTCCGTTCATCACTTTGTACCTAAAAAGACACCCACGTTCCATTAAAAAAGTTTCCTCTCATACTTTAAATGAAGAATAATAGCGCCAGCAACAAGCAAGGGAGAGGACCCGTAGAGTGCAAAGAAATAGAGTGCATGACAAACTATGTTCCTTCATTGAAGTAACGGTGACAACATCACTTCTAAGGCTGGATCCATCTTCGAAACACGACGTCAAAGTAAACACAGTTTTAAACTTTGATGTCTTTACAGTAGGGTGTATCGAAAAAAACTTTTTGGATTTTGATGATGCACTAGCGCGGAAAAGTTGTCTAAGGTGGCAGAGTACCTGTGATTTTTTTCAGAATTTTCGGATAATATCTTTAGGTGCCACATTGACCCTGAAGGTTCCCCATGTTATCCGTGGAGCGCGTAAGCCAAGAAGGCCGATAATTGGTTTTTCGCCCCTCATTCCTACCCACGAAGAATGTCTCCCCTCGAGTTATGGATCCTATATAATGTATGCTACCCGACAAAACTTACTTGAATAACAGCCTAAATCTCTATATTACGTTTTTTTGTGGGCTCAAATTTGGTCGAAAATCGTGTCTTTCCTCGTTCAAATTAATGCCCGCAATCAACATAATATAGATATTCAAATCGACAGTTGAGGGAAAAGAGCAGCGCCGTGCCGATGAAATTGAAATCCCGCCCGATAGAAGTTCCATATCCAATCAGGAATCTCTTTCGCCATTTCGCCCTCTCTGATTGGCGGCTGCGTCTCGAGAGAGGAAAACTGCCACTTGGACTCTCTGTTAGATCTTTAATCTGTGGGTTATCCGGCAGTCAAACTTCTGATTGGCAGCTAAAGAAGATAATCTAGTTTTGCACCACAGGTTTGACTACTTGAATTTTAATGGAATATATACGGTCACGCCCATGTTAATCACGTGATGGGGAAAAACAAAATCACTATCAAATCATATCTCACTACAAACTATCTCTGTGGTAACCAATAAGGAAGTAGCATGATTTTTTAAATTTTTTTAATCGATTCTTTTTGCAAAAATAAGAAACTACCCAAAATTTGAGGCCGATCGAAAATTTTTTTGATTGCCAAATAAATTAACATTGGCGAAAACGCCAAGAGTTTGGGATCATCGTATGTTGGCGTCATCATATGATAAACATTGTTGGAAAGCAATGGAGTTGATGGTATGATTGTTGATATCTTTAAACAATAAGCGTTTTCAGTCACGTGTTTTTTTTCTCGACTTTTAAATTAAAATATTTAATTACCTGTACATTGAAAAATTGACTAGATATTTAATTTTACCATACAAAAAACCATACGGAACACTTGTTTTTTTGAAAATCTGATACATGCAACTTCCTTATTGAAGCTCAGTAGGTCACATGATGGGGGAAATGTGACGTCAAGACGGATATAGCGCATTGGAGGTTTGGTTTATCGAGAAGAGAGAAAAACTACTATATTCCCATTTCCCTGCCGTGAACCTGTAAATGGTGTTTTACCTTGAGTGGACTCTAGTTGCTAGAAAAACAACCTTCAGACAACTCGCATCGGCCAGGAAAAGATCGGACGTGTTGCACATGGGTTAACTCCCTGTTCACTTAAATCCCGGGTTTGAATTTAATTACCACGCGCGTTTTCAAAACCTGATTTAATTACAAAATTTTGAGCAACATCCTAAAAAAATCGTGCCAACCCTCGTCGGTCAGGTTAGCAATGAATACGGCCGTTTGTCACGAAGGAGACTCGCGATTATGCCATCTCTAGTAGATACTCTATCTACGGGACTACCTCAACAAGTTACACTCTTCTCCCCTTGTTTCAAAGTAGGCGCTTAAGCCTAATCCATGTGACCCTAATGGTGCTGGATGAGGGGAAAGATGGATGCTTGGCTTCCAATAAAAAGCCTGGACCGACCGGAATGTTTTATTTAACGGGTGTAAAAAGGTTTTTGCAGTCAGGGGTTAATTGTGCAGTCTTGGAAATGAACGATTTGGTGGTTAAGGGGTTTTGTCTTTGGAGGGGGGAAGAGAAAGGGGATCAAAGCTTTTGGCTCAGCCTTCCCTTGTTGCTTCCTATGGTATGCATTAAAATAAATGGATGTTTTATGATAAAGAGGACTTGTTTCCTTCTAAACCTTCCTTCCTTTTTCTCCTCTGTTATTTCTCAAGTTTAATGGTAAATAACCTCCAAATCCATTATACCCTCAAAATTTTGGACTTCGAACATAAGTACCAGTGGAAATCAATCATATCCTAATAACACTACTCGACAAAAAAGTAGGGTCAAAATGCTTCTGACACAAATCAAGCAGTTTCTTTTGTAAAATGACCCCCTGAATCCGAATCCGACCCCCCGTTTTTCTCCATCACGTTCAGATTTTCGGGGAACAGCCCCTCCCCCTTTTTGTGTTTTTCAATGACTTAATGACTATGAATTCGATTTTCAAAGGTAAAAACTATTACTTTAGCCTTTAAATTACACCCGAGGGAACAAGAAAGGTTAAATCTTCTAAAATATACAAATTTGTAGCAAATAGATAAGCTGTAGGGGTTATTACCCCCCTAAAAATGCAAAAAAATTGTTAAAAATTGTAGAGATTGTTTTTGGCTATTTTTCCTCTAATTTTTTACGCAATTCATCATTAAAGGGTCCTAACCCTTCCCCAAGGACCCGAATTTAATGAATATATGCAGCAGGGATTTTTGCTAAAAGCGGTTGAGGCGTTAACGCCCCCGAAGCACTCGCGGAAGAGACTCTCTGAATCGCGCCGCCGCTCGTGAACTCAGGAATTAATATTCATATTTTGAAAAGCTCAAAAATGAAATTGTTCTTATATTTCAGGTCTATCCTGAGGGAAATTGTTCAGTTCGTTAAAAACTGGCCATTTTTTGGGGATGGGGGTTCCATGTTTCAAACTGTTAATAGAGGCGTGGGCTGAGGATAACAATTGGGGGTGTAATACCTAGTTCGCACTGCCGCTAAAGTACCCTTAAAACATATCGCACTTAAACGTAAAGTGCGTTTTCTTAAAACGGCGTTCGCACTGGCAAAGGGTGATTGAGCACTTAATTGTGGAAATCTAAGAAATATATAATTTATTATTATATAACTTAAAACTAATAAATATAATCACCAACTTTTAAAAAAAAATGCAAGTAAAAATGTAAAAATACATAAATAATTATTAATTGACAGACGATTTAAGAAAACTATTTCTGAATTTCAAATAAAAACAAGACAAGCTGACTGGATTGTAGTGGGATAAATTGGATCATATCAAGGTAAATAAACTAAATTTTTTATTAAACTAAATTTAATCAGTTTTTGGTCCATTGTTTTCCATATTTTGATGTACTTTTATTTTACCAACTGGGTCTTTTTTGCCTTAAAAATCTAAAATATTTGGATACAATGGATATATTAGTTTGGCATAGCAGAACACGAAATAAATTTTATCATATTCATAACAAGAATGTTCTGAAAAGATTTCTTGATTGAATTTTTGTTTAATATTTTGATTTCTTTTTATCAGCAGCTGTTTTTAATTACATTTATACTATTAAGTAATTAAAAGCAATGAGCGGAGATATTGAAGTACAGCATTGTTTAGCTCACGGTTCAATTTTTGATGGGCTTTTTTGTGTTAAATTATTGTACTAATTCAAAGAACTTAATAACCTATAAATATGTGTGTAATTGTGTCCAGTGTAAACTGTTTTAAAATGTTTCTTTGGCCTCTATTTTATGAAAAATCACCAAAATAAGCATTTGACCATGCTGGGAAATATTGTGCGCCGCCATCTTTGTTGAATAAGGGGTGATTTTCAAACACCCTTAAAATATGGGGCGATTTTGTTATTCCTAAAGTGTGTTTCTATGGCAACTAAGTGCGAAATGAAAATAGAGGGTCTTTTTTCTGCCAGTGCGAACGGGGTATGATGGGGGAAAACGGGTGTCATATTTGCGTTCAGGAGGTCATTTTACACAAGAATCGACTTAAATTCAGTCAGTAACAGTTGGAATTTTTTTTGTATAGCATTTTAACCCTTAAGTATGGCATCGAACCCTTCCGTGGGTGCTTTGGGGGCGCTAACACCTCAACCGGTTTTTGTAAAAATCATTGCTGCATATATTCATTAAATTTGGGTCCTTGGGTAAGGGTTAGGACCCTTTAATGAGGAATTGTGTAAAAAATAAGAGGAAAAAATAGCCAAAAATAATCTAATTTTTAACGATTTTTTTGCATTTTTAGGGGGTAATAACCCCTTAAACTAATCCATTTGCTACAAATTTGTATATTTTAGAAGCTTTAACCTATCTTGTTTCCTCAGGTGTAATTTAAAGGCTAAAGTAATAGTAATAGTTAAAATCGAATTCAAAGTCATTAAGTCATCGAAAAACGCAAAAAGGGGAGGGGCTGTTCCCCGAAAATCTGAACGTGATGGAGAAAAACGGGGGTCAAATTCGGATTCAGGGAATCATTTTACATAAGAATCTGCTTGATTTGTGTCAGAAGCATTTTGACCCTATTTTTTTTGTCGAGTAGTGTAATTTTGACTATTAATTATCTTAAAATCGAACAACTTATGCAAATAGCTATAAGAATTGTATTACTAACTCCGATTATTGGAATATTTGACTAGATGTAGAAAAAATAGCTTGTTTTTACACTCTACAGCTACAATGTAAAAAACCGTAAGAAAAAAAACGCTCTGGCAAAAAGTTGGCACGGGATGTCTCTGCGGACTGAACTTATTCTGTATTATACGATCTTTTTGAAACTTTTAGAAACTAAGCTAACGAAAATATTCAAATTTATTTAACTAGATATTGTATATAGTATAGACAGGTGTATCCTTTTTTCCTAACTTCGTAAATTTTGTGGATGATGCTCCTAAGTATACTTTCGCAGAAAGGTGCCAGAATATTCCCGTATATACAAGATAGTTCAAGTAAACAAAAAGATCAATACCATAATATTATGGTATTTTTAGCTGCCGTTTTTTGACGATAATTTGGTCACGCATCCATCAATTTCAGACGGTTGTCTAACTCTAAAGATAAAAGAATTAAAAAAAAGTTCCTATTTTCTCTAATAGAAATTGTTCTCTTACCCCATCTAGGTTTAGTATTGTTTAAAAGTTTAAAAGAATATGTTATACTCAACACAAGAATACCCCTCTCTAATGCCCCGTAGGCGTTTTCAACATAGATGCGCTAAATTTTAACCCATAAAGTTTGAACCATCGAAGAAATATTTGCGTGATGCGAAAACTTTAATTAAGTCAAAAAAAAACTTTTAAACTCTGATATAATTAAAAAATTAAAGATAGTTATGAATTGCTCTCGGACAAAACTTTGATTTTTTATAGAAATTTACCTTTAAAGAAAGTGTTATTTCCATACTCCTGTTTTTTATCGTTTTATTATCTTTTTAATAAGTTCCTTGAAAGGTAATTTTCGTGAGTTTTGAGGGTTATTTTGTGTTAAAAGGGTAATAAATCTTAAAATATTTTAAATGCCTTTTCTTGAAAAATAGTGTAATAGTTCTTAAGGGTTTGTATTAACCCTTTATTTACCGACGGTACTTGAAAGTACCACTGGCGCAAGTTTAGAACTGCAGATGGTTGGCGGGTTTTGGCTATTTGGTGCCATATTTAGAAGCCACATAATTCACTTAACATTAGTTGGGGTAACTATACAATGATTTTTATCGCTAAAAACTTGGCGCATCAGCAGTTCTAAACTTGCGCAGAAAATAATTTGGTAAATAAAGGGTTAAGGTATCGAATTTCTTTAGCAACCCCAACTGTAAACATTTAAGGGGACGCGGTACCTTTCAGGTAAAAATCTTTAAATTCATTGTTATTTTATAATTTTTGTTGGTAAAATATGTAAATGCCTTAAATTAAACATAATATAAATTTGAAATGTATAAAAGTTCAAATTTTATGGGATTTTTAAAAGAAAATTTAAAATTTAAGAGGTGTTTTTAAAATGCTACTCCTCCTACAATTACTGACTTACACTCACAAAATTTGGTGTTCAAATACATTGAACTATGTACAATAAAAATTTGCATCGGTTTAGGGTTTGTAGTACTTTAAGTACTGAAAATATTTATTTTCTTGAATCCTTTCTTAAAAAAGCTCTAAAAATGCTAAAATTCACAACTCAGTGATTTTTTAAAAAATATCTATGATGGATATCCAAAAACTCGTGCAAATTTTCGTTATACACACTTCCAACAATAGTCAGAAAAAATTCAAGATATATGGTCCAATAGATAAAAAGCCTTAGCCTTTTAAACAATGAAAAAGTTGTTCTGAGTAAAAGGACTTTGAAGTTTCCATAACCCATAGCAACCTTATTACTTTCACACATAAAATTAACTACAGCTTGGATATTTTTCAACTAAAAGTTTTGAAAATTTGTAGGATGATAGACAAATGCAAATAGATTAATTTGGATTAAAAAAATATTTTTCGTAATTTTGTCGAAATAGAGGTACCGCGTCCCCTTAAATGTCTGTAGGTTATTAAGATTCAAATCGAATCTAATATTTAGTAAAAGTTTTTATGGAAATGGAAGTTTTTTGTTGTTACTAATTTGTGCTAAGATGTGCCTATCGGGTATTATACAGCTTAATTTAATACCAAAATCAAAGTATTTAAGCAAGATATCCTGAGACTGATTCTGTGTGATTGGCTATAAAAAATACCCCTCCCTTTCACTTTTCCCTTCCCTTTTTTCATTTAAAGATATTTATGCAACTTTTTCTACAAGCTATTTTTTTCAATAATTTCTACATCTCATCTCATCGAAGAAAAACGACCATAAATTCCTTGAAAGTCACTTTCTTAAAAAAATGACATGAATGATTTAACAAGAGGACGCTACGCAAATTAGAAAATTTCCCCAAGGGTATTTTTTAAACGGGGCGTTCTAAAAAACTCCCGATGATTATCGTTTAACATTCCTCGCTCCATCCCACAAATTATCAGGATTAAAAAAAATTCTATCGTCTGCCCGCAGTCAGGGTAAATACTAATAATGGCGATAAAAACGTCCTCTGGATGTAAAAATTTGCAAAACCACGAAGCGTTTTCAAATTAATTTAGGGTGCTTCCTTTTTTAATATGCTCATCCTATAATTAAGTTGGACGTCCTTAGAAAGTAAATATAGTTTAATTTATTTTCGAGATTCTGCCAGTGAAATTTTCCGATAATTATTTAGTGATTGGCATTACTTGATGGATAGTTTAAGTGACTTTTAATCAGTGAGAAATTTTTTTTTGCCGTGGTTGAAAGTTATGATCTGAAGCTGATTGGTTGAGTCTTATTTTAAGCAAAGAAAATGTAGTTTCAACAGACGCAGACGTACAGCACCACACAGATTTATGTGAAGTAATTAGTTTTCAACAACTCTATGTGGAGTAATGATTGTCGGATCTCACATGGTATGGCACTTACTCAGTGTCTCCCAAAACGTGCTTATAGATGACTTTAGCGTAGTTGTAAAGATGTTTCATGCAGTTAGTTATTTGTATTAAGTAAACTAAGTAGCTGAAAAATAAATTCAAAAGCCTACATCTGTAAATTCTGTTATAGTATTTTAAGAACACCACTCAAAGAAATGGCCACCTACACTACCGTCGCTTAAAGTGCAACATGGCATAACTGAATTTTCCCAACTTTACAGGAAAAGAAAGAAACTGTTTCGCTCTTAATAAAAACCATGTGTGCAACACAGTCTATGGACCTTTATTTTAAGCCCTTTTGAGCGGGGATTGAGAGAAAATGATTTTAGCCATATATACAAGATTTTTTTTCTATGTTCCCATTTGACTGAAATTTTCATAAACCTCACAAAAAATCGCAGAAAAAAGAGAACAAATAAAAAATCGCACAAAAAGGTTTCCACAAAAACAGGTTTGAGTGTAGATGCGAAAAGTGCCATCAGGGCACTTATCACAAGGTATACTCAAGGTTCTTTCGATTTACATTACCTTTCGCCAAAAAAACCTTTATTCAACCAACCAACCAGCCCATATTGGCACCACCATCACGGATCTGAAGCAAGTGTTGAAAAGATTTTCTAACAACTTTGGATTTTAGACTCTTCAAGTCCCTACTGTGGGACATTAGTGAGACAATGGGCTGCTGAGGTTAATTTGCAATGCAAATTTATCCCTAATCTCTGTCAAGGCTTATGGAACACCGCGTTTCCACTGATTCTTTAAAAGTCAGATTGGGCGGACAAAAAAACACCTTTAGTCTAAGAAGTTTTATTTCCGGCCCTCTAAATTGATAAAATTTCTCCACGAAAGCTTAAGAGGTGCTCTGATTAGAGAGATATTAGATTTCATTCTATCAAAGGGGAGAAAAAAGCGCGAACCATTTTTTCTATTGAACATTCTTCCATTAGTGTTGACACCATGATGACCTTAATGACTGAGGACTAGTAAACAGGTCTTTAGTTCTTTCTATGGTAATTTGAGGGAATAATTACAGAGCTATAACTATTTTCGCTTAGTTCGCGACTTGGTTTTTTGAACTTTCTTTGGCATGGGGGAGTCATTTGCTGTTTATTATCAGGGAACAAAAAGAGAGCATTAAGGTTTTTGGGCACGTATTTTCATACGAAAGCCTCGGGGGATCAGCAACCAAGGATATAATAGTTGAAAGTGTTGAAAGAATCCAATGTCTTGGAAAAGAAGTGCTGGGATCATCAACAGGAAATGCTCAGTTCACGTTCTGCCAATTCATATGGAGTAAAATATCAAGTACAGTAAGTATTCTTTATAGGTTTTAGGCGTTTTAGAGTAGATTTAGAAAGAATTTTAGCCATAGATAAAGAGAACGAATGAATTTTCGGTTTGAAAAAGAGTACAAGTCCTAACACGAAGTTTTGAGAAAATCGGAAAAAAAAATAAGTAATGGAATTTTCATTGTATAAGCAAAAAATTTTTGCTGGAAATCTAGGAACCTATTTTACAATTTATTCAGAATAGAAATCTAAAAAATATAAGTAGGATATTAAAAAATATTTTACAGTTGAAAAAAGTTGAGCTGGACTTATTCCCTTTTTCAACCTAATAAAATTTCTGGTGAAAAAAATTCAAAACCACTTTAATGACAACTAAATGGTAATTGCAGTCAAATTTTTTTAAAAATCTTAATGTGTTCAAAATGGCTTAAAACCTCCAAAAAATATTTTAATTTACCTTTCAAAGCCCTATATTTTAAGTTATTTTCAATTAAAAATTGCGTATTTTGTGTCTGAGCTGAAACAGCTTGTGACGTTAAATGTGCCTTGCTCCCGCTTGTTGTAATCATCCCGCTTTGAAAGACTGGAAAGACTGAGCTCTAGTTTTTTTACAGCCTAGTGTTTCGATGGAAACGGTGTTTCCCACTTTTCCAAGAGACACATGTGACGTCACATTGTTAGGAGAGCTTTCTGTATTAAAATATGTCATAATTACCTTAAAAAAGTTTGTGGGAAAATACGCGTATTTTTGGAATCAGGTGAGAATTTTTAATAAATTAAAATTGAATATTTAGAATTTTAAGAGATGCTGCAATTCTCCATTATATTTTTGTTCAGTTCACAGCACAAAAGGGAAAAATAAAAAGACTCAGAAGAATAAATTAAAAATTATTAATCATTAATTATTACCTGAGTCATTAAGTTACTATCAATGGAGTAAGTGCACTATCAATAAAGTTACATATTCATTGGATAAGAAAGGAAAAATAATTAAATTAAAATCAAATTTTATTATGGCTAAGTTTACAGCACAAACAATAATAAAAGAAAGAGAAATTAACTAAATTAACTTAAATTACATATTTATTAAAAAATACAATGGATGGACATTGATTTAGTCAAATTTAAGAGGTTTATATGCCGATAGGGGGCATTTATTTTTTCCTCTTTACACTCTTGTGTAGAACGAAACTTGGGGAATATTTTGCATTCAAAATGTGAATGTGCCACTTTTTGGACTTTATTCCCTTTTAAAACTGGCGATTCAAATATAAAGTATGGTTTTAACGAAATTTGTAAGTGTAAGTTAACGTTTGGTTGAATAATGACAAACATTTTGTTATGCATCCAACTAACATTTTGATACTGCAATTGAAATCAGAATATTTATTTCCGTCTCTCATAGTTTGAGGAAATTCTAAAAAAGTTACCTAAACGTAAATCCATTTTTAGACCAGAAAATATTTCATTCCCAAGAATCCCACATTACAATAGTGTCAAAGGCCAATTTTTTTACCGTTCCAAAGAAAGTTTTTTTTAGATATTATCTAATTTATTCAACTGAGTTTGACACACCAACGTTTTAAAGGATCAAAACTAATGCGTTTCCTTTTATGTATCAAATCTATAGTTACAGTATGCTAAGGTTCAGATCCCCTAAGACACACCATATTTCTGATCTATTAAATGTATTGAAATAAGCATGTTATACCTTTGAGTTTTTCATATATAAGCTCGATAACTTGTTACAGGGATTTTTCCAGGGGTAGATGTTATGAATCAATTCTACATTTTATAAAAATTGAAACGAGGTAAAGCATACCATCTCCCTTTATGCTAATTAACTTTTTGCATTTCCCAATAATTTTTCACGCATCTGTACTCTTGCCTAATCAATATCAAGAATGTTTCTGTACTCGTTTGAAGAAAATTCAATTCCCCAGAAATATCTTTTTATCACTGCGCGCAATAACAAAATCGCGTTCATCTCGCACGCGATAAGACATGTTGCCATTCCGAGAGACGCAATTATCCGTCGAAAGTGCGAGAGGAAGCCTCATCATCTTATTTTTCACCGAGCGGATGCAGAGATAAAATTTATTCAATTATGAATGGCAACGAAGAATTTTAAGCCGCTTGATGGTTCTGATAACATTATAATTCCGTTACACCATTTTTTTTCCTTAGCAGGCGAGAATTTGAAGTTTCGTTAACAGAAAAAAGGAATTTTTATTTTTTCTTCGTTTTACTAACTTTGTATTGGTGTTTCAGTTCTTTGTCATTAATGTGTGTAATAAAACTTCCTTTTGGTTTGACTAAATTTTGAAACTATTTATTTCTAAGAAGTGATTCTAAACTCTGAAAAATCCCCTTTTTTACGTATAACTTTTCGTGATTTTTCACGAATTAATTCCATAGAAAACGGAACTTTACCGTGAAAATTTATTGAAATTTTACCTTTATCAGGTTAAGATACTTTCAGCTGCATTTCTTTGTTCTCATAAAACTATTTTTGTTAGAGACTTCGCATATTATCCATTTAGTTTACAAGATCTAGTTTTTCTTCCTAAAATATGATCTTTTCATCAAATTTTGACTTTCTGCCTTGCATTTTTCTACACTGAAGGAAGCATCATCAAAGTGTTGTAAGGATTAAAACGCGATTGCCCTACTTTCGTAGTCTATTCATCCATCACGATAAAATTAGATTTCCATACATTTCATAGAACGCACGCATTTTAAAATATCAGTTTAAACTTTTGAAAGTCACGGAATATTTCGATATAACCCACGCTCTCATCTTAAAAACTCTCCAGATATGGCGTTCTGCTTCGATATTGCATTTAATTCTAGATAAACACGAAAACTTCCCCCAAAGCCAAAGGAAGCTCTTCCCACAACCCAAAGAATTCATCCTAAGAAATGAGTGTGTACCATGAGATGACGTTAAGGTATACCTATAAATAAACAGGATTTGGCACTTTGAGTACTTTCGGGTCAGAAATTTCCTCTCCACTTCTCCCTTTTGTAAAAGATTTTTGAAAACTTTTCTGAACACGAGAAGGAAAAACAAACAAGCAACTATCGTATCGCGTTGGTTCTGTGATAATTATAGATACTTAAAACGATTTGTTTATCTTACTATGATTTATGGGAACTGCTCTGGAGTTTTCTAAAACTTTTCTTACCAAATGGCTAGCTCTCCCTACATGAAAGATTATTTCTGGCAGTAAACGTTTATTGGAGATACACTACATCTAAATCCTCCATCTGTTCTTTTTTCGAATGAATATTTCTTCAAATGCAAGTGGCAACATTCACAAATTAGTTCTTTCTTCCAAACAAGCAGTATCGTTTGAAATGCAATTCTTTCGGAGCATCTGTTTTTGGTTCTTTCGGGTAATTGTATTATAATCAATCAATAGTAAACGATGATATTCTAATTAGCATAGACGGGTGATGTAAACAGTATTATTTTACATATGGAGCAGTTATTTGAAAAGCAGTAGGGCTACCGAGAATGAATACCTTGTTTTCTGATTACTCCTTCTATTACTTTTATGGCAGAAACCAAGTTAAAGCTAATATCGAAGGAGAAAAACGTTCGATACGAGATAAATGCTAGCAACGGAATTTATGTTATTGCTTCCAAACACGCATCATAGTTTGATTAGTCTTGATTCAGATTTTCAATAGTATTAAGTGTGTAAAAAACCTTACAGCAATGAGAACGTTAATTACGGATAGAGTAAAAATAGCATTTCTGAATCTCCTTCGATATCTGATACAAATGAGATTGATTTTCTTAGATTAACCAAGATTAAGATTCAAATATAGGATGGAATATTCGTGTGATGTTTTCTTTGAAATAAACACGGGTATTTTTATATCCCCATTGCATATATTATAGATTTAAACTTAATCAAATAATATGCATGAATTGAATATACAAATCATTTAACAACAATAATATAAAATGTAACTTTTTTTCAAAATTAAGCTTTGAATGGTTTTTACATTGTTATTTATAACTATTACGCATCATATTAAAATCACCATATTTTACTGGATAAAAAATTATTTTCTGTAAGCATGTGACGTTAAACTGGTAGTAAATAAAACTATCCTCACAAATCCTTGCAGATACAGTACTAAGCTTTAATTTAGAGCTAAAAAGAAATTGATCGAAATATTATAAAAGGTGTCAAGGGAAAATAATTTTTCTTTGTTAAAGCCTCAATGAAATAGAAGATTGAAACAAGAAGACTATATTGCATTTGCTTCATACATAAATAATAATGAAAAAAAATTAAATCGCAACTCCAAAACATTCTTATAAATATACAAATTAAGTCGACCAACTACAATACTGACCCAATACTGACCCCTGTGGCACCCCACTCATGACCTCTTCCCACTGAGAATAATAATAATTACCCTTGACTTGAACTCTCTGTTTCCTACCTATCAACCAATTCATAATCCACAATAGTGTTTTACCTCTGATACCCAATTTTTCTAATTTGAGTAGCAATGCCTCGTGTGGAACCTAATCAAATGCCTTTTGAAAATCTGTGTAAAATAAGTACACTATGTTTTTGATCCAACTCCTTTGTTACTTCGTCATAGAACTTTAAGAGATTTGTTTGACAGGATCTACCCTTTCTGAATCCAAACTGATTGACTGAATGTAAGTTACCCTCCTCCAAGTATAACATTATATGTTTTTTAAGTATGGTTTCGAAAATCTTACAAATGACTGATGTTAAGCTTAATGGAACTTATTAACCTTTTACAGGCCAATGTTCCCAATTGGGAACATCATGTTTGAAAAATCCTAAAAAATTAACTACTATCAGTAAACTGTTGAAAAATTTACCATGTAAAGTTGAAAGATGAATTGATTTTTTAGAATTCAAACGAAGTTAATATCTTTAAAGGAAAAAATTACAAAAAATCTCAAAATCGGCCTTTTTTACGCTCTTTGATAGAGGCACACAAAATAATTCATTAAAAATCAAAATATTGTCCCAAGTTTCCAAAATTTGGTGAGGATATTGAAAAAGACTTACCTTAAAAAGATATCCTCAGTATTAATAATAAATATTAAAAACACGCTTGTAGTAGCTTGAGAAACATGCATGTTCCCAATTGGGAACATTGGCCTGTCGCCGCTATACGTGGGGATCCGATTTTCTTGTACGGCGTTATACCATTGAAACGATAGAACTGGTGTGTATTTCGGGAATTTCTTTTCAGAAAGAATTACAAGAATACATAATTGTTAAAGGGGAATCCCCTTTAAAGAGGAAGTAGCTGGTTTGAATGGTTTTTTTTATTGAGGAATTGTTTTTTTTATTTGAATATAAGCTTTGAGAAATGATGGATGTGAATAAACCACTCCAAAGTTCCCAGTGATTTATTCATGAACAAATAAAAAAGTTAATAGTAGATTCAGACATATCACAAGCTCAGTATTATTTATTATACATATGAAAAAAATTTAGAAAACATTTTTTCAGAAATGATTATTATCTGGGGAATAAAAGTATAAGTAAAAAATTTCAAATATTTTTAAAGTTATGCGAGTGAAATTTTCACTTAAATATAAAAATATTACACTCAAAAATTATTATTTCATCCTCTTCTCAAACATTTAATCATTATTTTAGTACTAATTATTATAAGCTATTTTTAAATCCTGTTCATAAATGCATATCTTCAATATTTTGCCTGTGTGTAATAAACAAACTTGTTTTTTTTTTATTTTAAGAAAATTAAAATTAATATTAATCACTCATATTTTAGTTGTTTTTTGATATCACCATTCTTAAATTGTATTTTTCAGGCTAAAATATAAAATTTAGAAGCATAATGATACAAAATTTGGGTGTTTTTCTGATGTGTAACGTGAAATGGACATTAAAATTTTTAAAATTTATGAAATTTATTCAAAATTACTGCTTGCACTGAAGCATAAATTACATTTAAGGTTAAATTTGTAAGTTATTCCATGTAATTTGGGTTATTGTTCGATAGATTTATCACTATAGCCTATTCGCTCTTCCCCGGGAGAAGTATAGTCGGAAGTGGCCAATGTTCCCAATTGGGAACATCGTGAAAATCGCATGTAAAAATTTTTTATCGCCTTCATATGAATAAAATCTCTAAATTGAAGCATTAGAAGGTAAATTATGCAAAAAAATTAATTAAAATATACCTGGATCTGAATTCGGCCTGTAAAAGGTTAAAATGACATAATGGATAACTGCAGTCAAATTTTTTTTAACCTTAATGTGTTCAGAATGGCCTAAAACCTCCAAAAAATGTTTTCATTTGCTTTTCAAAGCCTTAATTTTAAGTTATTTTCAATTAAAAACAGCCTCTTTTGTGTCTGAGCTGAAACAGCTTGTGACGTGAAATGTGCTTTGTTCCAGCTTGTTGCTATAATCCCGCTTAGAAACAATGAACACTAGTTTTTTTTACAGACTAGTGTATCGATGAAAATGCTGTTTCCCACATTTCCATTAGCACATGTGACGTCACATTGTTAGGAGCTTTCTGTATTAAAATATGTCATAATTACCTTAAAAATAGTTTGTTGGAAAAGACAAGCGTATTTTTGGAATCAGGAGATAATTTTTAATAAATTAAAATTGAATATTTAGAATTTTAAGAGATGTTGCAGTTCTCCATTGTTATAAAAGTAGAAATTTTTATTCCTACCCTTTTAAAATAATAAAAATTTTCCCACCTTTGTAAAATTTTTCTGGCCATACTCATATATGTCCTCACAGGATTTAACCATTAGTTAGAAACGAATTCATAATTAAAAAAAAATAATTCCTACCAAGTATAGTACATACTTTTTTGATTCACTTCGAAATAAGTGCGTTTAAAAGCTCTTATAGCCTTCCATTCCTTTTCCTCAAACTTTTCAGCATTAATGAGGTCTCTTGAGGAATTTTTTTCTTACAGCTGCCAGCGACGATTTTAAAGGAAAAAATACAAAAGCATATACGCAAATGGTTAATTTATTTAAACATAGAGATCTCACGAGAGTAAATCAATACTGAAATGGGAAATAGTTTTTTTAAGCTTCGTAAAACCGTTAAATTTAGAGACAGTGAAACAATTAAGAATTTGAAAACATTGAATTCCTTTTAAACCTTCATGGAAGTCCTAAAAATTATGAAAAAGTTTCAGTTTACGTTACATAACATAGGTTTTCGTAAATTGTGGGTAATTTGCACCTGACTGAACTTTTTTTTTCTAATGGGCGGGTACAACTGGACATTATCCATTTACCGCTGATATGCCCTAAGAAGTACCTACATAGCGTTACCCAGCGAGCACCTGTGGACCGAAGCCACGGAGGTGAGGTACTGTTGCCCGGGCCACACACCCATTCACTTGCACAACCCCTTTTTACAGGGGGGCCACATTCATTCATCACACTAGGACAGAAAATAACATCCATGCCAAACGGGGATTCCAACCCCGGAAGTACGGCTTCGCAGTCAGATACGCTAACCACTCGGCCAGCACGTCGGCGCACCTGACTGAACTTATATCCTAAAAAGCTGTGAACAATAGAGTTCCTAGTACTAAAGGGGGATCTGGGGGTCCTCCCCCAGAAAATGTTTTGGAAATACGACTCTAACAGACTTTAACTTGTTTTGGTACACTTTGTCCGAATTTGGGGGGCCTTAACTTACCCTAAAACTTAAACTTTTGACTAAAAAAATTCTTGCGGACCGCAGGTTGGCAAAGCCTGATCTAAGAGGTATATGGGGGTCGGGGGTTCTCCCCCGAAAAAATTTTGAATTTTAGTCTGCTAAAGAGTGTTTTGAAGCTACTTTTTGGAGAGTTTTCAGAGAGCTTCGCGGGCCGCACAAAATGACCCGGAGGGCCACGGGTTGGCCATGCCTGCCCTAACCCCTCAGAGACATTTCTCCTTTTCGTACGGAAATGCTCATCATTTTCCCACTGCCACAAGACCCAACTCCTCTTTGCATGACCACTGTCCTTTTCTCCAAAGCATCATGGGGCCCTCTCACTCAGCTTGTCATCACGGAAAGCTGTTATCAAAGAGAGAGTGACGTCAGCGTACAAGCCCCGCCCACCTATCTGTCTGTGGAATTAAAGCGAAGAGGGAGTGGTAGTCCAAGATGGTGCTTTTGAGAAGGGAATAGTTTAATAGTCCTTTTGATATGGATGGAATGGAATAGAATATAATTCATCAATGTAAAATTTAACAATAAAAAAAAGACAAACACACACATACATAGAGAAAATAATAGTTCTTAAGCACCAAAAGAGCTTATAGATCGTTCATGGTACCCAGTGCCAGAAACTCTTTTTAGGGAACGAAGCTGCGCTGACTCTATTTAGTTTAAATAATATTTTAATGTCTTTGTGTCTTGCTATGAAATTATATAGTACAGATTTAAATTAAGAATTATTATTAGTGGTTTCAAGGGTTTCATTTAGTTTATTAAACAAAAAAGGACCTAGAAACACGCGTCATTTATGAAAATTTTTTTTGTTAGATCTTGGTATTAAATAATTTCCTTGTATATTTCTAAGAGAAAAGTTACTAGTTTTGTATTAATAAAAAAATTTATTATTGAAAATGAAAAGCAGAAATATGTGTGGAGTTCTCTTACAGACAAAATAATAATATGGTTCGAAATATACAGGGAACGTATCGAACCTTCATAAACATTTTTTGGCATTTATTATTTGAAGGTTTTGTAGTTTTTAACACAAGAGGCAGAAGTTACTTTTAATATTAACTTTATAGGAGGTTTGTTGGTGGACTTCGAGAGTTGGTGAGCTCTTTCCCTGCCATGAGTTCTCAATTTTCGGTGAGTTTTGAATGCAAAAAAGTTCAATTGCACAAAAAAGGAGTAATTTTCCAATTTAAGTTCATTGTATACCAAACATTTAAAGTAAATATTGAGGTAAATAAGGGCCGGAAAAAATGAATTGCATAAAATTACTGTCAAATAAGCTTTATGGTGGTGTTGGGTTGCTGCAAAATCCAAAAACTCTTATTATTTCTCTCATCTACGATATTGGTCTAAGGATTGGAAGTTGTTGGAATGTTTTTACTTTTGTTTTGATCAGATTACAGAAAACTTTCTTCTTCTTCATCTTTATCCCTCTGGTCTGGATCAGACCAGATCCATGAGATTCTTTTTTTAGACTCTCCAATACCAAACCAGGATTTTTACGAAGTTCTTCCCTCTCCAGTCCAATACAATCCAAAAGGTGTTTGGCGGTGGCCTCCTCAAAATTGCACTTGGTGCAAACATGGAAGGTCCCAGAAAAACCTTAGGGTTTTCAGATGTCCAGTGCTCAGTCGAACCAGAGCAGTTTGATCTCTCCTATCTCCATCAAAACTAATCGATGCACCAGGACCCTCACTAATGTACTATGGGTGTGTTGGTGGATTCTTCCAAGAGATGTTTACAGAGGCCTTGCTTCTTGAGTATAGTTCAAGATACGTTAAGGGATCGTAGAACAACGAACTTTAAACTAACGCTCTATTCCATCATCTTTATTTAGTTTGAGAGGGGCTTGATCGAAAAGCCAAGACATAAAAGCCGAGGAAAAATTAACTTTTCTGTGGGCTTCTCACACTGCGGACAATTCCAGAAACGTCTTCAAGACACCGTCAATACGCCTCTGTCGTGACAAATAACCCTCATTGCAAGCGGGAGTTTGAACACCCCCGGAACAAAAGTCCGTTCCAGGAGAAAGACCCCTCAATTAACCCCCCATTCTTCCTAAAAGGAAGGGAAAATGTTCATTAGAACAGAAATGCGGAAAATTCCGAACGAAAGCGTCTCCAGAGGCGTGCTCGTGCAACTGTCAGCGGTCTGAATGCCAGACCGTGGGAGCGTGGACTCTCTAATTAATTTCATTGTCGGCTGGCGGTTTACTTTGGGGGAGCATTTAGGGGGAGTTTCAGGGGGAGGGAAACGGAGAGTGGAAGAGTTTAATTTGAAGAGCGCCTAAGTGGAAATGTTTTGAAATCCGGCTTCGTTACTGCAGTAAAGCGGTTTCGCCGAGTTAGGTGTTCCGTTTTTGGTGTTAATTCCGCAGTGTAGTTTTGGGGTTTGTATCCGCGGGTTGGGGTTTCTTGAGTCGCGCTTTGCTCATCAGTTAGATGTTCTGTGTTAAGTAGTGATTGGGAAGAGGAAAGTGCGAAGATTTGATCTGTATTGAAGTTGATTTGTGACAAACCTGATACTGGCAAAAATGCGTTTTTTTCTGATTAATGTGGGGAAATAATAATGAAAATAATAAAACATGTAATAGACAAAAACAATAGACAGCCAATAAAACAATTTCTTCTTTTCTTTTATCGGTTTTATTTGTTTCTTTAGTCTATAAGTACTAATTTCATAGATATTACGCGTGCGGCCCTGTTATAACAAGTTAATTAGCATGTACTAACTTCGGGCTGCATGCCATATATAGTGGTTTTCAATAGTATAGTAGTTCTTATAGTAGTAAAAAATCAACCTAAGGACGCGTTATAAAAATATCAAGATTGTCTGGTGCAACATAATCACTCCCCAATAGCCAGTCTCTCTATACTTATAAAAATTTAAGTACGTGGACATTTAATCAAACACATCACAATAAGAAGCGATAGTATAGGAAACAAAACTAACCTGAGATTTCTTTTACTATTTTTACAGTTGATTGTTTTTTACCAAATATTTAAGGGAATGAAAATTCAGGCATTAATGGTTTTAATGTATAAAAAGAAGGAAATGGTGGAACCCCACTTTTATGCGTCGTGATCAGAACACTCCAGCCAAGAGACGAACGAATAAAAAATTACGACGTTTGATCCAAAAGTGATAACGACCCCCGTGGAATATCGAAAACAATTTACATTTCTAAACAAGACATTACATTCAGGAGGGATGAAAGAAATTTATTGATCTCAGAATCCTATATCGACTTTTAGAGCTGAAGATCTCTGAGGAATTTGTTAGTAACATTCGCTGGTCGCTAATCTTCTACCTTTTTTCGGCGTTCAGTTTATTTTTATTTGTTGTCGTATTCATTTAGGATTTATTTTTAGCGCTTTTACTCTGTTGTTCGGATAGAATATTTTTGAGGAACCCTTTTCTACTTAGCTTGATTATCATCTCAATTTTTGATGGAGCTTTTTAGAGATTGAATTCGTAATTTAGAACCAAAGACAATTTACGTGTTTTAACTTTTAACCTTTAATATATTTTGTGATGTGTATTATAAATTTTTCTTTTTTTTCTTTTAAATGCATAATTTTGTCTTCACTTTTAAAGTGGTTTGGATGTAAAAGGAGATTTTAAAAAGAGAGAGATACTAAATATGATTATACAAACACAGGATGAAAAACGTATCGGGAATGTAGTATAATATATTTTTCATTTGAAACAGCACATTAAAGTATTAAAATTGATGCATTTTATGAGAGTTTTATCATCAGAACTCCAAATCTTTTAAAAATAATATACTTTTAGTTCAATGGTATGTTTGAGTAATACTTTCATTTGCATAAAGATTGACTTTTGATTTGAAAGTGTTTTACATTGATATTTAAATACATTTTCAATTCAATTTCCCGTGATTATTTCATGTCTTTGCCATTTTGTGGTTAGATTTTGTTTATTTCAGTAGGACATTTTAGTTTGAAAACGTGTCGTTGAATTTAACTTTTTTTGTTTCTCTTTGAAGTTACAGTTTCAAATTTAAGTTTTAAAGCACTTTTATAACTGCTTGGAAAATATTAAAAGATGTAAAGTAACTGATGAAAATTAGGGTTATACAACTTGAAGATTGAGAATAACTTTGTGGATAAAATTTATGCTTGTCTATGTAGGGTCATCAGTACAAATGTTTTAAAAGCGTAGAAAAATGTAAAAGAAAAAAAAATCTAGAAACAAGTTAAAAGAGCAAGTGTATTTACGATCATACTCATAAAACACTATAACGAAGATTATAAAAATATGGTGGTGGTAATTATAAACAGACTAGTGGTAGTACATGCATGCAATAAGATAAGTTGTGATTAATAAAAAACAGACATTGACTATTATTTTGTAGTACATTGCAATTGCAATAACCTCAGGATGCCTTGAGAAATTTTTTAGTTTGATATTAAATATTGTAATAAGAAGAGGCCGTGAATATCGAAGTTAATTACATGATAGAAAAGCAGTGATAAAATATGATAGCAGATTTTATCTATTGACAGGTGTAAGAGGAGGGAGCCATCTCGAAAACAAAGGGTCTGCCGGTTTTATACCAGGGTCGGTCAACAACCTAACAGAGCCAAATCCTAAGACTTTGGCTGAAAATTCCTCATTAGGAGTGAGAAACACCTCCCACGATGCAAGCCAAAACGCGCCAAAATGTGAGGGAGCTGTGAGGTCAAAGGTTCCAGGAGGGTTTAACGCTGTATCAAATCTTCTAGGCTCAAAAGCAAATGAAGGGTTTGAGATGGAAATTTAGTTTTTAGGTTTTTAGAATCAGCGTCTGACGCTGAAAAAAAATGAGTGAAAGTTAAATTAGTTTATTGTTATTGTTAAGGATTTTGGAATTTAGAATATCAGAGGTTTAATTTCTAGAATGTCCCTCTCGGATACGGGGAACTTTTCCCACTGGCTGCTATCTGAACTCGAGAAATGATGGGTGTCGGTATGAGCTCCGCAAAGGACTGTGTTTGACGGTGAGGATAGATTTTATAGGTTGCGTCTAGAATTTGAGTTTCGCGACTGACAGGGTGACCTTTTCTCCAATAAAGAAATCAAAGTTTGGGGCCGTTGGAGTTTCGTATTACAAATTGTTAGACAGTTATGTCGTGAGAGAGAAGGGGAATAAGATGTTTTGCACGTTCAAGTACTCTGCAGGTGGTTTTTTTGAGTAAGAAAGGAATTTTTGGAGAGTTTAAGGGGATGTGCTGAATTTCAAAAAGAAACTAGAGATTGAGAACGAATATGTGATGAATCTTCATCACAAACACTTAAGTTTCTTTCTCAGTTGGATTTCTATTATATTTTTGCATAATAACAAAGGCTGGAGTTACTTCTTCAATGCCTCAAAAGTAAAATTTAAAAAACTGAATCCTATAAAGGAATTAATATTTCAATTGAAAATATCTTTTTTGAAAATCTTTCTCATATTATTGTTGTATTTTGCAAATTATAGGTCGAATCCAAAAATTACTTACGTATTTTTAATAAAAGTAATTTTTTAATTACACTGTTTTATTTTCTTTTTTATTTAAAAATACAAATTATACTAAACTTTTTTGAATAGTTTATTTTCTAGACACAGGTTTTTTAAAAACTTTCTAAACCTTACATAAGATTGATGGATATAACTCAATTCAAAAGAGCTTATTGTTAGCAACTTAACACAAAGTTTTAGGGATAAGATAATTTGTGAATGGCCGTCACTATGCTAATTAACTTGCAATCTTTCTAATGAGCTACCCAATTCCTAGTTCAACTAGAGCGCATATCCTATGACCAAAGAAATCTATTGCATAAAAGGTAGTATTTTAATTATTTAATCCCTGTAATTTTATTCTTTTAATTATTTAACGAGTCAACAACATTGTCTACAGAGAAAAGCAATTTTTCTTAAAAATCAGGTATTTAGATGCGTATCTCAGTTATTTTGTGATATAAAAAATATCTTCAAATAAATATATTATCATTTATACTTTTTAATTTAAAGTTATTCAAAAAACTAAATTTCTCATAACTTATCAATGTTCGTTTTTTTAAACACCTATGTAAAGTTCTGTGAATAGTAAAACTCAATAAACTTATATTTATGTTATCATAAAAAATAAATTAAAATTGAAATAAGGAAATATTTTTTTAGTTTGAGTACGCCCTTAAGATTACGCATTGATAAATACATATAAGAAAAAAAATTGAAATTTCTATTCAACTTCTCAGCTTGGATTTTGAATTTTTCAGAAATTCAAAGAAACTGATATCCCTCAAATGAATGAAGATGCTCCCTGTTACAGCTGCAATGATTATACAGGGTGTATCTGAAATGGTGCAACAAACTTTCAGGGATGATAGTACTCCTCAAGACGAACAAGAATTGGTATAGAAAGGGGGGTCGCAAATGAGTTTTAAGGGGTGAAACCCCGGGGTGAAAATCTGCTAAAAAACTTGCATATTTGTGTAGGAAGAGACACAATGGTTCGATTCCGGTAGTTATTTTGTAAAACAACTTCAAATATTACTAAGCTAGTTTTCCCACCAGTAACACATTTGCAGTCGACAGGAAAAAAAACTTCGCCAATCCGTGATCGCCAAATACTTTTTTTGTGATTCTTACGGAAACTCAAATTTCTATGTAGTAGTACCATTAATGATTAAATTATAGCTTAGTTGGTAGCGTAACAGTCTTGCAATCGTAAGATTGCGAGTTCTGTCCTACTGTATGAAGTTGTTCGTTTTTAAATTCATATAATTTTTTTGAAAGTTATAGTTTGAAAGACATTGCAACATGTTTTAAAGTATTAAGATTTCATTTGGTCCCTTTTAAATAAATTTTTTTAAATATACTAAATAAGTGATTTTTAAATAGAAACATATTGATTAATTAATATCGTACCTTTAGAAGTAAAATACTAACACAAAATGTAGAATTAGAGATCCCTGCATTTTTTCTTCATTATTAGTACTATTTATGCAATTCAGGACAATGCACAGCTTTTAAAGACAAACACGTCCTATAATCCTTTGTCTGTGAAAGCAGCACTCCCTTCTCAGCTGCGCAATTGCCCGCAGTTTCGCACCCAGGGGTCAGTTAAAGCCCTGGATGTAACAAGCGTAGCACTCGCACAAACCCTAGGGGATTGGTAGCTAACTCCATTAAGCAATGCATGGGTACTGCTATCGAGCTAGCTGCTGTGACACCGTAAGGATTCATAGCGATAATAAACAAGAGAAAATTATTTTAAAAGTGGTAGATTGCCGCTGAGCCATCCAGCTGGCTCGTTTTTTAACGTGAAGAAATTTAGCATTTTGAAGATAATGCCTACAGTCTAAATAAGAATTTAATAAAGAAATTGATTTCTACAAGATATTTGGAGAAGTGGGGAAAGATTAACAGACTGACGGCCAAGCGAAATCGAATAATTTTGATTGAATAATTTAGGAAATGATGGAGTGATTGGAAAAGCCATGATTTGTTAGGTAGGAGGAAGAAGGATTTATGCCAAAAACTGATAGCTGAAGTTTTAAAGGAAAAATAAATTTAAACACAAAAATTGGAGGAGGGGGTGAAACATCACTAAAATAGTATTAATTTTACTAGAAACTAGTTTTAATTAAGTCACCACTCTGTTAATTAATTTTAAGTGATTTTGTCTGTGTACTGAGGATGGGCTGTACATTCCGCTCCTAGGGTGTCGGTGCGTTTGAGGCTCATAGGTTAAAACAATTTGTCTGTCCTCGAAGGCGGATAACGTAAACCCCTTATGGAAAGTGCCCGACTACGTTACCCATTTATTTTCTATTTTTGACTCCCTACCTCATTTTGGTGTCCACCCGTAGTACAGTACATGCCAAGAACCTCCCATCCCCTTCTAGTTTTCACGTAGTAATTCATAAATACGGTTTTCAATTATATTTTTTTCAAACAGAAAATTTTAAAAATTAATTCGGCTTAATTTCTCTAATCCTAATAATTAATTTGGCTTAATTTTGTCGTATTGACAAGAGGAAATTGACTACGAGACGAAACCCAAAGCTTCATAAACTCCCCTCCCCTCCTTCAGCACAAAGAAATACTAAAATGGCCGAGCTCGCAACCCATCTCGACCGTGTATTGCTCGAACTTGTAATTTTTTTAGTTTTGTCTCGTCATGAAAATAACAGTTATAATTATGTAGTCACATCTAGAATAAGAGAATTTGAGTATAAAACTGTATAAAATGCTTAGGTTTTTAAACTCGTTTTTTTCTATTAACACATTATGTTTCATACAAAATTTGAGTCATCATTACATGTTCATAAAGGTTGTTTCACAAAGAGCTCCCTAGTTTAAAAACTAATAACAAATAGACAAAACAAGATAAAAATACCCCGTGATCTGAAATGTCTTTTTTTAGACTAAAGAAATTCTTAACACAATTTATTTTAAATCGGTAGATTAAAAAAATTAATACATGGCAGAACAAGATTTTGTGAAACGAAGGAAAAGCAGTCCTCGAAATCCTTATCATACATTGTAGGGAAATAAAATTTACGGAAGAAACGATTTCCGAATAAAATGAGAATCAAATACTTTGTAATCTAATTAATTGATCGTTGATTTAAAAACAGGGATTTCAAGGATTGCTTTTCCTTCATTTCACAAAATTTTGTGTTGCCAAATTTTTTTTAACTATCAATTTTCAAAAATTCGTGTAAAAAATTTTTAAACACCTGTCAAAGTTTTGCGTTGAGACAAAATGCGATTTAAAGCATTGTAATTACCTGAAAAAAAATTACCGTAAAGAAAAACACTACAATTTAGAAAAATCAATAAAAATTCTCAAAATACTGTTACACATCCTTTAATTTTGTCCGATTTTTGAACCTCAAAGCCATAAGACCCCAACCCACATCCTTTAATAGTACTCTTTCCGTGTATTGCCCAAAAATTATTGACATGACAGAATCCACAATCTTACGATTGTGAGTTAAAAGATTCCGGCTCATTACTCTACCAAGTTGAGCTACCGTTTTAAAGATAAAATAGGAAACGAAAAAATTGCGCCAAATGGCTAATAAGTTGCCAAATTTGGTTGAACATGCATTAAAAAATAGACTGATCGAATAAATCTTTCGCTACTAAAAGATAACTTCCTGAAAAGTTACAGTTAAAATTTCTTTTTGCAAGTACGGGTTCTATTTTTTTGGTGTAAAAAATTACGGAATCGAACAATTGTGTCTCTTCCTGCACAAATATGCAAGTTTTTTTGCTGATTTTCACCCCGGGGTTTCACCCCTTAAAACTCATTTGCGACCCCCTTTCTATACCAATTCTTGTTCGTCTTGATGAGTACTATCATCCCTGAAAGTTTGTTGCACCATTTCAGATACACCCTGTATACAACTCTTTACATTCAGAATCAAAATGGGAAAATATTTTAATGGTACCAAAAATATCTCGAATGATTCTTTCTTCACAGTTATTCATTAGCTACTTTTCTATTAAGGATTTCCTCTAAAAAACTTGAAGCAAAACTTCATTCATTTCATTAAAGGCTTCTATGCAAATGTCAAAGGTTCTGTAATGATTCGATGATGAAATGGACCCTTTTAAATAATTTTTAACTCACAATTCCTCTATTCCCCATTCCAACACTAGTTCTTTTTTTCTCAATCCCCAGAGACGAGGAGAAGTCAACTCTCTCGAAGCGGAAATTGTAACGGGAGATCATTCTGGATAATTCGAATTCACGAAAAAGAGTTCGAATAAATGGTGCTTTATTCTCCTTTTCTGAATCGTTTTAAAACGGAAAGAGGAATTACTAGAATTTGCTATTAAAGCGATACTTATTCAGTTGACGGGTTAAGAAACGTTCTTGTTCTTGAAAGGAGATGTGATATGATCAAACTAACCAGTCAAGTAATAAGCAGTTATGTCTGCTAACCTTTTAGGCAAGGTTAGAATTTAAGGAAGGGTTTGAAATTTATAAGTTTGGAAACAGAAGAAAAACTCAAAATCGATTCAATTTTTATTTTCTAGTTTTAAAAATCAAGCAGCGTTTTTTTATCAAACACGGATTATCATTTGGCTATCGGAAAAGAAAAAAGTCACTCTGAAATATTACTACTGGGGATTATAATTTTAAAGCTTATCTGTGATAATTATATTTTGAGTTCTATTTATCAAGCCAAAAATAAAAAATTATTTTTGTGGCACGAAAGATCACCTAATTGCCAATCATGAAATACCTCCATTCCTGATTAAATAGTGCCATCGCCAGGGACACGACATCATCAACAACAAGAAATCTTAAATAGGATTGCAACAGATCCTAAAGATAATAATAAGGAAGTTGCCTGTTTTTTTTAATCGATACTTCATGCGAAAATAAGCAAATACCCAAAATTTGAGGCCGATCGAGAATTTTTTTACTGCAAAAAATTTTTTTAAAAAAATTCCCTTTTTTAAAGCGCACGAAAACGCTAAGAGTTTGGGATGTGACGTCATCGTACGGTGAACATTGTTGGAAAGCAACGGAGTTTATGGTATTTTTGTTGATGTCATCGTACGTTTTAAACAATAAACGTTTTAAGTCACGTGTTTTTTCTCGACTTTTAAATTAAAATATTTAATTACCTGTACATTTTTTTGAAAAAATGGCTAGATATTTCATTTTACCATACAAAAACCATACGGAATGTTTATGAAAATATGGCGCATGCAACTTCTTTATTATAGCAGATCTGATAGAAGATCTTACAGCTGAGCTTAAAAAGCCTTAAGAATTATTTGGTGAATTGAATAATCGAAAGCAACGTATTTACAGCAAACGAATAAGTGACTAAATTTAGTCGCCAATTTCAAGTTGGCGAGCGGAAATTTCACGCCCTGCTTTAACTGGTGTGTATAAATAAAAGACGATTATCTATATTTCCTTAGTAGTTACCAAGGAGACGAGTGACGAGACATATTATAGACCTCTTATTCTATTTTACATGGAGTATTGGCAATTTAGAAATCCACCACTGCTACCACAGTAATTTTTACACCTCCCCAATCAAAACGAAACCAATTTCCGAATTCAATTCATTAGCTAAACCCTTTTAATTTCCCCATTTAATAACGCCCAGATTCACTCCAAGCGAAATCTTCCGGTGGTCTTCCATCTAATTAGTATTTAACTGCTGGTCGTCGTTCGCAGACTCGAAATCTCTGTTTAATGGACACTGTTTGCAGACCCTCTGTTGCGCACAGATAATGGTCATTTGATTTGGGGTCAGTGTGGGTCACTCGTCTGGCCCTTATCTCAGGTGTTATGCATGGAGGAGAAAAGGGATTGAATTGGTTCGAGGGTTACGAGTGATCAAGATGCATTTCAATTCATTGAATGGCTGGGGAGATAGTTTAATGAGGACTTTTGGCTATAAGGAACTTGCATGTGTCAGATTTTCATAAACAATCAAGTGTTCCATATGGTTTTCAGTATGGTAAAATGAAATACTTCGTGAATTTTTCAAAAAAGTGTACAAGTAATTACATATTTTAATTTAAAAGTCAACAAAAAAAACACGTGACTGAAAACGCCAAGTGTGTTTGCATGCACAGTGACGTAGAATACCATCGGGCAAAATTGCAATCAAAATTGAATTTCTATGTTTTAGTTGAGGATTTCTTTTTTTTAAGTGTCCGATATGAGTGTTTTAATAAATATTTACCTTCTAGACAGTTCTAGCGAAGGTCAGAAATCCAAGGCAAACATTTTAGGCGAAGTCTATGTGTGACGTCACTATGCATGCAATTAAGCGTTTTCGGGCACTTCGAAAAAGACGATTTTTGATAATTTTGTTTGCAATCGAAAAATTTCTCAATCGGCCTCAAATTTTGTCTAGTGGATTATTTTTGCTTGAAGAATAGATTAAAAAATAAAAATAAATCATGCAAGTTCTTTAATAAGGAATTGAATCTGTAGCCACGTCACCTTTTCGGACTCGAACCCTACCGTAGCGACAATACCTTTGTTGAACTCGAACCTTTCAGTGCTGTAGCGAGGCCACGTCTTCAACCTTTTCCCACTTTTGTGCACTCCTAATGGCAGTCACTATTGATAATAGTCAGGGGGGTCATTTCAGTTGTTGGTTGGGGGGCAAGGATTTTTTTTAAAGTGGGTCTGGGCCCCACCGTAACTATATTTTTATGGGGGGTTGCCTCAACTTCATTTTTAAAGTATCCCCTAACGAGCACAATTTTATATGAGCACTGAAAAGTAGTATTTAAATAATATTAATTATAATGTCTAAATTTGACAACAGAAAAAAAGAAAAAAACTTGAGTGTGGGGTCCACCCCCAGGAAAATTTTGAAAATATCCTCTTAACCCTACAGTGCATACTGATGCCATTTGGCAACACGACATTTTTCTCCATTTCCTACTCGAACTTTCATTTCCAAACGGCAACACCATGCAATAAGTACAATAGATATAACATTTCATTGTATTAGCACTTTAGACTGCCAGTAGATCACAGCAGGGGTACTATTTTGAGACATTTGTAAGTAGCTAGTGAAACGAAAGTCAAGACACAGAAAATGCCAAAATAAAAGGACCATATAAATTAAAATAAAAAAAATTTTCCGCTTGAAAAAAAAATGTTTTGAAAAGATAAGTTGTTTTTTTATATTTTTAGATCATTTGGTTTTATTTCACTTCACAATTAATTTCACAAGAGACACAAATTAATTTCACAAGGACAAAGTTTTATGCCAATAAAAAGTAGAAAAAAATTAAATTAATTTTTTTAGTATTTTTTTACTAATGTACACCATAATAGAAGTCACATAAATGATTTTCAAGTGAATTGAAAAAATCATGCATTGTAGGGTTAAAGTAGTATTTTAACTCATTTCGAGACTCCTTGGGCTACATCTCCAAAGAGAACAGTTTCTTGTAAACCACAGAATTTTCATGGGAAAAGAGTTGTTAAAAGACGTCAAAGTTTCAAGGGGGGCTTAGGGTTCTACCCCAGAAAAATCTGCCTTTAAAATAGTGTTTATCTTTTCTCAAACTGTTTGGGGAGCTCTTTAAGGGAAAAGCTTCTTGTAAGTGGCAGAGTTTTGAAGGCAAAAATACTGGTAAACCGACGCAAAAATTTTTTGGGGGGACTAGGGGTGTACCCCCGGAAATTTTTTTGAAATTACCCCTTTAAAATAGTGTTTTATATCTCTTTTTCAAACTTTTTGGGGAGCACTAAAAAGGAAAAGCTTCTTGCAAGCGGCAGAATTTTCAAGGGGGAAAACACTGAATAAAAGACGACGTAAATTTTAGAATTTTCAAAAGACTTGTAGCTATTTTTCACATAACAGTGGAAACCTTGGGGGGCGGTTGCCCCCCCCAAATGACGCCCCTGATAAGAGATCTCACTACAGGGTGTCCCATAAATAATGGGTCACCCTTCTAGGGTGGATAGTAGACACCTAGACGAGTCAGAATCACATAGGGTTTGGGGGTCCCAGACCAAATCCCAAGGAGTTAAAAATGGGGCGACACCCTAAAACAATTATTGAAAAATTCAATTTGTAGAAGAACTACTATTGGTAAAAATTTAATCATGGTCTCAAATTTTGTGGTTTAATATGATTTTTAAAATTATGCTGAAAGTTTTCACTTTAAAATTTTTTTCTACGAAAAAAAGTAAAAAAACCACAAAAAATGTGAAAAATCTGCCAAAACTTTATTTTGTATTTGGAAATCCTTTCTTTTGATTTGATTATCTGAAAGATCATATTTTTAAACCCTTAAGTCCAAAGTTTCACGTAAATACCATCAATATTAAACGCTTGAGATCCTGTTAAAGTTTGTTTTTTGAGTGCGAAAACAGCTCCAGAAAACGAACGTTCAGGGAGAATCTACGAGTTACGGATAGATAATCGCTAACTTTCTTTTCTCTCCCAGTTTGGCGAAACATACCAAGCTCCTACAGATCGCCAAGACAGCTTGGGCGATTTGTTGTTGGCGAAAGTTGGCGAGGAATCTCGTATCGTAAATAATGGCGAGAAATTTAGTGAGCATCAATCCGTAATTCGTAGATTTTCCCTCAACGTTTCTTTTCTGGATCTGTTTTCGCAAGCAAAAATCAAACTTTAATTAGATCTCAAGCGTTTAATATTGATGGTATTTACGTGAAACTTTGGACTTAAGGGTTTTCAACTATGATCTTTCAGATTATCAAATCAAAAGAAAGGATTTCTAAATACAAAATAAAGTTTTGGCAGATTTTTCACATATTTTTGTGGTTTTTGACTTTATTTCGTTTTAAAATGAAAACTTTTACAATGATTTTAAAGATCATGTTAAACCACAAAATTTGAGACCATGATTAAGTTTTTACCAATAGTAGTTCTTCTACAGATTGAATTTTTCAATAATTGTTTTGTGGTGTCGCTCCATTTTTAACTCCCTGGGATTTGGTCTGGGACCCCCGATTCCTATGAGATTCTGACTCGTCTAGGTGTCTACTATCCCCTCTAGAAGTGTGGCCCACTATTTATGGGACACCCTGTATAAAAGTGCCTACTTCGATCTTTTTGTTATCGATCGACTTAGAAAGCAGCAGGCTGCTGCCTTTTTATTTACTAATGTTCGTTCCAGTTATTTATTCAATGTTTATTAACCTGTTACCCTTGTTGGGATTTTAAATAAATACATTTCTCCGGAACGGCAAGCAACTCACGGCCGTATTCTACACAATCTTCGTAACTCAATATCATGTGGTTTCATTTGGTTTTAGGACTTTTTCGTATTCTACTCCTCCCATAAAACCACATATAATGGTGGTAAATCTAATCTCGTAAATTCCGGCGGTAAGCTTATTCGCACATCCCAACGGTTTGGTCCTGACGAGCTTAGTGCGCATGCTCGGGGAGAAAAAGGATCTTCTTCGGATAATTTCAATCATTAATGAATCCCCGCTTTTGCAGTGGTAGAGTGCATGCTTAGCATGCGGTGGGTCGTGGGTTCTGTCCCCGATTTATTGTTTTATTAAAATTTCTAAAAAAAATAGCTAAATAAGTTCACACGCATGCGCACTAACCTCGTCAGGACCAAACCGTTGCGTTGGGAAGCGTGAAAATGCGGGCGGTAAGTTGAATTACGACGTTCTCGGGCATGCGTGATAAAGACGATATTTGGCGAGAATAACGCTCATTGATTGAAGCCGTAAACTTCAATGGAGGCGCTTGCTTACAATCGAATAGACGACATTAGTGTGACGTCACTTGCTTGTTTGGATACGTTGATTCCATCCATGATTGGTTCCGTACGGAATTACTTCCAATCACGGAACCAATCACAGATGGAATCAACGTATCCAAACAAGCAAGTGACGTCATGACTAATGTCGTCTATTGAAAATATCTTTAAACTTATCGGAGTCTAAAATTAAAATTAAATGGATTTCAGATGTTTTAGGAGTTCCGTGTTTGACATCGAAGATGACATTGATGATATTTTTCTTTTACAATTATTAGATTACGTCGATCGGCGGTCTCGGCTTGTTCATTCATCTAGAACAGTGGTCTCCAACCCCCGGTCCGCGGACCGGTGCCGGTCCGTGGATCAAATGGTACAGGGCCGCGGGCCGACCATTTCATTGAAAATGAATTTAAATTCCTAGGTTTATACCCCAAATTAATACATAAAATGAATTATAAATACATTAATAATTATATTAATGTATTTAAAATAGTCTGCTGGAGTTCCAATAATCAGAAGGGATTTCATTTAGCTTTCTGATTTATAGATGGCAGCACTATTGCTGATTGAAGAAAATGATATTTCAATTTTTAACCAATATTCTGTGTACCAAAATCAGTTTTTTTATTGTTTGAAGAGTTTTTAAGTTCATGAAATATGTTATAATTATTGAAACTACCTTATAGTAGTCAGATTAGTTATTTCTGTTAGGACGGCAAAATGGCGACCCAGCTTGGTGTTTGGAAAGCCACGCTACGACCGTTGTAAGTTAACCAGATGGATTAGAATATCAAATTTTTTACTACATGTCGTAACACGGAATCATATGGTAAAGTTACAACATGATAAACTCAAAGGAGTAGAATACGGGCGTTAGTGTCAACGAACACAGTTAAATCGTGGTAAGTGAGTAATACCAGGGAACACTTGCTACAAAACCTTGTTAAACTTTTGTTTATTTTTAAGTAACACAAGTCCCCACACTTGTATTTTGTTTTTATTCTTATACAGGGTGTCTGAAAAGGTTGATGCCAAACTTAACATGCAGGTCTGTCATGGCATGAAAAACAAGATTTTCGTAGGAACTCACATCCGCAAATGTAAACCTATCCGCTTGAGTTTGCTGGTGAAGGGGAAACGCTTATCTCTTTTTTCTACTGAAAAGTTTAATAAGGAACTTGCATGATTTTTTTTATATTTTGAATCTATTCTTCACGCAAAAATTAGCCACTACACAAAATTTGAGGGCGATTGAGAAATTTTTTGATTGCAAAAAAAATTATTAAAAATCGTCTTTTCCGAGGCATCTGAAAACGCTTAATTGCATGCACAGTGACGTCACAATATATTGACTTTGCTTAAAATGTTTGCCTTGGATTTCTGACCGTCACCAGAAGTGTCTAGAAGGTAAATATTTATTAAAACACTCATATCGGACACTTCAGAAAAAAGAAATCATCAACTAAAACATAGAAATTCAATTTTGATTGCAATTTTAACTCATGGAATTCTACGTTACTGTGCATGCAAACACACTTCGCGTTTTCAGTCACGTGTTTTTTTCTCGAATTTAAATTAAAATATTTACTTACTTGTACACTTTTTTGAAAAATTGACAAAATATTTCATTTTATTTTACAAAAAACCATACGGAACACTTGAAAGTTTATGAAAATCTGACACATGCAAGTTCCTTATTATTATTGCATATTTTTAGAGAGCACCCCAGGGTGACTTGACACTCCAAGGCCCCACGGTCAAGATAAAGAAGATGGAATCGTACGCTTTGGCTCACTAAGGCTGATGTGCCAAAGAGTTTCCTTTCAGTTTTTAGAACATTTCTTTCGACATTTCGAGTACGTCCAACAAAGACCTTTCGCCTGTTATTTTAAGATTTCCTAACTAATAAAACTAAGATAGTATAACTTGTTTTACGTAGAATGCCCTTTAGGGTGTCTCAAAAAGCCTTTTTTCGAAAAACCTCGCTCCCCAGGGCTTTTCCCATTCCTTTTGGTCCCAAAAGATAGTGTGTGAAGTTTTAGCCCCCTAAGTAAACTCTAGGGTTTGCCTGTAGAGCCCCAAAGTTTGAAAAAAGTGGAAAAAATGACCAATTTTCAGAATTTTTAAAAATTATGTTTAAGATTGATAATGCTAATAAAACTGGTTCAAATGCGTCTATAGGACTTATTTAGATGGAATATATTTATTTATGTGTATTAACTGTACCCTATAGCCCCTATAATTTAAGATTAAAACGTACTACTTCGGGACGTTGCACGCGCCAAAGCTTATAATGCACTACCGGTGGACGAAATTAGTTAAATCCAAATTTCTTCGAAGGAACTCCCTCAAATGATGCCATTTAGGGCTAAAAAGATATTATAAATATAAAAACCAGTGAAATAACAGTTTTGAGCCCTTCCACTGAGCTTTTAATGTAAAAAGTGCTTTTCTTCAAAATTTCTCGTTTCCAGCTGATGAAACCCAAAACTTGTACTAAAAAAGGGGTTTGCTGAACTTTTTTAGATACCAAACATTGGAACCTTTATAAGGGTTTCATTTTTTCAAGTAGAATTAAATTTTAAACAACACAGATCGGAAATGACATGAATATTTCCTATACCTGATGTGAAAATTGATTTTCTCTTTTCAAAGTTAGGAAAATAGTTTAATACTTGTGAATCTTGGTTGAACTGTTAAAGGAAGAAGTTTTTAATTAAAACTTTCCCCTAATACGTTAAAAGGAAGTAATTTTCCAAACTTAAAAAAAGAAAATAGATATTCAAGTCTGGTATAGGAAATATCCATATCATTTCTGATCTGTGCTCTATAAAATTTAATTCTACTTATTAAAAATGAAACCCTATAAAGATTTCAAAGTTTGGTATACAGGGTGTCCCATAAATAGTGGGCCACACTTCTAGAGGGGATAGTAGACACCTAGACGAGTCAGAATCACATAGGAATCGTGGGTCCCAGACCAAATCCCAGGGAGTTAAAAATGGAGCGACACCACAAAACAATTATTGAAAAATTCAATCTGTAGAAGAACTACTATTGGTAAAAACTTAATCATGGTCTAAAGTTTTGTGGTTTAACATGATCTTTAAAATCATTGTAAAAGTTTTCATTTTAAAACGAAATAAAGTCAAAAACCACAAAAATATGTGAAAAATCTGCCAAAACTTTATTTTGTATTTAGAAATCCTTTCTTTTGATTTGATAATCTGAAAGATCATAGTTGAAAACCCTTAAGTCCAAAGTTTCACGTAAATACCATCAATATTAAACGCTTGAGATCTAATTAAAGTTTGATTTTTGCTTGCGAAAACAGATCCAGAAAAGAAACGTTGAGGGAAAATCTACGAATTACGGATTGATGCTCACTAAATTTCTCGCCATTATTTACGATACGAGATTCCTCGCCAACTTTCGCCAACAACAAATCGCCCAAGCTGTCTTGGCGATCTGTAGGAGCTTGGTATGTTTCGCCAAACTGGGAGAGAAAAGAAAGTTAGCGATTATCTATCCGTAACTCGTAGATTCTCCCTGAACGTTCGTTTTCTGGAGCTGTTTTCGCACTCAAAAAACAAACTTTAACAGGATCTCAAGCGTTTAATATTGATGGTATTTACGTGAAACTTTGGACTTAAATGTTTTAAAATATGATCTTTCAGATTATTAAATCAAAAGAAAGGATTTCCAAATACAAAATAAAGTTTTGGCATATTTTTCACATTTTTTTGTGGTTTTTTGACTTTTTTTCGTAGAAAAAAATTTTAATGTGAAAACTTTCAGCATAATTTTAAAAATCATATTAAACCACAAAATTTGAGACCATGATTAAATTTTTTACCAATAGTAGTTCTTCTACAAATTGAATTTTTCAATAATTGTTTTAGGGTGTCGCTCCATTTTTAACTCCTTGGGATTTGGTCTGGGACCCCCAAACCCTATGTGATTCTGACTCGTCTAGGTGTCTGCTATCCACCCTAGAAGTGTGACCCATTATTTATGGGACACCCTGTATAAAAAGTACAACAACCCCCTTTTTCAGTATAAATTTTGGGTTTTATCGGATGGAAACGAGAAATTTTGAAGAAAAACACTTTTTACATTAAAAGCTCAGTGGAAGGGCCAAAAACTGTTATTTCACTAGATTTTATAATTTATAATATCATTTTAGCTTCAAATGGCATCATTTGAGGGAGTTCCTTCGAAGAAATTCGGATTTAATTCATTTCGTCCACCGGTAGTGCATTATAAGCTTTGGCGAGTACAACGTCCCTAAGTAGTACGCTTTAATCTTAAATTATAGGGGCTATAGGGTACAGTTAATACACATAAATAAATATATTCCACCAAAATAAGTCCTAAATGACACATTTGAACCAGTTTTATCGCAGTATCAATCTTAAAATATAATTTTTAAAAATTATGAAAATTGGTAATTTTTACCACTTTTTTCAAACTTTGGGGCTCTACAGGCAAACCCTAGAGTTAACTTAGGGGGCTGAAACCTCACACACAATCTTTTGGAACCAAAACCAATGGGAAAAGCCCTGGGGACCGATGTTTTTTTTGAGACACCCTAAAGCCCTTATATGAGCCTTGTGCCATAGAATCCAAAAACCACAACCATCATGACTCATGAACGCTTCTTTTAAAAATCCTCCGTCCCGATAGTATTTAAAAAAAATTGAAGATTTGAAATAGTCTGCTATACTAAATGATGTTATTTCTGACAATTCATATGTTGACATTAATCACTCCTGATCAAGATAAGAATCTTGAAGTTGATTGCTCTAGGAAAGAGAGACTCAAAAATTCTTCTTCATCTTTGAAAATCTTCACGGTGATCCGAACCCATAAATCATTTCTCTATTGAACAGTTGTCACCAGAATATGTAACGTTGATAAATTATGGCATGTTTCCGATTTAACTTAGTCTGGGTGTACTTTTTTCACATTTTTCGAGTGATCTGCTATCATTTTCTCGAGAAATATATCTAGTTAAAGTTTGAGATCCAACTAAAAAAACATAATTCAAAGAGCAAAAATTTGTATAGCATCGACGGAGGTATTCTAGAAAAAATGAGAAAGTGCATTTTTTGTTTGAAAATTTTTTAAAAGTAAAACATGGTATAAATTTTCTTAAACTACTATTATTACATCTATGTATTTTCATATATTCTATCTGTAGTTTAGCTTATAGTACCGTTATTTTTAAAGAATATTTTTTTAAAAGCAAGGAAGAATGAAAGGTTTACCTTTCAAGAAATTTTTGAGTTGATAAGTTAATTCCATTTTTTTTCTCCCTAGAACCTGATACATAAAGAATAAATGAAAATATTTTCTGAAATATCTGAAAGACACTCTATGCAAGTTGAATGGTAAAAAATAAGAGAATTTTAATGAAGATAAAAACTTCCTATAAAGAAAAAAAGCCTTGCCTAAATTCCTCCAAAAATGTAATCATTAATCCATGGTATTGTCTTTGAAATACCATGTACACAAATTTTACGACAAGTGTCTTTAAAACAATCCTTTTTACTTGAGAACAAGCAAAAGGCATTATCTCGACTTACTGAATAACACTAGAAATTTATTGCAAGGGATAAGGATACCACAAATAACATCGATTTTTAATGCTAATGGCTGGTCTCACGTGGAATTTATCGGTCAGTATAATTAAATAGCCCCATTAGGAAACCTTAACGGCTTATTAATATCTTAAATTCTTCCCCAGAAATGGCAATATCGCATAAACCTTAATTCTATTCTGATACAGATCTTGGTGAAAAAAGGTCTTGAGGTGTCTTTGACGTTAATAATAATTGAGATTTCTCAGTCTTTCTTATCGCTTGAGCTCCGAGTCGTTGCCAAAGAAAATTCAATTATTTCCTTTATCGCCATAACGCAGTGTAACGAGATCTCGCGTTTGTTGGGTGGAATTTATCTACCGCAGACTGGCAACACGACGCTGGCTGCTTTTGTCGTAATAATCTGAGTATTATGCAAATTGAGATACGAATTTTCTTGTCCGCAGTGTGGAATTTACATTCGAAACAAGGCGCGTCAGAATCTCCAACCATTTTGAATTTTTCCAGGGTTAGGAGGAGAATAAAAAATATGGCGAAACTCTATACTTCTCACGTTGATTACTTTGGACTGGTGAATGGAATACAGATTGCTTCAAATTGAGTACGGGAGAAATGGCTCTTCTGTTAGCACTTTCCCCTAAACGTGAAACCCCTTTGTGAAAGATTTTAACAAAACGCTGCAAGGAAAATATGTTTCAGACTCAAATAATAATGTTTTACAAGAATATCTATAGGTTTATTTTCGTGTTATTATACAGTGAAATTTATCAAATGAATTTATGTGTATTTCAATAGATAAAATTATATTGAGTTCGTATTACAGAGGGAACTCAAATTGAATTATGTTATGAGCTTGTTTTGTCATTTAAATTGCATAGTGAAAGTGAAATTCAATGTTTGCTTATTATAAATGGGATATACCCCATGTTATTTGAAACAACTTTTTGGATTGATTTTGGTTTTATAGTATGTAGTGCAGTTCTTTGCAAGTTGATTTTCCCTGATTATCTTCTTATATTGCAGAAAAAACACCGCTTGGCTCATTGGGATTCCGAAATTAAGTATTTTTGGAGCAACATATATTTTGCTGAGAAACATTAAAATCTGTACCATTTGTTTTCCTCACTTCAACATAAATCATCACTTTGAAAGTCTGAAGGGTGCTTTCATTTTGAACACATGGAAAAAAGACACAATTTAAAGTTATTTTGAGAAGTGAAAAAATCGATTTTTTTAAACAAAAGATGTTTTCTACTTTTTACCAACAAATCCTTTTTAAACGTTTATGTAATTAGTGGTGGATGTAACTAATTCAACACTATCTTAGAATGTGATTATAAAAAGGAGATATTATTGCATTGTGTGTGTTAACGTTTCCTCCTACTATTAACGTGAATTCTTCAATACAATGATTTATACTATATTATACACTTACACACTGACAACTTGTGAAGTGCAGTGTTGAGTAGACATGCTTCAGTTTAATTCGACATCATCAAGCTAATTGGTAGCCCAATTCATATAATTGTAACACCAAACACATAGTTCCATTTGAATCAGTGATACGAGCAAGCTTCATGGTTCTCCCCTTCACGCTATGATGGTATTACAGCTTTAGTCTAGAATAATGATGTCTAGAGCATTCAGTTGGTGTTTTCTATTATCTTGTATATGTTAAGATGTATTGATGTAAAAAATATTTTGTTGTTTCAAAAATTTTTCAAATGAATACTTTTACACATGATGATGCTTAAGCATACAGGAAATGGTGGTTAGCGTTGAATATTGTGTGGAATTAAGTAGGACATTGAAATGTAAAGAGAAAAGAGTAACTAGTTTTTGGGTAGGAGGATATAAATATTATAGTAGTAGAGGATATATTTTTTCTCAAAAAATCAATTTGGATTTTTGCCTAACTCTAATACTGAAAAGGCTTTATTAGAATTTACAAATTTTATTTTTAACTAGCGGATATGCCCGGCCTTGCACGGGTGGAGTGTATAATTTTTTTTAAATTAAATTTTCTCAAAATGCATTTATAATTTTGAAATCAGCAATTACCAATCATCGCGGTATCCCAGACGCCTTTTTCCTATCCCGGTGTTCCCGGTAATTTTTCCTATCCCAGTGTTCCCGGTAATTTTTCCGATCCCGGTGTTCCCGGTAATTTTTCCTATCCCGGTGTTCCCGGTAATTTTTCATATCCCGATATTCCCGGTAATTTTCCTATCCCGATGTTCCCGATAATTTTCGTATCCCGATGTTCCCGATAATTTTCCTATCCCGATGTTCCCGATAATTTTCTTATTGCGATTTTCCCGATAATTTTCCTATCCCGATGTTCCCGGTAATTTTTCTTTTCCCGGTGTTCTCTTCAATGTTTCCTAGTAAATTAATGAGTCTAGTGAACAAAAATAACAAATTTGAAACAATAATAAAAGATCTAGTAAATTTAAAAGCCTAGTGAACCGCTTCATTTAAAACAATGTTTTATTTTTAAGTCGTTTTCCATGAAAAAAATTTACACTTTTCATAAATATTTAAATTTGAAAGGAAAATATCCTAAAATAGGGGAAACTAACGTTTCAAAATTAATTATTTGAATTTATTTTGGTGTTTTTACAACTGATATAGTTTTTAAATGGACAATTATCGAGATTTTCAAGTTAAAATATTTATTTTTCGAGGTTTTCATCTCGCTTACAATAGTGAGTCGAGCAGATCTACTCTGGTAGAGAAATGGAGAAATAAGCGTTTTCGGCTATAAATTCGTTAATTACTCGTAATTATTCGATTTTCGAGCTTGGAAAACTTGACAGTGACAATCGACACCTCGAGATACGTCTATGTACCGAGTTTTGACCACGCCTTCGGCGTGGTTTTGGAGGAGATGTGTCACATACCCACATACATAGCCACAAACGTTTTTAGTTATATACTAGCGGATATGCCCGGCCTTGCACGGGTGGAGTGTATAATTTTTTTTAAAATTAAATATTCTCAAAATATATTTATAATTTTTAAATCAGCAATTACCAATCATCCCGATATCCCAGATGCCTTTTTCCTATCTCGGTGTCCCCGGTAATTTTTCATATCCCAGTGTTCCCGGTAATTTTTCATATCCCGATGTTCCCGGTAATTTTCCTATCCCGATGTTCCCGATAATTTTCCTATTCCGATAATTTTCCGTCCCGGTAATCCCGGTATTTTTTCCTATCCCGATGTTCACGGTAATTTTTCTTTTCCCGGTGTTCTCGGCAATGTTTCCCAGTAAATTAATGAGTCTAGTGAAAAAAATAACAAATTTGAAACAATAATAAAATATCTAGTAAATTTAAAAGTCTAGTGAACCGCTTCATTTGAAACAATGTTTTATTTTTAAATCGTTTTCCATGAAAAAAAATTTACACTTTTCCATAAATATTTAAATTTTAAAGGAGAATATCTTAAAATAGGGGAAAATAACGTTTCATAATTAATTATTTGAATTTATTTTGGTGTTTTTACAACTGATATAGTTTTTAAATGGACAATTATAGAGTTTTTCCTGTTAAAATATTTAATTTTTGAAGGTTTTCATCTCGCTTACAATAGTGAGTCGAGCAGATCTACTCTGGTAGAGAAATGGAGAAATAAGCGTTTTCGGCTATAAATTCGTTAATTACTCGTAATTGTTCGATTTTCGAGCTTGGAAAACTTGACAGTGACAATCGACACCTCGAGATACGTCTATGTACCGAGTTTTGACCACGCCTTCGGCGTGGTTTTGGAGGAGATGTGTCACATACCCACATACATAGCCACAAACGTTTTTAGTTATATATAGATAGATAGCATTAACAACAATAAAAAACTACTGCTATCTTTTTAGACATTTCAAAAGCTTTTGAATCAGTTCAACACGATATTTTATTGGATAAATTATTTTCTATTTGTATAAGAGGCAACTTCCATAATTTCCTAAAATCCTATTTGATAAACCGCATTCAAAAGGTCAAAATTAATATTTTTAGCAAATGCTTCCCCATAAACTGTGGTGTTTTTCAGGGTTCAACCTTAGGTCCCTTATTGTTTTTAATCTTTATTAATGACCTGTGTACAGTCGGCTGCAAAAAAATCGAAACAGAGACTTTTGTGAGCGATTGGTTGGGGTTAGAAGTATACTGTAAACGCCAATTTCCATGATTTAGTGTCCTCTTTAAAACAAACTGTAATTTAAGTCCTTAAGGGACCGTCTACACATTAAAAGGAGCACCAACTTTCGTTGTTCCTATGGGTGACATCAAATATTATTCCTGTTTCTGAAAGAGCACCCCCTAAAACCCCCCAAAACCAATTTTCATGTCATTTGGTCCCCAAATAAAGCCAGGAGTGGGGGTTTAAGCTTGTCGAATTTACGTTGAAATCTCGTTTTTTACGTTGAATTCTCGATTTTGATCACACGGGATTGATGGTTGTAAGGATCAAAATTGAGAATTCAACGTAAAGAACGATATTTCAACGTAAATTCGACGAACTTCAACCCCCACTCCTGGCTTTGTTTGTGGGTCAAACACCACATAACTTGGTTTTTGGGGGTTTTAGGGGGTGCTCTTTCAGAAACGGGAAAATATTTGATGTCACCCATAGGAAAAACGAAAGGTGGTGCTTTGTTTAATATGTAGACGGCCCCTTAAGGACTTAAATTATAGCTTGTTTTAAAGAGGACATTAAATCAGGAAAATTGGAGTTTACAGTATCCTTCTAACCCCATCCAATCGCTCACAGTCGTCTCTGTTTCGATTTTTTTGCAGCCGACTGTACCTTGAATTTACATGGTAGATTGATAAGCTTCGCTGATGATACTGTGTTACTTACTGTAATACTGTATTCCGGAGATTCAGTTAATGAATTAAACTTAAAGATGCTTGAAGATCTTGAGATGATTCGAAACTGGTTTGCCGATAATTGTTTAGATTTAAATATTGATAAGACAAAGTACATGATTTTTAACCTAAAGCAAAATTCATCAGATAATCTATCTTTAGTGTATCATGATAAAAATTGTAACCATCATACATGTAGCTGTAAAACTATTGAAAAAGTTTCTTCAATTAAATATTTAGGTATTCACATATCGATTCTGACTTGAAATGGAAAAGTCATACTAAATCAATTTCAGATAAGCTAAGATTCATAATGCTAAATTTCTATTATTTAAAACAAAAAGTAAACAGTAAATTCTTAATTAATATATACTACTCTTGGATCCATTCACAAATAAACTATGGCTTGATTGTATGGGGAGGAGACAATTACGTTACTCTAAAAAGAATTGATAAACTTCAGAAAATATTTATAAAACTAATATTAAACTACCAGCATACAGTTCACCTACCTCATTTTCAGTTATTAAATATTCTCCCTATACGCCATCTTTTCTTTTATAAAATATGTCTTAATTTATACTGCAATCCAAATATATGTAAAAAACGTCACAACATCAACCCAAGAAGAATTAACGAAATTTACAACATCCCGATGCCAAAAAAATCTATCTTCTATAGAAGCTTTTCATTTTTAGCACCGAAATTTTATAATTCCTTGCCATATGAACTTCAAAACTGTCAGTCTATATACATATTTAAAAAGAAACTTAAAGAATATTTTTTTTCAATTAATACAGTGGAACAGTTTTTTCTTTAGCAGTAATTAAAATATCTACAGCGTCTTATCACCATATTATCAACGGTTGTTTTTTCCATTTGTTGTTTTTCTATTGAAAAATGAAGATATAATTTTTTTTCAAAGGTCACCGATATGGATCAAGTGATCCCTGGTGACTAATAAGTGTTGTTTATTTGTCTTTCTTTTGTGTCTATGTAACCTTATAAGTGTAATAATAAATAAATAATATTGTTATAAAAAAGAACTAACCTTAGAAATCTTCCAAACAACTGAAAACAGTATTTATTGAACAGTGTATAAATTAAAAACTTGAAAACATAGTTTTGAAACGAGTAAAAAGTTGTTTTGAAAACAATAACACTGAAAAAGGTGATAAAAATAATCTTAGTTTCTCTCCCACTAAATGTTTTCAAAATTAAATGCAGTAAACATTCCGATTAAAATCCTTTAGAAACGTCCAATCCATACACCAAAGTTTTGGGATTCTTTCTAACTAACATTCCATAATAAAATTAATTCCTTAAATAAAGACGTTTTATTTTCTCAATATTCTTAAAACTACTTTATTACTATCTTTCGAATGAAAAAAAAACAACAACAACAAAATCACTATATTTGCCGAACCTAATTGCTTATTTATTAAGTGCAACCTAATTGGCAACTTTACATTTCCCAATGATTTCTGAGCAGCAGTTGATTAAAAAAGCTATTTTTAAGGGAAATAAGTTAATCTCTGAATTCCGAAACCCTTCATAATTAAAAATGGCCCTCGAAATTCTCATTCGAAAACACGTCCTCCCATTCAACTCGGAACAATCCGCACTTTAATGAACATTAGTTAAAAACTATTTATTTTGGAGAAATTTAATTTCCTTCTCATTAAGTCAGCGGCATTCGTGAAATGGCCATTGAAAGAGGCGAAGTATTCTCGAGGATTGATTTGCAACGAAAGAAAATAACATTCGTGGGAGGATTCGAATGGAATGAAAACAATTATTATTCTGAGAAACACTAAAAGGTCTCACAGTGTTGATTCCTGAAAAGAAAATGAACCTAGAAGAATAAGTAATTAAGATCCGTCGGTTTGTTTCTTTGGGTGTCTCTGTATAGAGTAAAGATGAACAGTAGGGTGTATCGGAAAAAAAACTTTTTTTCGATTTTGATGACGCATTAGTGCGGAAAAGTTGTCTAAGGTGCCAGAGAGTAGGTGTGAATTTTTTCAGAATTTTTGGATAGTTTCTTAAGGTGCCACATTGGCCCTGAAGTTCCCCATGTTAATCCAATGGGGCGCGCCGCCAAAAAGGCCGAAAATTCGTTTTTCGTCCCTCATTTCTGCCCTAATCACACGAGGAATGTCTTCCCTCGAGTTATGGACCCTATATGATCTAGGCTATCCGACAAAACTTGAATAATAGCCTAAATATCTATATTACGTATTTTTGTATGCTCAAATTTCGTTGAAAATCGCGTATTTCCTCGTTCAAATCAGAGCCCACAATCAACATAATATAGAGATTTAAGTTATTATTCAAATTTTGTCGGGTTAGAATATATCATATAGAGTCCATAACTCGAGGGAAGACATTCCTCGTATGATTAGGGCAGAAATGAGGGACGAAAAACGAATTTTCGGCCTTTTTGGCGGCGCGCCTCATTGGATTAACATGGGGAACTTCAGGGCCAATGTGGCACCTTAAGAAATTATCCAAAAATTCTGAAAAATTCACAGGTACTCTCTGGCACCTTAGACAACTTTTCCGCACTAATGCGTCATCAAAATCGAAAAAAAAGTTTTTTTCGATACACCCTAATGAACAGAGTGTGCATCAAATACCTTTCCTGATTAACAGTGTCAACTATGCAGAACCATACATAGTGTACCCAGAAAACAATGTAAGGAATCATAAACCTAATGGGGTAATCAAGGGTGTTCTTCTAAACAGGTACAAACAACCTGAGCTATAGTCTGTTTATTAAGAATAGGCGGCAGAAACAGGATTAAAAACGCCTAATAACGCTCATCACGCAACTTCAGTGACCGATTCTTTTACAGTATTTTAACTACTTCTGTTTAGGCTGCCTTGTCATTGCACAAGAAAATTTTTTCGATGATAATTGAAGGGCTTGGGAGATGAAGGGGTTATGTTACAAAATCCTAGTTTCGAGTAATTTAGGTTCAAAGTTTTCATGTTGCAACTTTTTTCGTTTTTTGGTTTTGTCGTTAAGTGAGAGTATTAAGTTAGTCTAATGACATCTATTATTTAATGTACCAAGTTTTATTTACTTACCTGTATCCATACTATGTATTTTTATATATTTTGTGTACATAACCCCTTCATCCACAAACTTTTTTAAATCTGTAAATTATCTAACGAATGAATGAAGCAAGATGTAAATAAAAACATTCAAAACATGTTCTATATCTATAACATAAACCTTGACATCTTCACTAGTTTTGTTGGGTCTCACATTATGTCTACTCATTTTATCAGGTTGAGGAGCACTTGTACCAGATTTCATTTTATTTTGTATGATTTCAATTTTTTCAGACATAAGTTTACCAAAGCAACTCTAGTGTGGCCATGTAGTTACCATGTAGTTATGATCTACAGGACCATGTAGTTACTTGCATAGAGGAGATATAACATTGTTATTCTCCTCATATTGTTATATCTCCTCTATGGTTACTTGTATGAAGTTAAGTTATGATTTACAGGAGTTAAGAGCACATAGCCCTTTCATCCTCTATGGTTACTTGTATGAAGTTAAGTTATGATTTACAGGAGTTAAGAGCACATAGCCCTTTCATCCTCTATGGCTTTAGCATAAAAATGTTACATAGCCCCTTCATCCTCTATGGATTTAGCATGAAAATGTTACATAGCCCCTTCATCTTTTTCATATTTTTGTTTCTAGCTCTGTTTTGAAATATTCAGATTTTGCTACGTAACACTTCTGCGCCTAACTATTTCATCCATTGAATTAGATCGTATTTTCAAAAAATGTCACATAACCCCTTCATCCACCAAACCCTTAAATTACGATAGTAACTACTTCTTATACATTACGTCTCATCCACCTATTCTAAATGAACAGAGTAAAGTTGACACCTATAAGGTTAACGGAAACCTTATACTATTTCGGTGGAACCTTAAAACAAGCCCAGAAAAAGTAACTGGTTTTTAGAAGGTTTTTATAGGGTTTTTCTATAAAAAATTATCTGAAAACTTGTCATGCAAACCGCAATATAGCATTGCGGAAGGGTTCTTCAGCAAACCATGTTTTGGGAAACTGAAATAAAGAGAAAGTTAACTGTGGAATAACATATTAGCAGGATATTATTATCAGAATTGGAAAGAGAACAGCTCCTTCAGCATTTAGATTTACTTTTGAGAGTTGAATAGCTTTTCTCACATTAGAAGCACCAAAAAGTGATCAAAATAGTGCATTTATTTCTTAAATGTACCAAAATGTAAAAAAAAAATCAAGTTTAAAATTTTCACCAAACCACCACGCTCAAATATCTTCACTTATATTCTTATGCAAATTATGAGTACTAGGGGCTACTGCCCCCTGCTCGCTATCCCCCGGGAACTGCTGACACAGATCTCCTAGTATTGCTTCGCAATCTTGCTCGCTTCGCTCGCTAAGCGGTTACTAACTTCGTTAGTCTAGCAAGCAGATTGGGAGGGGTTATTCACACTTTTCAATTAATGAGAAAGAAATTTACATGTGAATGTATCGTCTTTCTCCACATCACGACCCATTGTGTGATACCTTAAATATTTAGTTGGTGCCATAGATTAGTATCATCCACTCATAGTAGTCATTAAGATTCAAAGCACGCTTAAGCTTGCCTGCTGATTTCGTAGATTTCATCTCCTCTCTCTTTTTGAAGTGCTTAGTTTTTTTATGAATAATTAATTGAAAGAGAAGCTTTGCAATAATCAAACTGACAAGCCAAAATGTTTTCATTATTTAATCAATGGAAAAACATGATTTTCCGCAACTGTTAAAAAAATCCTACCCCATTCAGAGCACTCCGATGAAAAACAACAAACCCAGCCAAATTCCGCCATTTTTTTGCTAACGAATCAACTAGCGATGTTTTTCATTCAATTGTTATTACTGGCGTGGCGGTTACCGTTAAGAAGAGATAATTACGTTTCCCCATTATTTTTTCAATTTTCTATGTCACGTCTGAGGACGAAAAAAGAACTTGGCAAAAATGCCACGTGAGGGTATTAAATTATTGCCCTGGCTAAACGATTTGCAACCGATTTTTTTCTCCAAGATTGCGGCAAAGGGAAATTCCATCCGAAATATTTTTTTAAAGTTCGTTTTTTGAACGTTTGTTGGGAGAATTATGTATCGGTGGTTCGTATGGAATTGCGAGAGGCTTTTATTTTGCATAATTAACGGTGAAACCGAATTCCAAAGGTTACATTTTCCCATTAACTGGTTGAATTGCGGAAAAATGAAAAATGATTAGTGCTCTTCTTAAACAGCGTAAAATATTCAAACATCGAAATATAAAACAATTTTAATACGTCAACTTTAAGTGTCGCTTTTAATTTTTAAAATTGTTTCATCTGAAAGCAAAATGCTGCCAATAAAGTCCGATTGACGAGATTTTCACCCAGCCACTAATACTAAGGACCAAATATCGTATTGTGGATTTTTCAGTAGTATGTGCATTTAAAAAGTATGTTCCCTGCATTCCCAATACAACACATAGTTTTAAACAGTGGCTTATTAATTCAGTAGTAGCATTACTGTTTTTAACACACTTTAATAAATATTTGGTGGATTTTTCTTTGAGAACAGACATTTAAAAAAGTCCTGAATATTAATGTTCTAAATAATGATTTTATTCATTGATGCATGAGCTCCGCAATAGTTTTATTGAATGCCGAAAATAATATACAGGGTGATTCAGAAATAATCATCAATAATTGTGGGGGGAGGTAGAGGCGCCCTAGACAAGCATATTTTGAATAGGGATATAGGGGCGCAGCCTTACCGTTAAAGAGCTAGGACCTAATGTTGTACGAGCGCGTTTCAAAAGGCCGTTTTTAGAAGGCCCGTGTGACGAAACAAAACATAATAAAATGAAAAAATCTATTGCATGAGGTAAGGAAGTATCCCTTTCCCTACTGCTTACACCATGAATTCGATAGAATTTGAACCACTTTCTAAACCGTGGAGTGAGTTTCAAAAGTGCAATATTAATCTTTTAGTCAAAGAATGGAGTTCCCTTAACGGTATTTAGAAAAATGATGATCGGGGAAGGAATTTTCAATGATCGTAACATTGATCATTGAAACTGTTTGATCACTGAAAATTCCTTCCCCGATCATCATTTTTCTAAATAACTAAGGGAACTCCATTGTTTGACTAAGAGATTAATATTGCACGTTTTAAAACTCACCTACGGTTTAGCAAGTGGTCCAATTTCTATCACATTGAGGATTTAAGTAGTGCGGATACTATTGTACCTCATACAATAATGTTTTTCATTTTATTATGTTTTGTTTCATCACACAGGCCTTCTAAAAACGGCCTTTTGAAACGCGCTCGCACTACATTAGGTCCTAGCTCTTTAACCGTAAGGCTGCGCCCCACCATCCCTATCGAAATATGCTTGTCTAGGGCCCCTCTACCTCCCCCCAATTATTGATGATAATTTCTGAATCACCCTGTATAAGCAAATTGCAATGGTTTATCATATATCATACATTATAATTTTATCTTACGTGTAAAGACAAAAATATTATTTCTAAAAAGGTTTGCACCATGTAATGTGTATTTTTAGTTTTATGGAAGCATTAAAACCAGAAGGTTTGAGATTTTTCTAAAATTGGATGCATATACTTACGAATGAAAACTATTTAAACTTATCTCTACAAAACTTGTGTTTTCTTAATAAAATTCCTACAAAAAGGATTGATTTCCGAAGAAAATAAAAGAATGAGAGAGAAAATAATACTGTTTTGAGAGAATAACCCTTACCTTCACATAGAAAATAAATCCCGATAAACCTTCCAAGTAATAAGCATTTTACAAAACCTGAGAATTTAAAATCACGTTTTCAAATGAATAATTTCAACTTTCTGATGGCATCGTGCCTTTAAAAGGCTTAAGTATTTGTTCTTTTAATCTGAAAGAAATCAACAAGCAGGGTTTATTCTAATTCAAGAATGATGAAAGCTAACGATGGCAAGGGCAAACGATAATTTTCGAAAAAGATTTCTCAACACTGTTTCCAAAAAGATATAATTACCCAACGTTTCTGTTGTTCTTAGGAATGAAAGTTTAATAAATGAAAGAACGGATTTTTTTGCTCCTAAAAATTTTCTCGGACCTGGAAAGAATAATCCTTCTAGTAATTAATCTCTGAACTCGAAGTTCTAATAATTAGTTGGAGTTTTATGATTCACCTTCAATCTTTCGACATCGGGAATGATAATTATTCTGAAAGATATTATCACCTTTTTATAGACTAAGGTAATCTTGTTTTGCGCTCTTCTCGAAAAGCATGTTCTTGATGAAATTCAGATCGTCCTTAACAAGAGTATGAATAAATTACAATTAGTAAAGATTTATTATTTAGGATCAACAAGAGAAATAAAAAATTTCGCATTTTCCAGAAGTATACTAATACCAAAGTATACCTTATTTTAATATATCTTCTTAAAACTTGTTCAATATGTATTTTTTAAATCGTTCAAGCTTATTTCGAATTCAAATAATAAACTTCTGTTCAAATAAAAAAATTGTGATACGAAATCACACATGGGAATAGGTGGTTCATCTATAATTACATCCAGTGTTATTCTTAGGACTTTTTTGGAGGAGTAAAAATACTCCTTGATTAGGAGGAGTGAAATTCATTTATGAGGAGTGAAATACGGAAAATTTTCAAATTTTAAAGGACAAAATGAAATAGAAAAAATGAGGATGCTATTTTAAAAAACATTATCAATAAAAAATTTATTTTTCATTAAACATTCTAAGTGAAATATTTATTTAAGAAATAAAAAATTCGGTACAAAAATAATTATTCGATTTCAGTGGGGTGCCATGCATCTCCTTCAGGAAATCCTTTGTTATAAATCCAAAGCGGAAAATACGCCAGGCTAGTTTTTTAACGCGCATTTCCGATTTTCAATGCGTGGAATAGGCTCTCAGAGGCGTTAAAAATATCTCTGATTACATTATTACATGATCTATTAGTTAGTGTCTTGCCATTTAGTTTTAAGGCTTGAAAAATCCATCTTTAATAAAGTGTATGTTGGATTGGATATGTTTCTCACACTACTGAGATCTTAAATTTTTGAACATCTCACCGATAGGTATCCAATATAGTTTTTCAAATTACTCAATTAAAAAGAAAAATTAAGAAATTATGTTGATATTGTTACAAATGTCTTGTTTAAATTATTAATACAGGGTGTTTTACAATTAGTCAACAAAAATTAGAGGCATGTAAATGACATCACATGAGGACAAATAATTATTATTGACCTATCTTTTCCTTTCTAAAAGACCAGAATTAAAACTGTATTAAAGCCAAGTTTTCTCGTTGTCTCCTATTCCTCGCATGCTTAAATACCTTATTTAGGAAAGCAACTCATTTCCTCCTCGACTTTTTGACACATTTTTATATTTAAAAATCCGACTTATTACTTTTTTGACTAGAAAACACGTGTTACAAGGGATGTCTTAAGCCTTGTTAATTTCTCTAAGACAACTTAAAATATCAGGGTAATTTCGACGTTAGATTGGAAGAAATAAAGCATTTGAAGTTATGCGGTGTCAAGAAAAATTCAATTTTCTCTTCATCCCATGTTCGATAATGCCCCTTTTCTTCAAACCATAATAACTATTTAATTAGTTCGTAAGTATATTTTCTCCAAAAAATGTTTTACATTGTCAATCTTAGCTGAATTAGAGTTAGGCGTGATCGATAAGAGGCCCGAGAAAAAAATTATTGCATAATATCTCGTTATTAAGAGTGTTTTCTTCTAATAGAAAGTTCTGTATCAATTAAATCTTCATTAAAACTTTTGGATACAAACTTATACTCTTCATCAATTATATTTAAGTCTAAAAAATGTAACAAATGAAATTAACAAAATCATTCTTGGAAACTTAGACTAAATCTCCCGGAAACTTATTTTTATTTTATCAAAATTATTCTTGTACATAAATTTATATTTGTTCGTTGAAATATCAAATTACATATGGTTGATATGTTTCTTCACGAAATCTCTTCAATCTGAAAGAATAATTTTTGTTAGTAAAAATGAAATTCAAGTATTTTTGAAATGTATAATTGGATTTGCTAGAAGAAATAGGAAATTAATTAAAGGGGGAGATACGCTATTGAAAATAGTTTCAAAAACATTTTTGTAGAATAATTAATTTTTACTATATTTAGAAAAATCAATCCCACGCAGTCATCTTATTATTATTCTCCCCTCTGTTGATTTATTTACATACAATTAATATCTCTAATCTAAAAAAAAGTTTTTGGTGAACAGTTTCCAGCGAAAATCTTTTTAATAACTTTAACACATTTTTGTATAACACATTTTTGGTATCAAACTGTTCGGATTCTTTTGAGAAGGTTCGATACGCCATTAGAATTTATAAAAAAAAATTCCCAATTTTAAAATATTTCCATTTTTTAAGATTACTGATATGGTCGCAGTTACAAAGCAAGTAAGTTTACGACGAAACACTTTTTTTCACGTTTTAAGAAAGTAGTTTCTGAATTAAGTATCATTCAAAGACTGATAAAAGTATTCTAAAAACTTGCAGACCTGATATTTCATACTACAGTTTCTCACATTTTGTCTGTAATTTATATTTTTTTGTCTGATACAGGTCTGCAATGAAAAAGCTGTTTGAATAATTTTAGCGATTTCCTATGTATTTTGGTGTGCTGATAACGAAAAAAATATTGAAAAAAATCCTATACGTCAGGATTTTCACAAATTGCAAAATTATATTCGAATTTGCCCATTTTTAATGGTTTTTGTGCATTTCTAGCTCCTTTAGTTTTAAAAATTAGGAGCTGTGAATGGTGCATATAGTAAACTATCTCATCAGGACATTATAGAGATGGAAAGAAAATATTAGGGAAGATTTAATCGGGGAATAATGAAGGATTTTTGTTGTATAGTTAAAATAAACGTTCTTTTTGCTACTCACAAGGGTGAAGGTACCAAGGGGAGTTTCATGAGGAGGAAAAATTGGCTTTAGATTATGTAAATAAGTTTATTTTAGTTATATAATGATTTTCATGAAGAATATGTAACAATAAATTTATTTTATGAACCTATTTTCATGAAAATTGAAATAATGACTTTTTTACAATTTTACCTATATTCTCTGGAAACATGACATTCTATGGCAAAACAGAGACCATTTTTGAACTCAGGACACAAAAAAACCTTAAAACTAACAACCTTAAAAATAAATTTGGATTAAAAAATCTACTTCTTAAGTATACTTACATTTTATGTGAAATGTTGCTATATTTGCTCAATTTGTTACAAAATGTGGTGTCTTAAAAATCAAAAGAGGTATTTTTTGGATTCAGCTCACCAAAAATAATAAAAAATTGTTTTCAAATAAAGTTTAAGTCGATAAATAATTTTTTTAAAATATTTACTTTTATTTTCTTAAAAAATTGAGATATTTACTCAAATTTTGAAAGAAGGTGAAGTCATGACAGAACGGAGGTCAGTTTTAGATTCAGCACATCAAAAAACATAAAAAATGATTTGGTGGAAAATTTTGAATAAAAAACTTAGTATAAAAAGTTAATTTAAAAAATTTTTAAGGCATTTCCCAATAAAACCTAAAAATCTGAATTTTCAAAAAACGTGACGTCCCATGACAAAATGGAGGTCATTTTTGGATTCAGCGCACCAAAAACAACAAAGTTCAGGTGAAATATCCAAAACAGCTCGAAAAAAGTTTTTTTTTGCAGACCTGTGTAATCGAAATTAATTGTAAACATTGAGTGTCTCTCATGTAGGTTTTATCTTCAATTATTTTCAATGGGTTAAAAGGTATTGTTTAACAAGTTTGGGTTGAAACAAAAATACGAATGATAAAACCGCTAGGTATATATGTTACATTTAATGCCCGAAATTCGGTATAATGTTCAGAAAAACTAAGGTAAAATGAGAATTACCTTAGGTAAAGTAAAAAATATTTCATACTTTACCTAGGTATTCCGAACATTTACCAGATTATGAACATGAACTGTAACATTAGGGTGGTCGTAATTTTTCAAACTCGAAATTTCTTCGGTCGCAACCCCTAACTTTTTTCCTTAAGGTATGAAATGAAAGTATACCAAATATTTTTTAAATATTTTAATATTAACACGTGCCGCAAAGCGATTGAAGTTATACTACGGTAAAAGCGCAAGAGTCCGTCACCACTATCAGGGAGAAAAGCCGGCTCCGGCGCCTTTTACGCCGCATGACCGTAGACGCTGGCTGGCGTTCTCAAAAAGAAGTTATTTTGTGTAAAAGAAAGTGTTCTTAGAACACTTTCAAAGGGGGTATTTTCATGTATTTTGAGATTCACTTGAAAACCTCCTACACTATGGTTATTGCATATATTTTAGGGTGTAATTCATTATTATAAGTAAATTCCAATGGAGGATTGAAGGTAAAGTGGACGAGGGTTGGGTCCAACGAGGGTTGGGACAAAAAAAAAACTTAAATGTCATGTTCAAAGCAATGAAAATTATATTTTAAATGTAATTCATCATAATTAAAAGCCTTATATAGAAATTCACTCTGAATTTTATAAGCTTAAGTTCAAATAATACATTTTAATTTTCTAGAATTGGTGTTAATTTATGAATTTGTCTTAAAAAAATACCTTTGAAGCTTGTGTTACTGTATCCCTTGGACCTTATGTACTTTTATTTAAATGTTTTCAAAATTCTTGGGAAAAACACAATCGGAAGAGACAAAGAAGAAATTATTAAGTTTGAACTTTGAGTGCTCTTGAACACCGACCGAGGTATGGTTATAAAGATTTCTACAGTTGACTATAGCACTTTTAGAAAATCGATTAAATCGATTAATAGATTAAAATTAGACAACGTTGGTGCTTTCCATCATGCTAGGTGGATGACTAAAGCAATTTATTGCTTAAACATTTATAGAAACGAGGTTAATTTGGATAATTGAGAACTACAAGGATTAAAAGATATGAGTATATTTATTAGGTCTGGTTTGATGTGTAAATGGCCCACAAAGCCACATTTAAAGATTTGAAATTCATTAGGACCTGTTTTTCTACAGAGAAATTAATGAAAATATGTCTATGCAGCATTGAAAATGATTAGTCATAGAGGGTTTCTTGATGGAGGAGACAGTTGCCTTAGCCTTTTTCGATGCGATTGTCCCCACACACAGACTTTATTTCAATACTTTAATGTGAAACTTGTGATGATATTTATCAGGAAGGATTTAAAGTCGTCAGTAATAGTCTGTTGTAAATGATTCTGCAGAAAGGGGAATCAAGCTCATTGAGGAGTAAAACGATATTTTAACGCATAATGAGGAGCAAATACAACACCTTTAAAAATTTTCAAAGGCTATTAAGTCAAATATTCTTCATGTTTAAGCATTTTCTGTTAAAAAAGTATTGAAATAAATCGAATAATATATTTTAAATGAATTTTATGATTTTAACAAGTTTTGATAATTTTGATGTTTTTTCAGATTTTCATCCCTTTTGCGGCACGTGTTAATATTTACCGATTCGGATTAAATTTTTACCAGTTACTTACTACCCCATAAGTAAAAAATTTAGGGGGTGCGACTTCAAAAATTCCGAAAAAATTTTTTTACCATTATACGTAGGACCACCCTACTGTAACATATACACTAACGAGTTACTAGGTTAAAAGATTCATTAGTATTTTTTTTTAGAATTTTGATTAATAACAGTAATTAATAACAGTTTGATTAATACCAAATTGATAATACCACAGAAATTGAAAAATAAATGGCTAAGGTGGTCTTATTTATAATACAACCTCAAAATTAGGAAAAAGTTACCGATTAATTAAACCTTTATTCTATTAAAATTTGTGTAAAATAGTTAGACATAAAATTTTTGAGCTGTAAAGAAAAATAATATTAAGAATAGTGATAAAAGACAAATATAGTTGTTCAATAAAGAAATAAACAAATATTAGTTTTCAATTAATAACAGAAACACAAATATTCACCAATTCGAAACAGCATGGGTACAAGAAAAGAAAGTAATCATAGATATGTACAATCCAAAACAGGAAGCCTCTTTTATATTTGCTTATAATTCGTAATATGGAGATTAAAGAAGCCTATGGAGCATTTTTAAATATAAATTACTTAATATATTTTATCTTCAAACAAGCGTTTAGAAATATTACCAAACTAACTAAGCTGAAAACTAGAAATAAATATGTGCTTTTCTAGACCAGATTATAAAAAAATTTCTTACATCAAACAAAAACACAAAACTGAATGATTTCTCTATTGAACCTTTCTCTATAATAATAAAGTTTAGTTTTCTTTCCTTTTACCTTTTAATCCGTCTTACATTAGAATCAAAAAGTAAAAGCATGTGGAAACAGTCATTTTCTACCATCTCTAGCGAAATATCCTACGCCATGAGTTCATTAATTAGATATCTTTCTCGAATGTCGTCGCTATGACAAGATTTCGAAACACAAACAAAAAAAATCTGACAAGTCTATAAGTTGTTAGATAGTGAAGTATAACAAGCTTTTTGAAATGCTTTAGAAGTTTTTTACGTAAATTATATAGGCTTATGATGAGTAGATCCGTGTTATTAGTAGATACTGATAAAGTTAGTAAGAATAAAAAGAAAAAATAAATGTGTCGGGATACTCAAGGCAGAAAGCTTTTATACTAATTCCCAATGTTTCTGTATTAATAACATCATTAATGCAGAAAGGCGACTGGGGTTACTAATTACTATACGTGGCCTTTTTAAAAGTTGTTTTAAAGGTTATATTGGTTGGTTGTTGACTTTTGACGTAAGACCCATAGTAGATAAAGTATAAAAAAGTATCACTTTAAGCCGGCAAAACCTTCGTCAGAAAGGTTATTTGTGAAGATGAAAATATGACTTCCAAATTATTGATTATTATACAGGGTGTCCCAACATAACTGTACATAAAAAATACGCACTGGCATAAAAAATACCCTTAATTTTCGTTAGCACTTTGTTGTCATGGAAACACACTAATAAATTCACTAGTCAATTAATAATCTTTTATGTATTTTTACTTTTATTTTTGGTGATTTTATTCATTAGTCTTAAGTTGTATTGATAATTTAAAATTTAATTTCTGAATACAACTTAAAACTAATGAATAAAATCACCAAAAATACAAGTAAAAATACATAAAAAATTATTAATTGACTAGTGAGTTGATTAGTGTGTTTCCATGACAACAAAGTGCTAACGAAAATTAAGGGTCTTCTTTCTGCCAGTGCGAACGGGGTATTACAGATATAGTCATGAAAGTGGGGTTTAGGTATAGTAAAGTGACTCGATGCAACAACTTTCAACGCCCTCTAGCGGAAATTTTATGAGTTATAAATTTTATTTTAAAAACTATTAGATATATGCTAAATTAGTCAGTTACTAAGTTCTAGAGCAACATCGATTTGGTACGAAAAGACACCTTGTGTTGAAAAATGCCTTTTGAATAAAACCCTTAAATCGCACGCTCAAGTAGGATGAAAATTCATGTAGTTTTTACGTCCTAAAATGTTCCTCGGAAAGCGAAAATGAGAAATTTTTATTTTTATGACTTACTTAGGTAAATGACTTAAATTGTTCTTAGATAATAAAAACAAAAATTTCTCTTTTTCTCATGAGAAGCGTTTTAAGGCGTAAGAACTGCGTAAATTCACATAATATTCACATAATTGAGAGTGAATTTTAGCTGTTTTATTCAAATAATTTTTCAACTTAAGTTGTCTTTTCCTACTAAATCGATGCTGCGCTACAACTTAGTCTTTGACTTTTTTCACATACCTAATACAGTTTTTTAAATTAAATTTATAACTCCTAAAGTTTTCGCTGGAGGGCGCTGAAAGTTTTTGCATGGTCACTTTACTATACCTATACAGGGTGTCCTTCGAAAAGTGGTCCAACCCCTTTAACTCCTGTTACGATATATTATAATCAGAGGCCAGTAAGTATAACAAGTTTTAATTAAAGAAAGAAAGCCAAAAGGTATCAAGTATCTACATCTATGAGTTCAAGTTCTTAAGAAAAGCACATAACTAAATTTCAAATAACAATCACGAGACATGAATAATAACACGGCATCTACTTGACATTGCCAACCAATAAAACCAAAACTTTAAAACTATTAAACAATGAATGTATGATTAATCTCAACACCCTCCCTTAATCATACATTATTTTACATTTTTCTCCCAAATAACACAGTCTATGTTTAAGATTTTTTTCCCTTTTCTTCTTCCTCTGTTTCCTCTTCCACATTTTCCTTTCACTGTCTCCTCTGGATCTTCTCTTTTTCACCGTTCCTCGTTTGGATCTCGGAAGATTCTCTACCTCTTCTCCTTTCTCATCGTCATCATCTCCATCGTCGGTTGCAGGAGCTTCTGCTTCATCTTGAGCACCATTTGAAATGTCTTCATCTGCATTTTCAGTTTCAGCCTTGGATAACTCAAATTCACTACTAAGCATCCGCCGAATCAAAACCTCCACCTCAGAATCATCAAAACCGGCAATGAGCAATTCGTCCACGCACGACACAGCAAGAACTTTCCCATGTTCCTTTGGAAATTCAACCAGTTTCCCCATTTCATCCTTGGTGAGAGACTCAATTTTCTCATTCCTAGCCTTCCTCCACTGCTCTCGCCCTTCCTTTGACAATGCCTCTATATCATTGAAAGATAGGGAATCGGGAGATGTCCCACCAACTTCATACAAAAGGCCCTCACTCAACTCGCCAGGCAACTCTCCTGTTCTCTCTGATGCAACTCCCTCATCCTCTGTCTTACACTCCGCAGCATCTCGATCATCAACGTCCGAAATCGCTTCCTCAGTTCGATTTCCATCCTCTTTGGAATCGACGTCCTGAGTCCAGACATCTTTCTTCTCTTCGTCCAATTGCACATTTCTGGAATATCCCTCCTCAGCAGGTGGATTTATCTGCCCACAGATGTCTCCATCTACCAATCTCATTGGTTTTTCTTCACTGCTTCCTGGACCCTTGCTCATTGGAGTGCTGCGCTGCTTTGCTTCGACGAACTCTTTGATCTGACTCACTGTACTAACCTTTTGGTATTTCTTCTTCAAGCTCGTCCATATCTCACAAGCTGATGATTCTCTTGCCAATGTTGCCAATATGGAATCCTCCAAAACTGTCAACAGTAAAGCATACGCTTTCTTTGCTTTTCTCACCTCTGCAACTACCGTTTCATCAGGCTCCCTTTCTAAATAATCATCCATCTCCTTCGCTGCAAATATCGCCTCCATACGACGCTTGAACAAACTAAAGTTGTTCCCATTGAACGGCTCAACACTATACTTTGCGTCATCTTCTCGAGCAGCCATTATTTAGAAATTTCTCTGCAGTAAATTTTGATATCAGGAACCACGCTCTGCTGTTACGATATATTATAATCAGAGGCCAGTAAGTATAACAAGTTTTAATTAAAGAAAGAAAGCCAAAAGGTATCAAGTATCTACATCTATGAGTTCAAGTTCAAACGAAAAGCACATAACTAAATTTCAAATAACAATCACGAGACATGAATTATAACACGGCATCTACTTGACATTGCCAACCAATAAAACCAAAACTTTAAAACTATTAAACAATGAATGTATGATTAATCTCAACAACTCCTACAGATATAGTCATGAAAGTAGGGTCTAGTGACCATCCCCTATCCGATGAGACAACTTTTAGCGCCCTCTATTGGAAACTTTAGAAGTTATAATTTTTATTTTAAATGCTATATGAGGTATGTGAAAAAAGTCGATGACTAAGTTGTAGAGCAGCATCGATTTAGTAGGAAAAGATACCTTGAGCAGAAAAATATCTAGAATAAAACCCCTAAAACACACGCTCAATTAGGTTGAATTTACGTAGATTTTATGTCTTAAAACGCTCCTCACGAGGCAAAAATGAGAAATTTTCTATTTAATGAACTAAGAATACTTTTAGTCCATTTACGTAAGTCATAAAATTAAAATTTCTCATTTTCGCCTTGTGAGGAGCGTTTTGAAACGTAAAATCTACTTAAATTCAACCTAATTGAGCGTGCATTTTAGGGGTTTTTTTCAAGATATTTTTCTGCTTAAGTTGTCTTTTCCTACTAAATCGATGCTGCTCTACAACTTAGTAGTTGACTTTTTTCACATACCTAAAATAGTTTTCAAAATAAAAATTATAACTCCAAAAGTTTCCGCTAGATGGCGTTTAAAATTGTCTCATCGGATAGGGCATGATCACTTTACTATAACTAGACCCCACCTTCATGACCATATCTGTAGGGGTTCAAAAGTTAAGAGTCCTCTTACCCGATTCCCCCCCTCGAGCGATTCCTATGTTATTCTACGGAGAATCTGTGATACCCTGTTTTAGCCTCGAATTTTTATCGCACATGCTCGATTTTTGCTTTATACGCAAGATCCATTAAATCTCTAGGACAGATTTTTGAATCGGTAGTTAAACTCGCATTATTAGTATTTTTAAATAATTTTTGAAAGTTCATGAATTGCTTGATCGTCTTTTAAACAGCTAATTTCACCTAGATATTTTCGGAAAAACGACTTGAAAATGAAAATCAATCCTGCACTATGTTTTTCTTCACCGATTCATAACCATATTTTTGTGAAAAAATTTAAAAATCTATTTTTAAAAGGCAATTAATGTAATTTTTCTTAGCTTAAAACTGGCTATTACAGCAACCCTATATCCAAGCCTTGATTTATTGCGCGCGGGGTTTCTTCTATCTCTGCTCTCCATCTCTGCAACGGGGAGAGGGGTGTTTTTATTACCTTCTTCAACGAAGGGTAGGATTTCCCCTGCCTGTTTGTTTTTGTGTTTTTGTTTATTGGGAATGGATTCATGCGTACTATGCTAGAAAGATAGCTCAAAAATGGGCTAACCGAGGAACTAATAGTAAAAGAAAGTGTGATGGTTGTGTGTGATTCTTATAGCAGGGCCGGACTGGCTAGCAGTTGACCCCGGTGGTGGGAAAACTTCATGTTGGCCCCCTTTTTAAACGCTTTTATTCTACTTGCTTTTGGCGGCGTTTTACGGGTGGAATTTTAAAACTCGATTTTTGGGCACTTCCCGATATGTTATTTTTCTTATTCTTATACGAATTTTTGTGTCGAAAGGCAGTGGCGGATGAAGGATTTGTGTTTTTTTTTGGGGGGGGCTAAAAATGTTCCCAAATGAAACTGAATCTTATATTCTTATCAATGATCATAATATAAAGAAGGTTATTAATGTCGTATTGTAATTGTAATTACTTAAAGGGGGGTCTGGGGGTCCTCCCCCAGAAAGTTTTTGGTAATTAAGATTTAAAACGCAGGTTTTAAACTCATTTTGGTACATCTAACCCGAATTTCGAGCTTAATACCTTTTTTACGAATTTATTACATTTCTTTAGCAAGAGGAATTTTTGCATTTGACGAACGTATTATAAAAACTAGTAAATATTGCAGGCCCAAGTGTCAAAGGGGGTGTGGGGGTCTTTCCCCAGAAAATTTCTGGTAGGTGGACGACAGTAGTTTATTTTATCTCCGGAGGTCGCTAAGCCATCTTCTTCGGAACCTTGGGCAGAGGACACCTGTGTGATAAGATGGCCATTTCACGGTGGAGAATGAATGAATTGCCCCATGCATAGCCGGTATGCATATCGGGGTACGCATTGTTAGCTCTGGAGGATTTTTTTGAGGATTTGGAAAAAGCGAGTTTCTTGGTATTGCTCATTTTGGATTTGTTGAAGATCTAATTTTTCTGAACTACTCTTAAAAATAAGATGAAGTTAATGATTTGTCCCCTGTCTACATGGCTTTCCCCAGGTAGCCAGTCCGGGCCTGTCTTATAGTATATTTTTCGTAAAATACAGTTCTTCATAAATGCATCAAAATAATAAAGGTTGAATTCTTCAAGATTATTTCACTTTCAAAAAAGATTTTCAAAATGTTTTTATCTTTTAAATTGTGATAGAACAGTTTGTGAATTTTTGTCTTTATATATTACATTTGATTTCTGTTTTACATGTGTTCTTAATTGAAAAATATGGAAATAAAGATCTTAATCTTTTTGAGTGCGCTGAATCCGAAAATGACCTCCATTTTTCCTCGGGCGTCACGTTTTTTTTTTACAATTCCGGTTTTTATAATTCCTTAGCTGATATGCCCGGCCTTGCACGGGTGGAATTATAGCTTTCTTGTTAAAATTTTCAATACATTTTATTACACCTTATTTTACCGGAGGAAAGGTATTAAAATCCATCCACTTGTCAAGCATTAATATTTTTGAATGATTTTTACATTTAACCGCATGATCCCCATAAAAAATAACAGACAAATTGAAAAAAAATATCCCAAAATTAAATTATAACAATTCCAAGTCGTTCAGAAGAAACCCTATTTACCGGATAAATAAATACAGAATGCATGAAAATAATAATGACAGTCTTTTAAGATTCCTTATTATACAAGTGTTCAGGTGATCACCCTCCCTCCCCTGTGAGAAATAAACATTTCCTACTCTAATGATGATTTTCTTGGAAAATTTCCCTTCCCTGTGGTCTTCCGAAATGACCACCCATAATGGAGAATATTATTCTGGTAGGTTACGATACCCCCCTAGGCCAACACCCTAGACGCCGTTATAGGAGACGCAGACCGACGGCGTCATGAAAGACTTCCAACGTGGACTCAAAAAATGTGGACTAATTATAGTCAATGTTTGTTAAAGTCAAAATTTTCTAAATTGCATAAAAGTAATTTAATTTTTTATTTTATAAATTTTATAAAAGTGCTTTTACCTCGGAATGGAAAATTGGTGATCGAAACATTAGGCACTAAGTCAATTGTTATTTAACTTCTATATTTGTTTATAACAAAACATACAGCGGGAAAATAAATATTCCTGTTAAAAATTAATCCAAGAATAAAAATAAGGATAACACTTTCATCAAATTTAAATTTTTCTTAAATTACTTTTTAATTATTTGATAAATGTAATTTATTCTTAAAGGTTAAAAAGCGGGGAACTGGGAAGGTTTTTAAAATATGTTCTATGAATGGTTCTTGAAAAAGTATAATTACAAACAGCGGTGAAATTTAGAGAATTTATACATTAGCCATAGATGAGGAGGAATTGTCAAGTTATAATTTATAACAAAAGAAGACCCTGTTTATTTCAAGCTAGACCCGGACATCGCCCTGGTTTCAGTTTTTTAATAACTGGCGTGTTGCAGAGGGGCTTCGCCAGTTCAAATGTGTAGCACTCCGTGCTATGACAATATACCCAGCCGAGTGAGAAATAATTAAAAAATGGATAGATTTTTATGTTTATGCTAAATACAATTGATTTTAAACTGCAACAATCGATTTCAATCTGCAACAATCGATATCATGCCTACAATAATAAACCAGTGTTACATCTTATCCTATTATATTTACAACAATAATGTTCTCAATGAATATAATATGAGTTATGAGTTCAGAATAATCGTGATCTAACAACCTAAAGGGGGGTCTCGGGTTCTCCCCCAGAGTTTTGTTTGAATTGTATGTCTAAAAAGCAGAATTTCAACTCGTTTTGGTACACCTAATCTGAAATTCGGACATATATTTTCAAGAATTTAATATGCTTTCGATAGGTTTTTCGCACAATTTGACTAACTTCTAAAAAATAGAGTTCCAAGTATTGAAGGGGTGGTCTAGGGATCCTCCCATAGACACTTTCTGGATATTTGACCCTAAAAATAGAGTTTTAGCTCGTTTTGGTACACTTAATTTTCATTAATTATTAATTTCAATAATTTTTAGGTACCATGTACAGTAGTTTTTTAATCCTCCCCTTTGTATGGGATTTCCATTTCAGATTTGAGTCTATGTGCAGCCCGAGGTATTTTATTGAGGATACGTTATCTAATGATTTACAGGCGCAATTGTTATGAGTATTGCAGTATTTTTCATGATATTTTACAGAGAGATAATGTGATTGGTTTTGCGTAAGGGAAAATACCATATATTTAGTTTTATCAACATTTAAATTTAAATCATTATGAAAAAACCAGTCGCGATTTTTTATAAGGTCATCATTTATCATAAAATTAAGGTCTTCCTTTGAATTTGCTGAGTAAAGTAAAACTGTGTCGTCGGCGAAACTTATCAATTTACCATATTGTTTAAGGTTGCACAGATCGTTTATGAAGATTAAAAACAAAAGGGGACCTAAAGTAGATCCAAGACACCACAGTTTATTGGGAGACATCCGCTAAGGGTATTATGTATTTTAACAATCTGAAAGCGGTTTGATAAATATGACTTTATGAAACTGTGAAAGGGACCTCTAATGCCAATCAAAAATAGTTTTTCTAGTAAAATATTATGTTGTACTGAATCGAAAGCCTTAGAAATGTCTAAATAAAGACCAACGGTTTTTTTATCATTGTTAACACTGTTATAGATAAATTTGGTAAACTCTAGCAAAGCTTTTTCAGTGTTTGAGTTGGGAAGAAATCCATACTGATTATTTGAAAAAAAAATGTATATGATTCAAGTACGAAAGTAAACGATCCTTGATAATTTGTTCAAATACCTTTGAAAGCAATGGTAAGACGGAGATTGGTCTATAATTAGAATAGTCATTTTTATTTGCGTTTTTGTAAATGGGAGTTATGATGGTAATTTTTAATGATTTTGGGAAAGTGCTTTCATTTGAATTCCCGAAGCACTGTACTTTTTAAAACTTTTATACGTGCTATAAACGTTGTTTAATTTTCTCTGAACTCTGCATATCCTTGCACGGTGGATTCTTGATTCTTTTACTCATTTACCTGCATCTTTGAAAACCTCATTTACCTGCATCTTTGGACACCTATGGAGACAACACTCCTCACCGATTTTCTCGGCCCCCTAACATCCAGGAAAGCTGATTTTTTAATCAATTCACATTAATACTATGTGCAATCATAGAAATAAATTTTACTTTGATATCTCCTTTCCTTCTTGGTGTTGGGATTTTTATTTCCGCTAGTGTATTTACATGAAAATACTTTTTAATTATATATAGCGTTAGTGTGGTTGTAAAATGCCAAAAACAACATTGTTTTGACTTCCAGAAATACCTGACTGGTGAGGTCATATTGTAAATTTGTCCTACTAATTTATGTTGGAAAATAACCAATAAACAAAGTAAGGTTTTTAAAAGTTGACACCCTGTATTTATATAGCCTAAAAAATCTCAATCCAAATTAGAGTAAGTTGAATAGTCAATTAATTACGAGTATAATAATCGTTAAAAGTACGAACGGATATATTATTTGGAATTGTTTTTTTAATGAAAGTTACAACTCTACTCATTTTTTACGATGAACTTATCAAACAAGGGACGGAATAAACGTGTGTGGAATCATGGAAATACCAGCCAGGAAAGCAGAAGCCGTTTTCCTCCCTGCGTTCGGTCAGTGGGGGGGGGAAGAATCGTCAGGGGGTGATGGTGTTGTGTTTCAAACCTGTCTCGCCTCACACTGGGGTATGAAATGGGGGTCGTAAGCAGTGGAATTCATAGTCCAATCGGTACAACCCGAAGTTTAGCAAAATATCACATTTATTGTAAGCGAAGGTGCAACTTCGTTGTGTATATTTCGATGATGCTATGAAACTTGATACATTTGTTCCGGGGATCTATTGAATGAGTTTTTCATGGGCTGCCAAGAAAAACTTCCACAATATTTTAAAAATTTTAACTTCCCCAAGAACCCAAATTTGATGTCGATAAGCAAGCAGTGATTTTTAGGAAAAGCGTCACCGTCCAATAGTCATCAACGAAGAGTTATGTCCAAAAAATTCAAGTACTATTCATATTTTTAAAAGTTGAAAAATGATTTTTTTTTATTTTAATACTTTCTTTTGTAGAAATTGTTCAGTTGTTTAGTAAATGACCGTTTTTAAACGAAATTCAGTGTTTCACGCCGTGCGTGATCCATAGAGCCTCAGAGAAAGGGTGTTTTTTTTAAAACGCATACCATACGGCCATACGCAATCACCACACACTTTGGCAATCTGCCGATCTTCGGGATCGGATCTTAAATTTCTGTATAATTTAAAGCCCCCTTTCACCTTTTTATAAAATTTCAATTTTAAATTTTTTTTTCAAAAAAGATATCGTTCTTCTAATCATATTTAAGACTACAGTAGAGCCCCGATTATCCGCGGAATTGGATGGCAAGGGTACCGCGGATAGTGAAAATCGCGGATAACCTGAAAAAGGACTAAAAATGAGGTAAAAACACGAAAAAATATTTCAGCATAAAAACTAAGTTTTATTTTACAAAAAACATGATCTGTAAAACTTTTAAAATATGTACAGTACTGGAAAAAAAAATCGACTCAGACCCTATATCTCCGGAACGGCTTGTGATATAAAGACAAATAAGGTATCAATTTTCATGATTTGAAGTATTCTATATACAGAAAATTTTTCAAGTTCTTAGGGGGTCGTCTTCATATTAAACGAAGTACCAACTTTCGTTTTTCCTATGGGCGACATCAAAGATTAATCCAGATTCTGAAAGAGCACCCTCTAAAACACCCCAAAACCAGTTTTCATGTCATTTGGTCCCCAAATGAAGCCAGGAGTGGGGGTTGAAGTTCGTTGAATTTACGTTGAAATCTCGTTTTTCATAGATTTTGATCCTTACAACCATTAACCCCACGCACACTGTAGGAAATTTCAATTAGAAAAATTTGCGCCAATCTCATATCGCCAAAGACATACAACTTATGAAAATTACAGTAACCTTACGGTAACCATAATCTACTAACTGAAATCAACACATTTATTGTTTAAACCTTGATGTTGAACGTAGCCGTGTGGCCTAACGGCTAGTGTGCCTGGTCGCAAATCTTTAGAGCCAAGTTCGAACCGCATAGCTTCCGTGTTCTTGTTTTGCTTTTGGAAGTTTGTGTATGCCTCGAACTTAAACTACCGATAGAGTTAGAATTAATAAGTTCTTATTTTTTGCTCTATTAATTTCAGTAAAAGGAAAATTAACCTATTTTTTTGTGCATGTAATATTTTTTATTTGTTTTTAAATTTTGATGATATTTTTAAAAAGTTTACAAATTAAAAATCTTTAAAATACAATTTTTTCAGATGAAAAAATTTTGAAACAATACTTAACACTTACTTTTGAAACAATACTTAATTATTCGACTAAAAATTTCACCTGCATTAAATTTGAAATGTTTTTGAATTACGCGAATAAAGTTTCAAAAAAGAGTATTCGATATAAAGATTCGAATTCATGACAGATTTCATGCAGATATTTGTGGTTTTAAATATAAATCTAAGGTCAAGAAAAGTCGTCGCTTAATAAGGACGGTCTCTTCTTACATGCATTGTTTATTAAAAGAAATTCAACGTTTTATCTTTGATATTAAATGTTATCAAGACATGAATTAATTTAACCATGACACAAATATCATCGTGTTGCTGAATTTTGGATCATACATCTTTCCCATATGATGCACCCCAGGGTTAACACCATCTCTTTGCCTATAAGGGAAGGTACCCATACTACGTGACCCATTTAGGGGAGGGAGGGGGTCTTCAAATTACCACGCTCGGTCACAGGGGGGAGGGGGGGGCTTAAGGGTTTGTCCCTTAGTCAATTTCTTCTAGTCAATACAACAAAATTAAGCCAAATTAATTATTGAAATTTGCCAACTTAAGACTAATAAGGCAAAATTAATTATTAAAATTAGACAAATTAAGCAAAATTAATTTTTTCAACTTTCTGTTTGCAAAAAACGATGTCAAACCGTATTAATGAATTACTAAGTGAAAACTAGAGGGGGAGGGGGTCTTGGCATATACTACGGATGGTCACCAAGGGAGGAGGAGGGTAAAAATGGGTCATGTAGTATGGGTACGTTCCCTAACTGGCCCATCCAAGGGTTGCACCAGCCGCCTACCCCTACAGTAGTTTTCAGGAGTAAGGCAAGCAGCGTATTAAATCTACCCTACGCAGCCAGAGGGCTCAATGCTTGGAATAAAAGTTGACTTACATAATTAACTAATAATAAATAAAATAGTGGTGACTACAAAATAAAAAATTAACACTATAATAAAAATTTAGCTACCACTTTTTAATTTAATGTTATTTTTTATACGTATAGTCAAAGTCATTCATTTCTTGCATTCAACCTGGAATTAAGAGAACAGTAGATCCATCCGCTATTGTCACCAAATATGGATGATAACGTTGGTTCTTACCGGTATCGAATTTGGAAACTAATTTTGAAAACGTTAAACCAGTTTAAGTGGGATAGATGAGGTTAAATAGAAATAGGGACTGAACAGGTTGAGTTTGAAAAATTTAACATTAATTAATATGCTGATTTTTATTGAGGCTCAAGAAAAATCAGCATGCCAATTAACGTTCAAATTTAAAAACACAAACAGAAAAAACATCCAACCCCTAAAATAAAACTCCAATATCCCTTTCCAATCACCCCCCCCCCAAAATTTCTGCAGTAAATTCATTCTCAACTACCCTCCCCCCTATAAAATATTCTCTCTCTCTCTCTCTCTCTCTCTCTCTCTCTCTCTCTCTCTCTCTCTCTCTCTCTCTCTCTCTCTCTCTCTCTCTCTCTCTCTCTCTCTCTCTCTCTCTCTCTCTCCTCTCTCTCTCTCTCACTCACTCACTCACTCACTTTATGGTAATTATTAAAAACTTTACAAAGATGAATAAAATAAACTTTTTTCCTTTGATGTGATGATGCATTTTTCATTTTTTCCTTAAAACCCCAATTGTTTAAAATATCAAGAAGCTCCAAATCGTCGATATGATTAAAGTTAATTAATTTTAATTCATCAACTTTGAAATGTAATGATTGACTAGTCAAAATGTTTCATATTTATATTTTGGTATCTTATTCATCAAGCACATAGGTTCAGAAACTTCAATGTTTATCCTTAAAAATTAATAAACTCTGTATCCAACCTAATGAAACATAACTCGTAATTAATTACTAAAAAATGACTGCAGAATCATTAAAATCAGGGTTCTTACGTATTATCCCGTCGACCGTACCGCTGAATCCGAAAACGGTAAACAACCCATTGACTTTTCTATGGCTGTGCCGCTGAATTTGACCGTCACGGAACGGTCGACGGGATAATACGTAAGTACCAAAATCAGTATTTGAAAATTTTTCTACTCCTAAATGTATAAGCAAATTTTAAACTTTATAATTGCCTTAATTTTTCAAGATAAGTTAGTTTTCGTAAGTGGAAATTGAAAATTATTAGAAACATCGATTAAATGCGAAAAATACATCAAAAAATCAATCTAACTATCTGTATTTAAGTATTTTTATAGGAATTTTTGAGCCGCAAAAGCCTGATTTATTGTTTCATTAATTAGTTAAATTTCTAGCTCTTATCAACAAAACCACTTTCGTAATTTAGCGTGATTATTTAATATCTTTATTTAAATTTTTATTCCCTTTTTTCCAGAATTAAAAAATGTTAATTTTAAATAACTCTCAATTAATTATTATTATTTGTAAACGAACGGCAATAAAAATTGTATAAATTTGTTTTAAAGGCTTTAGATTTAAAAAAAAAGTATTCAACATCTATTCATCTTTGTGTTTGCCTGTATCCCTATAGGTTAACCTTGAACAATCAGACATGCGGAATTGCGGGGCAGAACCTGCAACCTAGTGATCACGAGCTTGTTACTCTACCAAGTGGGCTACCACTTAAGGGTATTGTAATTGGAAGACGAAATTGCGCCAAAATATAGATAAATAGCCAAATCTGCTTTAACTTTTGTAGGAATTGTGCCAAAACACAGATAAGTAGCCAAATCTGTTCTAACTTTACTAGAGAATTTTAAACAATTGTCGCCAATCTTTCCTCTTTGAAGTTAAATTACCAAAGTTTTCAAACCCCCTTCCTGGCTTTGTTTGACCCCCAAACAACACGAAACTTGGTTTTTGGGGGTTTTAGAGGGTGCTCTTTCAGAATCTGGAAAAATCTTTGATGTCGCCCATAGGAAAAACGAAAGTTGGTGCTTCGTTTAATATGAAGACGACCCCCTAAGAACTTAAAAAATTATCTGTATATAGAATACTTCAAATCATGAAAAATGATACCTTATTTGTCTTTGTATCACAAGCCGTTCCGGAGATATAGGGTCTGAGTCGATTTTTTTTTCCAGTATTGTACAGTACAGCAGAAACCTTTGCTCTGCGTCTAAAATATCTCTAATCTCATCTAAAATTTGCTCTCATCTTAAAAAAAGTTTTTTCGTGGCACTCGCGGATAATCCGCACCGCGGATCATCAGGGTTCTACTGTATATAAATTTAAGAAACTGTATAAATTTGAAGGCGTGCTATACGAATAGGAGGTAAAAAGGATTGGGGATAAATTTATTACTTTAAAAAATTAAATTAAATACCGTAAAATTGTAGTTTTAAAATTTAAAGTCCCTGATCGTGTCCTTAGTATTTTTCAAATAACGACTGATATGTATCGTGATGTGATGGATTATAATATTTATAGTTTTTAACAGTTACCATATTTGGTTTGAATCAAACCAACAACACCACAAAAATATAGCTATCATAGAGATTTTAAAAATTTTAACTTCCCCAAGAACCCAGATTTGATGTCGATTATTTAGTTTTCCAATGGTTTTGACGCCTTTTCCACTGAGGATGTCTTCCGATCTTTCTGAGATATGAAAACATAACTCTTCCGGCCTAGGAAGGGTTCCGGAGATCGTCCTCGCGTCAACCCAATCCCCGTGAACATGGTAAGAAAAAAAAACAACTCGTAAAATGAGTAAAAATATATATATTTTTAAAAGAATAATAAAAAACCATTTGAATTTTATATGAAACTGGGCTAGAATTTTCCAACGATTCCAAATCCGTTAGAATTATTTCAATATCTTTATTAGTTCAAAATTTGCGATTTGTGAACCCGTATGGTCTAGTACTCCAAAGAGGAGATAAGATCTTGATACCGCTCTTGTAGGGCCACCTGCGATGCCCCTCTTTCTTGGAATTCTTGCGCTCTTCTCTCCACTCAATGGCGATAGAATTTATCGCCAACCTTCAAAATCAGACCGGTAATGACCAGGACCGCGGGAGAAATTTTTTGCCAAGGATAAATGCCCTCGCCATGGGAACCCAGGGCGCGCTATTTTGACAGGTTTTCGGGGCGCCATCTGTATTACAAATTATCGTGACTCGGAGTTGGCTTTTTAAGGAAGAGTACTCTTAAGGGGGTTGGACACCACTTTTCGTGGGACACCCTGTAGGTATGTATTTACTATACCAATATGTATATTGCATTATAAGCAAGTACAGTGTTGTAAAATATTACATTCAAAGAAATTACTTAGGCTGTGGGGAGCCTAGTGGTTAAGGCACAGAGTAAAGATTATTCAGAGAGTCCAAAACGCGATTTTACTAAAATAGTTCTACAGTTATCGCATAGTGGCGTTTCGACCCTCCAGCTGTCAATCATTGGTGTGGGCGGGGACTAAAGGAAACGAGTGATTCTCATTGGACTTAGAACTTTGTATGGAGGCTGTATTTGAATTTCTCAATCTCTGCTATTTTCCCCTGATCAATGAAACTTTTCCCTTATGGTTGCAAACTTTCCCTGACAGTAACTAAACTTTCCCTATTATAAACATTGATATCGTTTGTTCTGTCGTTTAATATCTCGTTATAGTGATTGGGGTCGCAGAAATTATCATTAAATGTGAAGTTATTTGTTTAAATTGTATTAAATGTGGACTTGGAGTTGTGAGTTCGATTCCAGAGTAGCTCCCGATCCATCGCCACTTTAAAGAAGATGCGAGATAGTGACGTCACGGGCAGATCAAGTATATACAGGGTGTATCTGAAATGGTGCAACAAACTTTCAGGGATGATAGTACTCATCAAGACGAACAAGAATTGGTATAGAAAGGGGGGTCGCAAATGAGTTTTAAGGGGTGAAACCCCGGGGTGAAAATCTGCTACAAAACTTGCATATTTGTGTAGGAAGAGACACAATGGTTCGATTCCGGTAGTTATTTTGTAAAACAACTTCAAATATTACTAAGCTAGTTTTCCCACCAGTAACACTTTTGCAGTCGACAGGAAAAAAACTTCGCCAATCCGTGATCGCCAAATACTTTTTTGTGATTCTTACGGACACTCAAATTTCTATGTAGTAGTACCATTAATGATTAAATTATAGCTTGGTTGGTAGCGTAACAGTCTTGCAATCGTAAGATTGCGAGTTCTGTCCTACTGTATGAAGTTGTTCATTTTTAAATTCATATAATTTTTTTGAAAGCTATAGTTTGAAAGACATTGCAACATGTTTTAAAGTATTAAGATTTCATTTGGTCCCTTTTAAATAAATTTTTTTAGCTATACTAAATAAGTGTTTTTTTAAATAGAAACATATTGATTAATTAATATTGTATCTTTAGAAGTAAAATACCAATACAAAATGTAGAATTAGAGATCCCTGCATTTTAATACTATTTATGCAATTCAGGACAATGCACAGCTTTTAAAAGACAAACACGTCCTTTAAGCCTTAGTCTGTGAAAGCAGCACTCCCTTCTCAGCTGTGCAATTAAAGCCCTGGGTGGAACAAGCGTAGCACTCGCACAAACCCTAGGAGATTGGTAGCTAACTCCAATAAGCAATGCATGAGTACTGCTATCGAGCTAGCTGCTGTGACACCGTAAGGATTCATAGCGATAATAAACAAGAGAAAATTATTTTAAAAGTGGTAGATTGCCGCTGAGACATCCAGCTGGCTCGTTTTTTAACGTGAAGAAATTTAGCATTTTGAAGATAATGCCTACAGTCTAAATAAGAATTGAATAAAGAAATTGATTTCTACAAGAGATTTGGAGAAGTGGGGAAAGATTAACAGACTGACGGCGAAGCGAAATCGAATAATTTTGATTGAATAATTTAGGAAATGATGGAGTGATTGGAAAAGCCATGATTTGTTAGGTAGGAGGAAGAAGGATTTATGCCAAAAACTGATAGCTGAAGTTTTAAAGGAAAAATAAATTTAAACACAAAAATTGGAGGAGGGGGTGAAACATCACTAAAATAGTATTAATTTTACTAGAAACTAGTTTTAATTAAGTCACCACTCTGTTAATTAATTTTAAATGACTTTGTCTGTGTACTGAGGATGGGCTTTACAATCCGCTCCTAGGGTGTCGGTGCGTTTGAGGCTCATAGGTTAAAACAATTTGTCTGTCCTCGAAGGCGGATAACGTAAACCCCTTAGGGAAAGTGCCCGTACTACGTTACCCATTTATTTTCTATTTTTGACTCCCTACCTCATTTTGGTGTCCACCCGTAGTACAGTACATGCCAAGAACCTCCCATCCCCTTCTAGTTTTCACGTAGTAATTCATAAATACGGTTTTCAATTATATTTTTTGCAAACAGAAAATTTTAAAAATTAATTCGGCTTAATTTGTCTAATCCTAATAATTAATTTGGCTTAATTTTGTCGTATTGACAAGAGGAAATTGACTACGAGACGAAACCCTAAGCTTCATAAACTACCCTCCCCTCCTTCAGCACAAAGAAATACTAAAATGGCCGAGCTCGCAACCCATCTCGACCGTGTATTGCTCGAACTTGTAATTTTTTAGTTTTGTCTCGTCATGAAAATAACAGTTATAATTATGTAGTCACATCTAGAATAAGAGAATTTAAGTATAAAACTGTATAAAATGCTTAGGTTTTTAAACTCGTTTTTTTCTATTAACACATATGTTTCATACAAAATTTGAGTCATCATTACATGTTCATAAAGGGTGTTTCACAAAGAGCTCCCTAGTTTAAAAACTAATAACAAATAGACAAAACAAGATAAAAATACCCCGTGATCTGAAATTTCTTTTTTTAGACTAAAGAAGTTCTTAACACAATTTATTTTAAATCGGTAGATTAAAAAAATTAATACATGGCAGAACAAGATTTTGTGAAACGAAGGAAAAGCAGTCCTCGAAATCCTTATCATACATTGTAGGGAAAAAAAATTTACGGAAGAAACGATTTCCGAATAAAATGAGAATCAAATAATTTCTAATCTAATTAATTGATCGTCGATTTAAAAACAGGGATTTCAAGGATTGCTTTTCCTTCATTTCACAAAATTTTGTGTTGCCAAATTTTTTTGAACTATCAATTTTCAAAATTTCGTGTGAAAAATTTTAAACACCTGTCAAAGTTTTGCGTTGAGACAAAATGCGATTTAAAGCATTGTAATTTCCTGAAAAAAAATTACCGTAAAGAAAAACACTACAATTTAGAAAAATCAATAAAAATTCTCAAAATACTGTTACACATCCTTTAATTTTGTCCGATTTTTGAACCTCAAGCCATAAGACCCCAACCCACATCCTTTAATAGTACTCTTTCCGTGTATTGCCCAAAAATTATTGACATGACAGAATCCACAATCTTACGATTGTGAGTTAAAAGATTCCGACTCATTACTCTACCAAGTTGAGCTACCGTTTTAAAGATAAAATAGGAAACGAAAAAATTGCGCCAAATGGCTAATAAGTTGCCAAATTTGGTTGAACATGCATTAAAAAAGAGACTGATCGAATAAATCTTTCGCTACTAAAAGATAACTTCCTGAAAAGTTACAGTTAAAATTTCTGTTTGCAAGTACGGGTTCTATTTTTTTGGTGTAAAAAATTACGGAATCGAACAATTGTGTCTCTTCCTGCACAAATATGCAAGTTTTTTCGCTGATTTTCACCCCGGGGTTTCACCCCTTAAAACTCATTTGCGACCCCCTTTCTATACCAATTCTTGTTCGTCTTGATGAGTACTATCATCCCTGAAAGTTTGTTGCACCATTTCAGATACACCCTGTATATAAGCCAGCGAGAGATCTCAGCTGGCCAGAACATTGGGTGAGTCCCTGGAGATCGTGACATCAGAGAGACTTGTAATGTCTAAGAAATTATCCCCAGCGCATGCTCGAAAGAAAGATACACGCAACTGTTTTAATAACCGGGAAAATAGATATATTTTTTTCCCTCTTTAGCGATTTGAAAGTGGGCGGGGTTAACTGAGAGAGTGTATGCGGCTGTAGCTCGATTGTAGAGAGTCAACAACGTTACGTCATCTTCTCTGGTTAGTTCCACCGTTATCACATAGAAACGCCACCGTCTATGGGAAAACCCATGTTAAAAAAGTTGCCATTAGCGTCTATGGAAATGGACTCTCTGAATAATCTTTACTCTGTGGGTTAAGGCATCGGCCTTGGGATCGAAAAGTCCCGGGTTCGATTCCCGACACCGCTGAAGACCCATCGAGTATATGCGGAGTACGTGCTCGTTAAATCTGTGGGTCCGAAAGTCCTGAGGTCGGTCATGGCGCAGTTTACCTTGAGTCCAGGTGTCTGGAGACTATTTCCCTCCCCTTCAGATGCATGGCAAAATTGTGGAGGTGGCGACAGATAGTGGCAGCATCTATCATCTCATGAGGCAGAAGTCGGACTCCTGCCATTTATGGGCCTCACTTTCTCAGGAGCCGCACCCCCTTTGCCTTGAATCCTTGTGGAGCTTGGGTATCCCAAGTGGCACAAGACAACAACAACAACAAAGAAATTACTTAGAAGAATAATAGCATACAGGGTGTTTTGCTTTTTTTTTGGAACGAGCGTCTCTTAGGGACTTGGAAGTAAGGTGTACCCCTAGGTAAGTCATTACTATGCTGGATCTATTGAGCATACAGCGCCCCAAGAAGTGAAATAAAAAGGATAATTAAAAACCAAAGAAGATAGAATGAAAACTTCAAAGATAAATTTTTTTGCAATGTTATGATAAACGCACAAAAAAGTTTGATAAAAATATCATATCTAAAACATTCATGGAGATATTAGCGTGCAAAATAAAACATTTTCAGGCCTAAAAGAAAATAAATTTTGCAAATCTGCAAGTTACTTTGATTTAAATAAAAAATTTTCTTTCTTTTACTAAGAAAAACTCATGACTATAAATTACCACACTGAAAAGTAAACTATTGACAACACTAAAAAAACACTTAGAAACAACACTGAAAAATTTTTGAAAATTGCGAAATTTTTATTTTTTTCAGTCATGAAAAGTGTTGTTTTCCTTGAAGCCCTGGATGAAGCTACGTTACTTTTTACTTACGTTACTGGAAGCTTTGCAATCCAGGGCTTTAGTTTTCATATGCTCGTATTACCTCCTCAAACATTTGAGATACTTTCAAAAAACTTTTCTGAGTATTTTTCATGATATTGAAAACAATTTTTTCACTGAAGGTTTCATTCCATTTTCTTTAGTTTTTAAATTTATTGTTTTAACTTTCTTATTTACCTTCAAGGGGTGGGGTTTCAATGGGTTTAGCATGGACATATATCTTATTTATCAAGACTTACTACCATGTCCCTAAAGGCCCATTCACACTGTTTAACTTTGGATCTTCATTTTCGAGGAATCACCCAAAGTGAAAAATTTAAACTATCATTTCACTTTTTCTCCATCACTTTTCTATGGAAACTAGCGATTCACAGGACAAAATAACTCAAGATGAACAGTGAAAGTGAAACAGTTGGAATAAGCCTTAAGAGAAAGTTGGTTCGAAACCCAAATAAAAGCCGTGATACGGACTTTTGAAACACCCTTTATTTTATAGTGGTAGTTATTAAAACCCCAAAATAACTCGTTTATTTATGTGCTCCTATTTAATGTTGGATTGGTTCGGCTCTGTGAGTAATAAAGTTTCAAATGGGAGCGATAAGTGAGTAAAGTTAATGCGTGTCAAATTCAGGTTCTTCAAATTACAGGTTAAACACGGTAAAACACCCAAAATCTCCCATTAAAACCATTCACACTTTTTCCTAAAAGCCCTCTTTGAACTTATGAATTAATTCTTTCACCTCAAAGTTCCGTTTTTCCAAATGGAAGTTATTAATGTCCTAAATGGAACGCTTTAATGCGGCTTTGACATCGCAGCAAGCAACACACAGCCGAGTGTTTAATGGATTCAGCCCCTTTTCTCGTTTAAAACTAGATTGTGACTGTGTAGATGGAATTCGCGAACTTCCAATAGTACGCATACCAGAGATCCTCTTAAAGCGGTTTCTTTCTTTAAACCTATTTTAATGGGAGGACATAACGTTAGGCATAGCCTTTTGTGAAACGTACTTCTGTGGCGAAGCTATAACTTTTGCTTTGAGGTTGTAGTACTTATAATGCTCTCATTTAAATAGTTTAATGGTTTTCCATGGTGCTCTTGTATTGCTTGTCCGGGAAAAGTTCCAAGAAACAATCTACGCTCGTGTTACGAACTTTTCGAACTTTCGAAAGTTCGTAAAATATAGAAAATTACATACAGAACAATTGAATCGCTTATTTCAGAAACATGTTAAACGCAATGTTAATCCTATGGGGTTTAACATGTTACTGATATAAGCGATTCAATTAATACGATTAAAATTTATTTTAATTGGATATAATATTTTATATAAATGATGTATTAAAATGCAATAAAATAATACTTCTAATAATATTTTTAAATCAAGATTGTTTAAATCATCCCCTAACATTTCGGCCTTTACTACTCTGACCGAGGTCACGCTAAATTTGGCGATATCCGATAACTTGCCTTTGCGCCATGCAATTTCACCAACACTCTGATCGCTTCCCATATTCACAATACCTGCAAGGTTTTTATACTTTGATAACAATGCGCATGCGTGCGGACTTTATTTTTGCTGTTTTTTTATTAAAATTTTAATAATATTATAACTAGGGATTAGCAGTGGCGGATCAACGGGGGGGCTTTCGGACTGAATATTTTACTAAGTTTGTCAAAACGCAGAAAATCTATATCCGAAATTCGGATGAGGCGTATACCAAATCGAGTTGAAAAAGTGGGGTTTTTGACTTAAATTTCCAAAAATTTTCTGGAGGAGGACCCCCAGACCCCCTTTTAGTGGTTTGAGTAGGATAATTCACTAGCTTTTGAGAATTACCATTAATAAGAAGATTAATTTGGATTTTGAAAATTCTTAGACCCCCAAAAACCAAATCCTGGATCCGCCACTGGGGATTAGAACCGACGAACTGCCGCATGCTATGCAAGCATCATACCCCTGATCCAGCGGGGATTCAGAAGCTTTAAAACTTATTATAACATGTTCTTTCTCTGTGACACATGTGCGTTGTTATCAAAGTATAAAAACCTTGAAGGTATTGTGAATAGGCGATCGGCCATCCCAAATAGGTAGGATTTTGAGAATTCTCACATTTGTTGACGTTGTTCCACCATTTTCAAAAGAATTCTCAAAACTGATTTAATGCTTGTCCCCTGTAATCCAGCGAAATATTTTACAGTGCTATAAGTAACCCTCCATTCTAGTATTGACTACTTACGTCCGTATTCACTGGTAACTTGACCGGTGGTTTACCCTGATTGTCCCGGAGAATTAGTTTTCCTTTAACTGCCAATCATAAGTTTGACTGCCGGTCAAGTTACCGGGAATACAGCCTACAATTACCGTTACCTTTATATCTCTGTCAAAACAAAGTGATAACAAAGCATTTTACAGAAAAAACAAATCTAAAGTAACAAATCTAAACTGCAATCTAAAATACTTGCATTCTGTTTTTCAAATGAAATATTCTTTACAGATAATTTATTCTGCATCCAAATCTGAATGAAAGGCGGATTAACTCAAGCCATACCATAAAAGCACCAAACCGCAACCATTAATTCTAAGTGGAAAGATTGTTCTAGAAAATTCCGCTGATTCCAGCGCCATCATCAGCATTAAATCATTGCATGCGGAAATCAAAACAAGCACTGAAATGGATGTCTGGATTGGATTTTAGGAGGAATTCCTACAAATAAAGAAATTGAAATCGGCAACAATCGTTTAAGAGAAGGAAAATAGAATTCATCAGACTATCAAATAATCCCTCGCTTCAATTGGAATCCTGATTTGTTTTCTCTGGGTTGTTTCTCCCGGTTACAGCGAAATCGTGTACTTGGTTGAATTACCAATTGCACTGATATTGATATTTTTTGAGACCTCGTTTATGGCGCACTAAGTGAACGTTGGATGATAGAAGGAGTTTAAGGATGCATCATTCAATCTGATGTTGCTTGGAGAGAAATGAGATATTTTCCTTGCCTCCAGCTATACCTCTTTATGAAATATTACTTGGTGTATTGATGCGTTTTCTAAAGTAGGAACGGCGTAGTAACATATTGTATAGATATATTTATCGATCGTATCAAACTAAGAATGGATTCTTCTATCAACCAATGGGAAAGGTCTGAACTTTATAAAAAGACAAGGGATAACTTATTTTAAGAATAAAGCTAAAACTCTACTTGCGCAGGATTGGGAATATCACCTAGAATTTTTAACAAATCTTTTTAACTCTTGCTTCTCTCTCTATCTCTCTTTCTCTCAGTTTTGAAATTCGATTAATTACAATAATAAAGCAAGGAAGAAACATAATATTTTTACGTAAGATACCTCTTATACCCACAGAGTATAGAGCTTAACAGAGTGTTAATATCCATAGACGCTAATGGGAACTTTTTCTAACAAGGCTTTTCCCATAGACAAACTAGAGGCCAAACGGAGCCGCCTCCTTTAATACCACGTCATTTCTGCTAATTCTGTCATTCGCCCACTGAAGCTGTCACTCAAATCCAAATCAATCAGAAATCACTTACGCATTAAGCTTTTTCTGATTGGCTGCTATGGAACTGAATTATAATCTGCGAGCTGAATTAAAAGTTTGATTGCTTCTGTACGCAAATATGGTTTTTTTTCTTTAAGAAAATCGACTGTGTTTCAAATACAAACCGAGTATTCATCCCAGAGAAAGTTTCTTTCTTTTTTCCTACTATTTGCCATGTTTTGTTCCCTCTAATTTTCTATACCCTCAGAAAACAAAAATCCAAAAAATTCTAATTGAACGAAAAAACTAAAATTTCAGAGTGAACAAGCAGCTACTTTGCATCTAAATAAACTCAATTGCTCCTAATTCTTCTGTCACGTCACTCTTTTTACCTTGTTTAAACAAAACCAGCCACCCAAGTTGCTTCGAATAGAAACGAAACTTTCATCTGCACTTCAAAGTTAAATTATTGCCATTAGGAACCGTAAAAACAAAGTGTCGAATCTAATTAGTTTCATTTTATGTTTTAAATACCTTGGTTGATTCTCGTTTTTGATAACGTTTGTTTACCACTAGGGATTACATTTGCAAACCAGTTTGGATGAAAACTTGAATCATAGTGTATGACACCGTAGGGAGTTATTTCCTCGGCATTCCCACTCATTACGATTATTATAATACGTTCTTACCCGTGTAACTTTAACTGCATGCTAAACGTCAAGTATAATTTGAATAAAGAGTGCGAAAATATAGTTCTGTGTCCTTACTATTGAATATTCTTGAGTTGAATGGAAAAGTAAAACAGAGAAAACGTATGAATAAATTATCTAAGAGATGGGGGAGTACAGTTGCAGTTTCCCTAGGTAAATAGATATTTTTCCGAGAGCTTATTGAATCGTTGTGTAGAGTGGTAATTATGTAGTTTTTAGGATAAATGTGGTTATTTTAAATTTAAAAGCTTGAAAACTTGAAAAATGAATTTTTAGAACTGTAATGTTTTTGTTGTAATAATTAGTCAAAAATCAGTTTGAGCCGTGGTTATAAAACAATTAATTTAATTAATATAAATGATAAAAATTGTAGTTACAGAATCGGTTGAAAATCAAAGCTGTCAAAACATCTTACTGCGATTGTACTGTTAATTTAAAAAACATGATATGAGAAATACTTAACGTGCAATCGAGTTGAATTACACGTACAATAATTATATTCACTAGAGATTGAAAATATCCATCAAATCCCCCCATATTTTCTATCTCCTAAAAAATTCCAAATATTGAAAACAGTCCAAATTCAAAATATTAAGAAATTCTAAGTTCCTTCATAAATTTTTCTAACACCTCTGCCGGTATGTGTTTTGTCTTGGCGTCAGCCTGCAGCTCTTTTGTGTTCTTATGCCTAAAATTTATATTACCAAATTCAGAATCTTCTTTCACAAAATATTTCCTGATTCTGTGTCTTTTTACTATATTAATTACATCTGTAATGATTTTGTCTGAGCTTGCTATCATCAGGAAGACATCTGCGTATATTCCAATATGTATGTATTCATCTCCTTCTTTCTTCGAATACACGGATGGATCCACTTTAACTCTCTTTAGACATGCTTCCATCGAAATTTCACTAAACTTGTTATACCAACATCTTCCAGACTGTGGTAATCCATAAATGCTTCGCTTCAGGAGGTATACTTGATCATTGGGTAATTCGTATCCACTTGGCGCTACCATGTAAACTTCTTCCTTCAATTCTCCATTTAAATAAGCAGTTTTAACGTCATAAAATTTTAAAATTAAGTTTCTTGGTGCTGCTATTGTTAAAAGAGTTCTGAATGAGTCCCATTTTAATACTGGACTAAAACTTTCTGAAACATCTACTCCTGGTTTCTGTCCATAGCCTTTCGCTACCAATCTGGATTTATACTTCTTTTCGATTTGAGATTCTTTAATTCTGTAAATCCGACGGCTTTTAACAATTCTTTTATCCTTTGATCTTTCTTCAGGTTCCAAAACTTCGTTTACTTCCAAGGAATTCATTTCTTCGTTCATTGCCTGTTGATATGAATCTGGTATGAAATCTATTGCTGAATAGACTATATAATCATCGAATTTAGCAGGTCTTCTTTTATTCCTGATCGGTATTGGAGACTTAAATTTTTCTTCACTATTTTCATCATCAGTCGCTGTATCATTACTAGCGGTGTCTTCGGAATTCATAGAGGTACTTTCTACAGTATTTGGGGGTTCGTCTACCTGAGGGATTTCTGTGCTATTATCTTGATCTATGTAGTCAATTTTCATATAGTCGACTTCTTTCTTTTGCTCTTCGTCGTTAGTATACCCGTTGTTTCATTCATCAAACACAACATCGGAAGTTTCATAACTTCTCTTCTCTTTTAAATCAAATATTTGTGTAAGCTTTTCTTTCTCTTGAGTACCCTTTTCATCGGTATATCCGGTGGTAGACGCCTGAATTTTTCCACTACTGGTCGATTCAACAATATTCCCGTCCTCTTCGGCCACGCATATCACCTTGTTATCTTGCTCACCATCTTCCTCCATAAAGAACTCTTTCGGTATCATGTAAGAAGTGCAGGCTGAATCCTGGTTCCATGCACTCTCAACTACGATTCTTTCTATTCTGTGTCTGGGGTTATGGTCAGTCTTTAAAGCGATTTCCCGTACAGAAAAACTTGATTCTCTTGGACCTCTAAAGTGAACTTTCCTGGGGTTCTCAAATTGGTATTCCCTTTTAGGTTTGTAATTTTTGTTCTTTCTGTACCAGCAATCTCTTTGAAAATGTCTAGGCTTTCCACAGGTGAAGCAAAGCTTTTCTCTGGTCTTATCAAGAGTCTTGAAAACTTTGAATTTCTCAGTTCTTTCGTCATATTTTCGTTTCTCAAAATTTAAGAGTGTTTCTCTCAAATTAATGAATTCAATCCCTCTGTTTGCTGACAGTGCCAGAACAATTGGTTCGTACTCCACTGGCAGCCCTTCTACGATGTATCTAACAAGCTCTCTTTCAGTGACTTCCTTGCCCAGCAGAGAAACTTGTTGAGATAATCCTAGAGCTCTGGTTAGGTAAATATCTATGCTCTCTTCCGGATTCTTTTTAAGTCTCGTCAATTCCAAAATCAGGTCGGTCCTCTTGTCCTCAACCATTCCTTCGTATCGGATTTTTAATCCATACCAAATATCTCTTGCTTTTCTGTATCCTCTCCAGACTATGGCTTGTTCCGCCGTTAAGCTAAGAACGATGATGCCAAAGGCCATCTTATTTTTTCTCTGCCAGATTACTTGGTCCTCTTTTTTGTTTGGTTCATCATTCACAATCACGTCTTCAAACAAATCCTTTGCATCCAGTAAGGCTTCCATCTTCATGGACCATATTAGATAATTTCTTCCGTTCAGCATTTCAATGTTTGACGATGATTGATCCATCATTATTGCTGATTGCTACCAACTAGACCAAATTATTAATTTCCACTAACCACGCTCTGCTACCACTTTGTTGTAATAATTAGTCAAAAATCAGTTTGAGCTGTGGTTATAAAACAATTAATTTAATTAATATAAATGATAAAAATTGTAGTTACAGAATCGGTTGAAAATCAAAGCTGTCAAAACATCTTACGGGTAATATTCCATAATCGAGGTTTTCGCCAAACTTGGCGAGATCGGATTTCAAGAGTGGCGAAAAGTGCGCCAAGCTCCAAACATCTACCAGCAGGACTATTCCTATATTACGGCAACCTTAGTATTTATAATAGGTGAAATAGTGATCGCTTTTTTATGACTTGAAAATATTGAAATAATACTAGTGGCGGCTTTTTTTCACTTCAAAATATTTGAATATTAAAATATTGGAAAAAGTTAAAGGTTAATAATAATAATAATAATAATAATAATAATAATAATAATAATAATAATAATAATAATAATAATAATAATAATAATAATAATAATAATAATAATAATAATAATAATAATAATAAAATAATAATAATAATAATAATAATAATAATAATAATAATAATAATAATAATAATAATAATAATAATAATAATAATAATAATAATAATAATAATAATAATAATAATAATAATAATAATAATAATAATAATAATAATAATAATAATAATAATAATAATAATAATAATAATAATAATAACGAATTAATAAACTTTAATATTAATAATAATAATAAATTAATGAACAAAAAAATAATAATTTTTTAAAATAAAGTTTTTTAATGTGTGATTAATTACGTTTTGGTTAATTGGCAACATCATAATAGCCTCCGCATTTTGCAATGATTTTAAATTCATGAAGTGATCGTTTTAAAGTAAGTGGTAAGTTTTTTCTTAAATATGTAGACATTTTAAATTTAACATATTTTCTACTTTAAGATACTCGAAATTTAAAATTTTTGACTAAAGTCTAATTTTATATTTGAAAATATCAAGCATTAAATAAGGATAAAAAAAATACTTAAATGGAAAAAGTTGAAAATGCTTACTTCTCTTTAGCAATTTTGAATATGGAACTTTTAAACTCAAGACTATTTAATAAAAATATTTTTATTTGTTTTTTTAGTCATTTTCTTTTGTGATTTGTTTTGTATCAAATTTTATTTTAAATTTTATGTTGTTCAATTCCGTTAGAGTCCCCGCTAAATATCGCCTATCTCTTTTGAACACCAAAAAGTATAAATATTGCTAAATAATTTTAAATTCATGGTTAATATATTTAATTAGATGTTAACTGTTCAGTTTATTATTCAGATTATTATTAAACCGGTGACTATCGTAGCCAAGAAAAGCCCAGATCCGCCATTTTAAAAATGGCGGATATTTTTTCTTTGATTTGATCGATTTGGAGCTTGGCGCGATTTCCGCCACGCTTGAGATCCGATCTCGCCAAGTTTGGCGAAAACCTCGAATACGGAATATTAGCCCGTACAATAATTATATTCACTAGAGATTGAAAATATCCATCAGTTTTCTATTAATGTATTTCAGACTCCTAAAGTTAACTCAAATATAGCTATATCAGGTAATTTCAGGGGACTCAGTACCAAAAATTTTTTTCTCTAATTACAGGATTTTCTTTTCTTTTAAGGTGTCAAATTATGTATTTACTTCATACTAATTCATATTTAGGCCAAAAAGCGAGTTCAAAAATTTATTTACAAAAATTACAAAAAACTTCACAACAATGCCCAAGATTACCCTAAATTTAAATTGATACTCCTCCCTTAATATATGTTCTTTTGATTTGATTTTTTCTCTTAACATAGATCAAACATATATAGTCACTTGTAGGCATGGAAATTTGATTATCTATAAAAGTTTCTGAAAAATAAAAAAACCTCTGAAATTTGGCATTTTTTTTCTAAAAATATCCTAAGTTTCCACTTTACTGCTCCGTAAAAAAATCTAATAAATATACTATAAAATCCATGCATGAAGATTTTAAAGAGGTGTTACTGATAATGACTACAAAGTTTGAAGTGGTTTGGATGATTAGAAAAAAAGACTTAATATTTTAAACATAAAAACCTTGTTTTGAGAAAAAGCCGTTTAAAGATAGAAAACTAGGCTTCTTAACACTATCTAGGCTTCTGAAATCTCAAAATTTTCGCACTTAGAATCCCCGTATCATTATGAAACTTGGTAGGATTATTCTAAGGGTATTATCTTCATTTTTATTGCAAAATCTCAAATTCGAAATTTTGACCAAATTTTGGTACTAAGTCCCCTTAAAAAGGAATATCTAAGCTCTAATAGCTTGAAATATAATTTCCTGATGTGTCTTTATTAGGGGGCTTGTCCCATAAAACCCTAAGAAACCAACCCAAACCTGGTTCGTCTTTATGAATAAGATCTCGTAAGGATGTTTTCCACTTGAATTTGAAAAAAAACCACTAGGTGGATAACTAAGAATACGAAGCAAATATTTATTAACATTAGATTGAAAATTTGAGTTGGTTAAGAACTCAGACATTGAAAAAAAACATTAATATCAACAGAGAACACTCAAATATAATAAAAGGGATTGTACTGGAAGAAGTTATTTTAGGAAGAATTTGCATTTATGCTTGTGTATGAAGAGAGAAAATTATTACGTTTATAGTTAACGAGTTCTGAAGTTGGAGCAAATATGCCAGACAAGAAAAAAATACAATTCATACTTGCGGCTTCTTTAGGCAAACAGCCTGGTAATTGTTACTGAAGCACTCGCATATGGCTTATATCATGGTGATAAAAGCCAGGAATGTCACATGCTTTATTTTCCTGTTTGCGTAAAAATGTGCTTTTTGCCAGGTATTTATATTATTTTTTTGCACTACTGCATGCTGATAAATTAATAAGGCATTATATAAGTCATTTATATTTTATCTTTTTAGTGAAGTTTTGGATTTAGTTATTTAGGAATTGAATCGTTAGTTTGAAAAAGTAATAAGACCAAAATAAAGTTATGTGAAAATCTTAAAAAAATGTATCAGTAATGTAATTTTCACTGTATAACCACCAAATTTGTACTGGGTATTATGAACTATATTTAGCACACAGAACAATCAACGATATAAATATAGGTATACGGATATTCTAAAATATCACACAATTGAAGAGAGTTTATGGAATTATATCCCTTTATTAAACTTATATGAAATTTTAGCTGAAAAAATTATAATTCGTCGCTTATTTCACAGCATGAAAGCGAGAAATAGAAATACTAAGACAAAATTTAAAAACACAGCAGATTTAAAACAGTTGTATAATTAGAGTATCAATGGATTACAACATTTATTGAAATAAAAAAGTGAAACCATTTTTAAATGCAAAACAAATTTTGCTTTTTTGCTTATTTTCCAGCACAAAGAATAGGAAACGAATCACAAACTAACTCAAGTTTCAAATAATTTAAAAAATTACAGTAAATAGGAATTTTCACCAAATACAACGGGTTATTTCCACCCACAGTAGCACTTATTTTTGCCCTCTTCCCACTCATGTGCAGAGCTTTCAAATATTTTTGAGCACCAAAATTGAATTTACCAATTTTTCATAGATTTATTCTCTTTTTACAACTAACGATTCAATTCTTATAACAGTTTTCATACTCTGAATCCACAAAACACAGAAAACCATTCTGCCAAACTCAGCTCACTGACGTTAAAAAGCAAGATTTCATAACCCCCCCAACAAACAACCCACCATAAATTCCTACATTTCTTTGAACATAACTCCCCTTTTCTCAGTATACATCGTCCAATCATTTCCTCAGAAAAACCACTGCGATCCACTTGGAGCCCGCAGATATGATACTCCATAAAAATTACCCTCAGGTTTGATAGCCGTGATTTTTTCTCTTGCGCATAATATTTCGGCGCAGTAAAACAAGGGATAGGAGGCGAAATCCAATTTGTTTTCGGAAACTGACTCCAGGGGGAGTAAAACGCTGTTTTACGGTCAGCTGCGAGTGCCGTAAAAACGGTGTTCCGCCCATTGTATTTATAGGTTATGGCTCAAGAAGTGGAAGTGAAGGGTTTCACTATGGAGGTAATATGCAAAAAGAAAGCTTTGAACTACTGCTCCCTTTGTAATGATAAGGGTGGCCTCTTCTGCGGAATTCAAGTGCTAGTTTGGCAACAGAATTGCCTCCTTGGTGTAGAAGTAGAGTAGTGGGGGTTATTTAGATTTGTAGAAAAAACAAGTAGGGGAGACCGGGGCTAGTTTTCCAACCTAAATGCATTTTCTTTCCATGCATTTTATTTTTGATTATTTTTGGATAAACAAGATTTCATTATGATCCTCGGACTGTTCTCTACAAAATGTAGCATTCAAATTTCATTACGATAATTAGTTTTTTTGCAAAATAGGATTAAAGACGACCATGTCTGGTTGGAAAATCTGCCCCGTATGCGGGGCAGGTTTTCCTACAGTAAGGGGCAAGTTTTCCTACAGTACTACTAGCTGAAGTAATACAGATTGCTTTAGGAAACCTTGATTGGTTTACCGGCAGACTGTCATTCCTAATATGGGATTGCGAAACTATCTCATTGGTTATTCACAATTTCTATTTCTGCGCTTTGAATAAGTGTCTCTTCTCTCTCTAAGCCCGAGAATACGATCCTTCGAGTTAGTTGTTTGGTTGATTGTAAGACTTTGCTGAAACTTTAGTCTTTCAGGTAGATATCTGAAATAAAGGCTGGAATCGAACGATCATGCTGGTTTTAATACTAGTCGTAAAGGTAATGTATTCAAAATTTGGCGACTTATCTCTAATTTGGCGAATTCAAAATAAACGAGAAAAGGAAATGGTAGGTTAGTTCGTAGAGGATCAAGCTTGCAATCGAAAGATTGCGGGATGGGTCTCAAGTCTTTTGTAGTAGCAAATATCATTATTTAATATTATATCTGGGTGTTTCTAGAGGTTTGATCTACTTAAAGTTAAGGAAATAATGGGTTTAACCTTTTCAGTGCTAGCCTCTTCAAATTTTCTGTATTTTGTTTCTATTAATGGATTAAATATTAATCATGTAGCATCCTTTGTTAGCGGGCCTTGGCTTGAAAAGCAAATAAGTATTCTATTCTATTCTCTTCGAATTTTCCATATAATTCAATGGAAATCTCGGGTGGCTTCGATTGAAAGAAGATCATAGAAATTAGAATCAGACAGCGTTTTTCATCAAACGGATAATCGTTTGGCGATCAGAAAAGAAAAAATTACCAATTACAAATTACCAAATTACCAATTGAGATATTCTGAAATTCTCGATTAATCTAAAAATACTGAAGAGAACACATATCCTCAAAAATTAGGTTAGTGGTTTTGGCCAGGAGGGAATGAGTTGCTGTCGAGTTTGTTTTACCAAAATATTTTTTATCATAACTTAATGATTGTTATCGCCTAAAATTAATAATTATTTTTAATCAAAACTAATCAAACTCAAACATGATTATAATTTTTTTTTATTAAAACTAGGCTCGATTCTTGCGATTTTACTCAATAGCGTGGGTTGGGGTAAAATGGGTCACTTTTAAGGTACTTTCACATTCTAAGATTTATTTCATCAAAACTATTACTTTTTAATGATTTATTTCAATTGGATCTTGGCATTACAATCCTTTAGAACATTTTCATCTAATTTTATCAAATATTTTTTAGTCATAAGTTGGTTAAACTTAGCGTCAAAATAATGACCTATTTTACCCCACCAAAGTGGGGTAAAATGGGTCTCATTGCAAAAATATGTCAAATATATATTTATTACTAAATATACTTGAAAATAAGAAAAAAGGTAATCGGCTAATCCGTTTTTATCTGAAAAAATTTGTTTTAAGTTTTACTTTAGTGAAATTATTAAAGTCCGAAGTTAATGAACATTGTTCAAATGTAGCAATTAAAATACTTCATTTGGACAAAAATAAACTTGTTTGACAGTCCAATGTATATTTGAAGGAAATTAGTTAAAAACATTGTTTTTACTTAATACACAGAAGGCCTCCTTACTATGACCCATTTTATCCCAAGTACAAAATATTGTTATAAAAGATTAAATATTTTAAATTTTTCTAAGCTGATTGGCTTGAAATGTCTCTCAGACTTTCTTTTATGGAAAAATATTACAAAAGTCTGCTGTAATTTATTACAATATATAAATATTTGGAAGTTGGTAAGCCCTGTTTTTTCGACAACACCATTTACCATTCAAATAAAATATTTTTTCAGTTCTTAAATTCATGAATCTAAATATTTGACGGTCGGAAAATGTTGCCAACACATAAAAGATTATAATACAAAAAAATGAGCGAAAATAATTCAATTTAAATTTGATTTATATCGAGTTAATTAAAACTGACCCATTTTACCCCAACCCACCCTACTTAATAATCTCAAACCAGGTCTTTACACTATCAATTCTGACATTTAAAATCTAACCCATTGAAATAGGTGTTATAATCACTTGTTGAATTTCTTACTTTCAGGTTCAAACACTAGCGACTTTTAATAAAAAAATAGACTTCGCCTATCAATCAAAATCGAGTTTTGAAGGATATTCTCCCAACAGCACAAGCCTCTCCAATGTATTTAAGGTGACTCATCACTGAAGGGAAATGTGACTGGATGAACACAAGGGTTGAATTAATTATACAAAAACGTTTTTAAAAGTGGTGGTCAAGTTTTATTTATATACTTGTTTATTTTGAATATGGTCACCATTATAATATTTAATATTAATTTGATGATATCTACCGCTTTCCAGGTTTAGGTATCCGTTCTGGGGTTACCCAAAATATCTTTGAATACTCATTGCAAAGTCTGGGATGTACAGCTCTCGACCTTGTGATATTCAAAGGTCTGAAGGGTACAGATGAATCAAATTACCGTGCGGAAATGGTAGGGAGTGTAGATATGAGGCGTTTGTTATCAAAACCAGCTCATTCCAACCCGAAATTAGATGAAAATGTGAAAACTTTGATCTCAACTGTGAAATTTCGTATCATTTGAAAAAGTTAAGTGGATGTCATTTATTTTAAACTCGTAAAGACACAAATATTAACTGGTAAACTGAAAAAAAAACAATTTAATCACGCAACTTAATTGAACAAAAAAACTGAAAAAAGCATGAAAAATCGTGTTTTGCATCAAAATCAGCTCATTCCAACCTAATTAGTGTAATTACGTCCAAGGTAATGCACCTGGAATGAAAATTAAAAACTAATCAAATTCTAGGCGGTTATACTACAATTAAAAAATTTAAAAAATTTTAGCTTTAGAACTGTGGACGTGAGAAGTTTTTTGTCTCTCCTGTAAAATTTCCAAAAATGGAATGAGCTGGTTTTGATAGCAAACGCCTCATATAATCTGAAAAATTTCTAAGTATTCCAGAATGGGCGTTCCAACAGAAACGTAAAGAAGCGTATGAATTATCAAAAGTTAGAAAAAGCAATGGAAAAGAAGTATTGTGCGTTAACGGTTGAGAGCAAATTAGAAGTTAAGTTACAATTAATTTGGTCTGCATAAAAGCTTAAGGTTTTGGTCCAAAAGAGGTCCTCTTCAAAATGAGACAATAATAATTTTTTTACTTTTGGATTTTCCGAGGATTTCTTTGGCTCAAAAACTCTTTAAGTAAGCTAAAACATAATTGATATAATGAGATTTTATTTCTCTAGCGTAAGTGAAAATTTTTCGATTTAAAACATTTATAACTAAAGAAGTTGGAAAATATTGGAGCTAAATTTACATAGATTAGAATAAAAATTAAATTTTTCAGTTACGCTGGGGGAGAGCTCGATTTGAATCTGGTTCCATGTCTTGGTAATCCTGCACTCTAACCGTTGAGCAAGCCTGGTTCTATTGTTTCAAGATATTTTAAAATTATGATCTAGATTTCAGGCCGTATCCTCATGTAAAATCTAACATTGAATTGCATTGAATAGATGAAAGGATTGATAAACTTGATTCAAAATCAAAATATGTCTAACACGCATTTATTTAAGTTAAAACCTTTGAAAAGAATTTCTCAGTTAAATTCGAAAAAATGGATCAAGTGTTGCGGGTTAAGGTTGCCACAGTATTTGCAAGTCATATCTTTGGCGATTGAGGATTGGCGCCAGTTTTAAAATTGAGATTACCTGCTGAAAGCAAGAGCTTAAAAATGGAAAATACGACAAATTCATAGTTTAAAAACTATTGATAAAACCATCTGAAATTTGATTTCCTCATGAGTTTGTCACCAAAAGCGATCAACTTAAAAATTATCTGAGGTTTGCACGTTTTAAATTTTTGATACAGAATTTTAATTGTTAATTATACTTGTAGTAGAAGAAATAGCACCGGAAAAGTCTAATTATACTGACACTATATGAACTTAAAATACAAGAAAACTATTTTTAAAAAGAAATTGAAAAAATTCTAGTGGGAATCGAACAAACAGCTCCTTTAGAATCGTTAGCTAGTGGTACGGATTGGTTGTTTGGTTTGTGCCTGATCCACAAAATCGTTGGAATATATGTGCCCCGTCTACTTTAGGAAAACCTGCCCCAACTCAAATTTTGACCTTTGGGAGCCCCTGTACGAGTGGGGGTTCCACGTTTATGAAAAACAAAAGCATGGTTCGATGGAGTGAGAAATCATCTTTCAGTACAAGTATTATCAAATTAGTCAGTTAAAATTTAATGGGCTTTTTTACATTTTTAGTAAAAATCCAAAAGTTTACGCAAAGTGTTAAATATTGAAAAAATCGCATTTGTGACTAAACTAAAAAAGATATGAAACTGAAAGTACATCAGAATGTGTGTGAAGTGTTGCTTTATCATCCAGTTCATTCGTTAGGGTTATCTGATTGCTCCTTTAAAAATAAAGGGCGTTGGAAAATTTGCCCCAGTGGAAAACTAGCCCCGGTCTCCCCTATGCTTTAAATACCGCCAAAACGTCCATAAGCACTGAAAAATTTGATAATGTGTATTACAGTAGAAGAAGCTCTCATGAAAATCAGCTGTCCCACTTTTTGAAAGCATTAACTTTAGCCAAAGTACTTAATAATAGCCAAGTAGTTGCCACCTGTAGCCTTGTTGTTTAACACAAAACAAATCTCAAATTCTCATTGGTAATAAAATAATGCCACATTGTCGACTACTTGGAAATTTCGCCAAAGTTAACTCTTTCAAAAGGAACAAAAGGGACTATTCTATAATTATGAAACTCGACTTTTATGTGTTTTACCTATCCTTTTCCCGATTCCACCATTGACTCCCCCTATTTTTTGACGTTCAAAACTAATATTAAAATTTAATTTATCATATTTAATTTTATATTTCATATTATGAAGTGAGCAAGTTATCTATAATTAAAAAAACTAATCTAATATAAGATTATTTTCTCATGAGAAAAATAAAGAAATAAAGAAAACATATAAAGATGTAAATTTAACGGATAAAAAGTCCTGTTCGTATTACTACAGTGGTATTACTTCTTCCGAAGACTGCAAGTTAACTCAAAATATATCCAAAAAATTTCTAACGCCATTTGCAGCTGTGATTTAATCACATGAGAAGTCACCACTTTCCACAAATGGTCTCCCTGATAAATGATAATGATGAGGACAATATATCGCAATGTAAAAATCGATCCACAAAGGGAGTGATATAATCTAATGCACTCTCGAATCGAATTATTTTTATGCATCCTTTTCCAAGAATAGAAACAGTAAAAACTTCAACTGTTGCTGCTGGAACAAGTCCCAGAATCATTCATGGTCCGTAATCCCTTTTTAGAGAATGTAATATTTTAATACATATTTGGACTCAGGGGATAGAAAAGAGGAAGGAATTTTGAGGAAATATTTATGTCTTTTCTTAAAAAAAGAGAAAAAGAAGTTAGAAAACCATTAAGGCATACGTATTGAACATAAACCATATCCACATAATAATGTATATGTGTATTATGTGTATAAACCACATAATACATATTAAACTCGAAATAACTGCTAAAATTTATAATTTTAGAAAATTTAGTTAGCCTATAACAGGCGTGCCGGACTGGGACTCCCGTCGGAGCCAAAGCGGTGGCAACGCGGTGGCAACAGAGCCAGTCATTCTCTCGGATGGGTTTCCGAGCTTTCCCAACGCTACCGAATCAAACGAGCTGGCGCGCGCACTTTATTTGAAAAGTGTGCTGTGATTTCCACTCTGAGTTTTAGGATCGTGGCTTCGTAATAGTATTTTGTTATCTATTTGAAAGGCGGTAATTAGCAGTTTCCGTAGCATCTGTTATTTATATACATTCGTGGCATTTGTTTACAAAACCGGCGGATTGTTTAGGTCTGATTTTTTCCCGATATCCGTTGCTGTTGATATTAGCAAATCATAAGTATCAAGAGGCTGGCACCAATTAAGAAACTTTTCAAGGGAGATGCGGTCTTTTTTATTATTTTTTGGAAGTAAAATAAACTCACTTATTCAACTCGTTTTGATCCGCTTCAACCTAATTCTAAAGATTTCATGGTAGAATTTTTGCGTTTTGACAACTGAAGTTGTAATAATAGACATACAAGTGCCAATGGGGTCTGAGGGTCCTCCGCTCAGAAAGTTTTTAAAAAAATACCTTAAAATAACAGGGTTTTATTTTTTACTCATTTTGTTGTATAAAACCTTGTATACAGAAAAAGGGTTTTTTTCGGGAGCCGTACCTTTTGTCAGAGCAAAGGGTGGGGCGAAGGCCCCCTCCGCCCCCCTTAATCCGTCCCTGTCAAGAGGGATAGAGTCACTACTTTTATGTTTTCAGTTGAAAAATATCTAAATTTTGTATGGATGAAACATTATTAGACGTGAATACTGCGCGTTAATTTCTATTGTGATCGGCGAAGTTTGTTAACATGTATCGCTTGTCTTGATTTCCCCAATCCGATCTGCCGTTTGTTACATCACTGAAGTTAGCAGGCAAGTTTCAGCGAGGTTTGATGATTCCTTTGGTTCACTGTTTCATGCTTTTAAGGGGAAAATGGATGATCGTTTGAAAATTCGATTGAAGTTTGACCTGATCACTGTTTTTTTAACATTTTATGGATAACAAGGATTTAATACAATTTTAGGAAGCTTTTATAGGCCAGCCATAAAATGTTGTCAACATAAAATGTTGACTCTAATTTAAAGTTCTCAACAGATAAACTACAGTAAAAACAGTACAAACTACAGCAGATCTTGCTAAAAAATCCGAAATTTTAAAGTGGACATTTTGAAATAATAGGAAATTAGAAACTCCAACATTTATTTTACAGTGATTTTAAGTCATAGAGTTATTTTGACCAGTGGTCAAGCAAAATGAAATATAATTAGAACAACCTACTTTACCAAGGAGTCCCTATAGTTAACTAAGCAGAGGAAAAAAAGCAAAAAGTTGAAAAATACAAAAATTATTAGTGGTCAAAGGGGAATGACCAAAGGTCGGGGCTTCCGAAAAAAAACCATGAAAAAGAGAGAAGGTCAGAAAAGCTTTTGGTAGTGAGGAAAAAGGGGATTGATCACTGGTCAAGAGATGTTGACCAGTGGTCAAGACCAAAATGTTATACGTTTCAAGGCGTTTGGTTTGAGACCCAACATGACCTACTTCAGTGCCAAAGCATTGAAGTAGCAAAAAGTTAATCGGATTGACCAAAGGTCATCCGGAACCAAAAACACATGATATAACTATTGGGAATACAAAATATCAATTAGCAACTCCAAAATTAATTTTATAGTTATTTTTAGCCATACATAGTAATATTGACCAGTGGTCAAGCAACATGAAAGCAGTTTTCGAGAACCAACCCAAACCAAAAACACATGTTATAACGATTGGGAATACAAAATAGCAATTAGTAACTCCAGAATTAATTTTATAATGATTTTTAGCCATACAGAGTGATATTGACCAGTGGTCAAGCAACATGAAAGCAGCTTTCGAGAACCGACCCTAACCAAAAACACATGTTATAGCAGTTGGGAATACAAAATATCAATTAGCAACTCCAAAACTAATTTTATTATTATTTTTAGCCATATACAGAGTAATATTGACCAGGGGTCAAGCAACATGAAAGCAGCTGTCGAGAACCAACCCAAACCAAAAATATTAAGCCCGCTCCAATTTCTAACACTGTCGGGCAAGCGGCTTGGCTATCGCCGTGATCTCGGCAAGAAAGTGCAATTCGTTCAACCTACGGAAAGAGCCGACCTCACTCGCGCTAGTTCGGATAACTTCGGATTTGACTCCCGTGGGAGTCCCAAACTTTTGCCAGGGAGTCAGAAAGTATGAAGGAGTCCCAGTTCGGCACCTCTGGCCTATAAGATGCCCATAAATTACGAGGTAAAAAAGAGGGGAGATGGTCTAACAAAATCTCCCCTGAAGGAGGGGAAGCCAATTAAATTTCACATAAACTTTTAGTTTGGAGATGATTGTTTTTTTTTATCTTTTTAGCACAAATTTAGGAAAAATGTGCACATAGTAAAATTAGTGCGAAACATTAGCCAGTCAGTCTTGATAATCCCCACACGTATAAAACTTTGCTTTTGATTTCAACATTGATTTGTAAAAAAATCTTTTGTAATGTCTAATGCTCTAATGTGTATGTTAAGCGTCATGCGGAAGACTAAACAAACATGGCTATGAATCCTTATTACAGTCAAACCTGTTTTTGTGCCATTTTCATTTGTCTGAATAGGAAATGTTTTTCAATTCAGCTATACGGAGGAATTTGCACTACGATCCTACGTGGGACTTTTTTTATGATGATCTCTAACCAACGCATAAAAAATTATTCCTAATTGTGTTGCGAAAATATTATTTATAGGAACTCGCGAAGTTTTGTGCAATTTTATTTTATGCGGTCCATATCCGACGCACAAAAACAGGTTTGAGTTAAAAGTGAGGGGACATCCATAAATTAGATGAGGTGTTTTTTCAAAAATCTGGACCCCCTCCCCCCTGGTGAGATTTAGCGATATTTTGCTAGACCCCCTCCCCCCACGTGAGATTTACCTACAACCTTTAAAAATAATTATTCTCCTTCCTTCTTATATATTCCTTTCAAATACTTAAAAAAAGAAAATCGTATAATTTCTAACTTAAAAAGTTGACATGAGATTTTAATCGACCCCCTCCCCCTTTGGTGAGTTTGGTGAGATTTTTCCGAACCCCTCCCCCCCTTTTGACTCACATTATTTATGGATGTCCCCTGACAAAGAAAATATCACACATTGTTTGTAAAGTTTGCTTTACTGTATACAAAGTCTCACCAAGGAAAAGTCGTTGTACAGGCGTAATATTTTAATAAATGTATTACGGAAAAGCAAAGATTAAGTGAAAACAGCGAGCATGAAAATGGTTCATTTTCGTGCTAAATTAGAGTTGAGATATTAGGGCTTTCTTAGTAACATACATATTTCATACTTTTTCTTTGAAAATTATGTGATTTACATGTTATCCAAAGGGTTTCAAAATGATCCAAAACACTATTTGAGAGGAAAATATCCCAGAATTTTTCTGCAGGAGGGCATCCAGACCTTTCAATTTTAATACGCATTCACATTGTTAATAAAATTTTTAAACTAAGTGGTTTAAAATTACAATCCTTTTCCTTATAAAGAATCTAAAACGTAACTTATAAAAGTATACTCGTAAGAAGGCACCTCCGAAATAGCATTGAAAACCCCCCACCGAATCAAAAATCTGGTAACGGCCCCGAAAGAAAGTGTTTCTGCTCCCTACTTGACCTTTTTCGATAGAGACAATTCGATTCCCAAATGACGAATTCTCTAATGACGAATTGTTGGTGCCTTTCAGCATAGCGACTACCAGACTAATAGCGGGGAAAATCCCGTTGAAAAGACGCCATTCGCTTGATAGTTCCCGTCGAGAAACCAATTAGACTAACGCTTTCGATGTACTCATCTAACTACCATCTACCATCGAGTCTTTTGTTGGAATCCGAATCTAGCAATTGCCAACTCTACTTCTCGATGCCATTGTAGTGCTGATCGATTCTTGCTAAGGCTAGATTGGAATTTAATTGGGCGCTCTCTCTCTCTTTCCATTCGAAAAGTCGTTTCGAATAGTATTCGTATAATCGATTATTAAGTTTCACTTCCACATATCTGTTATGCAGATATCATTATCTAGTCTCTCTAGAAGATATTGGCTATTGCAGGAGATTAGAATGCCGTTTGAAGTTTAGCACCGGATTTCCATCGAAATTCTAATCGTATATATATATAGTTAAGAATCACAGTTTCGAACATGATTGTTCTAGAAAGATAGGGTGACAGGGTTTCGATTTAAGATTCTCTCTGTGTTCTTCTGATTAAATACTTTAATTACGCCATTGTTGACGATCAAATGGAACTGAGTAGAGTCTCATTTTGGTATTGATACTCTTGAAAATGGCATGATTAAATCGACATATTAACACCGGGGATGATTTTGTCATCAAAGAGAATTCTCTTCCCGCTCTATCTTTCAAATTACTAGTAAGATTTTCCGATTGAAGAATCTTTTACCAATGAGTTGAACGATGTTCATGATACATAATACTTTGTGCCTTATTTCAAAGAGAAATGGATAGACTGGGACGATCTACATATTTATAGCAATTGATGTTGTTGGCATTAATGTAGTGGGGACAATAGTGCGCTCAAACACGAAAAATAATAAGCAACTGAATTTCTATAATAGTGCACACTAGGATGGGTCAAAAATATTTTTTTCACATTTTCCCAGGGGCACAGCGACAAAAGGGTGCCAAATGGTCTCAAACTAACATGTGTAAAATATTATTCGATTATAATTACTCTTTTTGCCTCCGGATTGGCCTCAAAGTTTCGATTAACCCTGCTGTTCTGTTAGGGTCTATTTGACCCAAAAATTTTTTTAGTCGCGTGTTAAAAAATATTGAATAGAGGTATTTTAATGAAACTTCGTGACTTTGTTCGAAAGTCATATAACTATCTACATCTAAAAGGAATTTTATTTATTTTAATTTGCAAGGGATATTTTTCAACATAGTCTTAATGTACTGTTCGGGTCAATATGACCCGATTCTAAATTTTTTCGTTTTACTCAAACCTTTTCATATTTTTTTGCGGAATAACTCAACAGAAAAGAACAAAACTATGATAACATCCTTTTTTTGTATTTTAGTTTTCTTTTTTCTTGTTTTTTTGTCATTTGAGACTAAAGCACGTGGAAGGTCAAAAGGTTGATTCAGTTGGGAAAAATGAAAAAATATTTCCAAATTTTATTTTTTCTTGTTGTATTTTTGTTTTATGAAGTATTTCCTTTCAGTTAGAATACTAAAAATAACTATTGAAACGAAACTTGTGCTATCCGAATGAAAATATTACTCAAAATGAGAAATTAGTGGTGTTTTTCATTGCCACTGTCTTTTGACCAAGTTAACCATTAGATTTGGGGTAAGTGTGGACTTTTTGTGGTAGTATAACTTTCTAAGAACTGAAACATGAAATGTATTGCTGGAAAAGAAAAAGAAATCATCGCCAAAGAAAATTTGAGGTATTGGAGTAATAAGTAATTTCGCAAATCCTGCAATGCCTTTTCAATGGGATTTAGTACAAATAGAAGGAAAATAAATGTTTAAATGAAAATTATTTTTGAGGATTTGAGGAAATCACTCTTATTTTCATACAGTAAAGCAGATTAAAACAAATCATGAAGGGGGGAATCAGTTAAATAAAGTAAAAGAATAAAGAAAAAATTGAAATTTATATCGGTTCCTCAGACGAAAAAAATTAAAAACGTACTACTTTGTTGTGCCATACTTGTTTAAAACCCATTTTCATATATGTAAATTGTCAAAATAGTAAAAAATTACAAATTTCAATCACAAATATTTTTTAGTTAATTTCATTATTTTATACGTATTTTATAACTTAACTCAATTTTTTCATAATAACTACATTTATTTTGAGTTATTTTACTATTGTTTTACCTATTTCTTAAATTCCATCATTCATTTGCCGCTAGAAGTGATATTTTTTGTATCGGGTCATATTGACCCGAACACTACGTGCGTAGAGTAAGTCGGAGCAGAACAGCAGGGTTAATGTAGTAATTTCATGCAAAAATGAACGAACAAAAATCAAGCTTTTACCTCGATTGCACAAATCCGTCATGAATATAAATGTGCACAATGGTATAAAAATCATCATTGAAGACTATAAAATCATTATAAATGAAACCAAAGTTGAAATACTTGACTTGTAATACAACATATTTTGAAATATCTCAATGGTTAGAACTATCAATCAAAAATTTCTTGCTGGAATCATTAAAATGTGTGAAACCTTTATTGTCGGTTGAGTAGGATGGTAAAAACATAAAATTTTTAATAAAAATTGATATGTCAGATGTTGGATACCTTTTTTGGGTTATAGGTTTCAACCCCATGGAAAACAATTGGATAATAGTTAAAAAGTTGGGATTTCCTTGAAATTTTTTGCATATTAAGAATATTCCATCCCAAGTGTCCCCATGTGATTCCCTAATGTCCGAAAATAAATTAAAACCACATTTTAAGAGTCAAATTTTGAAATATTTTCTTAAGAAGAGCGGTAGATCCCCGTTTTCAGCATAAAGCTCAGTATTATCCCTCAAGTTTTTAAATAAGCTACATTACTTTTCAAAACTTACTTGTAATTATCCTTAACAGTTAAATTTGCTATATTTTAACTTTTATGAACGCATAAGGGAATGCTAATAAGCTATTTTGAGTCAATCCTCAAAGAAGTATAATTTCATGGGCCTGGGTTTCAGTCAATTGCTATAGTAAAAATTTAGGTAAATCATGACTGAGCGAATCATAACTGATATTGCCTATGAACGAACTATCCATTCTACAATTGTTTCAACATATTTTTGCGATCATTTTTGGATCCCAAGACCAGCCAGTGAAATAACTAACCGCTGAATTTCGAAAGCGCGGCATATTTATGAAAAACACAACTGTTTCTATTTTGAAAAATTAAAAATACCGTTTTACTGACCAAACTTGAGGGAGAATGTATATGAACTACCAATATTTAAAATCTGTACCACTGAAAATCCACTATAAAAAGAGATTCATATTCTACGGATCTTGTTAATATGATAGCATATATTATATTGCCACTTTGGCAGTTATTTTTGTATTAAAAATGCATGAAGGTGACTAATGTGATTAAAATTGCTTTTAAATACCCTTATTTATGAACCTTAATAAGGTTTCGACAAAAATATTTAATTCATAAAATTTTTTAAAAATATTAAAAATTACATATTTTTGTTCTATTTGAGGCCAATCCGGAGGCAAAAAGAGTTATTATAATCGAGTAATATTTTACACATGTTAGTTTGAGACCATTTGGCACCCTTTTCTTGCTGTGCCCGATAGAATTTGCAAAATTTTTTTTTCGCCATAGGAAATGACCCACCCTAGTGCACACTCTTAAAACGAGTGTCTCAAAAATGAGTAAAAATTACTCAAATCTGAGTATGTCCCGCACTCAAACAGGCTCCGATCCAAATTTACTCAAATTTGAATACATACATGTACTCATTTTCGAAAATGTGCAGATACTCAAAAATAAAGCATCATGTACTCATTCTTTTAATTCGTCCACGACATTCTTATAAAGAGGGTGCAATGTGTTACAGTTATGATGAACCTATAGTCACGTTACTATAACTTGGGAAGTGGACCAGTAAGTTGAGTGGCGACGTCACAACGTTGTGTTACACGCTATCGCACCAATGTAATTTTACTTTCGATGCATTGCACATATTTCAGTTTTCAAATATAAACTAAAAATAAGCATAATTTGAATTGTGACTATTAAATTGTTTGAAACTGAGTATGTCTGGTGTTTCAAAATTGAAAGCATTGGGTCGTCATATTTGAAACAAAAAGTTTCATTTCAAAATGAGAACATCGATTTACTCAAATTTGAAACTGTCATTTCTCTCAGTGCAGGGTTTGAAATTGATAAATAATGGAGATGAGAAGAAAAATTACTCAAAATCGGATAAAAATATTTATTTCCTAATTTTAATACTTTGGGGTCTATAGAGAGGGCTATAGTTTCATACAAACACCCAAACCTATAATATTAAGCCCCTTCGACTATGTAAGTATTGTAGCTTATCATCGTATTTCAAGATGTAGTTTAGGTATCCTCCCACAACTCTTGCAATGTGCTCTATATCCGCCTACTTTCTCCCATGGGATTACATCTTCTTATATGTTTATATTATTCTCTATCATCGCTAAAGTATCTATTTTATATCGCTGTCTTGTGGGATTTTATTAATCTTTCAATGTTTTATAAAATAACAATAGTAAAACAAACCATCATTCTCTTCCCAAAATTGAGAAGTTAAGGTAAGGTAAGTAAAGGTAACTAATCAATCTTTCATGCTGCATTAATCGGTTCTATTAAACTGCACAGTACAATATTTCTAATCTAGTTAAAATAAGTAAATGTACTAAAACAAGCATTATGCAAATGTAGTACCTGTCAGACAATTGACAAGTCGGGCAAATGTAATCGAGCCATTGATTGTCGTGATTTTAAACCAGACCCAATGAAAAAGTAAGTATTTTATTCTATGGATACCATAAAGAGAACAAAACAAATCATTATCTATCCAATCAAAACATGCATTACTGATAAATGCGCCAAAAAGTTTCAGCAATTCCTAGTATTCATCTCTTTCACATCAACATAACAACATACATATCTCAACAGTAATACGCGACAAAACAAGGTATAATTTACATAACCAAAACCGCTACGACATTAGTTACAGCCTCAAAAAAGCCAACCTCGAAATTATCCCCAAATATGGTTAAGCAAGAATAAAAAACCCTCGAAAGATCTAACCAACCAGAGAAGAAAAAAGCCCATTACCAACACATCCAATGGCGTGATCTCAATCGTTAACAATCTTTAAAAATCTCCAGCCTGTGCGTCCTCATTTCGTTGGTGAATAATTTAAATAATTTTGGGGAGAACTGCGGGATGTTCTGTTATTTGTAACAACTATCTCTTCCAGATTTAACTGGTCTCTTTTTTATTACCACATTCCCGATCGAATACGCCGTCTTTAGGGCGGGTCTATATGCAGCGGTTCGAGTGACGCGATTGGTCTAAACTTTCCGATAAATGATGACATAACTAAATTAACGAGAATTATACCGAATTCTATCATGCTTAGAAATCAAGTCCAAGAATTTAACACTAGTTTTCCAATACATTGCAAAATAGAGAAGAAACGAGATAAAATGTGTCTTAATATAAGACACAAATAAAATGATTTATAAATCTTGAAAACAATTGAAAAGAGTACGATTAAAAGATTTTTACTAAATCCATGTTTACTTTCGAAATCGAAAATTGCAAGTTTCGTCAAAAAAATTTTTTTAAAGATCTCGATTACAAAAATATTAAATAATCGATTAATTTGAGACCGCTTGTCGGAGGCGTCAGTTGAGCTCTCTGGATCTCTGGATAAGCCCCGCCTGTTGACCGGTATGTCTCTAATTGTCTGTGGCCGAAACCAAGTACAATAATAAATTTTGAGTTAGGCTTAAATTTGAAAAGTCAGGCGTGATTTGAGGTGTAAAACTGATAATCGGAATTTTTCCGATAAAAAATCCTGTTTACTATTACTTTTGATCTCGATACGGTTTTACTCTGAAAATAAGAACTAATTAATGATGAAACATGCTTCAATAAAAAATATATAACTCAAACAGCGCAAAAACACAACGCTCACACCTAGGGATCTAAAAAATCTTTCTATTCGATTCCGGAATCGATTCCTGATGTTCGATTTTTTCGATTCTTGGATTCGATTCCTGAGGTTCGATTCCAACCTGGAATCGATTCCTTATGGCCAAGTATCGAAAAAGAAAAATCGAATTTATCTATTTCAATCACAAATCAAAGAAAAATAGGAAGTATTACTAATAATCAGCAAAATATTAATTAATCATTGAGCAAAATTGTTAATTTTCTGTATTAATTAAAAAATTAAGTAAGAATCCTAAGATTCGATTCCTGCTGCAAAATACTAATTAATTAGTGAACAAAATTGTTAATAATTATCCGTATTAATTAGAAAATTAAGTATGATTCCTAAGATTCGATTCCTGTTGGAATCGATTCCTTCAAGGATTGATTCTTTGGTATCGACTCCAAGGTATTCGATTCCAGAATCGATTCTTTCAAAAATATTTAGAACCCTACTCACACCTTGCCGAAACCGCCCATCTAATTTTTAGAGTATCGGGTTTTTCTTCGGTGTTTTACAGAATAGGGAATACAGCGATTTTCAAATTTAATTTATTTCGATAGAAATTCTTTAAAAATATTTTTTTTTCGAAATCTGAACATTAGTTAATTTAAAATAAAATTAAAACTACAATGCGCAGAAGGGTTCGAGGTTTGGCACATGAAGTCACTTTTGTCTTCGGTACGACACGCTTGTACGAACGCGTTTTCGGCAATGTTTAAATCCTTTCCCTTGAAAGTATTGATTGGTTGAAGATTCTAGCGAAAGCAGAAGTGACGTCAAATAGGCCACACCTCCTATTCTAGCTAACTTAATTTTTGAAAATTAATTTAAAAATACTAATGATCAAATTAATCTAAAAATTTGTAGAAATGCATTTTATAACCCCATAGTCGAAATCTTTAATTTCCACAAATATTGTATTCCCTATTATAGATGTATCTCTCCATTGGCAATTTGGCCATATTAGTACGAAAAAAATGATTTTTATTTTCTGGTAGAAAAATAAAGGTCATAAACAATTCTCACAAATGATCATTAAAATTAGGATAACCAGTAATAATTACAACGCGAGTGTTTCTTTTCTGAACTCCAAACGATCATCCGAGTTTAATGAAAAATGCTGCCTGATTATTAAAAGTGACAAATAAAAATGTCGACCTCATTTTTTGAGTTTTTTCTTCGTCTCTTATATTTATTAATTTCAAACCCTACTCCCCTATAATATACCTATAAATAGTGACGTAACTACTACGTCACACAGTGTTTCGTCTCTATCAGGCTAGGTGGACAAAAGTCACTCCTAAACTTCGATAAATGAATAATAAAATAAGGTAACTAACATCTGGCAGAGTGAGAATTCAAGGTTATTTAATGTTTATTCTTCGAAGGTTTTGAGTTTCGAGATTCGAAAGATGACTAATTGAAAAGCGCGCCTGTTCGATTACGCTCGATGTGTTTACATAACGATTTCAACAGCCTCTACCAGGGGTTGTTTTTAACTTTGAAAAAATTTTGAAAGGTGGATCTTATTAATGAGGGTATGCACTAAGTTTTTTAGCAAACTGTTAATCTCTCGGCATTTTTAATCATATCAAAAAACATGGTTAACTTGTATGAAAACTAAGAGTTATTTTTTTTGTTTTCCAACTTCAATGGAGTAAAAGTAATATGTACCCTCATGTACCCGGCCTAAATTTTTAATAATATCATTCTTACACTATTCTTCTAAGTTATGACACCAATTATAGACTTCACAATTGTGCACAACTATTTTGATTTATTTTTTTACTTTAGAGCGTCATTCCTTTTCTTAAATTGAGTTTTCTGACGAGTGGATCTAACAGGAAAAGAACGTTAGGAATACACGTCTTTTTGCATTTATTTCATCTAAATTTACCTTAAATAATATATTACTAAAGACTATGAAATAGATTTTAAGATGAAAAATTGGCCAAAAATTCTTCTAAAACCAGTATTAAGTGGATTTCTGTGGAGATCCAAAGGAACGATTTTTAAGTAAAAATAAAACCTGGTTAGAAGATCAATATTTTCTATTTCATTCGTCTTCTGCTTGTTTTTAAATTTTTAAGTTATTTCAAGATGCTTCTCATGCAGGAAGGCATCAAAAATGATTCCAGAAATCGTCATTCAAAACTCGGAAGCTCCACGCACAGAGAGCTCCGCGTAATAGAGTCTTCACAAAACCTCCAGCAAATTAAATCATATTCCCTTTTTGACGATTCAAATTATGAAGAATATTGGAGTAAAAATCATTATTTTTTTACGTTTTACATATTTAATATTGAATGCTATTCAAATTAAAAATTTGAATTTTTCCTTTTTCATTACGATAAAATCATATGGTATATAATTGCCTGGGTATTTTATTTTAGATACCACTATTTTCGGCTATTATTATTTATGAATCCTTAGTGTCATTCATAGGTATTTGTAACCCTAAAACTTACTGGACAAATTGGGGCGTTAAGAAATTTAAATATGAAATTTTTTATTTTTATTAGTATTATTGTTTATATATATTTAAAGTTTTAATTTTAAATAAGTAATTGTGTGGCATCCTGAATTTTTTAAGTATTTCATAACACATTTTATTTTTATGTGTTTTAAAACAATCTAAATTTGGAAATATTATTTTCTTTTTTTTCTATTACTTTCTATCATTTCTTTTATCTGCAGGGTTCTTTTTGGTAATTCAAGAATCTTTTAAAGTGTTTTCCACCCTAAATATTGTCTTGTACAAAATAAATTTATATTTTTGCTTTTAATTTTTATGCTGTTAATGTTTTTGCTCTGTTTCCCTCAAAAAGTAAACTAAATGAAGCATCAACATACCAGTACGCTTTTTTTATGATTGTTTCATAGAAGAAACTCAATATTATCAATCAAAAACTCAATATATCAAAGAAACTCAATATATCAAAGAATTATCACCTACCAAATCTCAAAAATACTGTTTAAAGATAAACGCACCTAAAGTTTTTCTCTCACATTAGAGTCTAGGGGTAAATAATATTACTTTTATTCATAACGTCAGTTGTAATGTGAACTTTTTAATGCGGCTTGTATTTAAATAAGTAGAATATTGAACGAAGTTTATTATATTTATGTTTTCAAAAAAGTTGATAATTTTTAAGATTTTAGTGCCTTATGACCCTTTAATACGGGTAGTAGGGGAGAGTGGGGTAATAAGAAATTGGGGGAATAAGAAACATTTAATTTGCAGCTTTGTGTGTGGGCATAAAAATCTGAAAAAAATCACAGAATATCTTCAAGACATACTCTATATCCCATAAAAAATTTATTGTTTTAGACTGATTATTTCAGTGAAAAATTCCCGTTTGAAATAATCAGGTCAGCAAAATCATCCACTAAAGTCATGCTTTTTCAAATATTTCAATTTATCTTGTTTTTGCTATTGAATTCTTATGGAATTTTATTAGTGAACTTTTAAGGAGGTTAAATGGGCTATATAATAACTCACGTCACTCCGTAACTCACGCTACATTTTTTTTCAAAATTGCAATTTCAAATAATTTTTAAATATAGAAATAACTATTATTTTCTTTCTAAAAAAATCATACATATTGAAATTTATGTTAATAATTTAAAATAAGTATTGCGAATATTTTAGGAATTTTAGTTTTTTAAATATTAATTAAAATAGAGTCGTAACTCACGCTACAAGAAAAAGACATGGATTTATGAGTATAAAATTCAAATTTGTTTTTCTGCTTAAATAGTGTTTCAATAATTCTATATGCTTGTCAGGTGTTTGAATATACTTCCTTTATTCTAAAATAGCAAACAGTTTTACTGGGAATGCTTAAGAAAATCAGAAATAAAATAAAATGTAGAGAGCTGTTCGTAACTCACGCTACAGTACTTCGTAACTCACGCTACATGTGCATAAGCGTTCAGTTATTCATGAATATAAATATAATTAAATTGATTTAAACACTTTATTTCATTTTTACTATAAAGTTTATGAGTATATTTAACAAAAAAGTTGTAAAAACTAATTAATTTATTTTGAATTTTCTAAATAAACTATACATTTTTCATTAACAAATTAACCTTTAAAACAAATATTTCTAAATATTGACTTTAAATGCTGACATTCCGATAAAAATAATTTTACACAAAATTTAAGCAATGCAAAACACAATTAGATCAATGTTGCATAATTATTCCCTAAAATAATTAGAAAATTTAATTATTTTATTTTTTCATTTTTCTTGATCATGTCCCTGTTCATATGGAATAGCCCTGTATCTTATTACCCCTTTCTGTCAAAATTATGGGGTAATAAGAAACACTAGCATTTTATGCATGAAAATTGATTTATTTTTCTCTTTATTGTATTAATATGTTATTGTTCTTATTTCATTTATCAAGTTAAAACTTTAAATTCAATTAATTTTATTTCAACTTAATTTTTCTGATATAGGTGGGTTGAACAACTTTTACTCACCACTTTAAAGTTTGTTGAAAAATTTATAAGTAATTCGATCGACATTTTATATAAAGTTTATGTTTTAATTTAAGTTATGGTGAGTAAATTAAAATATTGAGTCTTTTTTATATTTAATTTTCCGTGAAATTAATTAAAAACAATACTGAAACGCAAGGGGTGGGGAGTAGGTTCGAAGGTGTCTTCATAAACTTCCTGAACCATTCAAACTTAAGAAATGGGGTAGCGCTGAGTTTATACAACGGAAGTGGAACCGACCTTAAAAAACTGAGCTTGCGAAAAATTTAGTTGATTTTGGGGGAGAATAACCAATTAGTATCACAAAATGAAATAAGAGAAACATCATTTGATTAATTTTGTCAGAATTTTCAAATATTTTGTATAAAAATAAAGCGTTTCTAATAACTATTAACTTGTACTTTACATAAGACTAATTTTTAACTAGGCATATATTGAAAGGTTTTTAATGAAAATTTTTGAAAATTACTGGGGTTATAAAATAATCTTTAGAGATTATATTAATACCATTATTTGATTTTTAATTGTTTTAGTTAACCAAATAACTGGATTGTTTCATATTACCCCAAACGGGGTAATAAGATACAGTCGCTTGGGGTAATAAGAAACAAGTAAAAACTCTCCTTTCCCTTTTACTTAAGAAGTTCATTATTTTTTCAAAGAAAGCTATTAATGATGCAAACATTCTGTAAAAAATTAGCTTCAAAAAGTTAAAGGAGAATCTTGTGGAATTTTTAATGTTTCTTATTACCCCATTTGAATCTTATTACCCCACTCTCCCCTAAGTCAAAAAAGTGCTTTACTACCTCATAAAATTATCAAAAAAGTCGATTTATTTTCAAAAACGGTGAAAAATTATTTTGTCCACTTAGCTTGTATTAGACCAAGCATGGCCAACCCGCGGCCCTCCGGGTCATTTTGTGCGGCCCGCGAAACTATCTGAAAACTCTCCAAAAAGTAGCTTCAAAACACTTTTTAGCACACTAAAATTCAAATTTTTTCAGGGGAGAACCCCCTACCCCCCATATACCTCTTAGATCAAGCTTTGCCAAACCGCGGCCCGCATGCGGCCCGTTTTGAAATAATTTTGTGGTCCGCAAGAATTTTTTTAGTCAAAAGTTAAAGTTTTAAGGTAAGTTAAGGCCCCCAAATTCGGACAAAGTGTACCAAAACACGTTAAAGTCTGTTAATTAGAGTCGTATTTCCAAAACATTTTTCTGGGGGAGGACCCCCAGATCCCCCTTTAGTACTAGGAACTCTATTGTTCACAACTTTTTTAGGATATTAGTTCAGTCAGGTGCAAATCCTAACTAAAAATCTATTTTAATTTATGCATTGAACCAATTAAATATGCATGGGGGCATGAGAGGAAGATTTGGGTGTACTTTTTCCAGATGCAAAAATCTAGCTGGAATTTTTTGAGAAAATTTGGGTCCTCCCGAAATAAATTTCTATAAGCGCCACAGGCCCCTTATTGTTTCGAGTGTTCCAAGTGTTTTTTAACGGCACCTGTTTAGTTCCTAGGGATATACTACAGAAGGTATTCTTGGGGCTGCTCCTTAATGTAAATTTAAATGAATATTTTATTTAGGAATCTGTCAAACTAAGCAAAGGATCTAAGAAACTCCCTAATTTATAAACCTAATTTATTCAATTTACTCCACTGTCATTCTGCGCACCTAATATCGTAAAATTTTGTATGCGGCCCGCGAGAGTATTGTGCTATTCCAAAGTTGCCCTCAACAACATTTGGGTTTGCCACCCCTGTATTAGACGAAACACTGTGCGTCATAGTACTAAGAACCAATGGAAGGACCAGATTCTATGTCGATGAGGAAAGCGATAGGAAAATTTTCCCCATGACATGCTGGTTGCATCGCTTGAATCTCTGCATGTAAATCCGCCCAAATGCTAGACTGCTGAGAAAGTGCACGATTCACAGTGTTGTTAGCGGGGTATTATGCATGGTGTATTTTTAGATTTTTCAGTCGTTAAACGAAGGGGAAGGAATGGATGCTGGATTGAGGCGGTTTCGTTTTAAATGTCTAATTTTCTCGTTATTGTGGCTCTGTAATGAGGAAAGTGTTCGATTTAAGGCGAAGGTTTCATTTCGGAATGGTTGAACTTAATTGGGAGCTTAATTGGTCTTTGGGAGCTGATTATTTCTCTTTTATGATGAAAGAACTTTTTAAATGCATGTGTTACGAATTTGGTTTAAAAATGAGAGCGGAAAATCAGTGGTAATTTATAGATATCTCGGTACTTTTACGTTAGCTGGGCGCAAAGTCACCAACGGAATGAAATTCGAAAACGTTTAACTATAAATAATTAATAATAAACAAAACAAGTTCAACTATAAACAAATATTTATGAATGATTTTTAATGATTTTTTGATAGTGATTTTTCACTTGCGCCCGGCTAACGAAAAAAAGTACAGATATCTTTTTCCTTATAATCCAAAATGCATCTTGATTCAAAACTTATGGGGGAAAAGCTAGAGGTTGTTGTGTGGAATATCCAAAGATGATTGAAAAGAGATCTTACAATGGAGTATCGAAATAATCTTTCAGGCGCTAGATTACGGGCAAAAGTTGCCAAAAGCTAAGACAGAGGGATTAATGTTAGCAAACAGTTAGTTGTAGAAAAGAAATTCCTGTACCAATTATCATGTTTTGACTTACAAATAAAAACTGCGTAAAACTTTTTCCTTAGGAGAAACTTTAACTTTTTCCTTTCCTTTTCATTAAATTCCAACTTTAAAATAACACAAAAACCATATCCCTATTTGTTGTGCATTTTGTTCAAATGTAGGAAAAGTTTAGTTTTAAACAACTGTAAAAAATTTTTCTAAAAGCTTTTAAAATTAAGTAACCGCAGAATTAACCCAAATTTTTAGCACTTTCCGTCCTAGATCGCCTTAGATTGACATTGAAACCTATAGTAAATTTGGGGCGGCTAAGACTAAAAGATTTAAAAAGAAATATTGCGAAAAGATAGTTCATACACGAAAAATAATTATTTTTCATTCAAATATATCAAGTAACTAAAGAAACTTTTATGTGATGTCGTATGTGTTATTTTAAATATTACTAAAACACCCCATACACTTCCTAGACAAAGCTATTCAAACTATCCTTTTCATATAAAAGTGTGTTCATATTACTCCGTTTTCTGAAGCATATGAAACTGAAATAAAACGACCAGACGTCTACTAGCAAACCCTTAGTCAAATTGCTGTAACAAAACGATTCTCGTCCCTGGTTAGTTCCTGTAAGTTAATATTTTGAAGAAAGCGGAAACTTGTGAGAATAACAATTCAAATTTCTGAAAAGTCTGCAAACTTGATAATTTGGAGAGGGCCTTTCCAAATTTATGTTTAACTTATATTTAAAAATTTATGAAATCTCTAAACCCATATTCAACAACAACATCACTAAACCCAGCAAACAAGAAAAAACACACATGCAAACACAAACAAAGAGAACAAAACAAAAAGAAATTGAATGTGAATAATATTACGATCCGTTAAATCCTGTAATTCCCAGTGTGACGTCAGATACTTTGATAACAATGCGCATGCGTGTGGACTTGATTTTGATTGTTTTTGGAAATTTTAATAAAATAATATTAACTGGGGTTTGAACCCGCTACCACTGCTCCAGCGGGGATTCAGTAACTGTGAAACTTATTATAACATCTTCTTTGTTTGTGAATGTGAAGGTATTTGCTCTGACGTCATTCTGGGAATTACAGGATTTAACGGATTGTAATAATATTCATGCGTTCACAGATTTTCATGAAGTGGGTTAGTGAATATTCTTATAAAAACCTCACCCTCAAAAAACAAAAGAACAACCCACCCTCAAAAGGGATGAATTGTGAGAAATTTTTTCCAAACCAAACTCAGTAACGCCAAGGAGAAGAAAAAAAAACGTACAAAATACATCACCAAAGACCCAAGGGCAGCAGAAATGGTTGTCGTCAGTAAACCAAGGGAAAAAGGAAGGTTGAATTAACCATGAAGCCACCCTTAAAGATTCCGATGGAAGAATCAATATTCACTGGGGGTGGACTAGGTGGGTGAAGCTATACTCTATTCATTTAGAATTGGCGCTTGAGAAATAGTGCTTTCCCCCACGCTAGAAGCGTTACCATAGTTACTATCTTCGAGCAGCCAATAGTAAGCCTTCTTCGTCACTTTGACGAACATAGTTGCTATTGTTACCAATCGGTGGTGGGGGAAGGAAATATTTTCAAGCGCCAGTTCAAAGTGAACAGACTATAACAGGTGCTTTGAATCGTTTGGACTTGGTGGTAGATCGTTGGTACGTGGATCATAAGTAAAGCTAGGGGTAGGTTTACAAGCAGCGATTTGACTGCGACGTTGCCGTCGTGATTGATGGAACTGCCCTATGAAATCTCTACAAATGATGATGTAACTACTACGTCATTTACTCAAAAATACCCTAAAATAGTTTTTTCAACTTAAATGGGTAGAGGGTGAAATTTTTTTGTGTGTGGCAGTTACGAATAAATCCTGCTTCAGGATCCAATAAGTAGATCAAAAAGAGCATTCAGAGAAAAAGTGTTTTAAGATTGGGGATCCAGTACAAATAACTTGAAATATCTTGCATTCTAACAAAAATCTTGCTAGCAATCTTGCTCTAAAGAAAAAACTAAAGCTGTTTAAGAAATAGTGGAGTATATATTTACAGAATAATGAATAAAAATACGATGCAATTTTGGGCAAAAATTGCCTTTTTAACGTAGTCAGGTTGGTTGGTTGGTTGCTTAAGACCTTTGCTTGCCTAACGTTGGCCGCTTTGTCTTCTTTTTCCTTGATATGTAGTTCTAGGTTCTAATTCCAGTTGCTTATGAGCTTATGTAGTCCGCCAGAAGAAGGAATTTTTCTAGATCCTTTATTTTCTTGATATTTGGTGGATTAAATTCTAAAAAGGTATTTTCGGAAAGAGGCGTTGGGAAAATAGATTTTATCAAGTCTAGTCGAGCTGCATAGTAGACTAGGCAGAGGCATAGGACGTGTTTCCTGTCCTCCACTTCTCCACAGATGCAATTAGGAGATTGAATTATGTTATAACAGAATAAGAGACTTTTGGTAATAAGGGTGTCTGTTCTAAATCGGGCCAGTAACACATCCCCGCGTCTATTAGAAGGTATCTTGCGTAGCTTTAGGGATAGGTGGTTCAAGTGACTGAAGTTTTCAGCATATTTGGTAGAATTCCACAGAACCATTTCTTCTGCTAGAAAATCCTTTTTTATTTCCCGATATTCTTTTTATTTACGTAGTCAGGTACTACTTTAATAACTCTCTTCTCAAAACACAAGAAAGAATTAACTGTTATTAAGAACCGGACGTTTATACATTTCATACCAGTGAAAAAATGATGTTTTTCCACTCAATCAGATAACTGCCATTTTGAATCGCACAAAATGAGGAGAAATAAGGTTTCATATTTCGCACTTTGTTCTCTCAGCGAAAGAATGCCTCCCGCGGGGGTCTTCCGCTTTTAAACACTGCGGAGAAATTACGTTTTGTAAAAGTAATGACCCAGAATAAGCTCTGCTTCAAAGCATGCATCGTATCATATAAGTTGGAGATGTTTTTGATTTCGGAGAGGATATATTGTTGTGATGGGGGGAATATATTATACTTAAATTCTTGTATTCAAGCTTTAGTATTGCGTTATCTGTTTGAGTAACTGAACCGAATGTTTTTTAATGCACCATAATAAAACAGTTTTTTAAACAGAAATCCTTTGACGCTAGATTACAAATAAAATTTGTATTTTTAACTCAAAAATGGAGACATACTCTAAAAAGTATTGTTGAATATCTGCTAAAACAACATTTTTTCAGAGTGTGGTTGTGTTGTTCTTTATGTCCTGTATTTCTGTGTTTTTATACGTTACAAAAAATAGTCTGTATTCTTAAGCGTCCAAATTAAAAAAAACTTCTCATAGTAGGATCGTTTCAACGATTTTATGAACATGGCAATGATTTATTACACTGCAGAGTTCAAATATTAAAAATAAAACACGTATTTGTTTTTTTAATCAAAACGTACGTTTGTAGTGTAAATCAAAACCGTCAACTTTAAGCATTTAGAGGAAAAAACAGTGCCATTTAAAACATTTTTCGTAAAAGTTGATTCCAGTAAGATAACTCTTATAAACTATACAGGGTGTTTCAAAATTGCGTTGCACAGCTTTTATTTGGAACCAACGCCTACTAGGGTCAAGGAAGTAAGGTCTACCCCTAGGTAAGTGAGCCTGGAGAATCCATTGAGAGGACTAACAGCGCCCCCTAGCGGCGAACATAAAATGTTAAAAAAATAATTTAAAAACTAAAGGAGATAGAGCAAAAACCTCAATCAGAGTATTGTTGCCATAGTCAGGAAAAACTCACTGAAAAAAATTCATGAAAATATCTTGAATATTCACCGAGATATTAGTATGTGAAAATTGCACTTTTTCAGGGGTCAAAAAATAAAAAGTTCACATATTTGCAAATTTTTCAGTCCTATTTTGTAGTTTTGTGTTTTTGTAGTTTAAAGAACACACAATTTAATCAAAAAATCAAAAAAATTTGCAAATACGAGAACTTTTTCTTTTTTGACTCCTGAAAAAGTACTATTTTAACATGCTAATATCTCTGCGAATATTCAAGATATTTTCATCAACTTTTTTTCACTCACTTACTTAGGGGGTAGACCTTATGCTGACTTCCATGACCCTAGGAGGCGTTGGTTCCTAATAAAAGCCGTGCGACGCAATTTTGAAACACCCTGTATAAGAAATACTTACCAAGACAAGGAATCAAGTACTTTGAAACTTACGGTATAAATTTTAAATTGGTTAGGGTGGGTTGGGGTAAAATGGGTCAATTTTTAGGTACTTTCACATTCTAAGTTTTATTTCATCAAAACTATTACTTTTTAATGATTTCTTTCAATTGGATCTTGACATTACAACCCTTTAGAACATTTTCATCCAATTTTATCAAATAATTTTTAGTTCTAAGTTGGTTAAACTTAGCATCAAAAGTAGTGACCTATTTTACCCCAATGTGGGGTAAAATGGGTCTCATTGCAAAAAGATGTCAAAAATATATTTATTTCTAAATATACATGAAAATATGAAAAAAGGCAATCGGCTAGGCCGTTTTTATCTGAAAAAATTTGTTTTAAATTGTACTTTAGTGAAATTGTAAAAGTCCTAAGTTAATGAACATTGTTCAAAAGTAGAAATAAAGTGATTTTTGCTTCTTTGCTGCAATCCTTATTTCTTTTAAAAAAAAACGTCGAATGCCATAATCTCCTTATTAAAAGTAATATACCACTAGTTTCTTTCACATTATTTGACTCGGATAATACGACACCTACTTAGGGGAGCAGGTAATATTAAACTTTTGGAGAGGGTCCAATGAAAGGATGTAGGATCTTTCCGTTGCGTAATGAGCCATTATGTAAATGTTGGCGCCTCTTGCCAGAGAATTGGATTACGGATATTCTATATGAAGCGTCATTTGTATTAGTTTCGGTATATATTCGCTAAAGAGTAAAAATAAAAAGCTAGGGTTCTTTATGTGGTAAAAGAATGAGCTTTGGTAAGTGCAAAATTAATACTTACACTTTTTTTATTAAAATAAACAAAGAAAACTTCCCGTGTACCACATTGTATAACACGGAGCTAAAAAAAGTAATTGAAACTTCACATGATAAAAACACCACAATTCACGTGAAATACAAGCTAGGTTATACAGGGTGTTTCAAAATTGCGTTTCACGGCTTTTATTCGGAACCAACGCCTCCTAGGGTCATGGAAGTAAGGTCTACCCCTAGGTAAGTCACCCTGGAGAATCCATTGAGATGATTTACAGCACTCCTAGCGGTAAAATTAAAAAGTTAAAAAAATTAATTTAAAAACTAAAGGAGAAAGAGCAAAAACCCCAGTAAGAGTATTGTTGCCAATTATTAACGTCAAGAAAAACTCACTAAAAAAATTTGATCAAAATATTTTGAATATTCGTGGATATATTAGCATGTGAAAATAGCACTTTTTCAGGGGTCAAAAAATAAAAAGTTCGCTTATTTCCAAATTTTTCAGTGTTATTGTGTAGTTTTGTGTTTTTTTAGTTGAAAGAACACAAAATTTAATCGAAAAATCAAAAAATTTGCAAATGTGAGAACTTTTTCTTTTTTGACCCTTGAAAAAGTGCTATTTTCACATGCTAATAATCTCCGCGAATATTCAAGATATTTTGATCAAATTTTTTTCAGTGAGTTCTTCTTGACGTTGGCAACAATACTATCATTGAGGTTTTTGCTCCATCTGCTTTAGTTTTTAAATTAATTTTTTTAACTTTTTAATTTCGCCGATAGGGGCGTAGTAAGTCATCTCAATAGATTCACCAGGGTCACTTACCTAGGGGTAGACTTTACTTCATAAAAGAAGCGTTGGTTCCGAATAAAAGCCGTGCAACGCAATTTTGAAACACCCTGTATACTAGGCATGAGAGATCTTCAGTCTGCTAGATCATTAGTATTTTATTGGAATTTATTGGTATATTGATATACAGGGTGTTTCAAAATTGCGTTGCACGGCTTTTATTCGAAACCAGCGCTTCCTAGGGTCATGGAAGCAAGGTCTACCCCTAGGTAAGTGACCCTGGAGAATCCATTGAGATGACTTACAGCGCCCCTAGCGGCGTAATTAAAAAGTTAAAAAAATTAATTTAAAAACTTTAGGAGATAGAGCAAAAACCCCAATGAGAGTATTGTTGCCAACGTCAAGAAGAACTCATTGCAAAAAATTTGATCAAAATATCTTGAATATTCGCGGAGATATTAGCATGTGAAAATAGCACTTTTTCAGGGGTCAAAAAGTAAAAAGTTCGCATATTTGCAAATTTTTTGATTTTTTTATTAAATTTTGTGTTCTTTCAACTAAAAAGACACAAAACTACACAATAACACTGAAAAATTTGCAAATATGCGAACTTTTTACTTTTTGACCCCTGAAAAAGTGCTATTTTCACATGCTAATATCTCCGCGAATATTCAAGATATTTTGATCAAATTTTTTGCAATGAGTTCTTCTTGACGTTGGCAACAATACTATCCTTGGGGTTTTTGCTCTATCTCCTTTAGTTTTTAAATTAATTTTTTTAACTTTTCAATTACGCCGCTAGGGGCGCTGTAAGTCATCTTAATGGATTCTCCAGGGACAATTACCTAGGGGTAGACCTTACTTCCATGACCCTAGGAAGCGCTGGTTCCGAATAAAAGCCGCGCAACGCAATTTTGAAACACCCTGTATTTATTACATTATTGATATTTTATTGGAAATTAGCTGGCTGAATTAGGAAGCCATTTCATATTTATCTCCTGATTATAGATAGAGGATACAAATTTGAGGGTTTCATTATGCTTTGTTTTTTTTCTTTGTTTTTTGTTTTATTTTGATATAAGAATTCTTTATGAAAGAAGTAGATGAACTGATTTAAAAAATGATGTATGAAAAAGTATTCTGTTCCATCCAACCCACTTGTGGAATTTAAAATAATGTATACAAAAAATAATTATTTCGGAATTTTATCAAAATATATTTTTTCTAAGCGACCTTTTTGAAGTCAAAAACACCACAAAGTAAAATTTTCCGCAAAAATCCTCCTTCAAATTGTGAGAAAAAACTACCTTTTCCCCATTTCTATAAAGAGGCAACCATGAAGAATGATTACGCCCATTCACTTCTATTCATGAAGTTATTTGATCAAATTCTTTCAACGCGCTTCAGAGTAGATTCAAAGACCGGCGCGTGTGGGAAGGGAAATAACACAGTATCTTTATGTACTTGTGACTTGGCGTGGGATGATATCCGTTTTTCTACTGGTATTCAACAAGTTATTTTAACGGATCAACGTAGGAAATCAATAGACATTGACCTATTGATGCGTTAATATGAGCTTCTCAGAAGGATAGTGGAATACCACCATACTCCCAAACCTGTTTTTGTACAATTTTTTTGTGCGGGATCAGTAAGTGGAGTTCCAAATTATTTAAATTATATTTGATTGTTATTTTTAGGGAGATAATTGTTTTGAAAATTTTAGACGAAATAAATATGTAATTTTATATAAATTCATTACCATTTTTTAGAAGAAATTACATAAAAATGTGGGTTTTTTTTCAGGAGTTTTGAGGGGGAAAATGGAGACCAGTAAACAAAATATCGAATGTTCAACCCCTTGTATAATAGGCAAAAACTAAGGAGAAAAATAATTGCCCTTTTCTATCTCAAGATTAAGTATATTTGAATTTTAACCAATAATACATTTTTGGGTCGGAAATAAAACAAAATAAAACGTCAAAAAGGGGATAATATTTACTTTATAAGTCAAAACAATTTTTGAAACTCCCCAATAAAAGTACTAAAACAAACAAAATTACAGCCAAAAAGATTTGAAAAACACAAAACGATGTTCACCCTATTATCGTGGTATTTACGCATTAAGTTTGTTCTTGTTTAATTCGGTTATAAAAGCAATATACTTTACAAATATCTTCTAAAATTGATGTATTTAAGTTTGTCTTTTCTCAATAAATAAGTTACTAACCTTTGTTTACCATTTAAACAGCAATTTATGTAAAGCTATTAGGCAGATGGTTTATTTTTGCTTTTCCGATAACGTGTATATGGACTTCTGTTTGATTAAGATGACATTTAAAGGCAATTTGTTGTCTGAAGCAGACATTTCCGATAATCGTGTTGAATAATAAACTTTGTATCTGTGATGTTATTTACTAAAAAACCACTATGCCCTTCAATAAAACGCATCATGTTAAATATTAGTTGAATATAATTTGATTCTCTTTTATGGATACCGATTTCGTAATATTAAAATTTTACTTTGTTTTGATTTTCATTGATTTGGATGGATAGAATTCAATTCGTTCTTTTTTAGTTTATAACTTAAGAGATTTATTTTAGAATTAGTTTTAAGATAAATGGTTTGCTGAATAAATAAATATTAATTACTCAAGGTTTAACAAAAAACACAGACGCATAAATTCATATACAAATTTTCAAAATACATCTTACGAACTCAAAATGAATATTGATTTCCATGGTACGTTTCTAAATATTTATCGACGAGGGGGAAAAAACTAATACAGTTTGCAATGTTTATATTGTTGTTCATAATTGACATAAATTGTTGTAACCATAACATATATAAATTGCTTTTTCTCATTTTTAGAAGTACCTATACAAAAAAATTAAAACTTTTAAACCTCTTTACATCATTGAATGGTGGAGTCTACTAATAACTAATGTTAATTAACATTCGGAGAAAAACACACCTCAATTAATCATTTAAATTATATACATTAATTAAATAACAATAATAAATGAATCTTTATTTTTAATATTTTGCCTAGTAACTTGTCAATACACCCTAGTGTTTTACCATTTATATTTTTTTGTAACCCAGACTTGTTAAACAATACCTTTTAAGCCATTGAAAATATTAAGGTGGTTGACTACCTAAAAATGCCGTTTCGGACCAAAAATTCCAAAAAAATGTATTATCTTATATTTCAAAAACACATCTTTAGCTTTCCAAATCAGTTTAAATTTTGTCTTTATCTTTCCTAGAACCAAAGTTACAAAAATTTTACTTAAAACTAAAAAGGCATTTTATTAAGGAAAAGATAAAGAAATTCGCGTTTTTCTCAGAATCACGTTTTTGATATTTTCCTTCTCCGCAAAACTACATAACTCAAATTATTATAAGTGAATTTCTATAAAACTTGGGCACAACACTTGACATAATATGATTTAGGAGACCTACTATTTTTTGGTCTGTGGGTGTAATATTTTTTATTTTATGAACAGTATAACTTCAAACTTTACTGAACTTTGGTGTGTTTTTTTTAATTTTTCAAGTTTAGTGCTATAACTTTTGATATTAAAATAATTCATACATAAAAATAGTAGGCCTCCTAAAATATGTGTTTACGAGAATAATAAAGTTTACAAAACAAAAATATCTTCATAAAAATTTGAGTTATGATGTTTTGCAGAAAAGCTGTTTATTGTGATTTTATGCATAAATTCTTCAATAGTATGAAAATTTAAATTAAATTTAATTATTTTTTGCATTATTCATAGTTTTTAGATGCATTTAATTGTATGAATCACAAATTAGGTCAACATTTTAATTATTAAAAAAAGCCTCCATATGTAGGCAACCACCTTAAGAGACAACAACTTAATGTTTACAAACAATTAATTTTTAGTCTTCTAAATGTCAGTAAAAATAAATTTGTAAGTTTCTATAACACTCTTTCAATTTTTGAACGATATTTATTTTGGAAGGTATTTTAAAGTACGTTTTTAAAACGTGAAATGAATTTGTATCATCAAAAATATGGCATCAATCGGTGGTTATGATTGGATGTATAATTAGTTTTATGACAGTTGCTTGCAATGTAACTGCAACCTTATCCGTAATTTGATAAAATGGAATTATTTTAAAATTACGAATTTAAAAAAAACCTATAGATCACTCGGAAATCCGGAAAGAATCCAGGCAGTTTGATACCAAAAAGTTGTTAAAAGGATAATTAAAAAGTTTTTCTTTGAAAACCGTTCACCAAAAACTTTTTTTAGAATAGAGCTATTCATGTTTTGTGATAATCTTTTATTTTTTATCTATTCGTACTGTGTTTGAATGTTTGTGTTTTACTTATGTTTTATATATACTCGAATGCAACTTAACCTTTTAAACGCCGCAAATTTCGAATTAAAGGTTCTTATTTTTGCCTTAAATGACTTGTTTCGTCAATACTAAAACCATTCTAGTCATTTTTTGGCGGGAAAAAATCCTAAGTATGATTTTGAGGATGTTCCCATTTGGGAACATCGGCGTTTGGGGTGAAGTTTTTAGGGGGATTTCCAAAAGGCACATATTTTACAATTAATTCAAATAAAATGATTGAAATAGGTTTCTACTTAATAATTATGAACATTTTTATGATTGTGTTTTGATTTTTATTATCCATACTTGGACGATTGAGTAGCATTTTATAGATTTTCATAACAAAAAAATATACATGTTTATTACGTACGCAAAGCTTTTCCGTAAATTTTTCTTCCACTATGGGTAATATTTTGGTGTAAAAAATACATAAGAGTGTTCCCACCCTCTTCAAAGCTAAACAGTTACGTTTCTGTGAGAAAAATTTGTTTTAATTACGGTTCTATACGGATATCTAGCATAAAAGCCTGCTGGTTTGCTAGACGCTCTTATTGGATGGCGAGTTTGAGAACGAGTAGTACTACTACGCGTTACGCCACTTAAAAAAATAATAATACTGAACATTTTATGCATATCGGGATGAAAAGATGTTAATATACGTGGATTTAAAAAACTAATCATTATTCAAAATTGAAGCTCTAAATTTCACTCAAAATTCAGACACCTCGCAAGGAACTACTTTTTTGGTTGCTCTCCAGTATATTTCTACAGACTCAAGTTAAGTTGCAACTGAGTATAGTTATGATAAAAAATATTTGCCTTTATTAGAGTTTATAATTATTTTATTTATACAATATGTGACATATACGTTTTTCTTCCAGTGATATGTAACACAGATTACTTATATAAAATAAACTATCATTATATTATTATTGAAGATAAAGAACCTAGCATAACTAAATGGATAAAAACAGAATGATGCATCGTAGGTGAGAAAAGAATGTAGTAAGAATAAAAATGGTTAGTGGAGCATAAAATCTAAAAGCTATTTGATGTTGAGAATCTCGTAAGACCTGAAATTAGCAACGAACACTGCTTGAAACTATCAGGTAATTGTTGGAAATTACTAAAGAAGGTGCTAGATGCAATAATTTAACAAAAGAAAGGAGAAAGGAGGAAGATATAAGAAGATCCAACCCTGAGTTTTTAGACTTGAGCTAAGGGAAAGTAAAAACGGAGTTAATTTTTTTGTAAGAGTTTTCAGATGATTAAGTAGCTTTACGTTTTGAAGGTGAGATACGAAGTGTTTCATGTATGAAAAAAGTTTAATTGAGTAGCAAGAGAATATGGTTAGGCGGGGTAAAATGGATGTAAGGATTTCAACAATTGATATTTATAAAACTAGTACAGTTATTTTCTTTAACAAAAATGTATGTAATTTTAGCTTGAAATATCGTAACTGTAAGTTTTTAGAATACTTTTATCCGTAATTTAATGCTATTTAATTTGGAAAGTACTCTAAAGTACATTTTTAAAAAGGTGAAAATTTGTTTTAGGTTCCATTATAAAATATGGCGTCCATTGTTCGTTGTGATTGGATGCATAAGTTGTTTGATAGTACCTGCTTCGTAACTGCGACTTTATCCGTAATCTAAAAAAATGGAAATATTTTAAAATTGAGAATTTTTTTAGAAATTCTAAGGGTTTATTGCATATCCTCAAAAGAATCCGAACAGTTTAATACCAGAAATGTGTTATACGGATCAGTAATTAAAAAGCCTTTTTCTGGAAACCGTACACCAGGGGTCCCCAACCTTTTTGTACCTAAGAGCACATATACCAGAATATCGGTTGAATGGCGGGCACCATTTATTTTTTCGTTTTATAGTTGGTGGACATAGTTAATAATACACACAACATATAATGCACAAAAAATTAATTTTAAAATTTATTTAACACATGAATATTATTAGTATTAATATTATTTTGTAAAAAATAAATGATTACTTAATTTGCTTGCACTTACTTACTTTATTACACTTATTTACTTACTTTGCTGTACTTAATTTTTATACGAGAAGTATAAAAATTATTTATAAAATTTATAAAATACAGTCAATGTGATCTTTGGCATTACATTTCACTAGCCAGTGCTTCATAATTGGGAGAATATGATGAAATTCCTGCTCGCAAACAATTGTCAAGGTGTTCATCTGTAATTCGTGATCTATATTTTGATTCATTGTCGAAAATAATGATTCACACAAGTATGTTGAACCAAAAAACGACTTCATTTTATATGCTGCTCTTTTTCTGGCATTTTCTATTTTGGTTATTTTTTCATTAATATTGAAAAAGCAAAAAAAATTGCATTGTATTTTATGGGATAATGGAAAACTGAAATATATTAAAGGTTTTTGCACAAGCAGGCGGGCGCACCTAAACCGAACGACGGGCGCCATGGTGCCCGCGGGCATAGGGTTGGGGACCCCTGCCGTACACCAAAAACTTTTTTTAGAATAGAGAGATTAGTTTTTTGGCATGCTAATTTTATTCAAAAAACATTAGATTTTAAAATTTAACTTTTTTAAAGCTAAAGTGCTAGTTTCACATGAAGTCTCTCCACGAATATTTCACGATATTTTCACGAATATGGTTTCAGTAAGTTTTTCAAAATATGGGAAACAATAATTTACTGAGGTTTTTGCTCTATCTCCTTTAACTTTTTGATTATTTTTTTTATTTCGCTACTAGAGATAATTGTAAGTAATCTGAATGGATTTTCTAGGGTCACTTGGTCACTTACCTAGGGGTATACCTTACTTCCATGACCCTAGAAGACGTTGTTTCCAAATATAAGCCGTGATAGGGAATATTGAAACACCCTATAATTTCTGAAAAAGTTTAAGTTGAAACTTATTTTTTCATGAATTCACTCGTTGGAAATCATATTATATAATAGCCAGGTAATAGATTTTATTTAGATGTATTTGAATCTGAAAGGAACCCTGCATAAATGCCTTTAACGCTATTAAAATTGGGAAAAGTAAATGAAACAGGATGTCCCAGCAGTTCTCGATTTAAAAGGAAGAGTGTTGCTTCAGTTCAGAGTATATAATAATACATCCCCGGATTCAGCTAATGGTGTTGAGATTGCTTTTTAATGGAACTGTCTGCCACACACGCAGTAGTTTGTCCATCATTTTTGGCAACTATAAATATCGTCTGTGAGTGGAAGTGGTTTTGATTAGGCCAAGCGAAGGGAAATAGGGCGATATTAAAAACATTTCTATTCAGTCGTTTCGGGTTATGAATCTGCTTTAGTTGCCAAATAAGAATTGATTTTCGATTTGAAAAAGGCGATGGGGAGGAATTGCAATGTGTCAAATACTGCTCACTGTGCGGATAGTTGGAGTTTTATTCGAAACTTAAGTATTTATTATCCAGTTTAGTTTTTTATGTCAATAAATAAGACCGCATTTAAAATACTCATTGAGTTATTTCTGAATAAATGTTTTTTTCCTGGATAGATACTACATTTTAAAAGCGTTTTATGTTAATGCAAGACATTTCCTTTTCAAAATAGTTTCATACTTAATACATTCATTATTTGAAACCTCTTTGATCCCATTTAATTGCGTTTTCACAGTAAAAATATATCCTATTTCCATTAGTGAACTCCATGATGGTTCAGGATTTCCTAACGTGTATTGAAAATCCTTTCAGACGGTTTTTGATAGCAATTCTTAACTTAGAAGAAGTTTTGTATTCTATAAATTTGCCATATTAAATGCTAAGGAGTATACTTACCTAAAAGTCAAAACAATTAGGGACTGTAAAATAACGAAAACTTCCCCATCCTGAGAAGTTAGTATTTATTCTATTTTCCTGGATCGATGATCTTGTTGATTGGAATTTTCCTTCCAACGTTTCGCCTTCTTCTTCTTCAGAGGGCATCCCAGTGAAAAAACCCATCATAACTAGCCAATAGAAATGCGGGATAAAGCCATTACAACCAATAGTACCAAATTTTATAAATATTTTCAGTTAGAGTATTCACGCACTAGTTTGTTGTTTGTTACTTATTCAGTTCGATTTCAAATAGTTGATGATGTTTTCGCCTCTGAGAATGCCCTCCAAAGAAGAGATTGAAATGTATGGAGTAAAATTCTAAACGACACGATCATTGATACCGGAAATTAGAATAAATAGTAATTAATTACTGCTTCAAAGAAAATCGTGCCTCTTACAACATTATGGATGTTTCGAGACAAAATAATTTAAATTCAATTCCCTCGCTTATAAAAACTGTTTCCCAAAATATCTCCTAAAGGCTAAACATAATGATCTAAAGCATCATCAAAATGCACTACAAGAAAATACAAATAAAAAAATCCTCAATGTCTCCTCTTCATTAAAATCGCGTTACCTCCAAGCGAAGAAACAACTGCTCATTTCAGTAAATCCAGAATTAAATAGTGTAGTGTTAATTGAATCTGAATACTGAGTTTCATAACCCAAGAAATCGGCTTTTTTTCACTGTAATAGAGCCTTTGGGGCGTTTTCGTTGGTGGGGGAAAGGCCAGCAATTACAATTCAATTACTCTGACTTGCTAAACACTGAAACTTTCGGGAACTAGTTGTTTTTGTTGTTGCAAGTAATGATACGTACGCTCTTTTGTAACAAGTGTAATTAAAAAGAATTTTGCGTGGGGTAAATTGCATTGCTTGGGTATGCCCTGGGGAGGTAAATTTTGTGGGGTTAAGAATGGGCAGGTAGATTTACGTTGAAGGTTGTTTAAAGTAATTACTTTACTATAGAGAGTTAATATCACAGAAAAAGCCGAACAGATTACAACACAAAGAACAGGAAAAGAAAGAAATTAAGCTAATTTTCAAATTAAATAAAAAATACATTAAACGGGTATCGATTTTTCCAAATTATAGGGGCCTGTTTACAGGGGGTAGTAGTTATTTCCCCCTCTTTCTACTCATGTGTAACACAAAGCTTTGATATTTTTTAGCATAAAATTTCAAACTGATGATTCTATTATTGTTTGATTTTTCTGGTTATGATGATTAATAAAATAACATCTCCTTCATTTCTTCACAATACAAACTATAATTGTTTGAATAAGTTGAAAATCGTTAGAAATACAACACATGCCAACTATTAACAAAATATTTCAACATTAAGCGTAAACCTCCATCCAAAATCAAGTTTTTCGCGATCGTTTTAAGCCGATTCCAAATTCTTACGGAATCACCCGTTGGGGGAATATTATTTCTGGATCCGCATTGAAATTCCATTCTCGACTTGTGCGAGAGATTGACCAATAAATATTCAATCCAGCCCCAGAAAGGATTTCCCGCGGCGGAACTTTGGCAAATCTTTTTAAAACACGTGCGCGTGCGAGAGGGAAAGGATACTCTCAGGACGAGAGTGTTTGTTTGAAACTCTGTGCAGCATATGGAATTGATTTAAAATATATTTTTCTCATGCGGATCCCAAAGAGGCGAAATTGTGTTGTTGAGTTTCTATTGAAAAATACTCGGTGAAAACAGATTATTGTTAGACGATAAAAATTTTTCTTGAGGGTAAAGTTATGTTATGTGAAATTAAATTTTAAAAATGCATCATGTTGCATTTTTATAAACTGGGTTTGAATTTAATTATCATCAAACCTGGTTTAATTATTGAATTTTGAGTAATTTTTTTAAAAGAGATATTTTTATTTTTTTTCAGACAAGAAGAGCATTAAAATATAGCTTATATTGATACAAATAGCATATACAATCAATAACTTACCGATTCGATTTTGATCTTTATTTTCAATCTCGATTTTTTATCAATGACCGCTCATCGCACGTAACCCTTGGTTTAGCCAATAAGGAAGTTGCATGTGTCAGATTTTCATAAACATTCAAGTGTTCTGTATGGTTTTTTGTATAGTAAAATGAAATATCTAGTCAATTTTTCAAAAAAATGTACAGGTAATTAAATATTTTAATTTAAAAGTCCAGAAAAAAACACGTGACTGAAAACGTTTATTGTTTAAAACGTACGATGCCGTCAACAATCATACAATCAACTCCATTGCTTTCCAACAATGGTCACCGTACGATGACGTCACATCCCAAACTCTTAGGCTAAGCGCGCACTAGAGACTTTTGTCACGGTGACAGAGACAAAATTATCACCCTGGCTATTACAAGAAGCTAGAGCGAGCGCACAGGCGACGAGACTCTTGGCCGATTGCCAAGAATCTCTCCATAGAAATGCATTGCTCTCGAGTGACTAGTGTTTTAAGTCGCCGTGACTGAAGTATCTAGTGCACGCTTAGCCTTAGCGTTTTCGCGGGCTTTGAAAACGGGGATTTTTGTTAATTTATTTTGCAATCAAAAAATTTCTCGATCGGCCTCAAATTTTGGCTAGTTGCTTATTTTTGCATGAAAAGAATCGATTAAAAAATTAAAAGAAAATCATGCCACTTCCTTATTGGCGGCATATTTTTAAATCCACCCCTGTTAGGTACGTTTTATTGTTTGAGAAACAATAACGAACCACTTCAAGACAAAAAAACTAAGAAAAACATACAAAGCCGTACCTAAAAATTATTGAAAAAGGCACTTAACCTCCATTATACCCAACCCTTTTGCCTAACGTCTCCGCACTAAAAACTTATACCCCATCCATCTAAAAGAACCAATGATATTCACTTATAGCTTCAAAAGCCATAATTTGCATAATACGGTAATAAGCTGTGATCTCCAGTAGTATGTCATTTCATCTTCAGGTGCAAGAAATCCGGTGGTGAGAGTAAGTAATAACAATAAAAATAAGGGGAGTTGAGCCTAAGAAGCCTATGCGAGTTGATAATGAAAACATCCGTTTGCTGAAGCTGTGTTAGAAGTTGACTGCTGTGGGAATATTGATGGGAATATTAGCATTTCTTTTTGTGGGAGCTTTTCAGCAGTTTTCATTCATGTTTGAAGGCATTTTTCGGTCTTAACAGGTCGCTCTCTTTGAAGATAAACATCCTCAATATCTGCGATGTTTACTGAGTTCCGGTTTCAGCAGGATTTATTTTCAAAGGGCAGGAATCGTATGGACCGAGAGGTTCTTTTTTAAAGGAAGATAATCTTTTTTGATTATTTATTTTAAATGCGGGTGTGTCTATAGCTGATTATGCTGGGTGAGGGTTATGATTTTTTTTCAGATTTAAAAGCCTGTTGTGGTAAATGATCAGTATTGGTTCATAACTTTCGAAAATAACTCATTTTTGAAAACTGGGAAAAAAAACTTGAGCACCAAATAAGATTACGTATAAGGCTGAAGCATTGTAAGGATGTTAATAAAATTTTATTTGATGCGGATTATAACATAAAGTAAATCATAAAAATGGTTTAAATTTGTAAATTATAATTTATAAACTTGCTGTGTATAGGAATTTTCCACTTTTACAAATGTTTCAAATATCCATCCATCAGCTTAGCATCTATCAGTGCCAGCCATCAGCTTAGCAAGCCGCTCGGCTACCATACTGGATCGAGGCACATGAATGGTCTGACGATTCTTGTATCCAGTTTTTGAAAAGGCATTTTAATTCCTGAGGGAAATTAAGTGAGGGGAAGTATGATTAAGCAGGTGGTGAGTGATTGCTATATGAGAAAGTCAAATGATGTTGGGTGTGAAAGGTTTTTTTCTCAAAACAAAGAAAATGCTACCATAAAGTTAACATAAGGGCAAAAGTTCACCAAATGCAACATCACGCTATTAAATATAAAAAAAGTCTCAGAATCATAACCCTAAGCTGTGTGTTTCAAAAGTCCTTTCCATGGCTTTTATTAGTAGACAACGTTCCTTAGGATCATGGGTAAGGTGTAACCCTATGTAAGCGACAATGCTGAATCCACTATGATGGATTACAGCTCCCCTATAGGCAAAATAAGAAATGGAACGGAGATAGAACTGAAATTCAGCGATTAAATTATTTGAAATATGACAAACGCTCAGGAAAAAGTTTCATGGAAAGGTCTTAGATAGTTGATAAGATATTTTCAGATTATGAAGATATTGAGATTATATTTTCAGACCTCAAAAACAGTGTTATCATGTAGTTTTACTTTTTTTAAGGTAAATTAAGATAAATCATTAGTAAAAAAATCAAAAATACTTTCAAATCAACGATTTTGTTTTCTTTTTGAGGCGTGGAAAACTACACTTTTCACATGCTAATATCTCCTGGAATATTTAAGATATTTTTTCGGAACTTTTTTATTTTCACTTGTCATGATATTGCAAGCAAACTTCTCATTGAAATCTAGTTCTATCTTCTTTTGTTTTTTCTTTTAATTTAATTTTTTTTTGTTAGGACGCTAAGTCAAGATTTAACATGGTCACTTTACCTAGGGGTACATCTTATACTTTCATGACATTAGTTCCAAATAAAAGCCGTGATACACGGATTTTTGAAACACCCTGTATATAACAGGACCTCTTTTTACTTTTAATTTTAGAAGCATACTTGGGTAATTGATTGGGAGGAGTTTTAATTCATTCCAATTTTTTAATCGCTATTCTGCAAAAAACTTACATCTTTTTAGAAGCAAAAGACCAGTTTATAATTAATAAGAGCATGGATTATACAAATTGCGTTTTTGATTTATCTTCGAAACTTGCGAAATCTCAAAATGCATTTTGATAAAAGAAAGTAATGCATATTTTCACAAAATGGAAATATCAAAGAGATATTACGAAAAGGAAATATACTTCCTCAAAACACATCATCTATTTCTTTTTTATAGACATCAAATATTAATTTTTAATGCACCTAATTATGGAATGGTACGCACCTCATCAAACTAAGAAACGTTTTCCTAGTAACAAAACAATTAATCCAAAAGCAAAGTTTACAGCTCTGTTCGTAATACTTTCTTTTATCATAATGCATTTTGAGAGTTCGCAAGTTTCGAAGATAAATAAAAAAACGCACTTTGTAATCCGTGCTCTCACGAATGGAGTTTGCAAAGATTTAATATCTAATGCAGGAAATACCGAGAAACCGAATCTTAATTAGTCATATTTTCATCAGGATCCTATTTGTAAACCAGATTGAAAACATTTCTATCTGTGTCTGGATTTGTTTTATTGAACTTCAGAGAGAAATCGAAACGATGATATCCACTGCTCCATAGAGGTAAAAGAATAATAGAGGCAGCATAGTTGGCAACCCCATAGTTCACAACATCAATGCCAGGTAAGAAGAATAGGGAATAAATACAACACTGTGGAAATTCAAGATTTCGACTATAGAGCTTTTAGCGATGACGTCACGACAAGTTATTTTCACAGATTCCCCAGTTATTTTCACGACCGTTGACGCAAGGCTAAACTTGATCATAACCGTAGGTTATAAAAAGGTTACCCATAAGATAAAGAGCCGACGTTACTGGAAGTTTCCCGTTCTTACCGCTTGAAAATGATCTTGCGTTACGAAAATTGGTTGGTTGGTTGGTTTGCTTCGGCTCTTATCAAAATTCGCAGCACAGAGTGATTCGCAGTTTTTTTTCATTTAATAATGATTTAAAAGCCTTAAATTGGATTAGACCAGTGTTTCCCAACCTTTTTAGGCCCATGCCCCACCGAAGTCTTTCTAAATTTTCCATGCCCCCATGTCTATTTTTTTTTCGAAAATCCTTCTTGGAAATTAACCCTTTATGCCCCAAATTATTTTCCTCGTCCTCATCCAAAATATGTCAAGTTTATGTAGCTGCAACTATAAGTAAACTAAATTTGGCCTTACATGACGAAAATTGGACGAATTCGGAACATTGGGAAGTGGGACTTACAAGTCCCGTCGGGACATAAAGGGTTAAATAAAGCCTGGAGGTCCATGCCCCACCTGGAGGGCAATTTGGTTGAAAATTTTCAAATTTCCCCCCTTGAAAATCTTATCGCCCCCCGGTGGGGCGTGCGCCCCACGTTGGGAAACACTGGATTAGACTGTTAAATATTTTTTGTTGATGGTAAAAATAAACAAATAGTAAAACATATTTCTAATAAATATTTTTGAATTATATGAAATCAACCAACTAATGATTATTTTCCCATCAGAAAAAATGCCATGAATGACAGATGGCGCTGGTAGCCTAACCCTTCCATGGAGGAAAGAGTAATCAGGAGGCGAAATACGAAGTGTATATTTGGACGGCCCAAACGGCCCGTGGCGCATGCGCTGTAGGTCTCGTGGTTACGTAGCAGTCTCGGCGCTTAGTGATGGAACCAATGGAGCGCCGGGCCGTGGAAATTAGAGTAGAGTTTAGTTGAAAAAAGGCCGTCCAAATATACAGTGCCGGCGAAATATACCACTGAGTGAATGAAGTACTAGCGACACCGTTCCGCCAGTTCTGCGCATTAGTTCGTTGGGATCAATCCCAGGATGCACTGCGCAATGAGATACGAAGGGGGAACGTCATTCGCTCCATGGCAAAGTGACGTATATTTCCTCACTTCCCTCCTCCATGTTTTTAATTTTACGGAAGGCTCAGAGAGTGCGGAGTAGTAGTTTTAAATCGAAAGCGCCAGCCAATAAGAGCCTCCAAACAGTTTATTTTCTGATTTTTCAAGTTTTACGCTAGTATTTAGCAAATTATTCAATCTTTCGTTTCTCTTTTGTTGATTTTGATTCTTGTTTTTCTTTTTGGAGTGCACGGGAGTTCTTATGATTGGCTGTTTTATTTTTTTTATCTTTTCTTTGTAGTGTTTTTTTGCATGCGAAGTTGTTGTTTGTGTTAGTTAATATGGTTATGCTTTTATTTTGCATTCACGGCTTATGGAAGCTCCTCCCTGCTACCAACAGACGATTTGTTAACTCAGTTTTCTTCCGCGCGGTTCATGACGTCACTGACAAGAAAAGTTGTTGTCTAGTATAGTATGGTTATTCCGAGCTCGAATGCCAGTTCATCGTGACAACATCAGCTTCCGATGAATTTGAAACCGATGCGTACTCTATTATCCTTCTATATCTATGCAGTCTGTTTCTAATTAATAACTTAATCTCAGAAAAAATATGTTGTTGAGAATCTCTCTTTCGTTAAAAGAGGATTTTCTCCATAGTCGTTCAAATAACTTTCCTCGTAATCGTTATCAATACTGATTTGAGTGACTTAATGTTTGGAGATAGGAGATTTGCGCAAAGAGCTATAACCTGTTTACAACTTTCCCTAAATGAGAATTAATGGTGAGTAATGATGGCAGTTTATTTACGAAAGGGGCTCGTTAGAGAAGGAATTCTTCGGTGTTTTAGAATAAATCGTATATTTGTTTTGATTAGATTAACATGTAATTTACAATCGTTCCTGAATACGAAATCGCGTCTGAAAATGGAGGACTAAGGCTAAGCGCGCACTAGAGACTTTTGTCACGGCGACAGAGACAAAATTATCACCCTGGCTATTGCAAGAAGCTAGAGCGAGCGCATTAGGCGACGAGACTCTTGGCCGATTGCCAAAAATCTACCATAGAAATACATTGCTCTCGAGTGACCTAGTGTTTATAGTTGCTGCGACAGAAGTCTCTAGTGCGCGCTTAGCCTTATTGTTACTATTACGATTGCGTGCTTTTGTTTAGTTTTTGTCACATGTTCGTTTTGGCCCGTGAATGACAGAATTAAGTTTTCAAGAACAAGTTCCTGGAATAAGTTTTAAAATTTTGGCCGTGAAAGAAAATTCCTATGTCGTGAAAGGATCGAAGAGGTAAAAAATGAAAGAAGTAAAAAAACTTTACACACTTAACTATAAGTTAAATCTTGTTTTATGTATTAATTTTTTTATTTCCAATGGCAGAGAAAAAGACGACAATATCTTACAAAACAATCAAGAATACAAAAGTAAGATAAAGAAAAGTCAATGTCTCATCAGCAAGGCTCTTGCACTCCAATATCGTCTCACCTCGGAGCCCCCACACAGAGCTGGACATCTTTAGAGGTGGGGCCTGTCCATAATTTTTATGTATTAATAAAAGTTTAATAACAATTTAAGTAATAATTTAAAATATAAATGATTTTAATATATGATATTTTAAGAGTATCAATAATGTAATATAGTATTAAATTAATTATAAGAAATTTTTCTAGAAGTATGATTAGAATACTGAAGTATATAGTATGATTCTCTAATTCTACTATACACTTCATAATCCTTAAAAATCAACCAATATATCGACAATTTAAAAATATCGCGGAGTTATTCTATTCAAAACATAAATTCAAAAGTAACTTATCTTTCCTTTTACACACTCACGCACTTGTTAGACTTATCCTAATTACTCAAAACAGTTTGAATAGACGGAGAGGTCCCTCAGGTTCAGCCATTACGCGTTACATTAGCCTCCACGCACTATAACAGAAGCACAATAAAACTCCTAAAGTTTATCTAATTAATAACAGTACGTTCTCATACATGAGGCTTCAGTGCTTCACGAATTACCTTGATTGAGGGGCTTGCAACAAAAATGAGCTCTATATTGGCGTTAGCTCATTGTTGCTGAAAGCACCTCAATTGTATAGTTCTGGCATCTGAAGCAAGGAAATTTCCCCCATTAAGATTCAAATTGTTCCAAAACAAAGATGGGTATTCTTCTCTAGATCCCCTTCCATTAAAACCTGAGCGTTGATAAAAGGTATTGAACATTATACATTCGAAGAACTCTATAATCAGGGATGATCCCCCAGTGCATTTTTATTCCGTAGAGTGTTGCGATGATCGGGTGGTAATGGTAAATCTAGGAACAGGATACAAAACCATTGAAATATCGATAATAGTGATAACGATAATAACAATAATGCGACGGAGTGTGTCTGTGAAATTTAATTTTACTAATGGCCCGAGGTAGAGAGAGTTGCTATTCTTGGAGTCCCTTGAGAGCACGGTGGGAGCATAAAATTAGAAATCTTATCTTTTCCACTCGGTTGGTTTTGCGCGAATCATCGCTGCTAACAATGATGATTCCGATTGATTTTGAGGAGACGAAAAGTGTTGAATGTATTTGAAGAGAAGAGAAAGTGAATGGGGTGTGGAAATAAATACAGGGTGTCCCATAAATAATGGGTTACACTTCTAGGGGGAATAGTAGACACCTTAGACGAGTCAGAATCACATAGGGTTTGGGGGTCCCAGACCAAATCCCAGGGAGTTAAAAATGGAGCGACACCCCCAAAAAATTATTGGGAAATCCAATTTGTAGAAGAACTACTATTATTTAAAATTTATTTATGGTCTAAAAAATTGTGGTTTAATATGATCTTTAAAATTATCTCAAAAGTCTTCACTTTAAAATTTGTTTTATTATGAAAAAAGTTAAAAACCACAAAAAAAATGTGAAAATGCTGCCAAAACCTCATTTTGTAATTCGAAATCCTTTCTTTTGATTTTATAATCTGAAAGATCATAGTTGTAAACCCTTAAGTCCAAAGTTTCACTTTAAACGCATCAATATTAAACGCTTGAGATCCTGTTAAAGTTCGTTTTTTGGTGCGCAAACTGGTTTCCTATAGCCGTTTCCAAAACGGCAATTTGCGGACGCAAAAAACGGACTTAAACCATGCTTAAACAGGCTCTCAAGCATTTAATATTGATGGTTTTACGTGACACTTTGGACTTAAGGGTTTTCAACTATGATCTTTCATATTATTAAATCGAAAGAAATGATTTCGAAATACAAAATAAAGTTTTGGCAGAGTTATTCCCATTTTCTTGTGGTTTTTAAACTTTTTTGTACTAAAAAAATTTTAAACTGAAAACTTTTAAGATAGTTTTAAAGATCATATTAAACCACAATTTTTGAGACCATAATTAAACTTTTACTAATAGTAGTTCTTCTACAAATTGAATTTTTCAATAACTTTTTTGGGGTGTCGCTCCATTTTTAACTCCCTGGGGATTGGTCTGGGCCCCCCAAATCCTATGTGATTCTGACTCGTGTAGGTGTCAACTATCCCCCCTAGAAGTGTGACCCAACATTTATGGGACACCCTGTATATTTTTATGAGGTATGGTATTGGATACGAAGGAAGGGAAATAACTTTTGTTTTCTTGGTTTATTCAAAGAGTCTACATTCCAAATTTTGGATACTAATAATTTTGTGTAATTATTTATTCCTGTCAATAAAGAAATCGTGATTACTTTTGACAATATGGTTTTACTCCAACTAATTTATGATGAAACATTTCGATCAAAAAATATAACTCAAACAGTTCTTAAACTACCCATCTAATTTTTCGATCTTTTATTAGACAAAAATTATTTAAATTATTTAGGCACAAAAAATATTACAATAACATAAAATCATTAAAATTACGATCACCAGTTATTAAAACCAGTTTTCTTTATTTTTTGATCGTCTAATGATGATCCGTTTTTTAAGAAAAAATGCTGATTTCAAAATGAGTTATTTTAAAAGTGACAAATAAATATTTTTATCTGATTTAGAGTTTTAAATCTCTGGTCTCCACTATTATTAATTCCAAACCATTCCAACATATGCTTCAAAGAATTCCTTGGGATTTTGTATGTTACGGGAAAGTTACTAAGACATGTTAGGGTAAAAATCATACCGGGTACATTATTAATAATGCCCGAAGTGAGGCGGGCAGTGTGATTAATTCAATACCATTTATATAAATGAATACTTATCACATTGACCGTTACATACATAGACTTTCAAACTCCTCCAAAAATAAACCAAAAAGATAAGAACCCTACTCAATTCTAAATTCCCCGTTTTGCAGCGTTGTTGATTCTGTATGCAAATTTCCGGCCCAAAGTTTAATTTTTATGAAAACATCTGGATACCCTTCGGTATTGAGAGCCTAACTCTTTGGTAAATTAAAACCTTCTTGGGAAGGCAATTTTCTCCTTATATTAAAAGTTGGAGGATCTACTTGTTGCGAAGGTTTGTGGTATTGGAATCGAATTAGGAAGGGGTGATTTGTTGGAAGAATCAAAGAGGAGTTAGGCAACGCTTCGGAGCTTTTCTCTTTTGGTTGACTTGGGAAGGGTTAACTATTAATTCGAAGAGTTTACTTGTGTGTTGAGGGCTTCGTGGGGTCTTAGGGTTGCCATTAAGATGCCCAAATTGCGCTTTCATAGTTCAGTGCGTTCTTGAAAGTGTTACTCTTTAGAAGGCGGTCTTCGTACACAACGCAGCATCAAAGGATCCTAATTCAGACTAAATATAACTGGTGGTCAATGGCCTATGTTTTAATATGATGACATAATTGAATACAATTTGTGATCCCTCAGAGTAATTTATAAAATTTGAATGCTTTCATACCCAATCGCACACAGTGCATATCGTCGTCATACAGGAGAAAAGCACTAAGTCATTTCTTTCTGAATTATTTCTCGCCATATGGAGTGCTTCTGAAGACTTGCGTGTATATTTTGTTCAAGTACTTTTTTTGCATAAAAATTTTGGGAATAAAATTGAAGAATTTTGAAAATAAGGAAAAGTGTGTACATCTAAAAACACTCTTCTAACGTAAGTTGGATGTAAGATATATGTGGTTCAGTTCGGAATCTTCCACGAGAAACACAGCTTTAATGAATCCATGGATATAATTATGATTATCACTTTTGAAAGCTAATTATATTTGAATGCAATGAGTGGATTTTATGCTAGATATCCGTATAAAACCGTAATTAAAACTAATTTTTCACACAGAAACGTAACTGTTTAGCTTTGAAGCGCATGGGAACACTCTTATGTATATTTATACCAAAATATTACCCATAGTGCAAGAAAAATGTAAGGAAAAGCTTCGCGTACGTAATAAAGAAGTCAATTTTTTCTTATGAAAATCTATAAAATGTTACCCAACTTTCCAAGTATGGGTAATAAAAGAGAAATAACCGTCTAAACTATCATAAAAATGTTCATAGTTATAGAGTAGAAACCTATTTCAATCATTTTATTTGAATTAATTGTAAAATAATTTTGGAAATCCCCCTAAAAACTTCACCCCAAACGCCGATGTTCCCAAATGGGAACATCTCAAAATCATACTTAGGATTATTTTTCTGCCAAAAAATGACTAGAATGGTTTTATTAATGATGTAAAAAGTAATATAATACATTCTTAATCAGAACCTTTAATTCGAAATTTGAAATGTGGCGTTTAAAAGGTTAAACATTCTAACTCCAACAATTCATCCACAAAAGTCAATATAACCTTTTCCCAAAGACTAGTCTGTAGTAAGTATATCGGTAAAGTTAGTAGATGTATCAGTACATTTTAATTTTTCACCCTTCTCTTTGTAGTTTCATTTCGTGGAAAATAGTATAACTAAACAATTCAATTATTAAGCTGCCACTGGAATTAACGCGATACTAATACTTTTAAATAAACCAGGATTTTCCACTGTTTTAGGATAACCATACTTTGGATAGAATGTCTGATGCAATTTCCTTTCACGACTGATTTCAATCTGATTTTCCGCTCGCAATTCCCGACCGACGCTAACGAACCGCAACAGGTAAACGGATTTTTTCCGTTACCGCTCAAACATACGCAGATCAAATCTGTTCACTGCAAACCGAATAAACGTATTCTATCCTGCAAAATAAATGTGTGAAAGTTGAAGGATGAAATAGAAACATCGATATTTTTTAACTCTTCTGAATTTAAGATTCAAGATTGATTCGTTTTCCTTAGCTTTGATTCTATGAATCACGTGTTGTTTTTTAGCCCTTTTCCTAGTACCGTAATTTCGCGCATATAGTCCGCGGACTATCTGTGTTTAAAACTCAAATTTTTGAAGCTGCGGACTATCCACCAGTGCGGATAATACGCTGGTTTTTCACGGTTAAAATCGTTGAAATTTAAAAAAAAACACGCTGTGGTGAACTGCCGATGGATCAAATATGATGTTAATGTAATGGGGGGTTTTCGCTAATGTAGTAGAATTTGTGATTAATTAAAATATGATTAATTAGTAAGCACTGTTTTTTTATTTGTATTTAGCGTTTTATTTCTGAAGGTATATTAGTAAGTTCTTTTTTTCTATTTATACTTAGTTCTTTGTTTCTAAAATACATTAATATTGCCGTATTATAAAATAACGTAATTTCGGACGTATAGCCCGCGGACTATCCGGTGGTGCGGACTATCTGACGATTTTTGAAAAAATGTTTACATAAAATTGTGTCTGCGGACTATACGATGGTGCGGACTATATGCGCGAAATTACGGTATTCCGGAGTGAATTAGATGATTGCAATTTAAAAGAGACTTCTAAGTGGATCTGAAAGATTGGAAATAGGGCTATTTAAGTACTTGTGATTTCCCATACATGAATTAATAAGATGAAAAAACACCATACTTTGCACATAAGATGGAATTTGCAACAAATCATTATCACTCGCACTCGGGAGTTTTTTTATAAATGGTAGTTTTAGTGTCTAACTAAATAAAGAAATTATTCTTCAAGCAAAATAATGCATACGAAAAAACATGCTGAGCTGAGTTGAGATAACCCCTCCACGGCCCCCGTATCGCTCGAGAGAGCACGACAGAAAAAGTTTGTATCTAATGCCACTGATCCGAGCTCTTTCCCATGCTCCAATCAAGCAACACACTTTCAATTCCCGAAGCTGCAGCGTCCAACATCATCGAAAAACAACAGGCATAAGGCCCTCACGCTTTCGAAAGTATAATACTATTTATCAAGTGCAGTACAGCAAGCAGTTCTTAAAAATAATCCTATCAGCAAAATTCCAACAAGATTACAACCCCATGACTTTGAACCCAACGAAATCAGACTTCGCCCTAATCTTTTTGGATGAAATTCCCAAATTTAATATCACCGCGTCTACTACAGAACCGTCACATGCGTTATTCATGACCTAGTTTTTTTATCCATCAAAATTACAAACTATAGAGAAGCCAGGTAAAACGTGAAGTGGAATTATGTGTATCGTGCCTTCAGAAATCATTAATCTTTAAGGAAGAGCTATAAGCCTTTTGTAGTAGGTGTTTGGCGATACAAAGTCGAGGGGGCAATAAATCCTCTTCAATAAAGAGGGGCTTCATAAATCAAATGACTTATAAAAGCATCTCTGTGTTTGCCGGGTGAAAAAAGTGACGGCACGGACTAAAAGATCCTGGAATTGTTGTTTTCATGAAAATTTTGTCGTCGTTCGGTATTAATCTTCTACTACTAGGAGTTTACAATTTGGTGTCAGTGTGTGTGGTTTATAGAGAAATGTGTGTGTTTTTAAGAGGTTTTTAAGTGACGTACATTTACTATAAAACGTTTTAGTAGTTTTCAATCTGTTAGGATAAACAATCGTAATGTTATGGGGACTCCCCAAATTATTTCTTGTGGAAAAGGTTCTCAAAGAGGTTATTAATATTGGGAACAACTTTATCGTGGAAAACCATTAAATAAAAATATCGTATTCAATTGAAATAGCTGTTTTTTATTGCTAATTTCTTAAGGGATCAAATCTTCCCTAGTTATGCTGCGCAACCTTTTGTTTCCACTGATATTGTATTTATCGTGAGATAAAATACTTAAAAAATGACGAATCGTTTGCTGTGCTACATATTCACTACAAATTCTTCATACTAATATATTTTTACATATTATTTAGTGGTGGACACAGCCTCTTCAAATTCAATTCAGAATCACTTAGAAACGTGGATTTCAATCCCTCTGCTGATACACTAGAGGGTTAAAAAACGTTCCTTGAAGAAATGAAAGGTAGGTTATTGTGGGAAAACAGTCAGGAGAAAAAATAAATTTATTTTTCATTTTTTGATTTATTTAAAAATGTATACATTTTTTCGTAAGAAGTCACCAACAAAGTGAAATCATATTAACTTAAATATTGTTCAATAATATTGTGTTTAAACAGACAATCTTCTTTTTCAAGTAGAGGTGTTTTCGTTAAAAGTTTCTAAAATGATCAAGATATCTCATTTTGTTGGGAAATATTTAATTTTTTTCCAGAATCACTTAATGTAGCTTTCATAATCCTGATTCAAAAAGATTATTCAGAAATAATCACCATTGCGTTATTTAGAAGTTATCCCTTGTAATTAAAAATAATAACCCGTTATTGATTAAAACTGTAAAAATGCAGTATAACCTCGTTTTCTCGAACTTCGGTACCTCGTAAACATTTAAAGCTAGAAAAAATATTTTTAATCTTCATAATATAAAGTGCAAATTAATTTATATTTGGAGTAACCTTATTATGTCTAAAACTCGATAAATCATAATTTAATTATCGGAACCCTTCGATTTCAAGATATTCGGTTTATACTGGATTTTTAAAGCATAAAATTTTTTATAGGTTATAGATTAAATATATTCAACTTGAATTCCTTAACTCTAACAAGTCTCACAATCACATCAAAATATCTTTTAAGAAAACCATCAGGGATAAACCAACAACAGAGTAACATCTCCCAAACACGTCCGAAAAACAAACCTAACACTGTTCTTCCAACTTTACACACTTCCCTGCCCAGATAGCGACAAGAAACTCCGTTCTCTGTGATTGATTCTGTGTTCTCCCTGGTTTTTGCAACTGCCCAGTATCTCCTTCCTGAGTAATGGGCTGGGGCTTGACCTGATGGTCTTTTTATTTTTTTTGTGGCGCCGGTCAGCGAGATTTTTTTCGAAAGGGGTGTCTAATGTGGTCTTCGATCATGGAGTTTTTCGCTTCGGATGTTCTGTTATCGTTTTAGAGATTCGGAGGAATTCACCTGGATAAAGAAGTAAGGTTTTTGAAATATAATCGAACCAGGAAACGTTCCTTGGCTGCACTCACAGAAATGGACGAAAATTTAGGGTTTTTTGAGAAAAAAAAAAGATTAATTAAAGCATTTTCTGTGAAAAAAATAGCTGCGGACTTAATTAGGAGAGGAGTAAATTAATATTGAAACTCGGGTTGTGTGTTAGCACTGCTTGATCTAAACTTAATCAAGTTTTAAAAGTTTTGTTAAAGAAGCCATAACACACATTTGAGTTAATTTTCTAAATTGGGTAAAAAAATTTTTAATAAAGTGCCAGTATGTACTCAAAATAATTTTAAAAATCTTCTATTCAGCAAAATTTGTTTTTAAGATAATATAAGCAAAAGGTACACATTTTGTTTAACCACAAACCGTATAACCGCATCCAAAATTTCCATACACAATTAATAAAATATACATCCTAACTGAGGCCCCTAGTTTCAAAACCGGACATTTGCATTTTGACACAGCTTTGATAAAAGAATCGACCATTTGATGACCGCGAATCGGTCGCCAAATGGAAGACTAGTTGCCGCTATATCACGGCCGGTCTCCTTTCCGGCCACCATGTTTTACCACGACTCAAATAAAGATTAACCCAAGTAAAAGGATGTTATAACAAGTTTTTACGATTTCAGTATATCCCGCTGGATCTGCGGTATGGTGAACGCTCTGCATGCGGGAGATACATATTTCAGTCCCCGGTAACTGTTTAATTTAAAAATAAGAACAAAATTATATATCATAACGCACTTAAGTGTTATCATTTGAGTCGGTGTAAAACATGGCGGCCGGAACGGGCGACCAGCCGTGATATAGCATGATACCGTAATACAGAGGTTCTCAAACTGTGTGCCGCGGCACCCTGGGGTGCCGCGAGGGTATGCCAGGGGTGCCTCGACAATAACCAAGAAAAGTTGCAAAAAATTTACTAAACTTAAAATATGGAACAAATCTTCATAACTGTTTATGGGGGTGAAATTAGTTAATGTTATATTTTTTCACACTCCTTTTCCTTTTATTCTTGCGTTCATAAAATTCCAAATATCTTTTTTATAACTTACACAAAATAAACGATCAAAAACACTGCTTTTCACAAGAATACATACCTATTTTCTTTTTCATTTGTTAGTTGTATAGAAGTAACAAAAAATTTGTTGGAAATGAAAAAGAGTACGGAGAGGCGTATATGGGGGCCGAGAGTGCCCTGTCCCACCTTGGTCGACCAAACCAAGTTAAAATCCTGATTTTTAGCATCAAAAAATTCTGGGGGAGAAACCCCCAACCCCCCCCTTTTGTACTCAAAACTTTATTATTCAAAACTTTTTATGAGTTCATCAAAATCAAAACCCAACCTAAAAATATATGCCCGAAATACGGAGTAGGTGTACAACAAAACTAAGGTAGGTTAACCTTCCTAAATTTTTGGGGGGATAACCTCCACATCCCCTTTTTACTTGGAACTCTATTATTTATTCACAACTTTTTTATATTATGTTAATTTCATCAAAATGCAAATCCTGCCAAAAATGTAAATCTAAATTTTGGAATAGGGGTGTGCTGTAACTTCTTAAAAACCTGTCTTTTATAGTCATATTTCTAAAATTTTTCTGGGGGAGGACCCCCAGACCCCCCTTTGATACTTCAAGCTTCATTACAACCTTTCTTATATAAACCTCTTTTGTGACAAAAATTATAACAAAAAAAAGACAGAAAGAAACTACATTGGACCTAATTATTATACATATGGAAAGGTTGAAGGCTAATTTTGGGCCCCTCCTGAAATAAATTTTATAATACACTGCTCCCGACTTCTTAAGTGGACACTTCCCCCCCGAAAATTTTAACATTTTTTGGGGGGTGCCCTGAATTTTTTTGACCTTGCAAGGGGTGCCGCGGGTGAAAAAGTTTGAGAACCCCTGCCGTAATATATTCCATTTGGCGACCGCGTTGACTCTTACCGAAGCTGTGTCAAAATGCAAATGTCCGGTTTTGAAACTAGGGGCCTCAACTGGACTTTTTAGTGTTATTTACATAGCTATTTATTCAGTTCTTTAAAATACATTTTTAATATATAAAAACGTAGTAGAGTTTTAATGTAAGCAAATACAAATTATGACAATCTTCTTATGATGTTTTATAAGAGTGACGTTAATCTTTTGTAATTTTCCAAGTTTATTAGTTGTTACTTCTAAATCTTGATTTCCTTACAAATGGAACAGTTTTAAAAGTACCAATGTAGTACTTAACTATAGTTCATTAACCATAAATTTTCCTTTTACTGAAAAAATTTCTTTTGAAACTCCATGATACTCAGCGAGTTAACACAGTTGCACCGGAACATGTTCCAAAATAACCGTAACTCCATAAAACATAATCAGCAATTCACAACACCAACTTTCTTTCCTAACGAAATTATTCCGGAACACAAAATCGGCGGTAAAACCCTCATCACAATGTCAACAAAGAGGAATTGAAATTCCAACAGCGTCTCCTCCTCCACAAAAAGAACTCCATCAGAACACGACACGGTACACTGACGAAACACTTTCCTGTCCCAGTCAAGACCCCACGAAAGCAGGGGCGGAACATTCAAAAAGCCATCGGCAACCTAACGGATCGGAAGCTCTTTGTGCTCATGACACTGATGGACGAGGCTCGTCTATCAAAGACGAGGTTGTGTTCTTCTAATTACTACCGTTATGAATTATTTAAACTTGTTTTATATTGCGAGTAGTACAACATAATTTGCATAACTGAGGATGTAATTTATAAAAGTATAAATAAAAAAGTATTGGCTAAATTCAGTTGTATGAAGAGAGACATCCAATACAGTTGTCTGGTTGTCAACTGTTGCGATACAGTAATGGATATTGTTAAATCGGTTGTGAAAAAACAGTCATTTAACTAAATGACCACTCTTGATAAAAAAACTTGGGTTAATGATTAAATTTTGATAAAAACCGTAAAAATCTTGCTTAGTTTGTGACAAAAAAAAAACTCGAAATAGGATTTTGAGATTTATTGGTTGTGATTAAAAACCGTGATTACTTTTTAATGATATGGACTTAATCAAAAAATAATAATTTATTCGGGATGAAAATTAAAACTTTAATTGATCAAAAAATAAACTTAAATAGGGAATAGTACAACACTTTTGGAAATTCAAGATTTCGACTGTTGGAAATAATTTATTTATGGGGTTATAAAAAGCATTTCTTCAAATCATTTCTTTTTTATCATTAGTTTTTTAATTAATTCTCAGAAATTACGCTAGCTAGAATTGGAGGTGTGGCCTGCGTGACGTCACTTCTGCTTTCGCTTAAATTTTCACCAATCAAAGGAAAGGATATAACCATTGACGAATACGCTTTCGTACTAGTGTGTGTCTTCTCGAAGACATAAGTGATGTCATGCGCCAAACCCCGAACCCTTCTGCTCATTATAGTTTTTAATTTTTTAAAAATTAACTTAAGATCAGATTTCGAAAAAAAAATTAAAAATTTTTTTTAAAGAAGCTCTATCGAAATAAATTAAATTTGAAAAATCGTTTATTCCTTATTGTGCTTAAACATATCATTCACACCTCTCCAAAACCACCAATCTAGCTTTTCCATGATTTTTTTACAGATCTCGCTAAACGATGATCTGTGTTTCATCATTTGAAATATGCTCTCTGATTTTTAATCAAATAAAAATTTTGATCCCATTTTGAGTTTTTCCTCTGTCTCCGGAATCATCACTTTCACTAGCTCTGTTGTAAGCATATTTTGAATTTAGGGATCAAAAAACGATTCAGCCTTACTACTGAGGATTGAAAATATTAAATTATATAAGTAAAAAAGTGGTGAGAGTAAATTAGGTTTAGGAAGAATGTCTTCTAACAGAGTTCTCAGATGGCGAAAAAATGTCGCTATTTAGGCCTATTGTTGATGAATATGTTAAGTTCATTGTGGGGAAATAAAAATTTTTACGTAAAAGGCCGTAAGTTGAGAGTTGGATTGGAGCAAAAATGCGCTACATGAAATGAAGGAATCTTGGAAATCTTGTAACGAGGTTAAATTATCTAAGGCTGAAGATGATTATCTTTGACGGAAATGCCAAATATTTATTTTTAAAATTTGGGTTAATGATGCCATCTCATGACCTAAGGTTAATTACATAAATTGTAAATTTTTCCGGAAAGACTGTTATAATTTATTATAGGAAGTGATGGTAATGAATGTGTTACAGGTTAATCAATTTACCACTCTTGACATCTTTTATTTTTCAGATTGAATGAAAGATATTTATGAATGAGATTACGGAATAAGGAAGGAGCTAATTCTTGTATACTGTTTGATATAGATTTTCGTGTTCATTTTAGAATTTAACCTTTATATAGTTACTTTTTGTAAAATTCGAAGAAAAGGATAATATCAACTCTTGATTGAATTTGAAAGTCGATCTGTCATAAAGGATTTATCAGCCTTAAAACTTAAAAAACAATAATTGAACACATAATATAACGTACAAATGGAGTTTCACTCTTTTTAACTAATTATTTTCTTCAGAGGTTTTCTTATTGACAAAATTTTAAACAAAGAAATCAATTGCATGGAAAAAACATGCAAAAATTAAAAGAACTACTTAAACATCCCAAACTAGATTTCTTGGGGGCTATTTTTGCAGGATCTTTCCATCCAGATCACTTAGTCGGCATTAGATGGGGTTATAAGAAGGGGTTCACCCCTTCCTACAGGGGTAAGACCAAGTTTGTTGTTTTCGGAAATTTTATTCCCTATGAAAATGAACTATATTTTTCCGAGAAACATCTGTTTTGGACTTTTTAACGATGAAACATAATTGAAGGCTGAAAAATTCATTCAGTGCTTTGTTCGAAAATAAAAGTTCTCTAAAATGGAACTCAAAGTAAAACAATGGATACATTAAGTTTTAAAGCACTTTTAATGACATTCACCATAATATTACCATTTGACAAACGCAAATAACACTAGTCGACAGTGGTTTCCTAACAACAGCCAAATTGTTTTTTTGTTACTAGGTAACTCATATAGTTATTCAAATATCTGCAAGTATAAAAGTTTCACCACGTCCCATTTTTGTGTAACAAAAATTTTCAATGTTCTGCTCTTTTCTTAATTTTTGCATTTTAAGCGTCATTTTTGTCCATTAGCAACCCTGCAATCTCGTCCAATTAATTTAATTCTAGTAACCCAGTATGTAGACATTCTTTTAAAAGTGTGGCTGTTTTTGTTCTGCAGTTCATTTCGAAAATTCAGTGTAGATTTTGCACATTTATGCACAATACATTTTTCTAAATTTGGGAACGGTTTAAATTACAATTCAACGGTAATATTTGACAGAAAAAGTGGGAAAAGGTTTTTTCCCACTGATTTGGGTCCAAATAGGTGACAAAAATGAAATCTTGGCTCCTCACGTGTGTTGCAGAAGTTAGAATGTGGTTCTTTTTAAGTGCGTAAGAGTCAACAGTAGTTTTCTGCAAATTACTATCCCTATAGTATGGAGAGGACATTCAAATTATCTTGGTTATTTAATATCAATGACAAATACAGAAAAAAATTTCAAAAAGTATTTAAAAGGACTTTTTTAGCCATTAAGTGAAGGCAAACTCAAAGTCAGTATGAATCTCTGATTAAAAAAGAATTCACGACTCTGCTTATGAAGGAAAATTTAATAAAAATGCATTATCATCTAGAAAATGGTTTTTAGGCGAGAGATAAGATGATTTTTAGGAAATAAGACCGATAAAAATGTTTTAATTCCAATAGAAGGTTCTCTTTAGTCTTACTAAGCCATAGAATGTTGAGCATCACTCAAAATTTACATCCATGTTTGAACTTATTTCCAGAAAATCTTACTGTAGTCAATCATAAACCATGATAAATATTATCTTAGGACATTAACTCGATACATAGGTCGCGGAGAAATAGCAATTTTAAGCTACAGCTTTTTGTTCATTGAAAGAGGAGATTTAACATCACTTAAGAGACAAAAAGTAATAAATCGCATCGTATTTAATGAATGTTTAATGATTTTTAGTTTTATATCGTCTGAAACATGTATATAATATTAAATGTGATAGTATTTTATGATAAAATAATACAAATACAAATACAAATCAAGTCGACCAACTACAGGCGTAAGCACAGCAAGGTTGGTCCAGTCTTTTTAACCCAAACTACCGGAATCCCAATATCTGTCAATTTTCCTCTTGAACTCGTTTACCCCACTTTAATTTACAATCAATTGTTTCAGGCAACGCATTCCATCTATCCACTACCCTATTAAAAATAATAACAATCCGTCTAAATTTAATATAACAATCGATAATAACAATCGTCTTTCTACAATTCGTCCTAAATTTGACTTTATTCAATTTGAAATTATAACCCCTCCTTGTTCTATTACCCGTATTGAAATCTTATCCCTCTGTGTCCCCTTGCTTTACCATTTTAAAAAGTTGAATCAAATCCCCTCTAATCCTTCTTTTCTCTAGAGTGAACATATTTAGCTTCTTTAATCTTCCCTCATAACTTAAACTGGATATACCCTTGACCATTTTAGTAGCCCTATGCTGAACATTTTCAATGAGGTATTCTCACGTTTTGAGATTAAATTTTATTAAAACAGTAGATAAAAAACCATGAAGAATGACGTTTACATCAAGTTTTTTCGTAGCCTAGTTTCTGAGATATAAATTTTTGAAATTACGTTTTTTGTTTGGGAGCGAAAACACTCTCGAATGACAAATCATGCGCTGTGAGGTCACATCCAATAGAAGCCCGTTTTCTGATAACGTGACTTTTCTGACGTTTTTGCAAAAATAAAATTGAATTTTTAATTATTTAAAACACATTTTTGAACTTAAAATTCAGAAATTTGGGAGTTTTAAACCATAATGTATCAAAAAAGTATAAAATCAACAAATCCCTCACTCATGCAAATATCTCATCAATATCTTTTTTAAGTATGGAGACCAAAACTGAACGGCATACTCTAGATGAGGTCTCACCAAGCCTCTGTATAGTGGCAAAATAATATCATCGGACCTTGAAGAAACAGTTTTTTTAATGTATCCCAATATCCTATTAGCCTTTTTACTAGCAGATGAACGCTGATGAACTCATTTAAAGTCCTCATTAACTATCACCCCTAAATCTCTGATCATATTACCTTCTTTAACTTTGTTCCCTTGCAGATAAAATTCTGCCCTACCATTCTCCCGACCCATATGAAGTACCTGATATTTACTTATGTTAAAGGACATACCCCATTTTTCAGCCCATTGTTATATGATATCGAGACCCCTTTGTAAATTTTGTACCTGCTCCTGAGTATCTACCCTCCCCCAAATTTTTTAAGTCGTCAGCAAAGATGCTGATTTTGTTCCTAATGTCCTGACTAACATCGTTAATGAATATTATAAAGAGAATTTGCCCCAATACTGACCCCTGTGGCACCCCACTCATTACCTCTGCCCACTCAGAATAATTACCCTTGACTTGCACTCTCTGTTTCCTACCTATCAACCAATTCCTAATCCACAATAATGTTTTACCTCTGATACCCAATTTTTCTAATATGAGTAGCAATGACTCATGTGGAACCTTATCAAATGCCTTTTGAAAATCTATGTAAAATATGTCTACACTATGTTTTTGATCCAACTCCTTTGTTACTTCGTCATAGAACTTTAAAAGATTAGTTTGACAGGATCTACCCTTCCTGAATTCAAACTGATTGTCTGAAAGTAAGTTACCCTCCTCCAAGTATAACATTATATGCTTTTTAAGTATGGTTTTGAAAATCTTACAAATGACTGATGTTAAGCTTACTGGTCTATAATTGCCTGGATCCCATTTTGGTCCCTTCTTATATATTGGAGTTACATTAGCTAATTTTCAATCTATTGCCACCAAACCAGAATCGTATGTGGATTTAAAAATTGTCAATATTATGTCCCCTAATTCCTCTGCGCATTCCACAAGCACTTTAGGAAAAACATCATCTGGTCCTGGAGCTTTAGTTGGCTTTATGCTTCTTAAAATATGTATTATTTCCCCCCTATTAAAACTACAGTCTGGAATTTCCACCTTTCCATTATACTCTAATGCATAGTCACCCGTTAATTTAAAATCCTTATTAAAAACCTCCATGAAAAAATCATTTAACACCTTTGCCATACCTATATCATCCTGAATAAATGTGTCTTCTAATTTTAAAGGTCCCCATGAGATTAACTGTTAAAAATGAGTGTTTTCAATGCTTTTTTCAGTTTCTTACAGTACTGGTTCCATATTTGTAACAAAAAAACTGTATGTGCTGCAGCTTTTTCACAACTATTTCTGAATTCTACACCCTGAAATTAGTCGGAAATACCTGATCTCATTTTTTTCGGGAAAAAAAAGTTTCATTTTGTCGACTAGTGTAATTAGAATTTTTAATAAATCTCTGTTTACTGATATCCACAAAGAAACGTCAAATCAATACAAACTTTCAAAAGAGCAGCAAATAATCCACTTAGTGCCTTTTCAGTACTTGTCACCCTTTCAACCAAAAAGAAAATTTTTTTCACCACAAAAACTCCGAAGATTACTAAGATACCCTGATGGGCTATTCCATATGAACAGGGACATGATCAAGAAAAATGAAAAAATAAAATAATAAAATTTTTTAATTATTTTAGGGAATAATTATGCAGTATTGATCTAATTGTGTTTTGCATTGCTTAAATTTTGTGTAAAATTATTTTTATAGGAATGTCAGCATTTAAAGTCAATATTTAGAAATATTTGTTTTAAAGGTTAATTTGTTAAGGAAAAATGTATAGTTCATTTAGAAAATTAAAAATAAATTAATTAGTTTTTACAACTTTTTTGTTAAATATACTCATAAACTTTATAGTAAAAATGAAATAAAGTGTTTAAATCAATTTAATTATATTTATATTCATGAATAACTGAACGCTTATACACATGTAGCGTGAGTTACGAAGTGCTGTAGCGTGAGTTACGAACAGCTCTCTATATTTTATTTTATTTCTGATTTTCTTAAGCATTCCCAGTAAAACTGTTTGCTATTTTAGAATAAAGGAAGTATATTCAAACACCTGACAAGCATATAGAATTATTGAAACACTATTTAAGCAGAAAAACAAATTTGAATTTTATACTCATAAATTTATGTCTTTTTCTTGTAGCGTGAGTTACGACTCTATTTTAATTAATATTTAAAAAACTAAAATTCTTAAAAGATTCGCAATACTTATTTTAAATTATTAACATAAATTTCAATATGTATGATTTTTTTACAAAGAAAATAATAGTTATTTCTATATTTAAAAATTATTTGAAATTGCAATTTTGAAAAAAATGTAGCGTGAGTTACGGTGGAATTGCCCGGATTGGTTTTACTAAAAAGTGCCTTAAAACATGCGAACTGTCTCACTCCATTGAACTAATTACTACTTTCAATACTACACACGAGGATTTCTTTTCTCGGTCACAATTTTTAAACAAAGAAATCCCAATCATGAAGAAAAAAACTACGATGAATTAAAGAACTACTCAAATGTCTCGCACTGGACTTCTCGAGGACATTTTTTGTTGAATCCTTCCATCCAGATCAATTAGTCGGCATTAAATGGGGTTATAAGTAGGGGTTCTCCCCCTCCCTAAGGGGGTTCGACGTGCTATATAGCTCTGGTTCTCTCTCTTATCTGTGGCGCGTCGCTAATTATAAGAGTATTCTTCTAATAGGACTTTAAAGGGAGCCGCTTAGTGATTTGGACTTCTTTGTCTTTTTGAAATAGACTTTTGAGCGTTGATTGCTGGCTCATCGGAATGGTCCTTTGTGTGTCTTCGGGAAGCCTGGGGTGTTGGATAAAAACCTCGATATGTCTGTCCTTCTTGAGTTTTAAATTAGTGTTTGAGTCAGATTTACGGAAATGAAAAGTAAAAGAAAATCAACCACCCTTATATCCCTTGAGAAAATCATTCATCCCCTTATATATAAATCTGAATACTAATCAAAGAAAACATAAAATGGGCAATACCATCATTTTTTGAAAACAGAAAAATGCATTTTTTCAGTAAACTTAATTCAAAAATTGAGATGAAAAGTTAAAAAAATATTAACTAGCGTTGACGCACTAGACCCGCGCTTCGCCCGGATTTCCATTTTTTAATAAATGTTATCTGGTGCGTTACAGATGGGCTTCGCCAGTCTATTTTTTAATTTGTAATTTATTTTGGTGTGTTACAGATGGGCTTCGCCAGTCCAAATGTGGAAATAGTAAAATAAAGGAGTCATTTTTATGTTTATGCTACAACAATGGATTTTGAACTACAACAATCGATTTCAATCTACAACTATCGATAATATGCCTACAACAATTAAAGTTACAACTTCTCTTATTATATTTACAACAATGTGGTTTTGCCCTGAAGTTAGGTATGAAATATAGGTTTTCGAGCATAAAATAATCCAAAAAAAGTTATTAGGATGCTTCGATTTTAAATTATTTTTAATCAGAAACCTTCCCTGGAGCGAGTAGATCAACGTGGTATAGTTTAATAGTTAAGAAATATAGTTATAATAGTTTATTAAATATTTTTAAATAAAAATCCACAATCCACAACTTAAAATCCAAATAATAAACAATTACAGCGTGAATGCTAAGAGTAAAAACGTGGTATGATTATAAGATAGTAATAGCACTATTGTTGTGATGGCTTTATCAGGAATTTCTTAAGAGCCGGGTGCCAGAAGTTCGGTAACCCCTCCCACCCTATGGAAACACCCTCCTCTTTCTTATTGAAATTATTTTTGTGCTTGAAAATTTCTATTGCTTCTCTTGCTATTCTAGTGAATTGACGGTGTTGACAAACTGTACTATATGGTCCCCATTGATTTTGACACCACCGAAATCTTAGACCACCAACCATCAATCCCCTTGAATAGTAAGAGAAGCAATAGAAATTTTCAAGCACAAAAATAATTTCAATAGGAAAGAGGAGGGTGTTTCCATACCGAACTTCTGGCACCCGGCTCCTAAGAAATACCGGATAAAGCCATCACAACAATAGTGCTATTACAATCTTATAATCATACCACGTTCTTACTCTTAGCATTCACGCTGTAATTGTTTATTATTTAGATTTTTAGTTTTCAATTTTTAGTAGTTGATCTTTTCGCCACTGATGTTGCTCTCCGAAGAAGAAAGTGAAACGTATGGAAATAAATTACAACAAACACGACCATCCATCGCGGAAAATGGAATAAATTATAAAGGAAGTATTTCACCATTATCGCTGGTTAGCGAACAATAAGTGTAAACTCCAACTCTCAAGCGTCGCCTCCAGCCATTAGTTTACACTAATTGAAGCATTGTTTAAAATCAATGTTTAATATTAAAATACGTCGCCTTTTGACATTTGACGTTTTGACGCCCTTTTTTTTAAAGTCAGACTTAATTAAGTTTAATATTAAATAAGTATCGTAATTAAAAAAATTGCTCGTAAATTCCTCTCTTGGGTACCTTTATCGAATAAAAAAAATAAAAACTACTGAAATTGAAAGGAGTATTTCACCAATTATTGCTGGTTAAGCGGACAATAAAAGTAAACTCCCAACTCTCAAGCGTCACCTGCACCTCCAACCGTGGACCTGTTTCGTCCTTGTTAGGACTCATCAGCACGGTATAGCGGAATCATCCGCTCTCTTGCGTTACCTTCCTATACCGTGCTGATGAGTCCTAACAAGGACGAAATCGGTCCACGGTTGGAGGTGACGCTTGAGAGTTGTGAGTTTACACTTAATACTGAAATTACCCAAAAATTCACCGATATAAAAACTATTTTGATCAAAATCGAAAAAAATCAGTTTTAAAACAAGCGAAATAAAAAAATTAAAAACACAATTTTAAGGAGCTCGAAATTGCTTCCTTTAAACATTCTTTCCAAAAAGAGCAAAGCGTTCGAAGTCAATATCCAGAGAATCATATTCCAATAGGCTCCTAACGCAATACAATTTCATGCAAAAACATGGAATAAAAGCTTTATTAAATGTATTTTTATCACCAACTTCTCGAAAAACACGACCGAAATAATTTCTTATGTTTCAAGATTCCATAAAATTTCCACATTGCTTTTTGCAGCTAGAAAAATCCCCGAGATTATCTAATCGTAAAAGAAAAGCCACTGTGAACTAAAAAATAGATTCTTATTTTCCACTAGCCCCGAGGCGGATTTCAGTTGCAACTTCCTACGAAAAGTAGTTATTTTTTAAGCTTATTCTACATGCTTTGGGCGTTTTTTAAGCCCTGATAGTTTATTTTTTGAGCTCTCTCTAGCGGAGTATGGATCAAATATATTTTTTTTAGCGATTCACTAGACTCGTCGGGGTTTTGCTTTTAACTAAGTGTAGGGCCTAAAAGTGATGGATATTTTCTTTTCTGGAACCGTTTTTCCCGTTTTTTTAAAGCCTTTTTCGCATGAGATTTCGGGCTGTTTTTGGGCGGGTTAACAGATATCGGGGTTGAAAAAAATTCGTTTCCGGGGTTCTTCCTTCTGAGTATGGAAACCGTGTTTCTTGAAGATATGACAATGCACAAGGTTGGTTTCTTTCGGAGTGCTGTATGTTTTAAAGCCATGGAGTATTTATTTTCGCTATCGTTGAAATTTTTGGGTATTTTTTGAATCTTTCGCTGTGGCTAAAATTGCTTCAAGCATAACCTATCCAGTGCATTATAACTGGTTCAAAGAAATCCCTTGGGTGAATTTTTTCAAATAGTATACATATTTTAGTTTGTGTTTTAAATTTGTTTATAAAGAGAAACATTAACGATAAATATATCGTGGAATAAATAGCCTTTACTCACTTTAACCCTCCGGATTATCTTTCTTACAATATTTTTTACTGTTGCAGTGTTTATTGTTATATTCTGTGTGCTCCCAGATTGAATGGGCAAAGATAATCTACAACGTTTTTCAAAATTAAAAATTTGAAATAGTACTTAATCATTCCCAAAATATCAAGAGAAAACGAGTTTGCTTTTATATTTCCGTTATTACTAGTAAATGGTCAATTATCAATATTCAAGAAATATAAGAGATGCATTTCCACAATGTTTATTTTTGCAGTTTCATAACCAAACAAAATACATGAATTGGTGTGATAATTAATTGATTTGGGGTGAGTAGGTAAGTTAGTTCAGCAATCATCGAGTTTTGAAGTGGAGCTCCCCTTGATTTGGACTTTAATGTCACCACCAGTAATAATCCTTATTTGGCGGCTTTACTACGTAGGTGTCTGAAAAAAGTGTTTGTCTATTATCTTGACACCAATTCTGACAATTTAGTACTTTTAGCTACAATAATAACGGGGCTGGGGGAAACGTTTTTGAAATTTAACCCTCAAAAGTAGTGTTTTAACTCCTTTTGAGACTTTTTGGGTTGCTCCAAAGCTCTTTGTGGAAGTTACATAATTTTCAAGGAACTCGCAGCTATTTTTCACATAACAGTGGAAACCTTGGGAGGGGGCAGTTCCCCCCTGCCTCCTAAATGACACCCCTGATTGGCCGATACCTTTGAACTAAGACATAAATAATGCAATAAAAAGTATTCATATGTATTTATCAGTACAATTATATTTACTTTAATTTGCGGAAAACAGGAGTTTCCAACTTCCAAGTAATCGAGGGCCGCAATTGAAATCACAAGCCAAGTGGCGATCCACTAAATAATCTAGCTCTTTTTTAATCATGATATATATGGCGAACTTAGTCACCAGTATAATAGTCAAATAAATCAAATGGGCTATAAATACCGACTGAAGTAAATATACTCCGAAGTGTACTTTTGAGTCGTATGACCTTCGGATCGGTATCGCCCCGTGGCTCGCATATGTCACATATATTTTCAGGCGGTTCTAAAATAGTTTCAACTAGTTTTTTTGGATACTTCATTTTGCCCCTCCTAGTGGTAAAAATTATTCAGGGTTCCCAAGGGTCAGGGAATACCTGGAAAAGTCAGGGAGTAGTGAGGGAAATTGCTAATTTTGGCCAAAAACCTGGAAAATCACAAAAAGTACCAGGAAAAAAAATTTTGCGTGTCAAATTTGTCTCTAGTAAGTGAAAAAATAGTCAATTTATTGAAAATTATGTGTTCAAAAATGCAAGAAGTATCTAAAGCCATCATAACCCCTTGCTTAGTTCAGGGTAATTTCAGGGTATACAACTTCCGCTCGACACTTTTAACTTTTATTTTTTTACCCATCGAAAACGATCAAAGCTTGTAAATTCAAGTGGGGATACATTAGAAAAACTGTTTCTTCAAGGTCTGAGGATATTATTTTGCCACTATACAGAGGCTTGGTGAGACCTCATCTAGAGTATGCTGTTCAGTGTTGGTACCATACTTAAAAAAAGATATTGATTTAATTGAAAGGGTTCAGCATAGGGCTACTAAAATGGTCAAGGGTATATCCAGTTTAAGTTATGAGGGAAGATTAAAGAAGCTAAATATGTTCACCTTAGAGAAAAGAAGGATTAGAGGGGATTTGATTCAACTTTTAAAATGGTAAAGCAAGGGGTCACAGAGGGACTAGATTTCGATACGGGTAATAGAACAAGGTGCCGCGGTGGTGCAGTGGTTAGCATGTCTGGCTACGAGCATTACCGACCCAAGTTCGATGCCTTGCGGCTCCTGCTTGGGTAGCTGGTCATGGGTCAACTCAGCCCTTCATCCTTCCGGGGTCGATAAATGAGGACCAAGCTTGCTTGGGGAATCAACTGGGGGTCCAGCGTCGGGCTAGCCACTCGGCCTGGACACTCGCTTGTAATTAGTACCCCAGGCCCAAAAGGCTACAGAAACGGAGATGGGCACCGCCTGATGGGCCACTAGGCCCGGGCAGACTTTGATTTTTGATTTTGAATAGAACAAGGGGTCACAATTTCAAATTGAATAAAGTCAAATTTAAGACGGATTGTAGATAGCATTATTTTTTAATAGGGTAGTGGATAGATGGAATGCGTTGCCTGAAACAATTGTAAATTCAAGTGGGGTAAACGAGTTAAAGAGGAAAATTGACAGATACTGGGATTCCGGTAGTGTGGGTTAAAAAGACTGGACCAACCTTGCTGGGGTTACACCTGTAGTTGGTCAACTTAATTTGTATTTGTAAATAGGGGGTTTTGGGGTGCTCTCCCCTGAAAATTTTTCGATTTTTAGTACTCTAAAAAGTGTTGTAAAGCTATTTTTAAGGGTTTTCAGGGAGCTTCGCGGGTGACACAAAATGACCTGGCGGGCCACCAGTTGTAAATCCCTGATGTAGAACAATACATTTTTTCATTACTGATAAAAAACATTGTTAAATATATTATTCGATTTCACCTACGAAATATTGCATGGCTAGTATTGTGTAAAATTTTTTTATAAACAGTTGAGTTTTGATTAAAAAACCCCCATCGAATCCTCTATTGTAATAGATTAATCGACTATAGCTGTTTCTACAACTCAAACTTTGTATTTCTGAAGTAATTGTACTTAAACTATTAATGAACGATATTTCATCAAAAACTTTGGGTGCTTTTAGTTCATCCTTCGACGTGGAACAATTTTCTAATTGGAAAGGATCTCATAGCTCCAACCTTATTCCCTTATTAATTAGACATTGACGTATCAGGATGGGAAACATTGAACAGACAAATTTTTTTTGTATTAAGTAACTTAAGGCTTATTTATCACTTTTTGTGTTTATTTCGAAGGAATTATCTAAAGTGAAAAGTGAAAATTGGCGTACTGACATACCGCCAGGAGAAAAGCTATTGATGTCATACGATGATGCTGCGGTTGTTATAGAAACGGATTATTCCACTGAATTTTGGGGGTGATGGTAATTCACATGGAGCTGAAATAAATGTTTTTATAAATATCTATTGTTGTAATAATTTAAGAACTTTAAACCAACTTCCATAAATATAACTTTTAATTTAATAAATTAAAAGTTAATTTATTATTATTAATTTTAAATTATTAATTATTAATTAATAATTTAAGTTAATTATTAATTTTAAAAACTGGAAATTTAAAGATCATATAAATTCAATAGCTAGTAAGTTAAGATACATTTTGTTCAGGTTTTATCACCTAAAAAAATATATTAATTCTGATTTACTTTTGAGAATATATTTTGCTTGGGTTCAATCTCGTATACAATATGGAATTTTGATTTGGGGTGGCGACTTTTATTCAAATATCAAGCCTTTGCTTACTATACAAAAGAAATTTTTACGTTACTTTCCTCTTAATAATCTTTTAAATTCACGGCAGTTATATGTTCTCAATTGCCTTATTTTTCTGAAGAAATATCCTGGCTATGGCACGATAAACCAAAATTTTTCCTATAACCTTCGCAATCATAACTACTATAATATACCTATTCCTCACAAAGAAATATACAAAAAACACTTCCAATATCTTTCTGTCACTTTTTTTAATAAACTTCCAAGAGAAATTCAATCTCAAACTAACATTAAATACTTTAAGAAATTGTGCATTGCATATATTTTGAATCTAAATAGCATTGAGTCCTTATTCTAATTTTGTCAGGTTTAAATATCACCATTTATTCATTTTTTCTCTATAAACTTAGAAATTGCCAGCCAAGCCATTTTGTTTTCCTTTTCTTATTTTTTTTATTCTTGTATTTACAAAACAACTTCTTCCACTATAAACCAAATCGATTTTTTTTATCTTACTTTTAACAAAGATATTCTGTGACCCCATGGACGAGCGGTAGCTCCTTTGGGATATTCATGTACTGGATCACTTGTATTTTTTCTGTTCTGTTCTTGTTTGTTTAATAAATTTTTATTTATATTTATAAATAAACCTACCTTCTTGAGAGATATTTTAAAACTACTATTTTAATTAATTTTAATATTTATTTATTTTCTGATTATTTTAAGATAGCAATAGTTAACTATTAATTATCATTTGCGAAACGCGTTATCTCATTTGCGAAATGTACGCTGAAAATGCCAAATATTGCAGTTCAATTCCTCTTCCATAGGACTCGTCTACTCACGGCAACCATGTTCATAGCTCTTCTCCTGGCGGTATGTCAGTAGTCCCTTTTCTATGGATGCGATTCAGATGAGTGAATCACTCAGGGTGAACAGTGTTAGTGAAACAGTGTGAATGAGCCTTTATTAAACAAATCACCAGTCGTTTTCCATTAAGTTATTCAACATATTTCTAATAAGCAATACATTTCTCAAATTAAGTATCGATTTCTAGAAACCCCCTCTTCCACGTCGCCAAGACTTTCCAAGACAAGAAATGCCAAATATTGCAGTTCAATTCCTCTTCCACAGGACTCGTCTACTCACGGCAACCATGTTCATAGCTCTTCTCCTGGCGGTATGTCAGTAGTCCCTTTTCTATGGATGCGATTCAGATGAGTGAATCACTCAGGGTGAACAGTGTTAGTGAAACAGTGTGAATGAGCCTTTATTAAACAAATCACCAGTCGTTTTCCATTAAGTTATTCAACATATTTCTAATAAGCAATACATTTCTCAAATTAAGTATCGATTTCTAGAAACCCCCTCTTCCACGTCGCCAAGACTTTCCAAGACAAGAAATGCCAAATATTGCAGTTCAATTCCTCTTCCATAGGACTCGTCTACTCACGGCAACCATGTTCATAGCTCTTCTCCTGGCGGTATGTCAGTAGTCCCTTTTCTATGGATGCGATTCAGATGAGTGAATCACTCAGGGTGAACAGTGTTAGTGAAACAGTGTGAATGAGCCTTTATTAAACAAATCACCAGTCGTTTTCCATTAAGTTATTCAACATATTTCTAATAAGCAATACATTTCTCAAATTAAGTATCGATTTCTAGAAACCCCCTCTTCCACGTCGCCAAGACTTTCCAAGACAAGAAATGCCAAATATTGCAGTTCAATTCCTCTTCCATAGGACTCGTCTACTCACGGCAACCATGTTCATAGCTCTTCTCCTGGCGGTATGTCAGTAGTCCCTTTTCTATGAATGCGATTCAGATGAGTGAATCACTCAGGGTGAACAGTGTTAGTGAAACAGTGTGAATGAGCCTTTATTATACAAATCACCAGTCGTTTTCCATTAAGTTATTCAACATATTTCTAATAAGCAATACATTTCTCAAATTAAGTATCGATTTCTAGAAACCCCCTCTTCCACGTCGCCAAGACTTTCCAAGACAAGAAATGCCAAATATTGCAGTTCAATTCCTCTTCCATAGGACTCGTCTACTCACGGCAACCATGTTCATAGCTCTTCTCCTGGCGGTATGTCAGTAGTCCCTTTTCTATGAATGCGATTCAGATGAGTGAATCACTCAGGGTGAACAGTGTTAGTGAAACAGTGTGAATGAGCCTTTATTATACAAATCACCAGTCGTTTTCCATTAAGTTATTCAACATATTTCTAATAAGCAATACATTTCTCAAATTAAGTATCGATTTCTAGAAACCCCCTCTTCCACGTCGCCAAGACTTTCCAAGACAAGAAATGCCAAATATTGCAGTTCAATTCCTCTTCCATAGGACTCGTCTACTCACGGCAACCATGTTCATAGCTCTTCTCCTGGCGGTATGTCAGTAGTCCCTTTTCTATGAATGCGATTCAGATGAGTGAATCACTCAGGGTGAACAGTGTTAGTGAAACAGTGTGAATGAGCCTTTATTATACAAATCACCAGTCGTTTTCCATTAAGTTATTCAACATATTTCTAATAAGCAATACATTTCTCAAATTAAGTATCGATTTCTAGAAACCCCCTCTTCCACGTCGCCAAGACTTTCCAAGACAAGAAATGCCAAATATTGCAGTTCAATTCCTCTTCCATAGGACTCGTCTACTCACGGCAACCATGTTCATAGCTCTTCTCCTGGCGGTATGTCAGTAGTCCCTTTTCTATGAATGCGATTCAGATGAGTGAATCACTCAGGGTGAACAGTGTTAGTGAAACAGTGTGAATGAGCCTTTATTATACAAATCACCAGTCGTTTTCCATTAAGTTATTCAACATATTTCTAATAAGCAATACATTTCTCAAATTAAGTATCGATTTCTAGAAACCCCCTCTTCCACGTCGCCAAGACTTTCCAATCAAATCCAGTGACCGATTAAAATATACCAATGAGAGCAGAGCATAACCAGAAAACCACCCACGCTCATTCATGATTTCTCATTCATCTTTGAAGGGATAGTACTGCGGCTTCACCCATAGCACTTGGGGATGCTAAATAATAAATACGCTTGAGCCAGCACGTTTGGCAGAAGCGTGTAATCTTTTATGTGCTATATTGGTCATAGGCTGGTTTTATGTATTTTTTCTGTGTTGGCATATGTAATTGAGAGTAGTAATCATAGGAAGAGCGAATCTCTGATTCTGATTAAATGTCTAACTTATAGTTCAGCCCCAAAAAAATAAGTGCGTGTTCCCCAATTTTAAATTCTTTGTTTATTTTAAATATTCATTGATGGACTGTAACCAGGAGTTCTTCCCCAATTATCAATTCCCTTATTATTTTTTAATTTAATGATTATTTTTGTATCCACGATGAAAAATATTTGGATAAAAAAATAAGCGCCAAAACATCATATCATTCACACCTCGCCAAAACCACCAATCTAATTATTCTAGGATCAGCGTTTTCTTCAGCATTTTTTAAGAATAATCGAGGTACCATAGATGAATCGACGATCTGTCACGTGACAAAAATTATTTTTATTTTTTGGTACAACTCAGAAAATAATACTCAATGATAATCTACAAAATTACAATCATTAGTAATAATTACGACTCGATTTTTCTTTTTCGGATCGCTAAACGATGATCAGTGTAAGATGAAAAACCCTGTCTTATTTTTAAAAGTGGCAAATAGAAAAATTTCGATCCAATTTTGACTTTTTTCTCCGTGTCAATAATTATCAATTTCAAACCCTTCCATGTTAACAACAATCACTTAGCCGTTGAGCAACCCGCCCTCTCTTAATTCTCCCCCGCTGTGAAGAGAGGGCTTTTCGAGTCAATATTAACACTCCGGAAGAGTTGACAGAGGGGTGCCTCACTGTGTCAACTGAAGCCCCTTTGATGGAGCTGATGGGCAAATAAATCCTGCTCTGCCTTTGCTCGAGTGCTTTAAACGAGAAAGTTTCTAGTGTCAAGCAATTGAAGAGCAATTGAAAATGCTCCTTCTCCGACAACCTCATTTTAAAAAGCTTAAATGAATCTCTTACTAGAACTTGGCATCTTCTAATTAAAGATACCTTGGTTAATAATATCCCGCTTAATCACAGTTCTTTTGTTAATTAATTAGTCAACTTGTTTTTTACTTAATCTAAGAACGGTTTTCAGGTTTAGAGAAGGAGAATCAAAGTAGGGTTTTTATCGTGTGCTTGACCACGGCTTACTACGGCTACCACGGCTTACTTACCATTACAGGATGACCGAGATGCGGAAATCTTTAAAAATGTAGATGGCAATAGTTAACATCTAGCAAAGCAAATCCACAGAGTTGGAGGCGGGGCTTAATAGCCAACAGTCAGCAGTTACGTCTTGAAAAACAAGCCTTTGTTTTTCCTTATTTGTCAGTGTGTGTTTCAATAAATGCCTTTTTTGGTCATTTCAATATCTCTATGCTTTTAGTGTTCACGGATCTTCGTAATAAAAATTGTGTCGTAATTATTATTGGCGATGGATAATTTTCATGATTATCAGTGATCAGGGTTGCTGATTTTTTTTTATTAAAAAATTTAAAAAAATCGGATTTATTTTATTTAAATCGGATTTATTTTATTTAAAGCAGATTTTTTTATTTAAATGAATTACTAGCTCTGAACTTCCTGATACTGGTTAATAATATACTGATATTGTAATGCCAATGTATTATAATAGTTTAGGATTACTTAATATCCCAATTTTGATCTATTCATGCAGTAATGTATTGAATTAATTTTAGGAAGAAGTTTGCTGCCATTTCATGGTGAGATGCCCAAGCCCATCCTAAAATGGTGAAAGACCAATTATACTATCAGTTACTAAAATTTTTATCCTTTCTGCCAGATACCCAATTATGAAATCAATATTAGCTTTAATAGAAATTGTGATCGATTTCTAAAAAAAATATGCCTCATTTTTGTGTACAAATTTTAATCAATCTTTGAATTATAATAATTCAGTTAAATTAATTTTACAAAAATACTATGCATACTTATTTCTTTAAAATAATAATTAGTAATAAAAATAAAATCAAATAAGAAAATCATTGACAGTCATATACATAGAGAATAGAGCTCTATTCATTGTAGTTATGTAAAAGAAAACAATAGTTTGGAAAACATGACTAGCTATAAAAGCAAGCTTACGATAAAACTCATTCACAAGCTTGTATTTTAAAAAGTTGATGTGTCAGATAAAAAATTAAAATATTTTAATTCTTGTTCAGTTTATCACAATTATTGATTCCAAACCCTGCTATTTACCCCTTTTCGTCGTAAATATTTTTGTTATTGGTAGTAAAATGTGTTCTTGAAATATCTTCCAGTTTTACATATCTAGCAGAATTAAAAAAAATGTAATACAAATAATCTTGCAAACCATTTTAAAGCATACAACTATTTTTTTTATTTAAATTGTGTCAGTTTAACATTTTTGATTTATATCAGTGATTTTTAAAAAAAATCAAGTGATTTAAATCAAGCAACCCTGTCTGTGATTATTATTTTATGGGTGTTATATAGTTTTATCTAAAAAAATATAGTTAATTGGTACTTACATAATATACCGTCGACCGTTCAGCATCAGCTGTCGTTAAATTTAGTGGCACATCTATACAACAGTCAATAGACTTCAATAAAGTTTTCGAATTCAGCGGCACAGTCTATTGGATAATACGTAAGAAACAATTTTAGTCATGTGAAAGTTGAAAGATCACCAAATCGCCAAAGGATCTGAAAAATACTGAAGAGAACGGCTATACAGGCGTACCTATCTCAATTATCCTATCTCAAAAACTAATTAGAGATACGAGAAAAATGTCATCTACAAAGTTGTAGGACAGCATCAATTTAGTACGAAAATACACCTTGTGTAGAGAAATATCTTGAATAGAACCCCTCAACGCAGGCTCAATTACGTAGAATTTTCAAAGTTTTTACCCCCTCAAAACGCTCCTTATAACCGAAAAATGATAAAGTCATTTATATAATTGAATCGTCAGTTTGAAGAAGGGAATAAGTACAAAAAATGACAAATTGGCCTTTTGTGCTCAAAACAATTTTCAAGCTTTGCTCTACACATGGGTGAAAAGAGGGGAAAAATAACTAACCCTATAGGGAGATATCGCCCCTTGAAGTTGTGAAATTGATGTCCATTCATTGTATTTTTTAATCTAATTTAGAATTAAATGTAATTTGTCTTTCTTTTCATATTCTTTGTGCTGTGAACTAAGTTAAAATAAAATGTTCTCTTAATTTAAATTGTTTTTTCAAACTTTTTTATGCAGGCAATGTTTGACTCCATTCATATTCACTCACTCCATTGATACTGCTTTAATAGCTCAGTTTCACTATAATTTTGAATTTTATTTGTCTTTTTCTTTTTATTTCACCCTTTTGTGGTGTAAACTCAGGAGAAATATAATTTAAATGTGAATTTAAGGGTTTTTTAAAGATTTTTTCATCAGAAATATTTCAAAAGGTGGAAGAAGGGAATAAGTCCATCAGCTTATTTTGACTGTAAAATATTTTTGAATATACTTATATTTGTTTTGATGATTTCTCTTTTTCCTTAACAGGGTTCTGAACTTCCAGTAAAAATTTGGTGGTTATACGAAGAAAATTCCATTACTTATACAGTTTTTTTCGATTTTCTGAAAACTTGGTTTTTGGACTTATTCTCTTCTTCAAACTGACGATTCAATTCATAAAAAGGATAATTTATCATTTTCCGGTTATCAGGAGCGTTTTGAGGAGGTAAAAACTTTGAAAATTCTACTTAATTGAGCGTGCGTTGTAGGAGTTCTATTCGAGATATTTCTCTACACAAGGTGTCTTTTCGTACTAAATTGATTCTGTTCTACAACTTTGTTGCTGGCATTTTTCTCGTATCTCTAATAGTTTTTGAGATAGGTACGCTAATTCCTTAACTTTTGCCGTTAGGGAGCATTAAAAGCGGTGTCATTGGAAAGATCACAGACATTTTACTAGGGGTAGGCATCAGATTTTTGGAAATACACTAGCGGAAATAAAAATCCCAACACCAAGAAGGAAAGGAGATATCACAGTCAAATTTATTTCTATGATTGCACATAGTATCAATGTGAATTGCTTAAAAATTCAGCCTTCCTGGATATTAGGGGGCCGAGAAAAACAGGGAGGAGTGTTGTCTCCATAGGTGTCCATTACCTCCGTCACACGTCATGGTATTGAGTGACAGGGGCTCTAAATGACTTTTGAGGGATTGGAGGACTATGTTGCCTCCTCAGGTAGTCCAAATTCATATGGTGCACCAGCGGACGTTGCATACCGGGCTAGGTGATTTCTCCTCTTTCTCCGGACATGTTTTGTGAGCGTTAGTTTTTACGAACGGATAGGCCAGGGTAAAAATGCATCATAGGGGGTTAAGAAGAAAGCTTGGACATTGCATAAAACACGTGTTTGTGCATTTTTCTCTTGAAATTTGTCCCCAGGACAGTTCTGAAGGTAAGGACGGACAACCGGCTAAAAAACCTTAATGAAATAGCTCTGGTTGGCCAAAGTACCAGTAGATCATACTGAGGACAACCGGCAGTGGGATGGATGTCGTTTGCAGTACTGCGGATTGTCCGTTCGGTCCGCATAGCTTTTTACATCTTTGGCAATAAACAAGGGGCTGAAAATGGGCATTTCTGTTTCCAGTAGTGCACGAAATAAGGAAATGAAAATCCCAATTTCATGACATTGTGTTTATGAGAGAATCCTGATTCGGTTTGGAGCACCACGACGGTTGGGTATGAGTTTGAAGACACAATGGAGAAAGCGCACTCAGCTGATGATTTTCTAATCGTTCCACGGAGTGGTGATGCAGGATAACGGAGTGGGGATGCATTGGATTCCATTTCTGCAACTCCTGAGTATGATTCACCAGTACTTTTTCTAACCAGAGCTGCGTCATTGAGATTTTGCAGCCGGTAGACCGTCCTTACCTTCAGATCTGTCCTGGGGACAAATTTCAAGAGAAACATGCACAACCACATGTTGTATGCAAAGTCCAAGCTTTCTTCTTAACCCGCTAGGTTGCATTTTTACCCCGTCTTTCCCGTTCTCTAGAACCAACACCCACAAAACAAGTCCGGTCAATGAGGAGAAATCACCTAGCCCGGTATGCAACGTCCGCTGGTGCACCATATGAATTTGGACTACCTGAGGAGGCAACATGGTCCTCCAATCCCTCAAAAGTCATTTAGAGCCTCTGTCACTCAATACCATGATGTGTGACGGCGGTAATGGACACCTATGGAGACAACACTCCTCACCTATTTTCTCGGCCCCCTAACATCCAGAAAGGCTGATTTTTTAATCAAGTCACATTAATACTATGTGCAATCATAGAAACAAATTTCACTTTGATATCTCCTTTCCTTCTTGGTGTTCGGATTTTTATTTCCGCTAGTGTAGTTCCAGGCATTTTGAAGAAAATGCCGTGATAAGGTTCACGACTGGACACCCTGTATATATCCCCAAAATGTTAGATTGGCAGTTTTTACGAATTTAAACTATATGTTTTCGTTAGAGTTTTATGTTTTGATAAAAAATATTTTTCATCATAAATTAATCATTATTACCAGAGTAAAATCGTATTATTCTGGAGGGGGGTGTAGTTATTATTTTTAATCGAAACCAATAAAACTCAAAATAATATGATCATGAGGTTTTTTACACAAACAAAGCTCAATTTTTACTCAAAATGTAATGTCCTTTATCAAATGTTTGAAAAAGGGAAGAAGTCCAAAAAGCAAGTTTTGAGAAAATTGATAAAAACTCTATAAAAATAGAATTTTCGTTGTATTTTTTACTGGAAATTCAGGACCCTATTGAGAAAAACCAGAAAATAATTAATGAAAAAAACCTTTTCAAAGAACAACGTTTTTAAATGCACTAATGTTTTAGTCAATAACAACAACCTCTTAACATTGTCAACCTTTATTTAAGAAATAAGATCAAAAGCAACAAATACAAAATCTCACGACTATTTATGAATAGACAAGCAGTTACAGACATAGTTAATATTATTTACCACAAATACAGTTAATGTTATTTAACACAGATAGAGTAAACATATAACACAGATACAGTAAATATTTATATACAGATAAGTCACTCTCACATCCTTCCCCTCTGATGACTCCTCCAGATATAAAATTCTTACACAATTTACACTTAAAACACATGTCAATAAAAGTAAAAGAAATCGATCAAGTATATATTACACCCACTTAATACACTCAGCAAAATATCTAGGTCTTCTTACAATTCTTCCACTTCTCGTCCTGTTTGGAATCAAACTTGCTAGTTTAGTTTTGACATCTTTATTGTCCCTAAAAATAGGTACATTATTCAATTCTGTTTCACTATGAGACCCTGATTCAAGAGAACATCCAGTTGGTCTCAGAAATCTACGATTTCTAACTAAAGTCCTACCATTCTGCTTTTGCACAATATAAGCCCTTGGATTTTTGTGTTTCGACAAGATCCTAGCCAACTCCCAAAACCCATTATCATTTTGCAAATAAACCGTTTCACCTGCACTCAAATCCCTCAGCTCCGATGAAGCCGATCTGTCGTAAGACTGTTTCTGTTCCCTCTGTCGATTTAGCAATCTCTCCCCAACATCCGCAAAAATTTCAGCATTTAACAACTTAGAGCTGATGGGTAACCTAGTTCTTAACCTTCGATTGAAAAGCATCTGTGCTGGGGACAAGCCCAACCCAGATATGGGGGTATTCCTATATTCCATTAAGCTTATAAGCCATTCCTTACCCTCTTCATTGGCTTTTCTGAGCATCATTTTGGCTATACCAACGGCTCTTTCGGCCATACCGTTACTCTGGGGATACCTTGGACTAACAAAAATACATTCGAAGTCCCAGTCCTTGGCGAATGACCTATATTCAAAGCTGTTAAATGGACTGTTATCACTAACAATAGCATTTGGTATACCGAATTCCGCGAAGATTACCCTTAGATGAGATTTTATCTCAGTTATACTTTTGTTTCTTAGTTTCCTAATGTCTAACCATTTAGAAAAGTAATCAATTAATACCAAATAACTATTATTCCCAAACTCCATAATATCTATTCCAATTTTTTCGAATGGTCTATCAGGAATTTCATGTGGCCGCAATGGCTCTTTTGCATTACTCCTCTTAAACTTCTCGCATATCTGACATCTAGAAACTGTTTCCTCGATTTCTCTCCCCGGGGATTCACGGTTAAGCGGGGGGAAATTCGCCAATCCGGCGATAAGTGTGCCAGCTTTGCCGCTGTCTGGTTTCCATGGTTGTAGTTAGGGATGATGATGCAATACCGACCGCCGCGCCACCGTGACGCAGGCGTATTGCTGGATGCTTGCGTGCAATGATGACGATGCAAGCGTTAAGCCAATGGGAAGAAAGATTTGCCGCTTGTTCCATGCCCTAATATTATTATACTACAAGTATATAGTAGAAAGTTAGTGGCAACACTTTGGGTTAGATGTTTGTTGTTGGTTTGTTATCTAGACATGAATAAGCGTATGAAATACCGTTCCTGAGGAAAGTCGTTTTTCTGTCTTTTTTGTAGCTATTACTTGTAAATATGAACAGTTTCTTTTGGTTTTTAATACTTTCTATCTGGTCTTTACTTGATTCTGATATTGTCTCAATCGTAGGATGCACCAGTCGGCGGTTCCTTGATCGCGAAATTCGTAATTGCGTCTTGCCTTACGAGGGCGGTTTAACCCAAATCGATGGGTGTTAAAAATAGATAGGGGGGGGGTCTCCCCCCACTCACTACCATCAAATTTATTCCCTAAAAACTTTATCTGTTAAAAAATGTGTTTTTTTGGTGATTCTGATGATCGAACTTTAAAATATTGTGTTCTGTCGCGTTTTGGCAAAATGCTTGTAACTATTAGCATTTTCTGTTGGTTTTCAATACTTTCTACCTGGTCTTTTCTTGATTTTGATAATGTTTAGGTCGTAGGATGCGTCGGTCGGCGGATCGTGATCGCGAGATTCGTGATTGCGACATGCTTACGAGGGTGGTTTAACCCAAATCGATGGGTGTTAAAAATAGATAGGTGTGGGGGGGTCTCCCCCCACTCATTACTATCAAATTTATTCCCTAAAAACATTTATTTGTTAAAAAATGCTTTTTTGGCGACTCTGATGATCAAACTTGAAAATCCCGTGTTTTGGCGAAATCTCGCCAAGTTGGCGGATTTCCCCCCGCTTACCAGTAATATCCCCTCTCCCCATACCCGGCCAATACATGATTTCTCTAGCCCTACTCTTAGATTTTTCTATACCAAAATAGGATTCATGTATTAACTCAAGCATTGCATTTCTTAAAACTTTAGGAACAACGATTTTATTATCAAGAAAAAGCAGTCCCTCCTCAATCTGTAAGTCCTTTTGTAACTTGAAAAAATGTCGGACCCCTCCAGGTTCTTTGTTTAATTTATCGGGCCAACCCTTTTGACAATAATTATACACAACACTAAGTTCCACATCATTTTTTAAAGCATTTCTAAATTGAACCCTTTTAGCCTCGCTCATTGGCAAATGCTTAGAAAGAGTATGCACAATGTATAACATTTCAGGATCATCCTCTACCCTATCCTGTATATTAGCACGAGACAAAGTATCGACCAAATACATAAATTTACCAGGTACAAAACGAATTGTAAATTGAATTCCCTCTTAATAAATTTATTTAGATTTCTGGGATCCAAACAGATGCGCAATTTGCCATTGGGCTTTTCAACCACAACAAGGCTGTTAACCCAATCAGTAGGCTTGTCAACAGCTGTCACAATACCATTTTTTTCCAGATCTCTAAGAGTCTGTCCCAGCTCCTGCATTAAGGACTGTGGGACCCTTCTTGGAGGGTCAGTTATTGGAACGGCACCTTCCCTAATCTCTATATGATAAGGAAGACCAGGAAATATACCCAAACCCTCAAAGACATCACCATACATTTTAAACACCAGATCCCTATTTAATACCAGATCAATATTATCAATTCTCTGTATTAATTTAAATATAACGCAAGCACTTAAGCCCAATATAGGTCTACTATCTACATCAACAACAACAAAATTTAATTTAATATTTGAGCACTTTTTAGTTGAACACAACAAATTAATTTGACCTTCCGGCTTTAGTTGATAATTACCATATGACAATAGCAAGAAATCAGATTTACACAATGAGTCCTTACTTAAATTCATACTTTCCAAATATTTCAGAGGCAGAACATTTACTTCAGCCCCTGTATCTAATTTAAAATTAATTATCTTACCGTTAACACAGACATTCTCGTTCCAAACGCTGCCCCGTGGATGAGTGGACACCGAGTCTATATACAACGGCAATGGAGTATCCCCCGGTAGAGAGTTACCCGGAGAATCAGTTTGCCTGATCTCATGAATAGCTCCAACTCCACCCCCTGATTGCACAGGACCTCTGCCTCTAGCCGGGCACATGACGGCAAAATGATTCTTTTGTTTGCATATATTACAAGTTTGATTGAACGCTGGACACTCTCTCCATCTGTGTCTTCTACCACACTTTCTACAGGAAAATTCCGAAGACCCCGATGATCGCTCCATACCGTGAGCCCTATTTGATACCGCATCAATTTCCTTCTTAACCTGGACATTAGCATCACAAATCCTCTGGAACTGTTTAGTGCCGGTCTCTACTGAACGCACATAGTCACTCGCCTTTCGGAGGGTCAAGTCGGGCTCTCTCAGAAGGCGTTCCTGAAGAGCCTTGTTTTGCAATCCAAGCACAATCCTATCACGGATTAGAGACTCCTCCTGGTCACCAAACTCACAGGATTTTGCAAGAGTTTTGAGCTCCGTTAGGTAAAGATCCACTGTTTGTCCCTCCTGCTGAGAGCATGTAAAGAATTTAAATCTCTCAAAAACAATGTTTTTTCGAGGTATACAATATCTCTCAAACTCCTCCAAGACACTTGAAAAATTCTCACCGTCATGGTTAAAGGTATTGTAGATCGCAACTCCTTCATCACCTATGCAACTAAGAAGAACAGCCAGTTTTATAGCATCAGGCTTCTTATGCCGCTCACTTGCTATCAAAAAGTTTTTGAAACTTTGCATCCACTTATTCCAGGCCACTGGTACATTACCACACGAAAAATCCATAGGACCAGGTGGCCTAAACGTTTCCATTTCCATACTATCGGAAGACATAGTTTTTAGGAGCACGGGTTCGTTACCGTAGAACTGACACCATGTTTTAGTCAGTAACAACAACCTCTTAACATTGTCAACCTTTATTTAAGAAATAAGATCAAAAGCAACAAATACAAAATCTCACGACTATTTATGAATAGACAAGCAGTTACAGACATAGTTAATATTATTTACCACAAATACAGTTAATGTTATTTAACACAGATAGAGTAAACATATAACACAGATACAGTAAATATTTATATACAGATAAGTCACTCTCACAACTAAAAAGTATAAAATAATTTTTTGCAACTCCTTGTAAAACGAAAAACGTGGGGATCATGCAATAATATTTACAGCTACTACTCTTGTCACTCTATTTACCATTATATCCACAGTTAAAAATTATTTAACCTTTTACAGGCCGAATTAAGATCCAGGTATATTTTAATTAATTTTTTTACATAAAATACCTTCTAATGGTCCAATTAAGAGAAATTATTAATATGATGGCGGTAAAAAATTTTTAAGTGTGATTTTCACCATGTTCCCAATTGGGAACATTGGCCACTTCCGACTATACTTCGACCGGGGAAGCACGCATAGACTCAAATGATAAACAAATCAAATAAACCCAAATCTTGTGGAATAACTTACAAAATCAACCTTAATTACAGTTTATCTTTGTGTTTAAGCTGTAATTTTATAGAAATTTCAGAAATTTGAAAACAATTTAATTACAATTTCATGCAAAATACCAAAATTTTATATCATTATGTAAGTAAATTTTATACACTAGCCTTAAAAATACAATGTTAAATTTCAGATACTATCTAAAACAACTAAAATATATAAAAGGGATTAATTAATTTTAATTTTCCTATTATTAAAAGCCAAGTTATTTTATAACACAAGAAAAATATTGAAATTATTGTACATTTATAAATATGCTTTAAAATGGATTTTAATAATTTGTACAAAAATAATGATTAAAAATTTGAGTAATGAATTAAATAATTGGTTTTTGAATGTAACATTAATACATTTATAAGAAAATTTCACTGTCATTACTAAATAAAACATGAAACATTGTATCCTTACTTTCTTATGCAAAACGCATTTAGGATTCCATATTTTCAAAATTTATTTCTTATGTATAATAAATAACACAATACCAGACATGTGAATCTACTAACCTTTCTTTTTTACTAGTATAAATTCTCTGCGATAAGTTATGAACTTTGGAAAGCCGACTTATTCAATGTTTATACACATTCATCATTTCTCTGAACAAAATCGTAGATTCAAACGAAAAAAAAATATACAATCAAAACCAAAAACAAACCAGCTATTTCTTTTCTGAAAGGGAATTCCCCTTTAAGCAATTATATAACCTTTTTATACTTTACGAAAAAGAAATACTCCCGTTCTACAGAGTTCTATAGTACGTACAACGCCATACTGCAAACTCGGTTTCCCGTGAATAGCGGCGACAGGCCAATGTTCCCAATTGGGAACATGCATGTTTCGCAAGTTACCACAAGCGTGTTTTTAATAGCTATTAATGATACAGAGGATATCTATTTAAGGTAAGTCTTTGCCAATATTCTTACCAAATTTTGGAAACCTAGGACAATATTTCGATTTTTCATGAATTATTTTGTGTACCTCTATCAAAAAGCGTAAAAATGGCCTATTTTAAGATTTTTTGTATTTTTTTCCTATAAAGATAGATACTTCGTTTGAATTTTAAAAAATCAAGTCATCTTTCAACTGTACATGGTAAAATTTTCAACAGTATACTGATAGTAGCTATTTTTTTATGAATTTTCAAACACGATGTTCCCAATTGGGAACATTGGCCTGTAAAAGGTTAAATGAATGATGAAATTAAGTTGGATTAAATACCTAATGCATGATCCCCACGTTTTTCGTTTTACAAGGAGTTACAAAAAATTATTTTATACTTTTTAGTGCATTTTAAAAACGTTGTTCTTTAAAAAGGTTTTTTTTCATTAATTATTTTCTGGTTTTTAGTTTTGTTGTGTAAAGTTTAGAATTCGCGACCTGAACCCCTGAACGCCTTCCAATAATTTGATTCCTTTCTCTTTTTAATAAAACTTAAAAGTGTTTTTTTCTGAACTTTAAGGCTAAGCGCGCACTAAGAGACTTCTGTCTCGGCGACTTAAAACACTAGTCACTCGAGAGCAATGCATTTCTATGAGGAAATTCTTGGCCTAGTGATCTTGGTCTCGTCGCCATGTGCGCGCACTCTAGCTTCTTGCAATATAGCCAGGTAGCCAGGGAAGCAATTTTGTCTTTGTCTCCTAGTGGCGCGCTTAGCCTAACACATGGCTTTACTCTGTTTTGTTAAAATCATTGCACAGTTTTTGCCTCTAGATATTATTCAGATGACGTTGGAAATTTTTGAAACACTAGTAATATAAAAAAGTGTTTTAAAAAATATATTGGTGACAAACTTTTCAGTAACTAATTAATAAAGTCAGTCCCTTAGATGTATTACAAATACAAAACTTGCATGAAGTACTGCATGTATACTGTGTATTACTTTTATTCTTACAAATTTTCATTTTACTAATATTTTATACAACACTTCTAAAGCCATCTTGATAACGAGAGGAAGCAAACTGCACAACAATGATTTTTTAACAATAAGGTCCTATAGTTGAACTTCTAAACTTTAAGTCCCCCTGGGGGTTTAGGGACAGCAAATTGAACCGAACTAACGAGATAATATCGTATTGTCATCCAGATCTGAACTATGTTCAAAATTTCAAGTCTCTAGCTCATGGGGAAGTATGTTTAAAATTGATTACTAAATTCCTCCCGAACAGACAGATAGACGGACGGACGGACAGACAAGATTGAAAGCGACCTAATAAAAACGTTGTAAAAAGGGCAATCATCGAAACAAATATAAGTACATTCAAAAACATTTTACAGTTAAAAAGATGATGGACTTGTATTCCCTTTTTCAACCTTATGAAACTTCAAGTGAAGAAAAATCTTAAAAACCACTTAAATTGACGTTAAAATTATTATACTTATGCTTAGTTCACAACACAAAAGTGAGAAATAGAAAGATTAAGACAAATAAAATTTAAAAACTATCATGAAACTGAGTCATTAAAGCAGTATCGAATATAAATAACGTATATTAATGAAGTCAAACATTCCCTGGATAAAAAAAAACTTAAAAACACTTTAGCAAATTTATTTTGGCCTATTTTATACACCACAAAGAATAAGAATAGAAGGAAATAATAATTCAATTCCAAATTAAATGAAAAAATGCAATGAATGGACAACGATTTCGCAACTTCAAGGGGATATATCTCCCTATAGGGGTAGTTATTTTCCCACTCTTTCAACTCATGTGTAGAGCAAAGCTTGTAGATTGTTTTGAGCATAAAAAGTCAATTTGTCACTTTTTGGACTTATTCCCTTTATTAAACTGGTTATTCAATTATTTAACCAGGTATTGGCTATCAAGCATTAAATATGAACACTATAAAAACAAGATCCAAAGAGGTTAACTCAGCTTTATCCCTCCCGACAACCTGTTTGCCTCCCCCAAAAATGTTCGAAAAGTGCGAAATCCCTCAGCAGCGCTCACTCCTCTGAACATGCGCACGCAGGGTTGCGCCGCACCCTCACTCAAAAGTGTCTCTCAGCCGGAGTCCGGCTCCAGATTGCGCTCCGGTTTGGAAGACTCCCGAAGCGCTTCTCCGGGAATCGGGATCCGACGAATCGGCGCCAGTCATACTCCCACGTGGTCCGGCTGATCCGGCCGAATCCTCCCCACCGACGTTAATTTTGCGGATTAGTGAACCGTTAATATGCTGTGCTGAATATCGTCATTAGTCAAATAATAAGATTTTTTAATATGTGAATTTATAGAGTTAAGTGTTAGTGTGGTTTGTGGTACTTGAACACTCATAGTCGTCTTTGATCTTAACTTTATCAACTAATAGTCGTCTTATGAATAATTTTGGACATTTTGTCTTGGTGTTGTCATTATCAAACGCTATTCCTAAAGTAAGACTATCTTGTGAGTGAACGAAAAATTGGTTTGGTGAACGAACTGTCTCACTTCCTTGTGTTTTCGGATCTTCATTCTTCAACTAACTCGTTTTGATTAGCTGTGCGTGTATATTTATCGTTGGAATCTCGTTGAAAAACCACTTTTGTAACTCCAACACCATTTGGATTATTGGCTATAATCTCTGAATTGGATAGAATTTTTTAATATGTGAATTTATATTTTTAAATGATTGCATTGTTACTCTGCAACTCATAGAGATCTTGGCTCATTAGTTTCTATATGTCTGTATCAAACGTTATTCCTGAAGTAACACTATCTTGGGAGTGAAAAGAATAGGTTTTGAACAAACTTTATAAATACACTGTGTTTTCTTATCTTCGTTCAGTGGTTAAATCTAGAGATCGGCCTTGTGTATGATTTTAACGTTTGAATCACGTTGAAAAACACTTATGTACTTCCTGAAACATTTGGATTATTGGATATAAATATCTGAACTGGATTTTAAAAACGAAAACTGAGGATAATATCCATATAAACAAATCTTGGAATCTAAAATCTTGGAATCATATATAAATCTATGTGAAAGCTTTTCAATTGACATCGATGCTGTGCCCACTTCCATAATAGATAAAACTTCCCATCAGATGTGATCAATAACTTTCAAACACTGACATTGGATATAAGTTCCAAAATTGAACGGATTCAACAATTGAAACATCTATATTGGGGAAAAAAGACGATCTCTTTCATTTACTATAAAGCCGTATTAAAGTGGATTTTGGATTTTTTATTCGCGTCTGAAAAGCATAAGCTTCCACGTAATTGTAGATACATGGTGGATTTCGTGTTGCCTGGGTTTTGAGTTGATATATCACCCTTGTACTGCATCGATGGACATGGAAGGGATATCATACTTCCTACTCGTTTCAGCTATCGTCGTTACAGGTGAGTTCATTTTTTATTATGTGTGATGTGTTTCATGTAAAAGATAATGGGTGTAATAATCGTTACTCTTGTTACTTAACTTGGAAGTTCTGTAAAAGATATCTGCTTAAGGTAATGAAAATGGGCTGTTAAATCGTGTAGCACATTGGTAATTAACGTGGTCTGTACTAGGGATTTCCAATTTTTATGTACTCGAGGGCCTAGATCGAAAGAACAAGGCAAGTGACGACAGTACACTAACTTGTCTCTTTTTTATACATGTATTTTTCGGGTGGTTTTTAACCCATTAACGCCCAAACTATTATTTTTTTGGGCGAATTTAATAAAAATCATGAATCTGGTGTATTTTGCCTCCAATATGGATATTATGAACAAATTTTGTGAAAACAGTCATTACTTTCGTTAAAAAATGCTGATCTAAAAATAGATCACTGGGCGTTCGGAGGATATTTTTTGTCACAGAGCTAAGTAATAGTAGAACCTCAAAAAATCATTAAAAAATATAAAATAAATAGACCTATTAGTATTTTTCTTTAAAAAATGCGTATTTATTTATAAATATGTGGAAAAATAATTAAATAATTATAAAATTAAATAACTTACCCAAGATTTATTACATGAATAGCCTATGTTGAAAGTAATAATAGATGAAAAAGTGGGAGTTGAATCAAGAACTTTAAATTTATAAGTATATTAAAGAAATAATATTTAATAAAATTGTGTATTTAATTTAAATAAATGCATTAGGTAATTTTTTTGTAAATTTTATGGATTAGTTTTATCATAAAATAATGATAGTCATGAAATACAATGTAACTTATTCGGTACATTCAAAATTGCTACGTGTTGAAGCTTTTCGCCGGCCTATTCCTATTAACTACTTATCCAATTAACTTACTATCCTGTCATTACGTCAATTTTAAGGTTGTAAAAGCAGTCTTAGGGCGAATTTAATAAAAAAATTATTACAATTTTCAATTTGAGATTTTTACATCTCCTCCAAAACCTTTAATTATTGTCTAATAATTTTACCTATAATGTATTTCAAAACGAAATGCTTGTATTGACTTAAATTGTATCAGCAAATAAATTAATGTGAATAAACTTGAGTTCATAATACTATTTGCAATCCTGTGATTTACTAAGTAATCAATCAATATTGTCAACCTTTCATTCATCCATCAGAAGAAATTATAAAATTAAACTCACAATAATATAATTTCTTAAGAAAATCAATATTTGTGACCATCCTGAACATTAGTGAGTATTCTCATTTTCATTTTTTACAGTTTATAGTCGAAAAATCTGAATAATCGTATCGCAAGCAACACAGAAAAAATGAACGCCCGAACGCCCAGTGATCTATTTTTAGATCAGCAATATTGGGACCTAATTTTTCACTAAATGAATTATTTTTTACAAAACTCTGCATTGCTAATAGCTACATCTATAAAGATAAAATAAAATCTGAAAAGGATTCAATTTGTGGTATATTTTTATAGATTTCTCGTAAAACATGAACAAAGATGAAAAAATTGCAAAATGAAACCCCAAGGCAAAGTTTTGCCCATCACTGTAACAAAATAAATGTTGCAAACTAAAAAAACACATGATATTATTCTTAAGGAAGGCTTTCTCTTGCCATATGAGCAGTTTTGTTTTTTGTGGGGTAAATTTAAATTAATTTAAAAGACCATTTCTGACCCTATGTTTAGCCATCTAAAAATAGATCAATGGGCGTTAATGGGTTAATATGGAACTTTTTTGGAGAAAGAGGGATGAAGGTTACTTACATGGTATAACTTCATTTCCCATATTGTATCGTCTTTCATAATGGCCGACATGAAACTTTATAGATTTCCATTTTAGAAGTGGTTAGAGAACAGCGTGATAGAGTTATGTAGGCTTGTAAAGTTTAAAAATATAAAGGACGCACATAAAATTTTTATTTATGTATAGATAGATTATTCAAACTTAAATTTCTTAATTTATTTCATTTTCCGGGATGGATGGCCGTGTTTGTTGGAATATATTTCCAAACGTTTCACTCTCTGCTTCGGAGAGCATCCTCAGTAGGGCGTATCACGAAAAACTTTTTTTCGAAATTCAATAAGGCATACTGAAAAAAAGTTGCCTTAGGGGTCACATATTCACCATGAAAAATTTCAGCCCGATTAAAAAATGTTTAGGTCCCCCGGAATTGGGCCAAAGTTTTGGAAATTGCCTCATTTTTCAATAAATTGACCGAAACCTCCAAGATAAAATTTTTATATGAAGTTCATAATTTTTCAAGGATAATCTACTATCCTACCTTATAGTTGGAAGTTGGTTTCATATTTTTACTACTCTTCGTTTAGGAGTAATAATTTTTTTAACATTACAAGTTATTCGTGAAGTTGTTTTTCTTGCATTACTAAAGTTACCATAAATCAAGTTCTATCTACCCTAGAAAGTTGTAGTTTGTGTCATTTTGATTAGAATTTTATTTTCTAACATATTTTATGCCCTGTACAAATTTTTTTGGTTTTGTTTTACCTGAAACACCGTGTATAATTATAAAAATAGTACTAATTTTGTCGTTTACAGTAATATTTTTTTTAAACTCCTATGATATAATTTCGCTAAAAGAAATTTATCCATAAAAATGCACTTGAACTCAGATAACAGTATATAATAATTTAACTTTCATATATTTACTAATAATTCTAGCTATTCCAATTAAATGGAAAGTGTTTGAGTTATCCTTTTTTAAGACTATTTTTTGGTAGAGAGTAAAAATTCTAACTGCAAATTAAACCAACAAAAAAGCCAATATTACAAATTAAAAGTAAAATAAGATTTAGTAGAAATAAGATAATCACTAAGTATTACAGTAGGTATAAAGGAATATATACACTTTTACACATAGTACATACAAACATTTTAATTCCTTTGTTTCTGAAGAAGCATCTAAGAAATCCCATTTAGTTTCGAACTTGGAAAGGAATTTCCTATCCAATAATCTGGATTTAATTAACACATCCCAATTTTTGAACCCACAAATAAGAAGGAAAGCTTCAGTGACTTTCTTCACAATTTTTTCAACTGCTAAGGGTGTGCGAAGGAATTTTGAACTCCTTTCTATCACTCAATCCAGTTTCAACGATTAGCTCGATTTTTTCTTTATTTAAATTATTTAGAAGTGGTGGTTCAGTTAGTCACATAGACTGCCATTTTATGATTTCTACATATCATCCGCCTCGAAATTTACTTGAGAAAGTTTGAAAACCCTTTTTTCTAGAGAATCAGCATAAGGTACTAAGACAATGATCTAAAGGATGTGGTTAAGGTCGAGGTGGATGATATCGATGACGTCATAAACTGGGAGTCAATGATTGTAGCTGAATTACCACTTCTAAATAACTTAAGTAAAAAGAAGAAATCGAGCGAATTATTAAAACTGGATTGAGTGATAAAATTCCTTCGCACACCCAAGCAGTTAAAAATATTGTGAAGGAAGTCACTGAAGCTTTCCTTATTATTTGTGGGTTCAAAAATTGTGATGTGTTAATTAAATCCAGATTATTGGACAGGAAATTCCTTTCCAAGTTCGAAACTAACGGGATTTCTTAGATGCTTCTTCAGAAACTAAGGAATTAAAATGTTTGTATGTACTATGTGTAAAAGTGTAAATATTCCTTTATACCTACTGTAATACTTAGTGATTATCTTATTTCTACTAAATCTTATTTTACTTGTAATTTGTAATATTGGCTTTCTTGTTGGTTTTATTTGCAGTTAGAATTTTTACTCTCTACCTAAAAAATAGTCTTAAAAAAGGATAACTCAAACACTTTCCATTTAATTGGAATAGCTAGAATTTTTTGTAAATATATGAAAGTTAAATTATTATATACTGTTATCTGATTTCAAGTGCATTTTTATGGATAAATTTCTTTAAGCGAATTTATATCATAGGAGTTTAACCCTACAGTGCATACTGATGCCATTTGGCAACACAACATTTTTCCCCATTTCCTACTCGATCTTCCATTTCCAAACGGCAACACCATGCAATAAGTACAATAGATATAACATTTCATCGTATTAGCACTTTAGACTGCCAGTAGATTGCAGCACGGGTATTTTTTGAGACATTTGTTACTAGCTAGTGAGACGAAAGTCAAGAGACAGAAAACACCAAATTAAAAGGACCTTATAAATTCAAATAAAAAAATTTTTCAGCTTGAAACAAAATTGTTTTGAAAAGATAAGTTGTTTTTTTATATTTTTAGAGCATTTGGTTTTATTTCACTTCACAATTAATTTCACAAGAGACACAAATTAATTTCTCAAGGACAAAGTGTTTTGCCAATAAAAAGTAGAAAAAAAATTAAATTAATTTTTTTACTAATTTACACCATAATAGAAGTCACATAAATGATTTTCAAGTGAATGTAAAAAATCATGCATTGTAGGGTTAAAAATATTACTGTAAACGACAAAATTAGTACTATTTTTATAATTATACACGGTGTTTCAGGTAAAAAAAACCAAAATAATTTGTACAGGGCATAAAATATGTTAGAAAATAAAATTCTAATCAAAATGACACAAACAACAACTTTCTAGGGTAGATAGAACTTGATTTATGGTAACTTTAGTAATGCAGGAAAAACAACTTCACGAATAACTTGTAATGTTAAAAAAATTATTACTCCTAAACGAAGAGTAGTAAAAATATGAAACCAACTGCCAACTATAAGGTAGGATAGTAGATTATCCTAGAAAAATTATGAACTTTATATAAAAATTTTATCTTGGAGGTTTCGGTCAATTTATTGAAAAATGAGGCAATTTCCAAAACTTTGGCCCATTTCCGGGGGACCTAAACATTTTTTAATCGGGCTGAAATTTTTCATGGTGAATATGTGACCCCTAAGGCAACTTTTTTTCAGTATGCCTTTTTGAATTTCGAAAAAAAGTTTTTCGTGATACGCCCTAATCCTCAGTGGCAAAAAATCAACTGCTGAGGATGCTCTCCGAAGCAGAGAGTGAAACGTTTGGAAATAAATTCCAACAAACACGGCCATCCATCCCGGAAAATGAAATAAATTACTCTTCAGGTCGTGGAAGTTTTCATCAATTAAATTTCTTAGTTCATGTTTAGTACTTTTTTTCAAAATGAAAACTGTATTCTTTAAAAAAAAATTTAATGGAATCGAACGAGTTTGATTGCTTGTGTTCTTTCAAGTACCAATTCCTGTTCCACATGATTACAAAAAATTAGTTGTTTTCAAATATATTAAATTAACATCCTCTTAAAATAATTAACATTCTTAACTCAATTATTATGTAAGTATTATTTAATAAATATAAATATTTAAAGAGAAAACGCATGTTTCATTTGTTATACTATTGTAGAAAATATTAAAATGTTCTTATCTAAATTAAAATAACATATACTTATCAAAATAAGTTACGGAACAATAAAACAAACAACGATTAAACCATAAACAAATGTGAATTAATATTTTCAACCGTAAATAAACGTTACTTAATATTTAACATCTAAATCATTCAATTTATTCTACAAGTAAATATTTTCTATTGAGATTCCTCTATTTACTGATTTCGTGTTTTTCTGGAGATTTTTGTGTGTTGTATCCTTTTTAATAATTTTCATTTCATTCCCTTCATTCTGATGGACATGGTATTTAAATATTCATAAACGGAAATATGGTTTTTAAATTTTTCAGATAGTTAAGGGCTTGAATGTAATTAGTTTTGATAATAGTGAAGATTGATAAAAACTAAAATGAACACTAATAGATAATGCATGTGAGATAATTATTTTCATAAGTTTATTAATTTATGTTATTCTTTTCTTAATCTTTAAATCATAATTCCAGGAATTTATGAATATTTTATAGTAAATTTTGTTTTAAAAATATTTAGTTTTCTTTATCATTTTTAACGTTATTTTCGTGGCTTTTCTTAGTCCTTCATATTCACAACAATGTTCATTTACATTGTTGTAGATTAGATATTATTTCAAAACAATGATAATTTTCACATTGTTATAAATTATACAAAACAAAAGGTTTGGTGGTTCAATCCCGCTAAACATCTCCATGCACTTTTGGACACCCAAAATAGAAATATTGCTAAATAATTTTTAACTCATAGATTATTATGTTATGTTAATAACTGTTCAATTCATCAATATAAATTGAAAAAAAATTTGTTGATATTTGAATATATAGCGTTAATATAAGCATGACGATATTCAGCGGAAACGTTAACGGAATTGAACCAGCTTGGTGTTTTTTATTTTACCACTCAACCATAGCTCTAAGCTCGGAAGAAATATTTTATTCTCGCTTCAGTTCAGTTCATAAAACACCACATAACTTAATAATGCACGTAAGAGATCAAGCACACACATCTGAAAATGTGTCTCCAAATAACAACAAATAATGCACGTTATACACATAAATTAATTCAATAAACTAGTCACATATTCTGCAGTTAGTAAAGGCAATTCAACAACCTTAACTTGTCCGTCTAGTAATCAAATTTTAACATCTTCCCCACCAGCGATCTTCTTTCACTTTGCAAAACTATTTTAGTACCCCAATATTTCCCCACCACGCAAGAACCCACCAAACGATTGCCACCAACATCTCCAGCCGCTGAATAAATCATAACTAAAGCTCGTACAGAAACTCGTTTTTGTGCCGCTCTCTGCCTTTATTAACGGTCTTCCTCTTACTCACAGAGGAAGAATTCCGTTCGGAACATTTCCGTCAGAGTTATTCGGCAGATAAATATTTCGCGTGTCCAATTCATTTAATAGAGTTTGCGGCAGTCGGAAAAACGCGAGCTCGGTTCTTTTTATCAGCGAAATATGAGGGAATAATTTATGGGATGCGCCACACACACACATGCGCTCTGTATGAGAGAGATAGTTTTAAACTTGGTTTTTGTTGTAGAAATAGGGTTAGAAATGTTGTATGTATGGGGTATGGAATTGCGTCTTTAAGTTTATATTGCTCGTGTCTTATTCCTTCAGACAATTGAATCGTCAGTTGAAAAGAGAAGAAGACCGAGAAATGGCAAATTGCCTTTTTGTGCTCAAACAAATCTAAAAACTTCGCTCTGCGCATGATTGGTATAGAACGAGTATACAGACATAATATAGCCCCATGAACTTGACAAAATCAATGTCCATTCATTTTGTTTTTTTAGTTAACTCGAAATTTAAGTTTATTCTTCCTTCTTTTCTTCTTTGTGCTGTAAACCAAACCCAAATTGTTTATAACTTAAGAGTGGTTTTATCTTTTTCATCCAGTGGATGTTGGACTTCATTGACATTCATCTTTGAACCAACTTTAGAGAAAAATGAATTAAATACAGCCATTCAAGAAAATAATTAATAAATATTTATCTTTGTTGAATATAGTGGATTTGTTCCTAACAATCCAGGGGAAGTGAAAAATCGGAACATACAAGGGGACTTGGAGTCTCAGAGACTCCGCAACTTTCTATATTTTTTAAAAATCGTCTAATTAAGACATGATTATGATATTTCCGTACATTGTTATATGAACATTTATCTCTTGATAGAAAATATTTTCTTTAACTTTATGATGAAAAAAACGTTTTTTCTAGACAATTTTCCAATATATTTAAAATTATTGATGTTATCGAATTATCGTTGCGAAGTCTGGGATAACAGCGTCCCCTGTTACGGGTTAATAGAGTTCATAAAACTTTCCATGAAATAAATTTTCCCAGAAAGTTTTATGAACTCTATTGACAAATCCAGCCGTGAAAGCCTGATGATTTACAACCCCCGTTATGTTTCATAATATTTTATATACTTCTTAAAGTAATTCAGTTAAATAAAAACTAAATTTATGATATTAACCAATGCCTAGAACTTTATATACATCCTTAAGTTTTCTAACGAGTCTCAACATGCAAAAAAACCTTCAAAGACAAATCTGCACTTAAAAAAGATTCAATTATGCCAAAATTCCACTTTTGGCAGCATCTCCCCCTAAGTAATTCTTACACAACAAAAAATGCTCTTTGGTCATTCTCGACGCCATAAAAGAGCTTAAACCCCCAACACAAAACTGGGCCAAACAAGTTCAGAAAACACACACAACACATTCTTTTTCGAGGCGTATTTCTTTCACATCCGGGGGCAGCCAAGAATAAAAGGAAGAAGAATGTTTTGGGAGAACCTCCTTTTTGTCGGGGGCTTAGAAGTCGGATCAATCCCCTCTTTTCTTCCAGGAGTCAGTACAGGTAGAGCCTGAATAGCTTTTTGGGACGGTAATGGACTCGGGAGGAAGCAACAAGTTCTCTCTGACTGATGATGAACAGGTCGCTTCTTGATTTTCTGGTTTGTTGCTCTTCCGTTGTTGGTAAAGGTGATTAGCATTGTGCTGATTCTCGTGGTTTTTATTGGGAGAGTAGTAATCGCTGTTAGAAACTTTTGCGGTGCAATTGCCATGGTTGAGGCAATCGTCCGTTTATTGAGGTTGAATTGTCCATTTGAAAAAGGAATGAGTCCAAAAAAGTTTTCAGAAAATTGCAAAAAATAAAAATATATAATTAAAGGAATCTTCATTGCATAACTATATGATGTTCAATAAAAATTAAAGACCTTATTTAGAATACAAAACAATTATCCAAAAAATGTAGGTATATTTTCAAAAATATTGTACAGTTGAGAGAAAAAGTTGATGTTGAAAGTTGAAAAATCTTGAAAACCACTTAAATTGACTAATAAATTGTATTTCACAGCAAAAAAGTGGAAAATACAAAATTTAAAGCAAATAAAAGTCAAAAAGTAATATGAAACTGAACTATTAAGGCTTTAATTTCATTCGCTTGAAAAAAGAGGTTAAAGCATTTTTAACTTTAAAAAAAATTTTGTTTTGTCTTAGTTCTTAAAGTACAAAGAATTAGGAAAGAAAGAATTAACTTAATTTTCGCGTTAAATAAAATAAACAATGCATGGACATCGATTTCACACTAAATTTTTACTCTTTCTTACGCATCTGGAGAGCGAAACTTGTTGTTGAGCACAAAAAGTCAATTTGCATTTTTAAATTATTCCCTTTTAAAAAAGAATGTGAAGTATTTTTGAGATTAAAATTCACTATGAGGATGTTTCCCCCAATTAAACCTTATTTCTCTTAAAAGTTTTATATCTAAATACTATTTTGCTGATTCAGGTTTTAAATGAAATATTATGACTGCTAGATATGTAACCAAAGATACCTTGTCTGTTTTATTAGGTTTACGTAGCAAGCTTACTTTTAATCAAGTAGTATCAATATTGTTTTTTATGTTTTTAATAATATTTTTCACAAACCTTGAAGTACTCGTAAATCTCAATAACACCAAAAAAAGACAGTGTAGCGGCCTAGTGTCTCTGTTTCTGTTTATTGTTTCAAAAGTTATTTATCTTTTTATAAGTGGCAACACAGATTCAGAATTATTACTATTTTAAGAAATAAAGTTATTATCGCTGTTGCAATCAACAAGTGTGCGGTATATTTATTAGCTCCTAAAACAGTATTAAATATTGAAGTACAGTCGAATCCGCTTAATGTGATCACAGTTAATGTTATCAATCGGAAATGTTATCGAAATCGACAGGTCCCGATCATTCCTATTTAATTTAATGTAGTAAAATATCATGTTTAATGTGATCAAATATGAATCATTGCTCCGTTTAATATTATCAAAATGTGTCCATATCCTCTTTAATGCGACCGCTTTTGAGTTCGGGTTTCATTTTGAAGGTCAATTTTTACAAGTAAATATCTGTCTCCATGGGAACATCAGGCGCTTCTTTTTTCTGAAACTCAGTATAAGTAAGAAAAAAAAACATTCCGCATATTATATTGACAGAAAACGGTTATGGGGGTCCGAAAATCCATACTTGTGATTGGTTAAAGAAACACTAAGATCCACGCTTTGCAGATGTTTCTGATACGAGATCTTGATTTCCCCTTGTCTACTGGAATTCCGATTATGTATTAAACAAGTGGTTTATTGGAGTGGAAGGATATACTGTAGCGGTAAAAAGATACCTTTCTATAAAAATACAAAGTAAGCTATTATTTTAATTTTATTAGCTACTCTTTATTTTCCCCTTAAAATTTTATCTAGTGTAAAAATAAAGTTTTGAATACCTTTATTGCGATTACATGATCTTGATTTTAAAGCAAACAATCTAGTTACACTGTCTGCTTTTTTTTATACATGAGATCGCTTATTGCTATCGATCGGATAATGTAATTAGTTTAGTCTCTGACAATTGCGATCACATTAAGCGGACTCGACTGTAATTAACTTCGAAAACTGTAAAACAGAACCAAGTACTTTGAAAAGTATCATAAAACATGAAAAACGTATTTATTTTCCTAGTTAGATATTTTTTCTCTAGCAGAAACATCATTACTTAACCTGTAATCCCAATTATATTTTCAAAGTACTAGAATTTTAAAATACACTAGATTTAATAGAATAATAATAATAATAATAATAATAATAATAATAATAATAATAATAATAATAATAATAATAATAATAATAATAATAATAATAATAATAATAATAATAATAATAATAATAATAATAATAATAATAATAATAATAATAATAATAATAATTTTATTGGACAAACAAAAGAACAGAACAAGAAAAAATACAAACGCAGTTGATCGAGTACATACATTTCCCAAAGGAGCAACCGCTCGTCCATGGGGTCACAGAATATCTTTGTTAAAAGTAAGATCAAAAATAACAAATCGATTTGGTTTATAGTGGAAGAAGTTGTTTTGCTTTAACACTAGACACTTAAAAATTAATTGTAAATACAAGAACAAAAAATAAAAAAGGAAAACAAAAAGGCTTGGCTGGCAATTTGTATGTTTATAGATAAAAAATGAATAAATGATGATATTTAAACCTGACAAAATTAGAATAAGGACTCAATGCTATTTAGACTCAAAATATATGCAATGCACAATTTCTTAAAGTATTTAATGTTAGTTTGAGATTGAATTTCGCTTGGAAGTTTATTAAAAAAAGTGACAGAAAGATATTGGAAGTGTTTTTTGTATATTTCTTTGTGAGGATTAGGTATATTATAGTAGTTATGATTTCGAAGGTTATAGGAAAAATTTTGGTTTATCGTGGCATAGCCAGGATATTTCTTCAGAAAAATAAGGCAATTGAGAACATATAACTGACGTGCGTTTAAAAGATTATTAAGAGGAAAGTAACTTAAAAATTTCTTTTGTATAGTAAGCAAAGGCTTGATATTTGAATAAAAGTCACCACCCCAAATCAAAATTCCATATTGTATACGAGATTGAACCCAAGCAAAATATATTCTCAAAAGTAAATCAGAGTTAATATATTTTTTTAGGTGATAATCAAGATTACTTTGCCTAAACTATATTCGAAGAATAAACACCCTACGTATCTATTCTGAATAAAATTGACAGTTCAAAGGCTTGATTTAAAAAGCGAATAAAACATTCTAAATAAATTAGAGTCAGTTATACACAACAAACTCAAGCTTTGTGTCCAAAACCCCTAACTCTTTTATATAGAAACTTGAGAAAACTCTTCTATCCAGTATCCAGTTCCCTGAACCATGTCGTGCATTCATTTGACTAACTAATTAGTGTTGAGAATTAACTACAGACAGAACCCAACCAACCCTTCTGAATGTATGCAACTAGTTTAATGCTCTCCGCGAAACTTTCAAGAGTTGGATTCTTCCCCCACTGTTTACACCAGAATTCGCAGACTCCAAGGAAAATCACATTAGACTATACTCCCCCCCTCGATTGTTGATATACTTCCCCTAAACCTTTCATCCTCCTCCTTGTTATCTGCTGCAAACTCAAATATAGAAGACAAATTCACAACCATCGATTTCGGACAAACATCTATGGAAGGGGGAGCTCGAGGGGGCGCTGTCAAGCGATCCCGTGAGAGGGGTTAATTAGTATACAGCCGGTGGCAGCATCTGAATTTCGGATCCTCCCCGGGTTATTTTCATCCGCTAACGATCTGGACGAGTTTTGCGGGAGTCAGATGTGGATGATGTTGATGGACAGTGGTTCTGGTAATTATTGCCGAGAGTGGACAGTAGTATATGGTTTTTAGTGCAAATTCATGTGGTGGTACGGACAGAACGTTAGAAGGAATTTGAAGCTTCGTTTTGCCAGGGAAATGGGGTTGTTAGTGAGGGTTTGATGTATTTATGACGGAACTTGTTGGGAGAGGGGCGTAGAATGTAATGGGTAATTTGAATAGCCTGTTTGAAAGGAGATAAGTTCAGACACCAAATCAATTTTAAGCTAACTTTCCGATGAGCTAGAGACTTGAAATTTTGAACATAGTTCAGATCTGGATGACAATGTCATATTATCTCGTTGGTTCGGTTGAATTTGCTGTCCCTGAACCCCCGGGGGATTTAAAGTTTAGCAGTTCAACTGAAGGGTATTTTCACACATCCCAACGGTTTGGTCCTGACGAGCTTAGTGCGCATGCGTGTGGACTTATTTTAGCTGTTTTTTTAGAAATTTTAATAAAACAATAAATCGGGGACAGAACCCACGACCTACCGCATGCTAAGCACGCACTCTACCACTGCACCAGCGGGGATTCATTATTGATAGCAATTATCCGAAGAAGATCCTTTTTTTCTCCCCGAGCATGCGCACTAAGCTCGTCAGGACCAAACCGTTGGGATGTGCGAATATGCAACTGAAGGACCTTACTGTTAAAAAATCATGGTTGTGCAGTTTGCCTCTTGTTATTAAGATGGTTTTAGAAGTGTTGTTTAAAAAATAGTAAAATGAAAATTTATGAGAATAAAAGTACTACACAATACATTACTTTATGCATAGTACATTACTTTCGTAATACATCTAAGGGACTGACTTTATTAATTAATTTATGGCAAGTTTGGTACCAATTTAATTTTTAAAACACATTTTTACATATTACTAGTGTTCTAAAGAATTTCCAACGTCATCTGAATAACTAGAGGAAAAAACTAATTTTAGCAAAAAAAAGAAGTAAAGCCATGTTTTATAAAAGCGTTTTATTAAAAAGAGAAAGTAATCAAATCCCTTGAAAGGCGTTCAAGTTGCGAATTCGGGACTTTATACAACAAATATAAAATAAAAAAAATTATTAATGAAAAAAAACTTTTTAAAACACCGTTTATAAAATGCAACAAAAATTATAAAATATTTTTTTAACTCTCCTTGTAAAACGAAAATATATTATGAAAGCTGAGAAATGAAGTTGATGAATTTAATACCTAATGCATGATCCCCACGTTTTTCGTTTTACAAGGAGTTAAAAAAATGTTTTATATTTTTTAGTGCATTTTAGAAACTTTGTTTTTAAAAAGTTTTTTTTTCATTAATTATTTCACTTTTTCTTTTTACTATCTATTAAAGCCGTCATCATTTTCAAAAATATTATAAAAATACATAAATTCAAATTATTGTAACGCTTGTAGTGACCCTGCGACCTACCAATCAATCATGACCCACAGTTTGGGAACCTGTGCCCTTATCTATTATTAAAAAAATACAAACAGTTATAAAATCAAAACAAATCACACATTCTTTACAAAGTTATCTCTCCGATACTAAGTAAATAACTTTTTTCTATACAATTTCCCAACAAAACTAAGCCAACCAGGTCTCAACCAATGATTGCTGTCATCAGAATACCCACTTTTCCCGCGGGTTGAATTGGATTAAAGAGAGAAAGAGCAACAACGGAGAGCCCTAATCTCATCAGATGGCAGCCAATCAGCAACCGGCTAATTATGACACTTGAATGAGTTTTACAAGATTGACCCAAGGAACCCATGTGGAAGAATGGGATTGACCCATTTGAATGCTCGACTAAGATGCATAGAAGATAATGCTACAAAAGTAGTTTTTTTGCATGGATTGAGGTATCTCCATCGTATTGAAGCAACTCAAATTAATATTATTAGGTATTAAATATAGAAAAGTGTTGTAGAATGGGCAAAATCAGAATTTTTTGAAAAAGGAAAAAATGCATTTCTCCAGTAAAGGAAATACATCTAAATTATCTTGTTGTTGAAAAGTTTCGAAAAAAATTTCGTTAATTCACACACAATATTTAAAATAAATATCGACAATCCCTTTGCCTTCGTTTAAGATTGAATGACATCAATCTGTTTTGGCCTTACTTTAAAGTTAAAACCAACAATCGCTTTGAATTGTTAAACAATTGAACCATTGTGTAAAATCAATGTTAAGGATTAAATGACGTCCATTTTTGACGTTTTCGTATCCTTTTTAAAGGTCTAACTTTGTAATTAAATAAAAAATAAATAATAATCGTAATTAAATATTCTTTTTGCGAGTTTACTCATCTCTTTGATACCTTTATCGAATAAAATATGTAAACAATGCGGAAATTTTCCATTGGCAACTGGACATGTTTCCATTTTTTCCTTTCCCCCATTTCTCCTTGTTTTTATTACTTAACAACATTTACTTTTTCATGTTTAGGATTATGATATTTTTGCCCTTAGGTATTATCAGCCCATGTAAGATGTCTTGGTTTTAATTCGTTTTCCTTTTGGAATAGATATTCACAGTTGTTCATTAATCAAAAAATGGCGAAGATCCCCTGTTAGGTAATAAATGTTAAATGTTAAGTAAAATGTTAATAAAAAGTTAGGTAATAAAACAACAATGGAAACTACTCAGAGTATGATACAAATTTAAAGTAGCTATTTCATACTGTATAATTCTGTAATCCTCGATGTGTACCCTGTCAAGTAAATAGCTTAAACTTTAACAGACTCTTTCTCTAAAAGATGCTCGGCTTTAAAAACATTATTTTCCTCGAAGTTTAACTTTCAAAGAAAATACCTCTTTGAAACCTTAACAAATATTTGACAACTTGTTACCAACCCGATCCTATTAATATATAATTAACGGGAATTTTGTGGGAAGAAGCGAAAACTAAAAATTATACAATCCTTGCGGAAGAAAAAGTTGTTCTTTGATGGAATTCTGAGTAAAAATCAATTTCCTTCGAAGAGTAACTTATTGAAACAATTATAATTTGTATGATATCAGCTATGCTGGGATGAAATACTTCAAAGGGAATAGGAATTTGCTGTTTAATGTGCTGAAACATTTTCAATTTAACACGGAGCTTTTTATTTTAATTTTAAGGCAAGAGTATTAAATTTGAAAAGAAGAGTTCTTCACCAGTAACCTCTGGTTAGAGGAATGTGTGAGAAAACTCCAGCTCTCAAGCGTCGCCTCCAACCGTGGACCGGTTTCGCCCTTGTTAGGGCTCATCAGCACAGTATAGGAAGGTAACGCAAGAGAGCGGAGGGAGAGATTTTAGTCTAGCCGACTATAACGGAAAAAGTGGAAAACCACTTTTTCCGTTATAGTCGGCTAGACTAAAAGCTTCTATAGGTTATCGATGAAAATTATAGCAATCATTTCTAAAACATTAGTAATTTTCAGAATGGTATGTGATATCATTCTGTACCGTGTGTTAAAAATTTTTGAGCCTTACATAAAAAATACAAGTTTTGTCTTAAGTCATTTCCATCTTTTTTATAAAAGTTTTATTTAAATAAATTTTGATTCTAGTTTCCGAAAATTTTCTCTTTGATATAATCAGTGAATATTATAAGAATGCCCTTATCAGTAAACTTTCTACGGACATAGAAAAAAAGTAAGTTTATTATTCAATGCAACCTATACTTAATAATGCTTAACGTAATCAGAAAAAACAGTTTTTACGTTGATAACATTATTTACTTTCTTGAAACATATATTATTCTCGGGATTCTAAATATTTTGAACGCATTTAACAATGCTGTTTCAAAATTTTATTGAGATTTCAAAAAAGCGCCAATACAAGTATTCTGATTTGTTTCCGAATCAACAGCAGATAGAATGAATTCATTCCATAACTTTACATTGCCAAAAAAGAATAAGTAACCATGTTTTACGAAATCGCGTTATAGCATGCATAAATTTACTTGTTGAATTCAGAATATAAGTGCCATCAAAACAAATAGGCGTCGTACTTATTCGAAGTGTCACCTTTCTATTCCATCCTCTCTAGGCAAATTTTCACTTTAAATAAAACAAACCGGGGGATTTCCTTCCCACTTCATCCGATAATAAGATCCAATTTGCTTCACAAAATAAAACCTCTTCTCAGAATCCGAATTCCTGCTACTCGAATAAGAACAGCTACAATCTAACGCATCTGACACTGAATCTCAAAGCAAGATCGAGTTTGCCCAGCGAATCTGTAGGCCCTTAAATATGTATGTATTCACGAGCAGTGCACAAATCCAGGGTTCAACAGGAAGACATGGGCTGAGCAACACACCTGAGGTGCTCGAAAGGGAATGCTCCACTTCCAGAAGTCTTAATGCGTCAGCAAGAAAAGAAAAAGTTGCAGAATATTTTGAGCCAGAGCCTTATAGTTTTCTGGAACGCATTTGTATACTTTTGCACTGCATTATCATTATTACAAAAGAAAAACTCGCGTTGTTATAACCACTGGGGATTATGATTTTCATGATTGTATGTGATTTTTTTAGGTTTGTTTTTCGTTCCAGAAAATAAAAATTATTTTAATACATGAAAGATCGCTAAGAACCTTATTCACTGCCACTTGACCAGTGGTTAACCAGCAGCTATATTATGTTCATTTAGAATAGTTGGCTGAGACATAAGAGGACATCCATAAATTACGTGAGGTGTTTTTTCCAAAATCTGGACCCCCCTCCCCCCTTGGTGAGATTTAATGAGATTTTGGTGGACCCTCCCTCCCCCCACGTGAGATTTACCTACATCCTTTAAAAATAAATTTCTATCCTATTCGTTTGCATTTTGTTCTTCACAGCATCTAAAACTTTTCCATTGTTAATGATGTTGGGGAAAAGGACATTATTCCGCCTAAAAATCCCCACAGTATCTTATCTGTGGGTATTATTCCTTTTTCACACTTAAGAAAATCGTATAATTTCTAACTTAAAAAGTTGACGTGAGATTTTAATCGACCCCCCTCCCCTTGGTGAGATTTGGTAAGATTTTTCCAAACCCCTCCCCCTTTTTTTGACCTCACGTAATTTATAGATGTCCCCTAATGTATTAGAAGCAGTTACTATTATAATTATCGTCGAAAAATTTGTCTTAACGTGTTTAAGTTAACAAGGCAACTTAAACAGAATTAGTTAAAATACTGTAAAAGAATCGGTCACTGAAGTTGTGAGATGAGCGTTATTTAGCGTTATTGAGCGTTTTTTATCATAGCCATCTAGAGCAAGAAGGCCGGGACAGCTAAGAGGATGAGTCATTCTTTCCGTCGATTCTTTCGAACGATTGGTTGAGGAGCGGGGGAAAACACGAGAAGCGCGCGCTTATTGGAGGTTCGCCACCTGGAAGACGGAGAGAATGACTCATCGAGGCGAAGTGTCCAGGCCTCTTGTTCAAGATGGCTATGTTTTGATCCTATTTTAGCCGCCTTATCTAAATGAACAGACTATAAAGAAAGAAATGATGTTTTAACTGATACTGATTGGTGGTGGAATCCTTCTTTTACCGATGGTTAACCTCTGGTCAGGTAGTAGTGAATGAGACCTTAAATCGCCAACGATGAGAGACCTCGAATATTCTGTAAAATACTGAAGAGAACGCATATATTCACCCGTAACTTGACTGGCAGTTATACTACAGTCAAACTTCTGATTGGCAGTTAAAAAAGGTAAAACTAGTTTTCCACCAATCACAGGTTTGACTCTTGATTAACCGGCGGCGGTCAAGTTACAGATGAATACAACCGTAAAAAAACTGGCGGTTTTGGCGAGGTGTAAACGGTATGGTTTTGGAGTCGAGTTTTATTTTTTGATCGAAATATTTTTCATCATGAATTTAATTATTATCGTCTGAGTAAAGCCGTATCGCTCAAAAGTAATCATGATTTTTTAGTTAATAAAACTCAAAACATGACCATAGGTTTTATGCCTCAAACCAGGCACGATTTTTGCAATTTTACTCAAAATTTAATCATTAAACCAGGTTTTGGCGATCAATTGTGTTTTCTAAATTCAAGCTCTGGTGAAAACTATTTGTCGACAACCATTGTGGACTAAAAAAGCAAATTACTTAAAAAAATTAATTTAACCGAACAAACATTGCATTTTGAGTGCTCAAAAGGAACGTGTTTGTTCCATGCCATTTTCTTTTCATTCATGTAAGTCTGACAAAAGGGAAACATAATTTGGGAGAGTATTCAAAAATAATCCCATACGGAAGTAAGAAAACTTTTATTGTAACTAGAATCGATTTTTTTAAATATAAGACGTTTTTATTGTTAGGGTAAGGATTAGGAGGAAATGTGCTTGACGGTTTCAGACAGAGTAAACAATGATGTCTGATGCTACAATTGGATTTGCTTATATTTCGAAAGATTCCTCTTGCTTTTTTGAATTCGAAACAACAAAGATGAAAGTTGCAGCAGTGAAAAATAAGTTTCCGGAGTTGTTTGCTTGGAGGAGATGCAGGAACAAAAAGTTCACGAGTGTTTGTCGCAGACGCTGAAATAGAATATTTAGTGTTCACTATTCTTCATCGATGAAAACGTTTAGGAATATTAAAATGTTATGGAAAAATCAGCCATAATTATAGAGATTTATGAGGCATGCTCATAATAAATTCTAATTAAAACGCAATTAATAATTAGTTCCAATTAAAATCCGATTAATAATTAGTTCTAATTAAAACGCAATTAATAAGTTCTAACTAAACACTAATTGAAGTTTTTTCATCTATACCCTTTAGCAAATGTACATGGTGTTTCAGATAAGTGTTTCATAACTTCTAGGAGGGGTAGGGCACACCTATAGACGACACAGAATCACCTAGGAATGGGGGAGAGTCGGAAATGCATCCCTATCGAGCTAGGAGCTTTTATAAGCCGGCATGGGAGGTTGTAAAACTCCCTGTGGAAATTGACACGTCTGTTTTTATAATGAGGAACTTGCATGATTTTTTTTTATTTTTTAATCTATTCTTCACGCAAAAATTAGCCACTACACAAAATTTGAGGCCGATTGAGAAATTTTTTGATTGCAAAAAAATTATCAAAAATCGTCTTTTCCGAAGCACCTAAAAACGCTTAATTGCATGCATAGTGACGTCACAATTTATTGACATTGCCTAAAATGTTTGCTTTGGATTTCTGACCGTCACCAGAAGTGTCTAGAAGGTAAATATTTATTAAAACATTCATATCGGACACTTCAGAAAAAAGAAATCATCAACTAAAACATAGAAATTCAATTTTGATTGCAATTTTGCCCGATGGAATTCTACGTCACTATGCATGCAAACACACTACGCGTTTTCAGTCACGTGTTTTTTTTTCGACTTTTAAATTAAAATATTTAATTACTTGTACACTTTTTTGAAAATAGGGTTAACTCACATATCTCTGTGGAGGACTAATCAATGGTCACCACTTTTTCAGTTATAGTCGGCTAGACTAGTACTTGCCCTCCGCTCTCTTGCGTTACCTTCCTTACCGTGCTGATGAGTCCTAACAAGGACGAAACCGGTCTACGGTTGGAGGTGACGCTTGAGAGTTGTGAGTTTACACTCCTTATCCCTATAGTTATTCTTTTTTATTTCAGAGAATTGGTTTCTACGTCAGACTGAATGCACTTTCAATTTGCAAATGATTTGTTCACAACTTAATAATACTCCTCACTCGCTGATTGTCATCTATTCTCTATATTACGTGAACCGAACATACCGATTGCCTTTTCTGTCGTTTCGTCACTAAACACCTATCTGTTACTGCAGACCTCTGAGATCTCTGGCTCAAAATTAAGATCTCCCGGAGACATCAAGGCAAATTATTCAGTGGTGAAATTGTTCATGCATTAACTGCAACGGGAACTCTAGATGGAGTGTGATTGGTCTAGAGGCCACCTATGGATAGTGTGGTTGGGTGAGAATTGGGTTTGGGACGAAGTTTCAGGTAGAAGTTTGGATGAATGTTAGTAACGGATGACGTGTGCAATCTGGGGTTGCTTGTAATTAGGTTTAGATAGAGGGATAGTTTTAAATTTTAGATCTTTCTTATAATAAATAGTAGTATTACTTATTGTACGTTTTGTAGATGTTATATGTAATTTTTGCTTGGGTATATTCTTTAACTGTCAGTCTTTGCAATCCACAACAGTACGCCTGAAATCAATAGTTAATCCAATAAAGATGTTATATTAAGTTTTAAAAATACTAAATCTTCCCTGGATCAGTGGTAAGATGCTAGCCTAACAGGCGGCAGTTTCTAGGTTCTATCCCCGGCTTTTATTACAGTAAAAACACTTATATTTTTCAAGAAAAAAGCAATACACTCAAACCTGTTTTTGTGCGACTTTTTTTGTGCGATGTATGAAAATTTCAAGTTAGAAAAAAATCTTGTATATCTGGCTACCGAGACCTACATGGATCTCATGAAACAACAGTCGTCGCCAACTACATGGTAACTGAAAATAAAGTCTACGGTAGGTATAGAAACGGTTTCTCAATTCAGCTGTACGATGGGGATTGCGTTACGGTTCATACATAAAGAGTTTTTCAATTCAGCTATGCTGAGGGATTTTCGCTACGGTCCTATGTGAAACTTTTTATGCGGTCCTTAATTACAGCATAAAAAAAGATTTTTAAATGTGCTGCGAAAATTTATAGCTACTCGTGAAGTTTGGTGCGAATTTTTTATGCGATTTTTTGTGCGGTCCCTATTACTCGCACAAAAACAGGTTTGACTGTATTAATAAAACTTTCATTGCATTCGAATTATAACATAAAGATTCTTAAAAGCTGTGTTTTATTTTAAATATGTCTCCATTTTACGCATTCCGTAATCACCCCAGCCGATTTATTATTTTAATATGATCTCAAAGGGCTTCAGCGAATTCAGTTAATAATATTTCCAAATTCTGTAGATCCACATACACCCCGAACCCCCCTTTTGAGTAGGATTTTTTTTCCAAAAACTATCAGCTTGTACGCGGAAACATATGGTAGTTCAAATAAAAGACAAGAGTGAGTAAACACTTCTATGTCAAATCCACTTATCTTCCACGTTAAATTACATTGAGGGCCCATAATAGAGCAATTAAACAAATATTCTTCGGGGGAATGTTGTATTTTCTTGACCCTCACCAGACCTACTTTAGCAAAACAATTAACTTCGCTTCCCTTTGTAGAGGGAAAACGACGGCAAAATCGTTCTTGGCAGTCAGTCTCCGAGCGCAAACAGATTTGAAGACATGCCAACAACGATTACGATTGCACGCGCTATACAAAACCAATTAGAAAGCTCGTACAAAGCACTCATTCAAACCCTTGGCGTTCAATTACCATTATAATGTGACACTTTGACAAACATAATCTATTCGGAATCCGCGTTATTCTCGGCTTTGGATGTTGTGTGTCTACAGTGTAATTCTGATTGTTTTGTGTTATGCTGAAGTTTTGAGTCTGCATTGTGTTTGGACTCAAACTAGATTTGTTTTATGTTTAAAAGGAAGAAAAGGGTAAAAGAGAGATATGATTCACACAGACTCTATGCAATCAAATATTTGTATTTTTAATTTCGCTATGAAAGGATTTATTCTTACAGTAGTAGTTAGGGTACTTTTGTAGATGACTTAAAGAATGAATTAATTTAACTTAGGAAGTATCCGTTTGTGGCGTTTCGTTTTGATATTTACACTTCTCGAGAGCTTAAGGGTAGTTTTATCTTGGTTCTGCACCCGAGGCTGTTTCTGGAATTTATTTCCTTTTATTTTATGGGAATGAAAACAATGGAATAATTGAATCCAGTTCATCAATATTTGCTTTTAATTTGAAACTGAACTTTTCTATTGGACTTTAATTTTGTAAAGTTCTTTTTCCTGCATTTTTAAACAGCTAATAACTCTAGAACTGTACAACCTAAAAACCTGAAATCAGTCCCATTTTGTTCGTAACTTTCTGTGTTTGATTTGGTGTGCATTATGGCCATCATTTTCAAAAAAGTTTTTTTTCAAAATTAAAAAAAATGAAAAAAAAAATAATAAACAAATGTTTCAGAAAATATTAAGTGAAACTCTTAAAATGTACTCTTAAAATGAAGAGTAAGTAAAGAGAATGTAAGTAAAGAGTACTCTTAAAATGAACATAACTACAAAACTTCAAGTTGATAATAAAATTTAATCATGTGTAAAAAAATTATAAAATTTGAAATTTACGCAAGTCCCTATCCCTAAAATTATGCAGCAAGAGCGATTCACTCATGGAAAATTCATAAATTTCTTTCTTCTTCAATTCTACTTTTCTTCTTTCCAACGAATCGGATTAGTTTTTTTATCTTTGGAACAGTCACTACAAAATTGTTATCAATGTCTGTCGGTCTGTCCTTTATAGTTTTAAACTTTTCAAACCTACATTAACTATTAAACTATACCACGTTGATCTACAAGCTCCAGGGAAGGTTTCTGAATAAAAATAATTTAAAATTGATGCATCCTAATAACTTTTTTGGTCAATTTTATGTTTGAAAGTCCACATTTCATGCCTAACTTTATGGCAAACCCATTGTTGTAAATATAATAACAGAAGATGTAACTTTAATTGTTGTAGGCATATTCTCGATTGTTGCAGATTGAAATAGATTGTTGTAGTTTAAAATCCATTGTTGTAGCAAAAATATAAAAGTGGCTCCTTTATTTAACTATTTCCACATTTGGACTGGCGAAGCCCATCTGTAACACACCAAGATAATTTTTTTAAAAAATAGACTGGTGAAGCCCATCTGTAACACACCAGAATAATTTTCTTTAAAAGTGGACTGGCGAAGCCCATCTGTAACGCACCAGATGATATTTATTAAAAACTGAAACCCGGGCGAAACACGGGTCTAGAGCGTCAGCGCTAGTAATTTATAATAATCAAATTTAAGTATAGCGAATTAAGTGTTCTTGAAGTGTTTTTTATTTCTACAACTGTTTTTAAAAAGAAGAATTGTCAGATAGCAAAAACACCGAAAACACCGAGACCTTTATTTCTAATAGCACCAGTTCTGACAGTTGTGCAAAACTTTAAAGCCACTTTTACCCCAGTACCCTAAAACCTCATTAAAATCCGTAAATAAACTGGAACTTTGTAAAAGTCCAGTATTCCCCCTCCAACAATAAAATTACAACCTAAAAGCGGCTTCCCAAAGTTCTCAAAACAGAGCCACTATTAAACCAAGCCATTTACCATCCTTCGAACAACAACTCTGATCGCCACCCCCCTTGGTCACTTAAAGCAGGCCTCCATTGATTCGAAGGGAGCGTTGCGTGCCACTGACCATTGGTCAAAAGAGTCTTTTACAGCCTCTCGTAAACCGGAGTTTTCTTCTTGTAGTTATGATAAAAGAGGAGGTTAATATGCATGGCTCAAAGAAAGGATGGTGTACTTAGTCGTGCAGATGGCAGATTAAAGGTTGAGTGTTTCCGAGTCGTTAAAGTGTAACGCGGAAATCTGGATGCATGTATTCCATTTGAGGTGTTTTACATGTAAAGATACATAATCTTTTGACGATGAATGTTGATGAATTTACATGCATGTTATTGATCGGTGTGTGGTGGACTCAAACCCAAACGTTGCACCAGCGGACTCGAACCTGACTCTATACGTAACTTAGATGAGTAGGTGCTAATTTAAGGATTTACTTTCTTAATCGATCTCTGTTGTTGTAACTGAAGTTGTAACTGTTCACAACATTATATATAGTGTTTCTGTTGTGATGTGCTTCTCTCTCTTTTCCCGCACGTGGCGGTATTTTTTAGCCCTTTTGGCTAGCATAGTCTTTTAATAGTATGTTGTTGTTGAATAAAGTTTAATGTTTTTACAATACATTTAGTGGTCATTCAACATTAGGCTCTTTAGCCTTAATCACTAAATATTGGTGACCTTTCCTGTGAGAGATCGCACGCAACCGAAAGTTGCTTTGATGATACCGGTGTAGAATTGGTTTCGTAATTTTTTTAAAATTTCCCCTCGTCCGTGCTGTGCCTTGTTTCCCACGTCCACTTAGGCCCACCCCTTGAGATACATTTGATCCTTCCCCTTGACTTACAGTATGCCTCCGCCTGTCACGGTAGAAGCCGCTAACCCTACTGCAGTAGAAACCGCAACACCTGTTACGGTCGATTCTCAGGTCGCTCATGTGGCAATTAAACCACCTCCCTTCTGGAAGAGCAACCCAGCTCTTTGGTTCGTACGCTTAGAAGCTCAGTTCGATCTCGCCAAAATTACTGGTGACTCTACTAAGTTTAACTATGTCCTTTCGTCAATTGAGTCGGACATTCTAGATTCGGTCAGTGACTTAGTACTAAATCCTCCCGTCGATGATAAATACAAGTCCCTTAAAAAACGTCTAATTGATGTACATTCAGAAAGCGAAGCATCAAAATTTCGAACTCTTCTTCATGGTCTAGATTTAGGTGACCAACGACCCTCACAGCTCTTGAGTCGCATGCGCTCGCTTGCTGGGGAAAACATAAAAGAGTCCCTATTAAAGTCCTTATGGCTTGGGCGCTTACCTATTGCAACTCAGACAGTCATAGCTGCTCTTGATGGAAACTTGGATAAGTTGGCTGATGACGCGGACAAAATTAACGACCTGCCTTCCTACCAAGGGATCAACTCCGTTGCCGCTGCATCGGGGAATGGGACCTCAAAGTTAGAGCTACAGGTGGCGAGCCTTACTGAACAGGTTAGTAAGTTAACCGCAATGGTACAGCGTTCCCGTAGCCCGGAACCCAGTCCCAACCACTTTCGCAGACGCAGAGACTCCCGGAATCGTAGCAGCTCCCGGAATAGGTTCAGGAATTATCTAGAGCCGTCCAACGGTAATTGCTTTTACCATACCAATTTCGGCAAGGATGCCAGGAAGTGTATTGCCCCATGCTCTTTTTGTTCGGAAAACTAGGTGGGCGATCGTCAGTTGGCCAGGTTCCCGATCGCCTCATTAACAGAGTTCTATTGGCCGACTCTTCATCTAAGATGACCTTTTTGGTGGACACAGGCGCGGACGTCTCAGTAATCCCAAAATCCTATGCTCCCCATGCTAAAGTTCAACCGGACTTGACTTTGTACGCTGCAAACTACACAAAAATACCAACCTTCGGTACAAAGCGGATCATACTGGACTTGGGCTTACGACGCCGATTCGCTTGGTCTTTTGTAATTGCAGAAGTACGGCAACCAATCATAGGAGTTGATTTTTTAAGACACTTCGGGTTACTAGTAGACGCTAAAAATCACAAAGTTATCGACGCCCAGACCAAAATGTCTTCTAACGGCAAGTCTCTAACCATTGGTTCTGTGCCAGCTAACTTAGCAATCCTAGTAGGTAATTCTAAATTCGATAACGTGTTAAGTCAGTATCCAGAGTTAATCAACCCCTCACAACCAGTGAACTCTGATCGGAAGAATGAGGTTTTTCATCATATAGAAACCAAGGGCCCGCCTGTGTTCTCAAAGCCCCGTCGTCTTGCTCCTCACATTTTAAAGGCAGTAAAAAAGGAGTTTGCCCATCTCATGTCTCAGGGAATTATCCGACCGTCAAAGAGCCCCTGGGCGAGCGCCCTGCATGTGGTCAAAAAGTCTAATGGAGAATATCGCCCTTGTGGTGATTACCGTAGACTGAATGCAATCACTGTACCCGATCGCTATCCTGTTCCCCACATACAGGATTGCACTCAAAGCTTGTCTGGGAAAACAATATTTTCTACCCTCGATTTGGCAAGGGCGTACCACCAAATCGCAGTAAACCCTCCTGACATTCCCAAGACTGCAGTTACCACACCCTTAGGCCTTTATGAGTATACTGCCATGCCTTTCGGCCTTAGAAACGCTGGCCAAACTTTCCAGAGGCACATACACCAGGTGTTACGCGATCTTGATTTTTGTGTTCCCTACTTCGATGACCTGCTCATAGCTTCCTCTTCAGAAACTCAGCACCTTGATCATCTGCATCAGGTCTTTTCTCGCTTGAGGGAATACGGTCTAAAGCTAAACCCTGGAAAATGTGTATTGGGAAAGGCCTCGGTGAAGTTTTTGGGTTGTCTGATAACTTCGGACGGAGTTAAACCACTTCCTGATAAGGTTGACGTCATTGCCAACTTCCCTAGGCCTGATACTATTTCTCAACTCAGGCGTTTTTTGGCCATGTTAAATTTCTACAGACGTTTTTTGCCTCATGCAGCCGAAATACAAATACCCCTTAACAAATTACTCGCGAACTGTAAAAAGAACGATAAACGCCCGGTAATTTGGAATGAGGAGGCGGAAAACGCGTTTTCCCAGTGCAAAACAGCGTTAGCTGAAGCTACAACTTTAGCTTACCATGACCCTGAATCGCAAATATGTTTACTTGTTGATGCCTCGAGTACAGCAGTAGGAGCTGCTTTGAACTGTTTAACATCAAAAGGCCCCAGACCAATTGCTTTTTTTTCCCATAAGCTAAGTCCCTCGGAAACAAGGTATAGCACATATGACAGAGAACTTCTGGCTGTTTATTTGGCTATTAAATACTTTCGGCAGCAGCTGGAAGGTCAAAATTTTACTATTTTCACGGACCATCGTCCGTTAATTTTTGCATTTTCTAAAAATTCTGATTCTGTTTCCCCACGTCAGTTAAGACATCTTGACTTCATATCACAGTTTAGCACAGACGTAAGGCACGTGTCTGGCACTGACAATGTTGTCGCTGACACATTGTCCCGAATACAGCAAATAAAGGAGGTTCCCCTGGACTTCCATGAATTGGCTGCCGCTCAACAGGATGACGCAGAACTGCAAGCACTCCTGGTTGATGATAGATGCTCACTTAGGTTTCAGAAGTTGTCTTTAGCAAAAGACCTCGAAATTATTGGTGTAGAAACCAATAATAGGATCCGACCCTACGTGCCCTTGCAGTTTAGGAAGTCCATCTTCAGGTCTCTCCATAACCTGTCACATCCTGGCGTCAGAGGTACCAAGAAGCTGGTCTTGGAGAAGTACGTCTGGCCATCTGCATCCAAAGACGTCGCGGAGTGGACTCGATCCTGCTTGGATTGTCAAAAATCAAAAGTCACGCGTCATACTGTTAGTCCAATTCAGCCTTTTCCTCCACCATCTGCTAGGTTCGACCACGTCCATTTGGACTTAGTGGGTCCGCTACCACCTTCCAATGGATACTGCTATCTGTTCACCTGCATAGATAGATTTTCAAGATGGCCTGAAGCAGTTCCCATCTCCGACATCACCGCCGAGACCGTCGCCAGAGTTTTTGTGTCTAACTGGGTGTCCCGCTTCGGGGTCCCTTCCGTGGTCACTACAGATCAGGGAAGACAATTCCAGTCATCTTTGTTCTCAGCCTTGACGAGATTGCTTGGGGTAAAGAAGATCCGCACCACACCTTATCATCCAGTCAGCAATGGCTTGGTTGAAAGGTTTCATCGTTCGCTAAAACAGGCTCTCAAGTGTCACGACAACATCAAATGGTCAGACACCCTACCACTTGTCCTGTTGGGTCTCCGCTCTGCCTTCAAAGAAGATCTCAAGTGTACGGCTGCCGAGCTCGTGTATGGATCAACCTTGCGACTACCAGCAGATTTCATTTCTCCAACTCCAATGACTGGCGAACAAGACCCAGCGGCCTTCGTCCAGCATCTAAAGACCACCATGCAGTCTTTAACCCCAACGCCAGCATCTGCTCACGGTCAGTCGAGGTCTTTCATCCATCCAGCTCTGTCCAGTACCACCCATGTCTTCGTGCGCCACGGAGGTGTCAAAAAACCCCTCCAGCCACCCTACGATGGCCCATTCGAAGTAGTTGAGCGTTCGACCAAGCACTTCAAGGTTCTGATCCGTTCAAGACCCACTACCATCAGTGTGGACCGCTTGAAGCCATGTTTCATGACCGCTGACGGCGCTACCCCCTATAAAGCGGTCTCCAGAACATCCCCAACATCAACGGATTCCTCATCTACTTCCCTTCCCACAAGACCGTCCGTAGATGTCAAGGACACTCCAGTTTACACCCGTTCTGGTAGGAAAATCAGATTTGCCCCTTGCTACACCTGACCTTCCGTGCCTTTGGCACTGGGGGGGAGTAATGTGGTGGATTCAAACCCAAACGTTGCACCAGCGGACTCGAACCTGACTCTATACGTAACTTAGATGAGTAGGTGCTAATTTAAGGATTTACTTTCTTAATCGATCTCTGTTGTTGTAACTGAAGTTGTAACTGTTCACAACATTATATATAGTGTTTCTGTTGTGATGTGCTTCTCTCTCTTTTCCCGCACGTGGCGGTATTTTTTAGCCCTTTTGGCTAGCATAGTCTTTTAATAATATGTTGTTGTTGAATAAAGTTTAATGTTTTTACAATACATTTAGTGGTCATTCAACATTAGGCTCTTTAGCCTTAATCACTAAAGGTGTATTATTCTATTAATTCCGTGATCCTGCAATGTTTTATTGTAGCTGTATCGTGCTAATGTGAAGGATACATAGAAGCAAAATATTCACAATAAGGAATTTGAATGTGTCAGATTTTCAAAAACAAACAAGTGTTCCGTATGGTTTTTAAGGTTAAATGATATAATCTAGTCAATTTTTCAAAAAAAAATTAACAGGTAATTAAATATTTTAATTTAAAAGTCGAGAAAAAACCCGTGACTGAAAACGTTTATTGTGGTACCTGACTACGTTCGGGGGGCTTTTTCCTCCCTTTTTCTCACACATCAAATTTTTCTCTATAAAACAGTTAAATGAACTTAAAAACACATTGTAAACCAAAAAATTTGCAAATATAAAATTATTTTTTCTTTTTAAATCCCAAAAACTGTCATTTTTTCGTCAAAGAACAGTATGTACGAAGAATGCTCTAATTTTCAAAATATTCTAAATATTTAACATAAAAATGTGTATTTATAGTCTTCATAATATATGTTAGTGGATGAAGCAGGATTAAAGTTGAATTCTTTTTTACCTAAAGATTGAAATGATTACGTAAATACTAATTGCAACTTCGAAATTTTTCACAACAATGATAAAATGGAAAAGGTCTTCCAAAATTTTTTCTATTGAAGTAAAACATAAAAACCTGCTTCAGCCACTACTAAAAATCTATAGGAACAATCATACCAATTTTCATGAAAATATATTAATTATATTTGAAGTAATCATTGTTACGGTGAGTCAATTTGGTCAAAAACAACATTTAGAGAAAAACGCATTTAAAGTTGGAAAAGCTGGCAACAAGCTGGCAAAAAGCCTTTTTCAAATCCAAATATCTCAGCTTCTAGATTGTCTAGAGACAAACAAAAGACTGTTTTAGAAAGGGGAATGTCTAAATTTTTAGATTATCACATAAATTTTTTTTCGAAATTTTGGTCGAAAATCGGTTTTAAACGTAGTCAGGTACCTGTTTAAAAAGTAACGAATGACGTCAACAATCATACCATCAACTCCATTGCTTTCCAACAATGGTTATCGTACTATGACGTCACATCCCAAACTCTTAGCGTTTTCACGCGCTTTTAAAAAGGGGATTTTTGTTAATTTTTTTCGCAATCAAAAAATTTCACGGTCGGCCTCAAATTTTGGGTAGTTGCTTATTTTTGCATGAAGAATCGATTAAAAAAACATGCAACTTCCTCATTGGCAAAGAGCTAACAAATGTCTGGGAAAAGTTTGTAGTTTCAAGATTGGACATTTTGAAGGTTTTTAAATAGCTGAACAAAGTGAGAATGATCAACGTGAATAGGGTCAGGAAGGGTAAAATGTTTATAATGATTTTCATAGTTTGCGTTGTATTTAGTTCTTAAAGCTCAAGAAAAATCAGCATGCCAAAAACAATTGGATTTTATCAATAAAAGAGCATACCGTGTTAAGAGCATACTGACCTTAGATAAACCGTGTTAAAACAAGATTTGATAAAGTGGAATCAAAAATGGAAAACAATAAAAAGTATACATCAGAAAAAACAGTACAAAGTAAGCATTTTAACTTTATTTATGCAAATATTGGGTTGTCCCATAAGTTCTGTTACTTTTTACGAAGTTTCGTGTTTGAAAATTTTTTATGAAAAACTGGTAATAGGTGGAGTTTTCAAACAAAGGGGATTTTGATCTATGTACATTTATGAACATAATGTGTGATTTTGGTAGTTCTCATGATATTATTTCTTTTCAAAATGGCGGTTTGAAAAAAAGACCGCAAACGACGATTTTTGCGTAATTTTTTTCTTTTGTTTAAAAAACTAGGAAGAACCCATAATTCATGGCTATAAAATTTTTTGCTGTATGTTTGAAATGTTTAGATTAAGATGTCATAGTTTCAAGAAAATTCGATAAGTTTAACTTAGGAAATTTCGGTCTCAAACATAACATCAATTGCAAAAAACTTTCCTCAGTAATGTTAGTCATTTCAAAGAAATTCTCACAAAAAATCATCAAAAACAACAAAAAAGCTTACAGATAGACCCCAGTATTCAAAATATGCAGTATATTAAATTATCTCTGTAATTAAGTTCATAAAGTAGTGCGCACAATTCAAGCGCGCAACATTTTAGCTTATCCGAATTACACTCGCTGCTATGCGAACAGAGCAATTATTTGCTTCATACGAAAAAGGTACAATAAAAACAACTCGTTGGAATTTAGAAATATATCTATTCACCTATAATATGAAAAGGTTCTTTCAATGTTTAAACTGTGTAAAAAAGCATTATGGTTCAAAAAACATCTGCCTTTTATTTGCTTCATACCAGCTGCTTAGAAAAACAATGGGCGTGCTTTAAAAAACACGTGAAATTAGCAATATATGAAGTTTTAAAGCCGAAATTTCCTTCCTTAAACTTATTGAATCATCTTGAAATTATGACACCTTAATCGAAACATTTCAAATATACTGTAAAACTTTTTTTAGCCAAGAATTATGCGTTCTTCCCAGTGTTTTAAACAAAAGACAAAAATTACGTGAAAATCGTCGTTTTATGTCTTTTTTTCAAACCGCCATTTTGAAAAGAAATAATATCATGAGAACTACCAAATTCACATGTTATGTTCATAAATATACATAGATTAAAATCCTCTTTGTTTGAAATCTCCACCTATTACCAGTTTTTCATAAAAAAATTTCAAACACGAAATTTCTTAAAAAGTAACAGAACTTATGGGACAACCCAATATAATTCAAATATTACCCCCCAATAAAAAAAGGAATTTATATGCACACAAAGAAGGGATTCTAGGCGTCGAACGAAAAGATTCACAACTTCATCAACGATTCTTACATGAATACAAGCAAGATATCAATGATTTATTACGTTACAAGACCAGACACAATAAGATTAATGGTTTGAGGGTGATATCATAATGTAATGGTTCTGGACAGTGTTCACCTGCGAGGAATATCACATATAAGTCTAATCTGACATATAAACAACTTTTGGGCTTATCCTTAATGTTATCAGAAAGTAATAAATCTGAACCGTTTATTCTGCAGTATTTCCAAAAAACGTTATGTTAAAGAAATGCATAATTAGACGATTTGTTATACAATATCCTATCGTTTTAGGTTATGATTTTTTAGGTTACCCAAAATAATTTTATATAAGTTTTTTTTAGTACAACGAGGCAACCATTATATTGATTTGAGATTACTTTTAAGAAATACATAAATGAATTTCAAAATTATTTCTAAAATTTAACGCTGGTTAAATTATTTAATTTTACGCATTAAGATGTAGTTGCATGAAATTAAAAAACTAGATAAACCTTTTCGATATCTTAAAAATAAATGATAAATAAGTTCATATACATTTTTATCATTATCTTGCTGTGATAATGCTCATCAGTAAGATAAATGTTATCTACTCTATCTGATGGTAACTGAGAAATTAATCTTTCTTTTCGTTTAAGTTATTAAAATATCTTTCTGATGAGATATCTAGGTTTTACTTCTTCCAAAACCAATTCTCAGTCCTGCAATCTATTTAGAAAACTCTATCTTAAGTAATTAATTAGTAAAGCTGCGAATATTAATATTCAGTAAACATTCCCAGTTTATAAGTGATCTTACTCTAATTGGCGAGATAATAATTTTAAATCCCATAACCAATTTCTCGACGCACTCTCACTCATTGTATTTGAAATGCGCCTTTTCAAAATGCATAATATGGCAGAATAAGATATATTAATTTAACGATTAGTTTTGAAAACGCTTTGCACTTCACAATGCTCTTAACTTAATTAGATATTAAATTCTCCTTATATATTTTCGATGGAAAGCTCAATTTACTCTCTTATCCAAAATTAAGGATGATTTTAATTTGTGAGAATAACGACACAAATCTTAGTTCTTGTTATGTAGTTTTCTAGATCGAAGTCGAGAAAAATTCATATGAGAGCTGAAAAAAATATGGTTGCACTAATGTTGTTGTTTCTTGTGCCACTTGGAATATCCAAGCTCCATCCACAAAGTTACAAGATTTATGACAAATGGGGTGCGGCTACTGAGAAAGTGAGTCGCAGGAGTGGCAGAAGTCCGACTTAAGCCTCGGATGACAGATGTCACCACCATCTATCGGTCCCTCCACAATTTCTCCATGTCTCTGAAGGGGAGGGAAATTGTCTCCAGACGCCTAGAGTCATGGTAAACTGCTCCACGACCGACCACGGGACTTTCAGAGCCACATATTTATCGAGCACGTACTCCGCATATACTCGGTGGGTCTTCAGTGGTGTCGGGAATCGAATCCGGACCCTCCGATCCCGAAGTCGATGCCTTAACCACTTAAAAAAGGCCATTAATTAACCATTAAAGGCCATTAATTAACTTAATGGCCTTAAAAAGGCCATTGCACTTATAAAGGATCTAAGACTTAAAACTAGGCTAAAATGAAGATAGGGCAATAGGCTGAAACCAATAAGCTTTTATATGTAAGAAATACTTTACATTTAAATCAAAAGATCCCCTGCAAAAAGCTATTTACACCTCTACTTCACTTCCCTTTAAAAAACTTCATTAATCCTTGAAAAACACCAATTTATCTTAATTAAACAAGTTAATAATGATTAATTAACAAAGCCACTCTCATGAATCAATTGGTGGAATGATATGAGCAATTAATTTGATTAGAGGTGGCTTTGCGAACTATTTTACGTAAATAATTAATTTTTTTCCATCTCATCTACTTAAAAGATTATAGTACTTCCAGGGAAACAGCCTCTGATTTGGCTGAAGTTAAAGTGCTAATGAGGTTAAAGATAAATTGAATTTCATTGAGAATTAATAAAGCGGGATAATACTGAGAAGTTTGGCCAGCATTGGGAAGGAAACAATAATGCGTGAAGTCATTAAAGCTTCAGACGCAAATTAATCTGCAGTTTTTGTAAAGAGTGTTTTAAGTGGATTTGCATTTTAAAATAAATTCAACGAACCTTTTTAATATTCATGACTGTTTAGGATAGTTAAGCTTAGGGCATCGGTGGCGTATAAAAAATCTAGTTTGGTTGAATAAAAATGATTTTTATAGGTTTACAAGTAATCTTAATTTGAAAAACCATGAACTAATATTGTAAGAGGTATTTCTATGGATTTTTATTTTTATATAACATCATATGTAAGGCGAAAAGCGAAAAGGGACCTCTTGTCGGCGTTCGTCGAAATTGAGTTATTATTTTTTTCTCAATCTGTACAGATTTATGAAGATTTTAAGACCATCATCATCCTTGTAGCTCAAAAATTACGAATTGTCAGTAATTAAAAGTTTTAATAGAATAAGTGGATTTCGCAAAAACGACCTTAAACTTTAAAAATGCTACCCTCTCGTTATTTTTCACAGTCAAGGAATGATTCCAACAGCTAAAATTCGGTTCTAAATTGTCCAAGGATCGATAAAATCGAGAGAAAAAAAATTCGATAGTTTTGACCTTCTTCCGGTTTTTTGGCTTTTTCTCGAAATCAATTTTGCCGACAAGAGGCCCCTTTTCGCTTTCGGCCTCACATAATATGATCCAACTATTCACTTCGTACATAATACGCACTAACCATAGAAATCCAATAGTACATTACTATTAGATTATTATTAGTATGTACTATTAGATCTCTATATGGCCCTAAGCCACGAAGACAAGCGCCTCACTGTAAAAAATTGTATTTTTACACTACATTTTCCCATTGTATTTTGACGAAAATATTTTCTTAACTTGGTGTTCCTACTACTTAAATAAAGACAGGAAGTCCGAGTAGCAAGAATAACAAATAGGAACATTTTTATTAACAGACACAGGTGTATATATATATAAGAAATTAAAAGACAGTTCCGCAGTAAATTAATACGTAGTCACAGCTCGTGAATTAACAAAAATAATAAGGTTACAGTTAAGGAGTCTGAACACTTGGAAAACGTGTTTTTTCGGTGAATTCTTCCACAAAAAAGAATTAAATAAAAGCACCACTTAAGGAATAAATTTAAGAAAACAATAGTTTGTACTGGTTCAAAATGGGACTTTCTTTTAGTCATAGTCCGACTCGACCGCCATAAAAAAACTATGTTCATTGTTTAAAAGGTCCCCTATTGTTACTAATATAAGAGAAAAATGAAGTGTCTTCAAGTGAAAGAAAGTTTCTCCGATATGACAAAAAAAGGAAAGACATTTCCGTAAAGTACAGAATGGGCAATACCAAAATTTATTTGTTTTTATTTTTTATTCGATAGAGGTACCCTAGAGAGGAATATACGCCCAAAAATTTTTAATTAGGATAATTTTTTACTTTTTAACTTAATTTCTTAGTTTGACTTTAAAAAAGGATGCGAAAACTTCAAATTTCAAAATGTGACGTTTTTACATCCTATGGACGGTGTCAACCGGAAGTAACTTACCGATGGGAACTCCGATTGCATTGTTGAAATGCATAAATTGTAGGGTTTATTTCTCCATCTTAAGGTGACGTCTTGCCTCACTGATAAATTTCATTTCAAAACATTTTAAATTTTCAACGAAATTTAAGACAAAAAAACATAAATTTATATTTATTAAATAATAAAAGTTATCAGAAAATTCAAATTACTTATTCGAAATATTATTTAATTTTATTTAAAATTTTAAATGATCTGATCAACTAGTAATCGGAGTTTTCAGCTTAAAGCGGAAGTTAGATGGCGATGTGTGACTAGTGAACGGTTGACACCGTCCATACATTGATTTTAAACAGTCGTTTAATTGTTTAAACATTTCAAAGACATTGTTGTGATTCACTTTAAAGCAAGGCCAAATCAGTTTTGACGTACTTCAATGCTAAACAAAGACAAAGGGTTTGTCGATTTTTATTTTAAAATATGTATAGTGCTGTCCTTTAAAAAAACCCACTTTTTCATATTTCTTTCATTAAAAGCTTGAAAATATGATAATTAAATCGAACAAAATTGTGTTGTAACGGCTCACTCTCCACTACATTTTAGTGCTTAGTATTTTTAATTCCAACTCTCCGTTACAAATTGGCAAACAATTAAGTAAGAATAAAAAAACCCAATTTTCATAAAAAAAACCATGTACCCTGAAAAACCCACACTTGAAAATACTCAAAAAATTAGGAAAAAATATGATTGAAAGGTTTATTTTGATAGAAAAGAAAATAATTAAGATAATTAAAACCAAGTTTATTACAATTTATTTCTGAAATTAAAACCGTGATAAGTTTTTATACTCAAGAATTTTGCTTTCAAAACACAACGACAACAGCGTTTTTATTGTTGTATTTTGATGATAAGGACCTATTAAATACAAATACTTAATACAATTTTTATAAAAAAGCTAAAAAAACGGCAATTGTAACTGATATTTTATTTTAAACCCTCAACTTTTAACTCTCAAAACCCATTTTAGAGTAAAACTCGGAAAAATGCTATATTTTCATGGAAAATGGCTGTTTTTGGTATCATTGAGTTTTGATCAAAAATACTGAAAAAAAATCGAAAATTACTGAAACAACTATTATATTCGCATAATTAGTTGTATATCATGAATAATATTAAATATTTTGAATATTTTTTTATTTATTTTGTCATTTGTTACAAAATGAAAACTATGGGTTTTTTCACCCCTCATTTCAAAGACTACCGTAATTGGCGGACTGGGCTGAAATTTTATTATTTTATTCTCATAATAACTGGATAACACAAAACCAAGTGAAAAATGCTTTAAAGTCTTTATAACATATATTTTTACAGCATCAAAATCTGCATAACTAAATCATATTTTTAGCCCAAAATCGACATTTTCTATTTATTCGAAAAACTAAGTAAATAAACGGTTCTTTTACTTGCTTTTACGTTCCTGCCACTCTTAATGGCATACAAAGACAGGGCACATGAGAATTTAAAATTATTTCAATTATTTATTTAAAATATTTTGGGGTACAATTTGGAGTGGGTTTTTTAAAGGACAGCACTATAAATGACTAAATTTTTTTGAAACTTTTCACGTCGATTTTTGTGTTTAGATATATTTCTAAAATCTAAATACATAGATTAACTGTAAAAATACATTTTTTCTGTTTTAAAAAAATGCTGGTATGAACCGTCTACAGTAACGGCGGCTAGTTTCTGGTAGTATATTTGTATTTATAAAATTATCTAATAAAGTTTGAAATTGTCAAAATAGTTTTCTTAAACATGGGTTGTTTTAAAATTATAGTTGTGTATGTAGCTTAAATATTAATTCCTACCTTCAATGAAAATAAAATAGTGTTTAATCCTAAACCAAACTTTAAACTCAGTAACTTAAAACCTGAAGAAACGCTTATAAATATACCTAAAGCAAAGGTTTAAAATTTGTACTAAGAGATGAACCGATACCATTGCTGAAATAGCGTGTTACATACATGAATTGTAAAAGTAAAAATAACTCCCAAATAAATCCCAAATGCCAAGTAAAAGTTTTAATGAATTTCATCAAACTGAAAGCTCAAGAAATAAAATATAGAAAAAAACATTTTTTACTACTGATTTCCTATGATTACTAAAGGAGACGAGTTCAATCCTTTCCTAACTTTATTTGAAACTATGTCAACAGCAGTTCCCTGGGGAAATCATAACTTTAAAACTTTTCCATTCGAAGAATCATCGATTTGTCTGAACCCGACCACTGAGCTAAACTAGTTTTGGCATCTGTAAGATGAATTCAATATTCGAGATATTTTATTGCCGTTGTAAATAAAAAGCAGGATTCGAAGCTGATAATTATGGAGACGGAGGAAACTCAAAATCAGATCAAAATTTTATTTGCTTTTAAAAATCAAGCAGTGTTTTTCAACAAAAACTGATCATGATTTGGCGATTAGAGAAGTTTTTAATCATCACTTGGATATTTTCTGAGTGATATTTCTGAATAAAAAAATAAGTATAAGTATAAATGCCGCCCGTGAAAGATCGCCAATTTGCAAACGAAAAGATGTCTTGATTATTTATTTGGCAAGGTGTCAGCGCTGTTTGAGGTTTACTTTTTGCTCGAAATATATTTCATTAAAATTAAGCATTACTGAGTTCCTATTCTATCTTCTGGGTGAATCGGAACGCCCTTAAAAGTAATATAATAAAATTTTAAAGCATTTTGTTTCCGCTTAAAATTGAAAGATTATAACAAGACCGAATATTTCGATGAAGAATAGTGCACATATTTTATTTATTACATATCTTAATGTTGAAAGTTAAAAAATGTTCCGATTTACCCAGTTTTATTGTACTTTTTATACAGCATGGAGAGAGCAAGGATTAGGTAAAGGGGGCAAGGATTAAAATCACTGAAGCAAGAAAATGTGCATTTTAACCATCGGATTGACTAGAGACCATTTTGAGTAATGCTTTGAAAGAATAATCATACTTTCCAACTTTCCTCAGAATTTGTAAACTCGTGATAAACTTCGTGTTCCATGAAACTTTTGCATGTTTAGGAATAGAGGTGATAAAATCAATTCTAAGCTATTCGCGTGAATATTCTTGGGAATTCTCGGGGGATACTTGTTACCCCTAGACCTGCCATAAGTCTTGATCTGAATATCGAAGCTTTTCGATATACTCACATCATTAGCACAAAAACGAATTTTTTCTGGATGGACCCAGTATTTATTTGGTTATTTATATTGCTAAACCCATACCAGGGTAAAATTATTTAAATTCCTTTAAAAACGTAGCTTTTTAGGAATCGAAAGGAGGGATTCGCATCTTGGTTAACTTCATATCGAAAAAAATGTGGGTGATACAGAGTTCGAATTACAAAAGGGAGATCTGCCCCCTTAGAAATTTGACCCTTTAAAAATTTTGAAAATTTTACCCTTAAAAAGTTTGACACTTTTTGTCCACTTATTACGAATTTCGGGAGGGGCTCGGACCTTGGCTGGCGCGCCCCCTAGCTAGCGGGTTGTGCCCCACAGTTGCTGGCTTATACGTTTTGAGAACATATAATGTAATCCCATATTTGAGACTCCTCTTACATTGAAGATGCATTATTACATTGCAGATCCATTGCATGCAGACCATAGATGCATTGAAGATCCATCAATGGTGTGTCTTGTACATTGTAGATCCATCAATGGTGTCTTGTACATTGTAGATCCATCAATGGTGTGTCTTGTACATTGTAGATCCATCAATGGTGTGTCTTGTACATTGTAGATCCATCAATGGTGTGTCTTGTACATTGTAGATCCATCAATGGTGTGTCTTGTACATTGTAGATCCATCAATTGCGAACACCTAGTTCAATCGAAACCTTTCTATGGATGAACACGAAACCTCCCACAAATCCTCCTACTTTCCCAAACTCACCGGTTTCTCACCGCGGAAAGGGGTAAACGACATCACTGACGAATCACCTCAACTTGTCACCACATTCAAATTCTGGTATGCTTTTTCGAGGCACGCGCCTTCAATATTCATGGGAGACTGCGTGACTTTTTCCTCGGCGACATATGACACCCGGGCGGCGTTAATCTTCCTAGCGTCATCAGGACATAAATAATTCAAGTTCGTAAATAAATTGGTGCAGCTGTCGTGATTTATGGAGTGTTTTCTTAACAGGATTCTTCAGCACTTGGGTTTAGAAAATATTGCACAAGAGGAGAGGAGGAATAGTTCAATAGTTGGAAATGGGGGATATATTTTGACGATGGGAATTTTATAAGTTATAGAGGAGATAACTTAGTTAACACACAATAACCTTGTCCTTCCATATCTGTATAATGGGTAATGCCAGCATTTTTGAAAACAGAAAAAATGACTTTTTTTCCAGTAAAGGAAATGTATCTATATTCAAAAATCTATATGAAAAGTTTGAAAAAAATTATTTAAATAAATATTTAAAAATATATATTGACAATCACTTGTCTTTGCTTAGGATTGAAGTACGTCGTAACTCATTTGGACTTACTTTAAAGTGAAACCCAACAATGACTTTGAATTGTTTATTAAACAATTAAAGCATTCTGAATTGGAAAAAACAACGTTTATTTTACACAATTTAAAAGTTTAAAAGCAGTAGACAATGGAGAATTGCAGCAAATCTTAAAATTATAAATATTCAATTTTAATCGATTAAAAATTATCTCCTGATTCCAAAAATACGCTTGTCTTTCCCGACAAATTTTTTTAAGGTGATTATGACATATTTTAATACAGAAAGCTCATAACAATGTGACGTCACATGTGCCAGTGGAAATGTGAGAAACACCGTTTTCATCGATACACTAGTCTGTAAAAAAACTAGTGCTCATTGTTTCAAAGCGGGATTATAGCAACAAGCGGGAACAAAGCACATTTCACGTCACAAGCTGTTTCAGCTCAGACACAAAAGAGACTGTTTTTAATTGAAAATAACTTTAAATTTAGGGCTTTGAAAAGCAAATGAAAACATTTTTTGGAGGTTTTAGGCCATTCTGAACACATTAAGATTAAAAAAAATTTTTGACTGCAATTATCCATTGTTTCGGTTTAAATTGTGTAAAATAAACGTTGTTTTTTCAATTGAGTTGTCAACATTCGCACAAGATTTTTTTCGCAATTAAAGCATTGTTTAAAATCAATGTATGGGGATAGAGATATAAGTACGTCAAATGTTGAAATTTTACGCTTTTTAGCGCTCTTTTTTAAAGTCAAACTTTGAAATTAAATTAAAAAATAAATAATCATAATAATTAAAAAAATTGCTTGTATATTCCTCTCTAGGGTACCTCTATCGAAAAAAAATGAATGCGGAAATTGTCTAATTCAACACAATGATTAAATTAAATATTTCAAATGGTAAAAGGTAAGATTTAAAAAATATCCTCTTTATTAGAAAGCAACCTCTTCAGTCCAAGAAGCAAGAAGGCACAAAAAATTTTTAACTATGATTATTTTTCTTAAAATAGTTAAGGTTACAAATATGAACCAGTTTTCTCAGAAAATACTTCTGCTCTGGATGATGTAAAATATGAATATTTCATCATAAGTTCACATTATTATCCACAAGCAATATACGAGAGGCAAGGAGTCCCAAAATCAAATATCAATGAATAAAAAATTCGAAGCGCTAAATTCATCTTTTGAATGTGATATGAGATACTATATCATTTTGTTCACAGATCAATTTATGGAAGATCAGATGAAACTCCGTATATCGTTTCCCTAATATTTCATATTTTCTGGTTATATTTACTTCGGAATTGAAATTTTTCTATTTGAAGAATTCTAACGTTGAGCCCAGAGCGAGTAGACTATTCATATTTATCCAGAGGAAAATTCAGTAATGATGTTTAAGTTTTGTGGAGAGAAGCGAAAACTGGCCGCATCATATTGAAGCCAAGATGTTGGAAATCATAATGCTGTTTGATTGAAATATTGCGTTGGTTGGAATAGATTCTATAAATTGAAAATGTATATTTGTGAATATAGCCGTAGATGTGATAAACTTAAAAAGAAGGGTTTTTTTTATTAAAAAGGTTATGGAAGGTTGGCGGGACAGAATATGGGAGATATAAAGACCAAGCAGTATACATGTCCAATTTTTTGTCATGTATGGTCAAGTCGTTTATTTCTGGAAGCAGTTACGAAAAATTTACATATTTAGTTTGAGCTGTGCTACTAGGGATGGTTGTTATAAAATAAGTTACCCTGTTTGAACTCTCGTAGTTTTCTAGTTATGGAATATAGATTTCAATTAAATTTGGTATACATACAATGTAGACCATGGAAAATCTAATTCCACAATACATTAACTGTCTTCAAATCGACAACTCTTTGGTTTTGTTGTCATGTAGAACTTTTTAACACCGTATGGTGTTCTGAAATGTACTGAAAAAGAAGAGTATTGTAGAATTTGTTAGAATGTTTTTTAATTTTGATCTCGACAGTATATAAACACCCTGGAATAGATCTAGATCCTGTGGCGTGGAAGCGCGAACTATTACCACTATAAAATAGTTATTGCACTATGGCTTTATAGCACCAGCGAGCTTCTACCAATGCACGGTGTTCCTTACACTTCTCCTTATACTTACTGGTGAGTAATCAATCACGTTAAGTTTAACAATAGGGTCATGTGACAGAATATCCATTGTGGTAGGGCATGATTAGCAAACTGAAATCGACTGCAAGGAACACTTTTTTCTCATTCTAAGTCCCTTCATTTTATTTCAGACTCTAAATTAATTTAAGTGGAGAATTAATTTGATTATTTATCCGTTCCTTGAAAAAAAACAATTACCCTAATTAACGCAATTGAATTTGCTCTCTAAGCTCGAGTGGAAAGAGAGTTTAAGTCAAGGGTGAGCTTTATCAGGAGGTTTACACCTCCACTCTAGGAAAAGAGAGGACAGATTAACACGGGATCGTTTGAAACGGATGTGTTGCCCTTTTTTTTCTGCAAAATAAAGGAGGTGATCGACCGTTGGGGTAAATGTTTGGAGGATTTGCATAGGAAATGCATTTGTATTTAATTGCAAATGGTATTGTCGCTATTGTAAGTATAAAAATTGGCTTGTACCCACGAGGTCGCTCGCTGGGCCTGCGGGGCCTGGCAGCATATAAAATACCTGTACATTATTAGGTGTCATTGAGTTTGGAAATAAAGTAGTTCAAGGGGCTTGCAGGGGAGATTTTTTCATTCTTATTTATATTTCCATTTGTATAATTGTTTTTTAAACTAGTATCGTTCAAGTATTGGATTGGTGTTACATATATTTACGATTTGAGTGCTTGATCTTAATGTTCAAGTAATCTGATTAGTATTTTAGGAGAACAAAATACAAGGCAAATGTGTACGTTCATACAAAAAATTAACTAAACAACAAATCAAAACGCATATACAGGGTGGTCCTTAATTCATGGTACAAACTTCTAGGGGTGTTAGAGTACACCTAGACGAACAAGAATTGGTATAGGAAGGGGGGTCGCAGTTACACCGTTAAAGAGCTAGGTCCTAATGTAGTGCGAGAGCGTTACAAAAGGACGTTTTGCCAAGGCCCGTTTAACGAAAAAAAAACATAATGAAATGAAAAAATTTATTGCATGAGGTACAGCAGTATTCGTATTACTTACATCATAAATTTGATAGAAATTGGACCACTTTCTAAACCGTGGGGTGAGTTTTAAAACGTGCTCTTAGTCAAACAATGGAGTTCCATTAATGGTATTTAGAAAAATGATGATCGGGGAAGGAATTTTCAATGATCAAACAGTTTCAATGATCCATGTTACGATCATTGAAAATTCCTTCCCCGATCATCATTTTTCTAAATACCATTAAGGAATGTGATTCTTTGACTAAAAGATTAATATTGCACTTTTGAAACTAACTCCGCGGTTTAGAAAGTGGTTCAATTTCTATCAAATTTATTATGTAAGTAGTACGGATACTGCTGTACCTCATGCAATAAATTTTTTCATTTCATTATGTTTTTTTTCGTTAAACGGGCCTTGGCAAAACGTCCTTTTGTAACGCTCTCGCACTACATTAGGACCTAGCTCTTTAACGGTGTAACTGCGACCCCCCTTCCTATACCAATTCTTGTTCGTCTAGGTGTACTCTAACACCCCTTGAAGTTTGTACCATGAATTAAGGACCACCCTGTATATGCATGAAAGTTAAACTTAAAGTAAAAAGCCGCCCCTCTGAAATAACCTTGAACCACCTCTTCCAAATAAAATAGTACCTAATAAAGTACATGTGGTCTATATGCGGCCTGGTGCTTCTAAAAAAATCATGGAATTTCTCCTCTTCACCGTAAACGGATGAAACCTCATGTAGCTGTTCTTAACGTTGCACGCAATAACCACCTTAAACTTCAAGAATATTAGCAGCTTATTTTTCTGGAGATAGAGTGGGGTAAAAATGTTATAGGGGATTCAATTCAATTCAAAATTCTTTATTTGTTACGTACACAACATGAACATTTGACAGTTGGAACAAACACATACACAAAAAAACAGGAAGACATATGAGTTGCCCATGGGTCAGAAACCCATAAGGGCAACCTAAAGGAGTTGTATTTAAAAAAAAATTGAGCATACAAATATACAATACATACAAACATTACACATATAGATATTACACATAGAAAATGGATAATAGTGGCATCGCAAGGCAAGCTTCAGAATGACTAGATTGGAAATTAGAGAGCGTTTGTTCTTTTTTTTTAAAAAGTTCTTCAATATTTTCTATTGTAAAAATAAAAAGCTTTAGTAATTTTTTAAACTTAATAGGGGATTTTTCTGTTTTTATGTCATTGGGTAATATATTGTAAAACTTAGGTGATAAATAAACATAATTTTTATGAAGAATTTCTTTTTTTGCTTTAGGTACAAAATATCAGTTTCTTGAACGTAAATTAAAAGTTAAATTTCGTAGGTCAGATTCGTTTGCCTGCTTAGTAAAATAAACTATTGTTTTAAAGAAAAAAATATAGGGTTTTTTAACAGTTTGTATTTATAAGTTTACGAGTTTTTTGACCTGCTGATTTTTCTTGAGGCTTATAAAAACCAGCAAGCTAAAATGCATCATATTTTACAATAATAAATTTTTAAAATCCTTTCATCTATTTTACCCCTCCCTATAACCATTTTACCCCCATCCCACCCTAATCAATCACGGTTTTGAATTTTGACTTTAAAAACAAAGAGCATGGATGCCGTTTGACCCTTATCCTTATCAGCTATATAAATTTGATTTTACAGTAAACATATTTTTAACGTTACTTTAACTCCAAAATAAAATAATCTTAACATTTTTCTTCTGGTGTTTCTGACCATTTTTAGATTTTCTCAAAAAATGCAGTCCAGTACATGCACTATTTACTTGCATGTTCAACCCTAGAATTTGATGTTTCTAGAAATTTCTTGAATTGTTTTCTTTCAGAAAAACTAAAGTAGAGTTTGTTTCGCGCAGTTAGTTAAACAAATATATTTTTCTTTCAACTCCCAAAGGGGACTCTGGCTCCATTTTGAGTGATTGGAAAGTTAAACTATTTTGTTTGGAGCAAATTTGCTGATGAAATTCAGTTCAGTTGTTTAGCAATTTTAAAAGAAAGTTTGATTTTCCCTCTGGCATACTGTGAAACCAAAAGTCAGGTTCTAATCGAACTTTCGACAGTGGCAGGTTAATGTAAAGAAGGCATGCAAAAAAACTATTTATTTAAAACTTTTAAAATGAAAAACTAAGCTTTCAGTTTTCAGTTTAAACTTTTCACTTGTCTTAGTTGTTCTATTTTCCACTTTTCTTTTCTTTCTGTTTAAACTAAACAGAAATATAATTTAATTGTCAGTTTAAGCGGTTTGTAAGCGTTTTTGAACTTAAACCATCTATGTTCTTTAACTGATATACAATATTTTTGAGAATTCTTATATTTTTTTCGATAATTGTTCTGTATTATAAATAGGGTCTTGAATTTCTAGTAGAGCTTTGGTTTTACAATGAGAATTTCATAATTCATAACTCGTGTAGTTTTTCTCAATTTCTTGGTTTTTGGACTTTATCCTTTTTTTTCAAACTGACGATTTGATTTCTGACCGCGTTTCCTGAAAATAACAAACAGGAAAAACTGCTTGTCCTCCTTTTCCGTTTCTTACCCGGGCACCGTTTTCCCCTTTACCAAATCGGTCCCAATCTCTAGAGAGTGCACCAGCTCGATGCGCAAACAGCTATTGGGCAAAAATAGTGCTGTGTTGGTAGCCATGACAATCAATAGACGTCAATACTGGGAATAGTTACCGCTCAGATTTGTGGTTTTTTGTACCAAATAGTGCATGAACGTAAGAAGTTTGGAACACAGCTTATACTATTTAAAAGTTTGAAATATTTTAATATTAAAACCTACGTTATCCAGATTGCATGTTAAACATTTTAGATCAGTATATTTATAAATCAGTAATAAGGAAAATGTTGAGTTCACAAAAATAAAATTCATTGGATTTTTTAAGGAAATATTGAATTCGTACTGTGACAATGTACAAAATAAACCTTGAAAAATACTGGCATGACGCAAAAGTACAATTTGTGATTTTTGTCATTATTAAGCACCAAAAAGCGGTTCGTTTTTACGAGAAAATTTTCAGAATAGGATTTTGACGGAGCCTTTCTCAGCATTTAATCTTCAATAGGAATTTATCCAAGCTAGTAATATTTGTGTTTTTAAAACATAAGTTGTTACTTTTCTTCCAGGGTATAGAATGCGCGTTAATCTTTATGAAACTAGGCAAGATTCATAGAAACCTCGCCAACTTCAGCTAAACCCTCCCACTCCATTTTAGTTAAGGTTTTCTTTTTGGCACTCCCACTTTTCTCCTTTGATAAACTTCTGACGAGTATTGAAGAGAGACAGAGGTAAGGGATCCCCAGAGGCAGATATTGTTCCATAAGAGGGATGAAAAGACAAAGAGGGAAAAGAACCACAAGTGGAAGAGGTTTCACACAGATGCAATGGCCGTTTGTTGGAGAGAATGTTAAACAACTTTTACGGATGTCTTTTGTTCAGTATGGGATGCAGAATTCATATTTTTTGTCTGAGTCTTGTTCTGTTCATTTAGGGTGTGAGTTTATGGTTGTGAAGAAAGGGCAAATCTTTTTTGTATGCTAATCCTTTTTATATGGCGTCGTATACAAGATTGTTGCCATGGTATCTTGACTGTTCTTAGGTTTCCATAGTTTATTGTGGTGTTCTTCTGAACAAACCCGAACTATTCTTTTGTTGCTACGTAATATCTTTATAATAAAACGTGTTACGTTACTCAATAGTTAGTGAACACATTTAGGAAGTATAGTAAGGTACACTAATACCAACTACTGCGTTGCTAATGTTTGTTTAAAGGAAATGGAGTCTTTTATTTTTCTTATTTCCATTTTAGTGTAAATATCTTAAATTAAAAGTTCTTAATTATTGAATATGTTAGAGTCAATGTGATAAATCCGGTTATTTTTAAAATGATGCCCGCGTATTTCGAGCAAACTGGTGAATATTCATTTTAATAAATGTCATTGAATTTTTCACATCGACTGCCTAACTTCGAACATTATTAATAATGATTGGTTTATCACTTTGTCCACAGCAAATATACCAATATTGTAAACATTTATTTCTGAATTTTATTGATTTTCAGCTGTTTTACTTTTCTCTTTTTCAAGAGATTTACTGGTCTAGTTAACTTGCTCACTCAAAAAGAACCCAGGACAAATTACCGTTCCCAAAACCAGTCAATATTTGGCCATAGTTAGACCAGAAAACTCACACTCTGCAATTTCTCTCAAGAAACACGTCTCGAAATGCTCCCCCTAAAACTCTTCTTTCCTTCAAACTAGAACAAATACTTATCTCAGGTCATAATTGTCTCAACCGAGGCAAACTATAATTTATAAGAGGAACTTCGCTGAACTGCCTCTGCACTATCATTCACGCCATATAAGGTAAACTGACAGTATCTACTTACCCGGCGTTTTTTCATTTCTTCCTAGTTTTATTTCAGCAATACCGGTTAAAAAAGAACGGAAAGAATTAGCCCCCAAAAAACGTTGAAGTAAACACGGTTAAAAGTTCCCCCTTAATCTCGATTCTAGTTTTCAGTCGGAGATGTATAATTTCATTAACCAGATAACTGGATAGAATGGGTATTGCTCTTACAAAGAGCTGCAAATAATCATTACTTAAGAGGGAGTTGGTATTGGAGAATGACTATTGGGGATAATTATATTTGTGTTACAGAGGTTTTTTCTTTACCTTTATAAAAGGAGATATTTCGGTTTCATCGATTTTTACGAGAAAGTGTAAATGTGCATATTTTTTGTCGGTTTTTGAGGCAAACATTGTTTTTCGGTAAAGAAACATTTATTATTGAATGTAGTAAGTGGGGAATGTATATTGTATTTTTTTTTGCGTAAGGAAAATGAAAACAGTTTCCTATAAAGAAACTTAAATATTCGTTTTACAAACACAATGAGTAAGTTTCACGATTTTTTTTGATTTTTTTAATTGATTCTTCGTGCTAAAATAAGCAATTACCCAAAATTTGAGGTGGATCGAGAAAATTTTTGATTGTAAAAAAATTTTAAAAAATCCCCTTTTTCAAAGAGCGCCAAAACACTAAGAGTTCTGTGACGTCATCGTACGGTGACCATTGTTGGAAAGCAACGGAGTTGATGGTATGATTGTTGACGTCATCGTACGGTGTTTTCACTTAGCGTTTTCAGTTACGGTTTTTCTTGACTTTTAAATTAAAATAATTCATTGTACATTTTTTTGAAAAATTGACTGGATATTTCATTTTACCATACAAAAACCATACGGAATGTTTATGAAAATTTAAGAGTGTATGGACTCATGGATCATGTCTAGCTGCCGCTAGACAGTGTGGGGATAAGAAACAACAAAACAATGTACAAAAAAATTTAAATGACAGACCACAATGAAATTTTTAAAACCTATAAATTAAGAATTTTATAAAAAGAGTGATACATAAACCAATATTTTTAAAATGTTGATCACATTGCGCTGCTATTAAGATTATTCTTGCATAGATCTTTCAAATGGGAAATGTAAGAATCAAGAATTTGAATAAGCACTGTACAGTCGTTTAGCTTTATTAATTTCAAAAAGCTTTTTAGAAGGGTTCAAGAGAAAATGTATGACATATAATCACTATTTTTTTATTTCACGATAAATGATTCAAATAATGTATTAATATTCCTGAAGGAGGTGCACATGAATATCTAGGACGTTTGAAGAAAAAATTCTTCCTGGAAGATTACTTTTTTGATGGATAGATGCTTAGCCACCAGATGCCTGTTAGAGATGAAGAAGTCTCATATCGTTTTCGTAGCTAAAAAAAATCGAAAAATGAGATATTATGTCATTTTGTGTAAAAAATGTCCATTCTTGTAGAGAACAATGTGTTATTTCTATAGTTTCATTAAATTCCGCTAGAAAGCAGATACATCGTTATCGCATTGGCGCGAAACGCCCCTGTAGTTTTGCAGAAAAGTGAAGCATCTTGCCAGTCTCACGGTTGTATTTCAAAACTTGAAATAAAATAATATACTTTTTGAAGAATATTTTAAAGAACATCGTTGTATTTTGAAATGCGACGGTTCACCTTAAAAATACTTGTTTCACAGTAGCGTAATCTTGGGGAAGCATAGTTGTATTTCAAGTTAAAGCAGTTTTCCTTAAAAATACCAACAATAGTAGAGTGCGCATATTATATTTTTAGTTGAAGCAGTCTTTCTCAAAATTTCTCAATTTTTTTAATAAAAATTTTTAGAGAAAAGTGTTGCAACTCAAAGTACCTTCACTAATTTCGGATTATCCAAAAATTTTGAAATTATACAAGAATCAGACCTGGGTCTAGTAAAAATGTAAAGAAACAGCATTTGTTTTATGCAAACTGTTTTGCAATAGGAAGAGTGGCATAGCTGTGTCTCAGCTGCAACTGTTTATTTACGTTCCTCGGTATTTTGAACAAAAATACATATTGTTTTAATTATTTCTAAAAAAAATTATTATAATCTGAATAAGTAATAACAGTTTGGTGTCATTTAAATAATAATAAGTCTGTCAACATCATGAACTGCTGTGCGTGCCAAGAAGAGATTAAAATACCTAATGACGCAATTAAGTGCTCGGGAAATTGCGAAGGTACATACCACTATTATTGTGGCGGTCTTACGGAAATAGCTTTCAAAAAGTGCCGTGACAAAAAAGTCTGGAAATGCCTAGGATGCAGAACCCAACGGGTCACGAACCAGCCGAACGCTCGGGAAGCAAAACCAACACCTGCCGAACCCTTCGCTGCAACTTCAAACCTAGATGTGAGTAACCAACCAATTTTGAACGAAATCATGGATCTTAAGTCATTCATTAAAACGCAGTTTATCGAATACTCCAAGAGCTTAAATTTTCAAGCGGAAATTGTTAAAGAGCTGACAACAGCCATAAATGATCTAAAGAACGAAGTCAAGGTGGTTAAGGAAGAAAATGACATCCTAAAATTGGAGATCTCCCGCAACAAAGTAGAAATCGAGCTACTAAAATCCGAAACACTCGAATTACAACAGTACTCAAGAAGAACAAATCTCGAAATTTCCGATTTCCCCGAGGTACCAAGTGAGGACACTAAACAGGTGGTTACATCGATCTTAAACGCCTTGGATGTCAACAGCGAGGTTAGTGTTCTTATAGCTCACCGTGTCCCATCCACCCGAAAAGATAAAAGTAAATCTATAATCGTACAATTTGCAACAAAAGGTGAAAGGGATCGATGTTTGCGGGCATCCAGAGAAAAGCGCTTCCTGGCATCCGATATAAATGAACGTCTTGATTCAACTCCCATATACCTGAATGAACATTTGGCTCCAGGCATGAAAAAACTCCTATTTCTAAGCAAACAATTTAAACGTCAGAAAAACTTCAAGTTCTGCTGGATCAGAGATGGAAAAATCTTTCTACGTCAAAGTGAAAACTCAAGAGCTTTTAGAATACGTAAAGAATCGGATCTAATTGATATACCCATCCAACAATAACCCCATCTTTTTTATGTCCAGTTATTCCACTATAAACACTCTTGAAAATCTAAAGCAATTCCTTCTTTATCCAGCAGCCGACGTAACTTTTAATATTGTACATTTCAACATTCAGAGTGTTCGATCAAAGTTTGATGAGTTAATAAGCCTGTTATCTGACAGTTTGTATCTTATTGATGTTTTAGTTTTATCGGAAACTTGGCTGACCAATGATGAAATTAAGTTCTACGGAATTGATCAATTTAAAACTTTTTATTGCAACAGAAGCTATAACAGATCAGGAGGTGTCTTAGTATACTATAAATCTAAATATGATTTTGAAAGAATTAATATAGAAATGTTTTCTGCCGAAATAGTTATAATTATAAGTAAATCTGGTACTACTCCAGAATCCCGGCGCAAGCGATAAAGTTGCCAATAATGATGTAACCAGCGCCAAACGGAATAACACAACTTGTAACCCTTTGCTTGTAAAAAATAACAACAATGCCATTACATGAAACTTTTTATTTAAAAATTAAACACTCAAATAAAAATACTTTAAACCATACTTACCAGTTTTAAAATTTTAAATTTCGTTGAAATATATTTTGAGATTATTAATATGATTTTTAAACAGACTTATATATAGTTTTTCTTTTAATAACTTGTTATTTACATTAAGGTTTTTTTTGTAACAATGGGGTAAGCAGATCTCTTTTTGAGCAGAAATAAAGCTATTTTAGAAAAAATAGTTTTATTTCAGCTATTCAGCTTTTTGTTTCGGAAGGAAATGTGTGAGCTTTCGCCAAAAAATCTGCTTGGCGAGATTTGCGCCGGCTTTCTAGAGAAGTACCGTAAATCTCTTAATCTCTGTATAATCTCAATATATCGTTCACATTTATTTACTATTGAAACATTTGTATCTGAATTTGAAACTGTATTATCTAAAATTTCTTATAGAAACATTATAATAGTAGGAGACATAAATATTGACCTATTGAATTTAAATAATCATAGTGCAAACTATTTGGATTTGATTAGTGCTCATGGATTTTCTTCACTTATAAGTGATATAACTCGTATTTCTTCAGGTACTTGTATAGACCACCTCCTATCACGCTACAGCTTGTCAAATATAAAAGAAATTCACTCTGCAAGACTAATCAATAGTCTATCTGATCATCTCCCTATTCTTTGTAGATTAGTTTTGAGCTCCCCACGAAATACTACAAACCTTGATACGAATGATAAAATAAGACCTAAATTAGTGAACTATAATAAGTTGGAGGACTTTTTAAAAACCTATGATTTTAGAATTTCTGAATCTAATGCTGCATCATCTTTCTCAGATTTTCATACTAAATTGTGTGCAATTAAGCATAGCTTCAGCTTTGTTCCTAAAAGTAATTCCAGATTTGACAAAAACAAATGGTTTAACTTAGAAATATATAGCATAATCAGGTCCAAACAAGCACTATATAAAAAAACCTTACGTTACCCAGGTGATAATTTTTTCAAAATAGCCTATAAAACAACAGTTAAAGTACTAAAACAAAAAATCAGATCTGCCAAAAAATTATTTTATGAAAGTAAATTTAATGATTGTGACTCAACCCGTAAGCAGTGGAAACTAATCAATAACATTCTAGGTAATAGCATTAAAAATCAAACCCTGCCTGATCATACAGACGAACTTTATTTAGCAAATGATTTGAACTCATACTTTTCCTCAATCAACAATATCCCAAACTCCAATGAAAATTTTAAAGAACATTTAAAGACAAATCTAAATTCATTTGTGTGGCTAGAGATAGATGATGCAGAAGTCTTAAATTGCATTCGTAATCTAAATCCCCAGAAAAGCCCAGGATCAGACGGAATAGATGCGAAAATTCTCAAAATTCTATCATTTTCTCATATAAATATTCTCACTAGCCTATTTAACAGCTTAGTAAATGAAAGTATTTTCCCAAAGTCATTAAAGACCTCATAGTTGGGTGGCTTTTTACAAAAAAACTGCAAAATGTGATACTTTCATGAAACTTTCAGGGATGTTAGACAATCACATAAGAACTAAAAAATCGATGGGAGCCCAAAATTTTAGGGCGTAGTTTGACCGTTATGACGTCATAACAAGATGGCGACCAAGGGCCTATATTGGGTTCTTTTAATGACAGAAAGACATTTTTGGGGTCAAATAATATGTTTAAAGGGTCAAAAAACATGATTCTGATGACAAAACGTGCAATTTGTTTTAAAAAGTAACTAAAATTCAATAAAAGCACGAAATAATAATAGTCTATCGCCAGTTGCGCCAATAAAAATTTGTAAACAAATTATTTTTTTCGACGGTTTTATATGTTTTTTGGGGTGCTGATTCTAAATATTTAGTTCACTTCCACGTGGAAGGTCGGCTTCATATCAAAAAGCGCAAAAATTTGCGAAAAAATCGCAAAATTTTTACTCTTTCTTCGGATTTTCGCTTATATTTTAAAAAATATTAGTTTCTCGAAAATTATTTAAACTACAAAGTTGAAGTAGATAAAATTTTCTACAAAATGGACTATTTAATTTTTGTTTTCCAAAGAATAGTTTTGACGTTATAACGCATTGAAAAGCAGATAATTTTAACACAGCATAATTTAAACAGAGGATGTTCGTTTCTCTGTTTTTCAGTGTGTTATAAAGTCAAAACTATTCTTCGGAAAACAAAAATTAAACAGTGCATTTTGTAGGAAATTTTATCTACTCCAACTTTGTAATATAAATAATTTTCGAGAAACTAATATTTTTTAAAATATAAGCGAAAATCCCAAGAAAAAGTAAAAATTTTGCGATTTTTTTCACATATTTTTGTGTTTTTTGATATGAAGCCGACATTCCACGTGGAAGTGAACTAAATATTTAGAATGAGCACCCCAAAAAACATATAAAACCGTCGAAAAAAATAATTTTTTTACAAATTTTTTTTGGCGCAACTGGCGATAGACCGTATTATTATTTCGTGCTTCTATTAAATTTTAGTTACTTTTTAAAACAAATTGCACGTTTTGTCATCAGAATCATGTTTTTTGACCCTTAAAACATAATATTTTACCCCAAAAATGTCTTTCTGTCATTAAAAGAACCGAATATAGGCCCTTGGTCGCCATCTTGTTATGACGTCATAACGGTCAAACCACGCCCCAAAATTTTGGGCTCCCATCGATTTTTTAGTTCTTATATGATTATCTAACATCCCTGAAAGTTTCATGAAAGTATCACATTTTGCAGCTTCAGGGCATTTTTATGTAATAAGCCACCCAACTATCAATAATAACACCCATTTTTAAAAAGGGAAACAGAAATGATTTCTCAAACTATAGACCTATCTCTGTCCTGCCTCTGATTTCTAAAATATTTGAACAATTAATTAAGGATAGATTAATTTCGTTCTTGGAGAGTTCAAATTTTTTCTCAAAAAATCAATACGGCTTTCTACCTAAATCAAATACTGAAAAAGCTCTACTGGAGTTTACAGATTTTATTCATAATAGTATAAATTCTAGTAAAATAACTGCTGCTCTTTATTTAGATATATCTAACTAAGGCGTTTGACTCTGTGAATCATGGTATTTTATTATATAAACTGTCATCAACGGGAATCAGAGGTCACTTCTACAATTTTTTAAAATCCTACTTATCAAACCGTATACAAATTGTTAAAATTAACAACACCTTAAGTAAATGCCTTCCAATCAATTATGGAGTTTTCCAAGGTTCAACTTTAGGTCCGTTGCTGTTTTTAATATTTATAAATGATTTATGTAACCTTAATTTACAGTTCTTCATTAATACAGTTCTTTTATATTCTGTCGATTCTACTGAAGATTTGAACCAAAAGATGAATTTAGACTTAGTTAAAATTAGTAAATGGTTTTTTGATAACTGTCTGAGATTAAACGTCGATAAAACAAAATACATGATTTTTAACTTAAGACAAAATAATCAAATTCAGCTTTCCGTTAAATATCATGTTAATAATCACTGTAATAATTATGATGATTGTAATTGTAAATCAATTGATAAAGTGTCAACAATAAAATATCTTGGACTTCATATTGTCTGCAACTTAAAGTGGAAATCCCATACCAAGTATATTGCTGATAAATTAAGACATATAATGCTAAATTTTTATCATTTAAGGCCAAAAGTAAGCAGCAAATTCCTAATAACTCTTTATCACTCTTGGGTTCAATCTAGAATTAACTACGGTCTAATAATATGGGGTGGAGACTATCAGATAAATTTAAAAAGAACTAGGGAGCTACCGCCCCCTGCTCGCTATCGCTCGCCAACCCCCGTAAACTGCTGACGCAGGACCTTTTGGAATTGCTTCGCAATTCCCACAAATTCTAACTCGCCGAACTTAATACACTTTACAAAACAATTAAACAATTTACAAAAAAACGTCAACCAACTTTCCGAATATACTTCCCCAAATCCCCTCCATGAATAAAGCTCCCTTAAAAGTTTCAATATACAGGGTGTTTCAAAATTGCGTTGCACGGCTTTTATTCGAAACCTACGCCTCCTAGGGTCATGGAAGTAAGGTCTACCCCTAGGTAAGTGACCCTGGAGAATCCATTGAGATGACTTACAGCGCCCCTAGAGGCGAAATTAAAAAGTTTAAAAAATTAATTTAAAAACTGAAGGAGATAGAGCAAAAACCTCAGTGAGAGTATTGTTGCCAACGTCCAGAAGAACTCATTGAATAAAAATTTGATCAAAATATCTTGAATATTCGCGGAGTATGAGCATGTGAAAATAGCACTTTTTCGGGGGTCAAAAAGTAAAAAGTTCGCATATTTGCAAATTCTTCAGTGTTATTGTGTAGTTTTGTGTTTTTTTAGTTGAAAGAACACAAAATTTAATCAAAAAATCAAAAAAATTTGAAAATATGCGAACTTTTTACTTTTTGACCCCCGAAAAAGTGCTATTTTCACATGCTAATATCTCCGCGAATATTCAAGATATTTTTATGAATTTTTTTTCAATGAGTTTTTCTGGACGTTGGCAACAATACTCTCACTGAGGTTTTTGCTCTATCTCCTTTAGTTTTTAAATTAATTTTTTTAAGTTTTTAATTTCGCCGCTAGGGGCGCTGTAAGTCATCTCAATGGATTCTCCAGGGTCACTTACCTATGGGTAGACCTTACTTCCATGACCCTAGGAGGCGCTGGTTCCGAATAAAAGCCGTGCAACGCAATTTTGAAACACCCTGTATATTAACTCGAACTTATCAAATATTTAAACGAAATGTTTTTAAAAATATTCATCTTAATTATTTTTAATCTATGATTATATAAAAATAGCTATTTCTAATTGTTTATCAATATTCGAACCAAACAAAAACCCGTTATTTTTAAATAACTCGTTAGTATAATATGCCTAGTGTTTATCATTCATATTTTTTTAAACCCAGACTTGTTAACCCAGACAATATACCGTTTAAGCAATCGAAAATAAAAAGAGACAAAACATCACTCTATGTTTACAATTAATTTCGATAAAATCAGACTAAAAATTATAAATATTGGACAAAAACTGTGAAATTTTAGTATGAAATGGCGTTCATGTAAGATTTTAGAGTATGTTTTTATCAGTCTTTGAGTGATATTTCATCAAGAAAGTACTTTTTTTAAAAGGTGAAAAACATGTTTCATCTTAAAATATAGCGTCAATCGGTCGTTGTGATTGGATGCATAATAATTTGAATGACAGTACTTGCTTTGTAACTGCGACCTTATCCGTTATCTTAAAAAATGGAAATATTTTAAAATTGAGAAATTTTTTGAAAAATCGAAGGGCTTACTCGGAAATCCGGAAGGAATCCGGACATTTTGATACCATATATGTGTCATTCGGTCCAGTAATTAAAAAGTCTTTCTCTGGAAACCGTTCACTAAAAACTTTTTTTTAGAATAGAGAGATATGTAAACTCCAGGAAAGATTTATAAGATTGTTATCATCTCAAGTGTATTCCATTAATATTGATAATTTCAAATTATTGAATATTTTACCTATTCGCTACCTCTTTTACTTTAAAACAAGTCTCTATCTCTACTTAAATTCCGATATCTGCAGAAAGCGAAACATAATAAATCCCCGAAGACCTAATGCTGTATATATTGTACCTAAACCTGAAAAAACTATATTTTGTAAAAATTTCTTTTATCTAGCCCCTAAGTTCTTTAATTTACTACCTTTAGAAATTCAAAATAGTCTAACCAAACATGCATTTAAAAAGAAATTAAAAGACTTTTTGTTTTCTATTGGGGACATTGAACACTTTTTTGTTTGATCTTGAGTTATTAGTGTAATTATATTCCATTCATATTTTTTTTGCACAACTACTTACTTTACGACAGATAATAAGCCATAATTTATGACACCCTGTTTGCCGCTACTAATTTCCTGTTTGATATTGTATCGTATTTATACTCTTTTCGTTTTGTTTTCATGTAATGTTAATTTTTGCTTATAATATTTATGTTTATATATATTATTTTTGTAATTTATTGTGTAAATGTAATTCCTTGTAAATATTTGTTCACCTACATGGATTGTTATACAATCCCAGGTGATACACTCGTATCTTCTTCACTTTGTTTGTAATTAGAAAAAAAAATAAAAAAAAATATTCCTTTGCTAAAAAATAGTCTACATAGCTTCGAGTATATCTGCGGTGAAAGTTTGTGAAAAGTTAAGAATCGCTCTCCTGAAAATTTTGATTTTTTTAGTTACAACAGTTTTCCACCAAAGCGACGAAATATGAAAATTGCGGTTAAATTTCACGATGGAAAGATAAAGAAAAGAAAAGTAAACATAATATTTATGGTTATACTAGCTGATATGCCCGGCCCTGCACGGGTGAAGAGCATAATTTTATTATTTGAGGCCTTTGCTATCAAAACCAGCTCATTCCATATTTTTCTGAAATCCACTTTTTTTTGCATATTTTGAAAGTTTAGAGGGTCCTTCATAACCTGGCGAAGGGATATAGCTCAAACCCAGCTCATTCCAACCAAATAAACTGGAAAAAACCACTTCACAACTTAATTGAACAAAAAAAAACTGAAAAAAGTATGAAAAATCGTGTTTTTGCATCAAAGTCAGCTCATTCTAACCTAATTAGCGTAATTACGCCCAAGGTAATGCAACTGAAAGGAAAATGAAAAACTAATCGAATTCTATCTACAGTTAAAAATTTTAAAAACATATTTAGCTTTAGAACTGTGGACGTGAGAAGTTTTTTGTCTCTCCTGTAAAATTTCCAAAAATGGAATAAGCTGGTTTTGATAGCAAACGCCTCATTTTTAAGTTTTCCCAAATACATTACTAATTTTAGATAATCAGCATTTACCAATCATCCCGGTATCCTAGGCGTCTTTTTCATACTCCAGTGTTCCCGGTAACTTTTCCTATCCCGGTGTTTTTAGTAATTTTTCTTATCCCAGTGTTCCCTTCCTTCAGTTCTCAAGCAATATAATTTTTGAAAGATTTACACATTTACATGGGAAAAATTAATCTAAAAAGTATTTAAAATTGCTTAGATCCCTTGATTAATCATATCTGCAAGAATTAACGTTTTCGGTAAAATAATTCAAAAACTAAAGCTTATTCCATTTTGCAAATTAAGAAAAAAATCAATCTTTTCTAGTTGAAAGGGAGTTTTAATAGTTTTTTATTTGTTAACCAACTTTCTTAAAAGCTAAAATATTATCACCTTTTAATTTTACATCCTCGTTTCCATGGAGACTATTTTAACAACAATGGTATTCCATAAAGCTTTTAAATAAAATATAAAAATTAGATAAAATCTCAAATAAAAATATGGTTAACTATATTTAACTTTTAAATTTCGTGGAAATATATTTTTAAATTAGTAATATAATTTTTAAATAGACTTGTACCTAGTGTTTCTATTAAAAACTTGTTGTTTAGCATTAAGTTTTCTTTGTAACAATGGAGTAAACAGATCTCTTCTTGAGGAGAAATAAAGCTATTTCAGCAAAATGACCATAAAAAGGGTCAAAAGAGGGTGAAGGGGTCATTAAAAGTTTTCGAAACATAGCCTATGTTTTTTCTGGAGTTTTTTTACGTAGGTATACCAAGTTTGGTGCAGATCAAAAGAAAACTGTGGATTTGTATAAAAGACAAACACACACACACATACACATTCAATTTTATTATATTAGATTATTACAGCTTGCTATCACTCATACTAGTTATACTAAGTTTTTATTCAAGAAATTTACTTTGACAGTAAAAATAAAAAGGAGATGAATTCATTTAGTTTGCAATGGAGAATTGCAGCATCGCTTAATATTCTGAATATTTAAATTTAAATAATTAAAAATTCTCTCCTGATTCCCAAAGTATGCTTGTCTTTTACCACAATTTTTTTTCAGTTAATTACGAGATGTTTTAATACACAGAAAGACCTAACAGTGTGACATCACATGTGCCTCTTGGAAATATGGGAAACACCGTTTTCATCTAAACACTAGGCTATAAAAAACTAGAGCTCAGTATTTCAAAACGGAATGATAGTAAACAAGGCACATTTGACGTCACAAGTTGTTTCAGCTCAGACAAAAAAGAAGCTATTTTTAATTGAAAATAACTTAAAATTTAGGGCTTTGAAAGATAAATTAAAGTATTTTTTGGAGGTTTTAAGCCATTCTAAATACATCAAGATTTAAAAAGCACTTTTGATTGCAATTATCCATTGTTTCTGTTAACAGCTTTGACATTGCCCTAATACGTGCGATTGGGTGGATAATCCATTAGGTTTGTGCTAAAAGAACATGCGTGTTAAAATATTATGTTGGAAACTTAATAACCACGAAAATAAATCATTTCATAAAAATAATATCGTAAGCCGCTACACCTAGATGGATTTTAATACCTCTGATTGAACGTAATAGACATTGAATGTAACATAACATTTAGAGAATAAAGCTGTAACTCCACCCATTGAAGGTCGGGTTATTAAAAAATATGTAGGTAACTTAATACTTATGTTAATTATAAGCATATCCTTAGCTGTAACACTCTGAAAACAACAGTCCCAAAAATGAGTAAAAATTACTCAAATCTGGGTAGGGTAGGTGGGGGTAATTGTCCGCAGTTTTTGGTTTTGAATTTTTGTGGCCCACAGTTTTATTATTTTAATAAGTTTCTGGTATGGAATCTAAAGCTTAGGATGTGGCCTATCAATTCATATTTTTTCCAGCCTTGAGCTGCAAATATTTTTAGAAATATTCAACTTTAAAAAGAAAAAAAAAATTGCGGATATTTGCCCCATTTTTTGGGGTAATTATCCGCAGTGCGTATAATTACCCCAATAGAATAAAATAAGAGAATTATTAGATATTCCAATTCAAAAACATCAAAATTGAGGTATATTCACAATGGGAAGACAACACAACAATATTTGACATTATAAAACATCATATAGCAAAGTTACTCCACAAGTTGCAAAGTTAATAATTTTACCGGCGTAAAATCGGCCAAATTGTCAGGAAAACTTATCATTTCATGAAACCTTGCATTATGGATTTCATTAGGTTTGGAAAGTTTTAGGATTGTCTTTCTTTTCAACAAAAGCTTCTTCTGATGGAGTTTCTGAGAACATTCCCACATTTTCAATTGCGGACAATTACCCCAAAATCAATGCGGACAATTACCCCAAAATCAATGCGGACAATTACCCCATTTCATGATGACAACAACAAAGTGGTACTGATTTTTGAAAACAAAAGTAAACATGAGTATAGTGATGTAATTTCAAAGATAAATAAAGGCTCTTTCGGAAAAAAAACAGATGGATTGAATAAATATAACTATTCTACCAAAATATGAAGAAAAAGTGAGAAAAATACTCTAACAAGGACACTAAAAACTGACTTACCTCATTTTTTTGGACAACGGACACGCTACTCCTCTGAAATTTTCACAGCCATTTGGGGGTTGTGAAAGGAACCTACTGTATCGATGCAGTCAATATAATCGAATACTATCATCAAAAAAAGGCCGTGCGGACTATTACCCCATGCGGACAATTACCCCCACCTACCCTATGTCACGCACTCAAACATGCTCCAATCCAAATTTACTCAAATTTGAAAACATGCATGTATTCATTTTTGAAAATGTGCCAGATACTCAAAAATAAAGCATTATGTACTCATTTTTAATTTCGTCCATGACAATCTTATAAATAGGGTACAATGTGTTTCACTTATGATGACCATATAGCCACGTTACTATGACGTGGGAAGTATACCAGTAAGTTGAGTGGTGCTGTCACAACGTTGTGTTACACGTGATCACACCAACTTAATGTTACTTTTGATATATTACAAATATTAACTAAAAATAAAGATAATTTGAGTGGTGACTATTAAATTGTTTGAAACTGAGTATGTCTATTGTTTCAAAATTGAAAGTATTATGTCGTCATATTTGAACCAAAAAGTTTCATACGAAAATGAGAACATCAATTTACTCAAATTTGAAATTGTCATTTCTCTCAGTGAATAGTTTACATAAATTGAAAATTAGCACTGAAATATATACAATATATCTTTATATTTCATTCTGTAGGTAGGAGTTATACAATATCTTACTAAGAATTCATAAATTGAATGTAATATACACATTTCTTCTCCCTAAATAAGACTATCAAACATCAGACCGTTCGTCAATTCCTTAGCTGAATTAACTCCATCTAATACACTAGACGTTACGATTTAGGCTTTGCAGCTCAAACAACGTACACAAATAACCTTTTCCCTAAGGATTATTCCCTGATTCCTAATAAAAAAACAAAAATCGCAAGAAGAAAAACCTAACTAAACCACCTATAAACATTACTTTTTCAGCTGGAACACGTTCTAACACTAATAAAAAGCTGAGCTAAGGGGAATCTATCAAATGAGGAACATTCGAACGTTATTTTTATTATTATTATTGATGCATTATTGGACTTGTGCAAGATGGATATTGTTAGCCGGTTTCCTCTGCCTGCATATTATTTTTTGTGTGCGTTGGCAACAAGGGAAATGGTTTTCTGTTATCCGCGATAACTACGATTTATCGGTAATGATTTATGAATGTCGGTAAGGACTTTTGATAGTAAGGGCAAGGCTAAACTTGATCATAACCGTGGGTTATACAACACAGGTACAACAGTAGTTAGGTAGATACAACACATAATCCAGTTTAGCTTTGGTAAGGGTTATATGATATTTTAAGCTTTTTGAATGGCTGTGTATTGACTAGTATGTAAATAAGATAATTTAGAATTTTAACTTTCAGGTTCTGAAGTGAACAATGTATCTGAAAACGGTAAACTTGAATTAATCACAAGGAAATTGGACATTCATAAAGTTTGACCTTCAAATCTTAAAACATTTTTTATTCCAAAAAACCAATTAAATAGCTGAAATTTCAGCTCCTAAAAATTGATTTTTAAGTAACAAATTCCATAAACAAACGATTTTGCTGGTTTAATCCAATTTTAAATGGTTACTTGTCAATTTCCGCTTGGAATCATTCAACCATGCCCGCTTATAAAAACCCCTAGTCCGTTAGGGGTGCATTTCCGACTCCCCATTTCTAGGTGATTCTGAGTCGTCTAGGTATGCTATACCCCTGTTAGAAGTTAACCCTTTATTTACCAAACCCTTTATTTTCCTCATCCTCGTCCAAAATATGTCAAGTTTACGTAACTGCAACTATAAGTAAACTAAATTTGGCCTTTCATGACAAAAATTGGACAAATTTGGAACATTGCGAAGTGGTACTTACAAGTACCGTCGGTAAATAAAGGGTTAAGAAACACTTATCTGAAACGCCCTGTAGAACACACAAAATTTATGGATTTACCAGAGTTATATAAAAATTCGCTACATATAAACTAACAAACAATTTAATTCCCCTCCCCTCCTCAAAAGAAATTTGAAGCCCTCAAATACACCCATTCTTCTCAACGAAATATCCGACAAATGCAGCCGAAAGTACTTCACTGCTGAGTTCCCTATATCCTAATCTTCCAACGTAGCCAACTCCCCCACTCAATAGCCACAATTAATCAACTCGATCGCTGGCGAAATAGATCTCATTGGCTGATCAGCCTCCTTCGTCCAATCCCATCCGGATTGCCAAGTGCCGCTTCCATCCCGTGATACTCAGCCGGACTCCAATCTCAGGACTAGTTTTTCTCAAGGACGCGTCCGGCCTCTCTCAACATAATAATAGGGGGGGCCGGATGGTTTCTTCCTCAGTGACACAGCGGTGTAAGTCAATAATCTTCATAGATTCTTTGTATTTTCTGTTTAATACAGAATTATGTATAGTTTGACACATTAACGGCACTTACCTAAACTAAGGTTAACCCTGGAATCAAAATTTCTAACAGCTGTATTCACCACTAACTTAACATAAGGTTAACCTGGAAGCAAGCTTTTAATTGGTTGTTAAACTAGTTTTAAACCAATCAGAGTTGTCAAAAAAGCTTGATTCCAGGTTAACCTTAGGTTAAGTTAGTGGTGAGTAGAGCCGTGATTGGTAGTTGAAAACGAGAAGCAAGTTTTAAACCAATTAGAGTTGTTGAAAAAGCTGGATTACAGGTTATCCTTGGGTCAAGTTACAACTGAATACAGACGCAATGGTAGTTAATCGCTGAATTGAAACAAGTATACAAATTCATAAGGTGATGAAGTTAGAACTGAAATATTTGAGGCGTACTTTAGGAACAGCTTGCAGTTCCCAGCGCTAAGTCAGAATTTCAAGTGAAATTAGGCATTTTATTTTATAGAAATGTGATTAGTTAATTCATAATTTTCTTAAAATTTTTTATATTTTCGATTTCCCTGTGTGGCAACATTCATTTAGAATTGAACACGCTAGCAAATGAGAACTCACAGACGATCGGTTAACTCAGGGTTTCTTTCTCCCGTTATGGAGTCAATATTAAGAAAGATTAAAACTAATAGAGTGTCTACTTAAAAAACCAATATTTCCCTTGGAGCGCCATATTCAGGTTTATATAATTTTATTTTAACATCCAAATTCCGTTAGTACTTTTTCTCACTCCCTAGATATTTCTGTTGACTTATCCCGATTTACTTCTGAGGTACGGTTGCTGTGATTCTGTGATTCTGGACAGTTTGCCGGACTGTCAGAGTGTCTTGCGGATCGAAGTAGCCGGATTATGTTTACTTGTTAGCTGATGTCTCAGCCAATAATCGGAGTTGTTGAAGAGTTGGGTAGAGTTGTTTCCTTCCTTACTGCTTGATTCAATAAGGAGTAAGGGATGGGAGTTTGTTTTGGTCAATTCAAAAAATAGGAGTGGCGTTTTGGTAATTGGGTATTAGTAGTGTTAAATTTGTTCCATCAATGCCAGTGCTGTTTTAATAATATCTAGTTATGTTTATGAGTCTTGAGTTAAATTTTCATAAAAATATGGAGTTACAGTTAAAGGTTTTAAAGCTAAAATTTTATATGAATTTAGATGTTAAATCAACATACTTCAATATTAACTTCACTAAAAAATAAATAAAAGATATCTTTCATTCCCACGGGATTTCTCTGTTACACGATCTTTTCGCGACTTTAGGAAACTTATCCGTTTGAAATTTTCTATAACTATATATTGTTTCTCCTCAGACTAGTATATCTTTTTTTTCGGAAATTTTAGTGGGTTATGTCCCGAATTAGTATCAGAAAAAAGTTGCAAAACGCTCGTAGAATACAGAAAAAGTTCAGTCTACAGAGAAATCCCGAGTAAAAGAAAACTATTGCAACTTAAACTGTCAGACATTTCGTATTTCTAAACAATTTTTTTCAGTGTACTTCAGTGCCTATTTATTTTTCTAATAAATAGGCAAAATAATAATTCTAATAAATAAGCAATAGTCTATCATACAGTCCTATACTCCTTGTAATTACAATAAGCGATTCGTTACCATGGCAACGCAAAAGAAATACCATGAGAAATGACTAGTTGCGAGCCACCGATCCAAATTACACAGACTATAATATCATACATGCCGTTTACATCCTTTAAAATTTACAGCTAATTGCAAAAAGATTCATCAAGGGCGTATCACGTCCTAAATTAGATTTGTTCAAATACTGAATAAATCCCCGTGAAAAAAGAGAAAAACTAGATTCATTTCCAAACAAATCGCCCAATAATGCCAAACATGCATACGTCATTCCATTAACTAAACTATCACATATCAAAGAGATCGCCCTGTAGAGGGAGCTTTAACCAATTCCACATCCCAAAAACAAGATGGAATTCCTGAGGAGGAACACATTTTTCCGTTCCACGAAAAAGGTAAACCGTTTAAAACCATCAACTTTCTGCCCCGTTCTGATTTCCCCCTCAATTTTCTAATACCCATCAAAAACTGGAGGAAACACAAGGAAGGGTATTTATGAAAGATGCAGGAGCTCTTAAATATGCATGTCTTGCTTGCAAATTTCTCGGTCTACTTGCTTAGAAGGTACAAGAGCATTTCCGCATTTTTCAGAGAAGCCTTATGGTTTGTTTTGCTGCAATGCGGTGACGAAGCTTAATGATTCACAGCTTAAGCCGTTACCATTGTGAAAGCGATGATCTTAATGATTCTGGTAAGCATTCCATTATGGGGATTTAATGCATTTCCGCGAATGCAAATTTTTGCGGCAAAGAATGTAATAAATACCAAGAGTGAAGGCGGTTACATTCTTTTTTAGGGGTTGTAATCTCTCTTTGCCTTGTGAGCGAATGTTTCGTTCTTAATTAGAACTCTTTCGCTGGTGTTGCCACATTAAGGAAACGTGAGGAGGTTGGCAATGAAGTGTCATTTGCAAATTGCTTCGTAGGGACAGCATGTCATTTGTAAATATGCAGTATTTCCATTTTCCTTTTATAATACAGCATATATGTGTATGGGAAGATTCAAAACATTTCGAGTAATGTGAAAACTCCATGCATTATTAAAGGCATATGGGAAACACCGATACCGTTTAGAAGTTTTTCTTAATTCAGTTTCATAAGAGCAATTTAAAGTAGTTATTTTGTACAAAATAACCTTTTCAGTGATATATCAAGTACAATAAGGAAGTTGCATGTGTCAGATTTTCAAAAACAAACAAGTTTTCCGTATGGTTTTTGTATGGTAAAATGAAATATCATAGTCAGTTTCAAAAAAATGTACAGGTAATTAAATATTTTAATTTAAAGGTGAGAAAAAACACATGACTGAAAACGTTTATTGTTTAAATCGTAGGATGATATCAACAATCATACCATCAACTCCATTGCTTTTCAACAATGACTATCGTAAGATGACGCCCCATCCAAACTCTTGGCGTTTTCGCGCGCTTTTAAAAAGGGGATTTTTGTTGATTTTTTTGGCAATCAAAACATTTCTCGATTGGCCTCAAATTTTGGGTAGTTGCTTGTTTCTGCAAGAAGAATCGATTAAAAAAATATAAAAAAATCATGCAACTTCCTCATTAGAGTTGTTAAATAACAGCTAGTCATGGTACGCAGTTGAAACTAGTCATTTTTGTAAATGATAAGCATAAATTTTAGGCATTGGATACAAGAAACTACATAGATTTCGCTTGCTAGATTCAATCGGCACATAAAGTGCATGGTGGTAGTATGATAAAGTAGTGATGTTTGCATGGAGTATTTTTATTAATGATGATGAGATCTTATATTTCCAAATTTGACTCGATATTATATGAAAAATGATAAAGATGATCTTATAAACTTAAATTTCTATTTGATGAATTCTTTCTTAGATGTTATTTTAAACTTTAGCCCTACAACTTGGCAAAAAGTCGCAAAAAAATAAGATTTCCCTTCGGATATTATTCCGATTGTAATTTCTATACGATAAAATTTAGCCAATTATTTAAAAAAAAACAACCTTATAAAGTTAATGAAAAAATTCCGTCTTATGTAATTTTTTTAAAGCTCTAAAGCTCGACCTTTTATTCCATCTACTCTACACTCTGTGTTTCCCTAAATCTCAACTAAAGCTGAAAATGTTTTGAAGCGTTAAATTTAATGGTGTGTAAACTGCGTTTTATAACAAAGCGCAGATAAATAAGTTTAACAATAGCCTCCGTAAAGCTAATCCTATCATATTAAATTAATACTTGTGATATTTTAGTATAACAATAATAATGAGGAAGTTGCATGATTTTTTTAATCGATTCTCCTTTCAAAAATAAGCAACTACCCAAAATTTGAGGCCGATCGAGAAATTTTTTGATTGCCAAAAAAATTAACAAAAATCCCCTTTTTAAAAGCGCGCGAAAACGCCAAGAGTTTAGATGTGACGTCATCTTACAATAGGCATTGTTGAAAAGCAATGGAGTTGATGGTATTATTGTTGACGTCATCCTACAGTTTAAACAATAAACGTTTTCAGTCACGTGTTTTTTTCTCGACTTTTAAATTAAAATATTTAATTACCTGTACATTTTTTTGAAAAACTGACTAGATATTTCATTTTACCATACAAAAAACCATACGGAAAAAAACCATAAAAATACGGAAAATAATACGGAAAAAAACCATAAAAAACCATACATATTTGTTTTTGAAAATCTGACACATGCAACTTACTTAAACCTAAGATAGTTATCCTTTTTTAAAGTGAAACAAGAGAAACAATTGTCCATTGCGATATAAATTAAAATTGAAAGAAAGGAAACTTTTCCTAAAAACCAAATAGTAAATATTCTGGTTATTTAATGAAAATAAAACTTTTCGCGAAAAACTAATGTAGTGAAATCTTTTCATTATACGCAACTTCAAATTGTTTTGATTCAAAAACAAGGAACAAGTAACAAAACGTTGTATCACCGGTGATTGTTAAGTTGAACAAAAAACTTTTTTAACTCTTTCTGAATCTCATCTGTATTTTTTTACCAGAATGTAAGAGCACATTTAAAATTAAAAATATATTGTTCTGCTTTAATTAGAAAACATCAGGGGACATCCATAAATTACGTAAGGGGGGGGGTTTGGAAAAATCTCACCAAATCTCACCAAGGGGGAAGGGGGGTAGATTAAAATCTCACGTCAACTTTTTAAGTTAGAAATTATACGATTTTCTTTTTTAAGTATGAAAAATTGATACACTCAGATAAGATACTGCAAATTATTTTAAAAATTTGTAGGTAAATCTCACTTGGGGTGAGGGGGGGTCCAGCAAAATCTCACTAAAGCTCACCAAGGGGGGAGGGGGGTCCAGATTTTGGAAAAAACGCCTCACGTCATTTATGGATGTCCCCTCAGTGATGGTAATAATGGATTGGAAGGATTAGTTTTGTGCTTTATTTAGTTTAATGAGTAGAAAGCGGTTTTTTGTTTGCTTTCTGATTGAGGAAAATAATTATAACTTCTTAATATCTTCTATGATTTTAAGTTGCTATTTTAAAGTTAAAATAATTGCATGACATTTGTTACTATACTCAACAGCAACATTTCCTGAACCCAGTACGTCACTACGCGGAAGGAGAAAGTGGGTAAATACAAATCCTGTTAGATTGCTAGGAGGAGTTTCGGTACGCAAATCGTGATAAAAATACACTATATATGCATGAGTTTAACGAAATAATAGTGTTTTAAAATTGACCTTCGTTTCACTTGAAATTCAGACACCGCGATGTGAACTACGTTGTTTGTTTGTGACGCCGTAAGGTCAACTCACGTTGCCGTCTAGTAAACTATATGGTCTAACCGCCAACAGAAAATTGGAAGAAAAACGAATTTGACAAGAAGTGCAAAGCTAAATGATAGTCACACATATTTGGCACAAAACGTTTTTTCGTTTATGAATTACCTTTTACCCAAATTGAGTGGAAAAATCTTTTTCCATAGCATCCGCAACAATATTCTACTTCGTCAAAAGTTTTTCTCGTATGGGTCAGCCTATAAATAAGTATTACAAATATAAGTTTAGTAAAATTGTAATTTTTTAAACCGGTATTAAAAAGTAATGTTGCGCACTATCATTAATTTTGAAGGAGATGCGAAACTTTGGAAGTTCAAGGCACATCAATTCTAAAATGTATTTTTAGCTTGCAGAAAAAACAACAAAAAACTCTATCTGCATGCACAACCCAATAAAATTATTCTGAAAACTTCCCCAGGAGAAAGCACTTTTTTACTAGACTCTGTGTCTTTCTTGCCATTTTTTCCACCCAAAACTTTCATCCTAACTTACATTTTTAACTTCCAGATGCATTTTTTCAGCAGGAATTATTACCAACGCTAGGCCTAACGCGTACTCTGGGATTCATTAAAAACACCCATCGAGAGAATGACCCATAAAAACACAAAACAGGAATCTTTTCTAAATGGAAAAAAAAGCTAGCAAGAACCGTTTACAAAGTTGGACTAGGAATAAATACAACAGAAATAAACTATTGCGAGGGCATCTGAAGAAACACTAATTTGTAAAAGAAATGGATTTCTAATTCCCCCGTTCTTCACTGCAACCGTATCTCAATTTCTTTTATAACGAGCAATGGTTCAAGGATGCCTTTAAAAGCCTCTGCCAGATTGGCTTAATGACTGTTCTTTGCTGGGATTTTATAAAAAATGAGGTATAGCAGGGGGTATTATAATTGGCACTGCGAAATTGTTATAATTATATTTTGCTAACTACCGCTGATATGTAAATATACTTTGTAAATTCCAATTTCGAATAAATGAAAGTTCCAATGAAAGTTATAAAAATGTTAACTACTTGGATCTAAAAATAAGAATAAAAGAAAATATCTTAATAGGAATTTATGATAAAGGAAGGGACTTTGGTTTTGAGGTTATAATGTATACCCATTCAGAATCCAACATAAAAAAGAAAATATTTTATAATATTCTGTATTCGCAGGTAAACATAATTTTAAAAAATCTGTAACAATAAAAAATATTTCATGGAAGCCTGTTTGAACCTTAAGGAAGCTTTTGAACGTAATGGTTTTGGAGAAAATATCGGAAACATAAGAGATTCAGTTAAAGAACATTTGCTTTCCAAATTCGGGGGCGACATTTAAGACCAATCAAGTGGCCCTGATTGGCGAAGATTGGTTTGGACTTTTTCAATTAACCCTACAGTTTCTTCTGGTCTATTTCCTTTCCTGGGTACTAAACTGAGATGTGTGTTGTAGTTTTGTTTTTAAGGGGTTAAGTGATCTGAGTAAATTAGTTGAGGTCTGGGTTTTCAGTAGAGGGTAAACAACTAAACTTTTGGATTTGTTTGTGGGAGAGGCATATCAAGACCCTCTATATAAAGGCCTCCCAACTCGGCCGTGCAACGTCATAACTTTCACTCATCTTTGACGTCACTCCATAGACTTAACATGGCAATTTTCACTCACGTTTGACGTCATCGTCTGGAGTTGGGTGGCCATGTATATAGAGGGTCTTGGGCATATGCTGCTAGCATATTCGCACATCCCAACAGTTTGGTCCTGACGAGCTTAGTGCGCATGCTCGGGGAGAAAAAAAGGATCTTCTTCGGATAATTACTATCATTAATGAATCCCCGCTGGTGCAGTGGTAGAGTGCGTGCTTAGCATGCGGAAGGTCGTGGGTTCTGTCCCCGATTAATTGTTTTATTAAAATTTCTAAAAAAAAAAACAGCTAAAATAAGTCCACACGCATGCGCACTAAGCTCGTCAGGACCAAACCGTTGGGATGTGTGAAAATGCATAATGCTAACCCAGAAACACTAAGTTTTGTATTGCGTAAAGTAGAGATACGTAAGTTGTTTTTGGATTTGTTCATTTTCTCTAACGTTGGTTTCGGGGTAACCTAGGGTACAGATGGGGTGGTTCTGCATTAGCGGAGCCACACCATACAGAAAGGTTACCCAGTGTGCGGCTGCTGAATGCTGCACCCCTGATGAAGTCATTCAGTGGTTGCACGCTTTAATTATTATTAATTAATTTAATATTATTGTACTAATATCTTAAAATTTTATATGCGGTTCGCGAGAGTATTGTGGTTTTCCAAAGTGGCTCTCAACAACATTTGGGTTGGCCCTGTTCTAGATCTAAGTTATAACAAAATTAAAACAGGTATTTGGTATAAATGAGTAAAAAATACGAAGTCGCATCATTTGAATGTTTGAAAACTTAAACAGTGTATAGCCAAAATATTACACCCATTTGGTTATTAATCATCCGATATTGCAATCCCAGCAAAATTAATCTATGTATCTACTACTTACATGAGAAGTATTAGACAAAATGCTAATAAACTTACGCAGACCTTACACCCTTTCAATCTCTATCATATAGTAAAATATTTATGTATTTTTAATTAAAAATCCCGAACGGGATACCAATAAAGTTAATTAAAACTCTCACTATGTGCTGGAAACACGTGAGACGATATATTAATTTTAGATTCGAAGGTAGGCGCAATCAGACTTCCGTTTCTGAAAATCTTCATAAAGCGCGCGGCACCAGGATTAATGCATCCGATTTTCGAAGCTAAAGAATTAATCATTCTCCACTTGAGTAATTATTCCAAACGGTTTTCATTTCTGGCGCATGACATTTATTGGAGAGACAACAGTATGAATTAGTGTAAGCATTATTTGTGTAATGCTAGGGTTAGACATGTTGTGGTATTTCAATTTCGAGTGCATGCGTTGTTGTAATCCTTTCAAATACTTTAAGATGCATCTTTGAGTGTTCTGGTGTTAGCTAAGATTATGTTGTATGAATTTTGAATTTGTCAGATTAGGTTGTCGGGATATTGTTCGTAATCACTTTCTGTTTTGAAATTTTGATTAGTGGAAAGGTATTTGGAATTGTGTTTTCGAGAGTATATTTCATTAGGTAGTTTTAATAATCGGGATAGTATCGTCAGGTTACAAGAGAATGGCTTTGGGCGAATTTTTTGAAAGCGGTAGCTCGAGGCTAGAACGAAGTTAACTCAAAATATCGCCAAGCTGAAAAGCGATCATTGTGTTGGTGAACGTGCATGGAGCCACAGAGTACTAGAACAGAGAGTCCGTCGCCATAGGCGCTAATGGAAATCGAAAAGTTGGATGGGTTGGGTGGCGCTGCGATCGCATCAACGTCACGAGAGGCGGGACGGAAAAGCCTGATTGGTTGAGAAAAACTTTTTCCTTCTCCTTCGAAATAGAAGATTGCGTGACAGCCAATCACAGGTTTGATCTCTCTGTCAATCATTTAGTTGATCGTGGCGCCCTCCAACCTGTCCAACCTTTGAATATATCGTTTTGGACCCTCTGTTAGGATTTTTTTCTGTGCATGGAGCAAAAGGACACTGCCAAATTTGGCGTAACCCCCCCCCTTGTACAAAGCAGTTTCTACAAAAGTGACTTTGTGAGATTATCCTATAAGCCAACCATATTTGGTTAAACTTAAAAAAATCTTAAATCGTAGTAACTTCCTTTAAACTTTCGAGGTCGTGGCTAATCGGTTTAAATGGAATGCAATTTGAAATTACATACACTTTTAGCTGAAGCATGCACTTGTGAAGGGGAAACTTAGATTTATCTGAACGCAATACTACAAATCTCAAAAAATCCTACAAAACGCGTAAAATTTTTTTATGCTTAAATTATTTTGAATTTTTCGTAAATGATATCAATGTTCTTACGTATTATCTCGTCGTTCGTTCAGCGACCGTTAAATTCAGCGGCAAAGTTATAGAACGGTCAATAAGCTTTGATAAGGTTTTCTAATCAAGCGGCATAGTTGAGGTAATAATACTCAAGAACCGATATCAGATAAATAGGATTTAAAACAACATAGCCAATTAGTATTTATAATATATTTGTGTTCAATAACTTGGAGATATTTTAAAAATACTTATCAATTTTCATTCAATGAAAAACCCAAACATGTAAACTAAGTAACGGATCCTGACAAAAGTGCATTAACTTTTAATACGTAATGATAATCACGTATTCCAATTACAAGCTGTTAATTTCATTCCTTTGCGGTATTTCACGAAGAGTTCCCAAAAGCATTAACGGAACCTAAAGTTATAAATCGCGCTCATTAACCAGTCCCCGAGAACATCTCACGGTTAACTAATGGTTTCAAACACATTAATTAATCCAGTTAACGGATGTCCAATTCTCAAACGACTTTCCATCTGTTGCCATCAACTTAACACTAATGAACTGGTGAAGTGCTCGAAATGTTAATTTCGATGCATAAATCAATTCCATAACCGAAAAATCCCGATACATGATCGCTCTGATCAGAAACGCCATGCTTCAAGCAATTGACGTACGAAATTATCAGAGTCGGCCAATTTGAGGAAAGAGCAATAATAATGGTTTGGTAAAATCGAACGTATCACTTTCCAACTTAATCGCCGATGAGTTCGAAATGGCATTTTTCGGAATCGTCTGCAATAATTCTAGGTTATAACGTTAGATTCGAAAACGTAATCAAATTATTTCCTTCATTAAGTTATAGTTAATTACTCTCAGTCTTCGGTTTTCGTGCTGGTGGATCTTCTTAATTATTTCATTGACTATGGTTCGATAAAATTTATTGCCCAGTTTGATCCTTACATTTTAATTTTTAATTTAATTTAAAGAAAGAATTATTTATTGAACTAGAAATAAAAAAAGAAGAAAATTTACAAGTTCACATAGTCACCTGGGATCTCATGGTCCATGTAGGTGACCGTAAGTATGAATAACAAAAATTTAAAATACAAACTAGGAGAAAAAAAACACAGGAAACACATACATGAGATGGATATGGTGGCAAACAGGGCGCCAATAAATTATATTTTTGCCATAATGATGAGTTAAAGTGCTTAAAATGATTATAAATCATACATTAAACAGAACAAAAGAAATCATCAATATCCTCAATAGTAAACAGATATTCCTTTAATTGCTTTTTGAATAAATGTTTTGAAGGGCTATTTTGAATATGTATAGGTAACTTATTAAAACACTTAGGGGCTATGTAACAAAAATTTTTACAGAATATGGATTTATTAGGTTTAGGAATAAAGTATAATATGTTTGGTCTTCGTAGGTTTACGACATTGCGTTTTTGACAAATGTTGGGGTTTAGATAGAGATGGAGGCAAATTTTAAAATAAAAAAGATGGCGAATTGGAAGTATATTTAAGGAATTGAAGTAGTTAATATTATTTGTGTGTAAGTGCGCTTCATTATTTAAAAACCTCAGGAATCTCTTTTGCAGCCTCTCAATTCTTTTTAAGTTGATCATGTAATCTCCTCCCCACACAACTAAACCGTAATTAAGTTGTGAATGAACCCAAGAATAATATAGATTGATTAGTAATTTATTATTTAATTTTTGTTTTAGGTAATAAAAGTTACACAGTACATACCTTAGTTTGTCTGATATACAGGGTGTTTCAAAATTGCGTTGCACGGCTTTTATTTGGAACCTACGCCTCCTAGGGTCACGGAAGTAAGGTCTACCCCTAGGTAAGTGACCCTGGAAAATCCATTGAGAGGACTTACAGCGCCCCTAGCGGCGAAATTAAAAAGTTAAAAAAATAAATTTAAAAACTAAAGGAGATAGAGCAAAAACCTCAATGAGAGTATTGTTGCCAACGTCATGAAGAACTCACTGAAAAAAAATTCATGAAAATAACTTGAATATTCGCCGAGATATTAGCATGTAAAAATTCCACTTTTTCAGGGGTCAAAAAAGAAAAAGTTCGCATATTTTCAAATTTTTTGGAAATTTTGATTAAATTTGGTGTTCAATCAACTAAAAAAACACAAAACTACACAATAACACTGAAAATTTTGCTGATATGTGAACTTTTTCTTTTTTGACCCCTGAAAAAGTGCTATTTTTACATGCTAATATCTCCGCGAATATTCAAGATATTTTGATCAAATTTTTTTCAGTGAGTTCTTCATGACGTTGGCAACAATACTCTCACTGAGGTTTTTGCTTTATCTCCTTTAGTTTTTAAATCAATTTTTTTAACTTTTTAATTTCGCCGCTGTTGAGGCTTTGCTCAATAAAGAAACTGGGTTTAAATCATCGGCGTTTTATTTTGGAAGACACGGTGAGGAGGTTACAGTAAATAAGATTGCATGTATCATTGAACATTTATGATTAACAAGATCCAGGCAAGCTTTGCCTTATACAGGGTGTCCCACGAGAAGTGGACCAACCCCTTTAACTTTTGAACCCCTACAGATATAGTTATGAAAGTGGGGTCTAGGTATAGTAAAGTGACCATGATCTATCCGATGAGATAACTTTCAACGCCCTCTAGCGGAAACTTTAGGAGTTATAATTTTTATTTTAAAAACTATTTGAGGTATGTGAAAAAAGCCAGTGACTAAGTTGTAGAGCAGCATCGATTCAGTAGGAAAAGACACCTTAAGCAGAAAAATATCTTGAATAAAACCCCTAAAACGCACGCTCAATTAGGTTGAATTTACGTAGTTTTACGTCTTAAGACGCTCCTCACGAGACGAAAATGAGAAATTTTTATTTTTATGATTTAAGTAAATGACTAAAAGTATTCTTAGTTCATTAAATTGAAAATTTCTCATTTTCGCCTCATGAGGAGCGTTTTTAGAAGTAAAATCTACGTAAATTCAACCTATTTGAGCGTGCATTTTAGGGACATTTTTCAAGATATTTTTCTGCTTAAGGTGTCTTTTCCTACTAAATTGATGATGCTCTACAACTTAGTCATTGACTTTTTTCACATACCTCAAATAGTTTTTAAAATAAAAATTATAACTCTTAAAGTTTCCGCTAGAGGGCGTTGAAAGTTGTCTAATCGGAAAGGGCATGGTCACTTTACTGTACCTAGACCCCACTTTCATGACTATATCTGTAGGGGTTCAAAAGTTAAAGGGGTTGGGCCACTTCTCGTGGGACACCCTGTATAGAGTTTAACATTAGCATAAATTTACATAAAATGGTTTTATAAATAAGGCTGGGCAGGTAGCACTATAAACATAAAAATGAAAAGTCGGACTCGAACATTATTGAATCAACATAAAATCCTGCCCAAAATTAATTTAACTTAATTAATTTTAAAATGTTCCGCTTGAACAGTCCCTTTTGAGTCTTCAGTGTGACAACTCTCACACGCTGGTCGTCTCCAGGATGGACCTTGATGATACGCCCCAAAGGCCAGGCGGCTATTGGAAGGTGGGGTTCCTTTATGATGACGAGGTCTCCTTCCTTGAGATTCTCCTCCGTCCGCTTCCACTTCAGTCTCTGTTGTAGAGAATGCAAATATTCGTTGTGCCATCTTTTCCAGAAGCCTCTGCTGATAGATTGCACCAGCTCCCAACGGGTACGAGGGGGAATCTGCTCAGGAGAAGAGTCATCTGGAATTAAGCTTAGCTTTTCGCCTGTCAAAAAATGAGACGGGGTTAAAGCATGCAATGATTCGATATCGTTGTCTGGAGAAACTAAAGGTCTAGAGTTAAGAATAGCTTCTATTTGACACAAAAGTGTGCTTAGTTCTTCAAAAGTCAATTTGCTTTCTCCAATGGATCGTTTAATGTGAAATTTCACCGACTTCACTCCCGCCTCCCAGAGTCCTCCGAAATGGGGAGAGAAAGGTGGAATGAAGTTCCAAACAATTTGAGATGAGTTTAATACATACGTAACCTTAGGGTCCTTCGTAATAAAATTATTAACAAATTTTTGAACTTCATCAATTTTACGACTAGCACCTCGGCTAGCACCACCTAGCTTTTTTTGCTCAATAAAGAAACTGGGTTTAAATCATCGGCGTTTTATTTTGGAAGACACGGTGAGGAGGTTACAGTAAATAAGATTGCATGTAGGCAACATTAAATGTATATACAAGATCCAGGCAAGCTTTGCCTTATATATAGTTTAACATTAGCATAAATTTACATAAAATGGTTTTATAAATAAGGCTGGGCAGGTAGCACTATAAACATAAAAATGAAAAGTCGGACTCGAACATTATTGAATCAACAGCCGCTAGGTGCGCTGTAAGTCATCTCAATGGATTCTCCAGGCTCACTTACCTAGGGGTAGACCTTACTTCCATGACCCTAGGAGGCGTTGGTTCCGAATAAAAGCCGTGCAACGCAATTTTGAAACACCCTGTATATTTTGTATGGGATTTCCATTTCAAATTTGAGTCTATGTGCAGTCCGAGGTATTTTATTGAGGATACGTTATCTAAGGGTTTACAGGCGCAATTGCTATGAGTATTGCAGTATTTTTCATGATATTTTATAGAGAGATAATTTGCTTGGTTTTGCGTAAGGGAAAATACCATATATTTAGTTTTATCAACATTTAAATTTAAATCATTATGAAAAAACCAGTCGCGAATTTTTATAAGGTCATCATTTATCACAAAATTAAGGTCTTCCACTGAATTTTCTGAGTAAAGTAAAACTGTGTCGTCGGCGAAACTTATCAATTTACCATATAGTTTAAGGTTGCATAGATCGTTAATGAAGATTAAAAACAAAAGGGGACCTAAAGTAGATCCCTGGAAGACACCACATTTTATTGGGAGACATCCGCTAAGGGTATTATGTACTTTAACAATCTGAAAAAGTACTTTAACAATCTAACAATCTGAATCATTTCATTTTGAGTTTTTATAAACCTTTTCGTTTGAATCGCTTCGGCCTTATTGGAGGAGACATAAAACTAGAAAGTAATTGGGGTTACGTGATCTTAAAGACACAGCAACTATTTTGACTATACTAGATTACAAAGTTTCTTGTCAGTGACGTCACGGGTTGACGTAAGAAGACACCACACTTTCTAGCTATCTAATTGGTGAAAAAGACAGAGCAAGTAAGAGTCACCTCTGACTGGCCAATTAGGTGGCAAGAAAGTGTGTCCTCTTCTTACCTCAACCCGTGACGTCACTGACAGGAAACGTTGTAATCTAGTATATATGTTTTAATGAGTAATGTTTCGATGCTTTTCCAAGCTTTGCCGCTTAGCGATAAAACACCATGCCAAAAATGTACGCACTCGCAACACTACACATCATAAAAGCTCGGTTGTGAAAACGATTTTTATTAAGACTGCCATAACACATTTTGCGGTTTTTCTATACTTCACAACAACGTTTCATGAACCCAGTACGTCACTACGCGGAAGGAGAAAGTGAGTAAACACAAAGCCTATTTCGTCGCCTTAGAATCAAAAACTACTATCTCTGAAAATTCACGCAGCTTAGTCGTTCATTCTGCTCGTTTTGTTGGCGGTTTTGGCGTTGTTAAAGGGTTGCTGATATCCATTGTTAATTCACTTCAGTCCTAGAAAGGGAAAATATTGAAACTTTGAATCTTAATAATTCTAAAACTAATTCGAATTTTTTAAAAAACGAAACGACAATATTTTTGTAAAAAATAATTGTATATGTGTTTAAAATATTGTACTTCTACCATGATTAGTTTTTCTTTTATAACGAAAAAAGAGTTCCAATTATTTCATTGGCTGCTGCGAAACGAGCTAGATTCAATGTTAATCTTGGCGGTCTGATATCGTAAGTAGGTTGCCATATCAGGGGCAATATTTTCTTCATCTTAAAATCAAATAATACTGCCTTCTGGTCTGATTCGGAAATATTCGGAATTGCAAGCGAGAAAGCTCATTTCATTGGTTCGTAAGCGTGACATCATCGAGCTGGCAAAGTGCCAAACCAATCAAATGAGCGCCTGCAACGATCTGAAGTAATAATTATTATTTTTTGATTTAATTGGTGGATTTTTTATGGGTAGTGGTTTGCATTGGCGTCTGATTTTAAGTAAATAAGGATCGGGATCCCCGAAGTTTGCCGAACGGAGATAGTTGTGTTTGATTCTAAGGTGACGATTTGGTTGAGGAGGAATTTCGATACGAGAGAATTGTGATAAAATGACATTATACATGGGTTTAACGAAATAATCATAATTTAAAATTGAAGTTCTTTGTTTCAATCGAGATTCAGACACCGCGATGGGAACTACTTTGTTTGCTAGTGACGTAGTAGGTTCAACTTAAGTTGCTGTCTAGTATAGAGATACTTTTAGGCCCAATCACACTGTTTCACTTTCCCTGATCATCATGAGTGTTTCACTGATGTAAATCTCTAGTTTGCTTAGGGGACATACATAAATTACGTGAGGTCAAAAAGGGGGGGTTGGAAAAATCTCACCAAATCTCACCAAGGGGGGAGGGGGGGTTGATTAAAATCTCACGTCAACTTTTTAAGTTAGAAATTAAACGATTATTTTTTAAGTATAAGAAAGGAATAATACCCACAGGTAAGATACTGTGGTGATTTTTAGGCGGAATAATGTCCTTTTCCCCAACATCATTAATAATGGAAAAGTTTTAGGTGCTGTGAAGCACAAAATGCAAACGAATAGGATAGAAAATTATTTTTAAAATTTGTTGGTTAATCTCACGTGGGGGGAGGGGGGTTCAGCAAAATCTCACTTAATCTCACCAAACGGGAGGGGGTCCAGCTTTAAAAAAAACACCTCACGTAATTAATGGATATCCCCTTAGCAATGAGAAGGAGTAAGGAGAGTGAAACGCTAATTCATTTTTTTCACTTTAGATCATTCCTTCAAAATGAATGCTAGACGTGAATGAGCCCACAACCATTCTTTTGGGTTACCATTGTTCACTACACCACTATCTCTTCTCTATGGGTGAATCTCTTTTCTCCTCACTTCTATCTTCTCAAGCAATATTAGTACAGCCTTATTTCCCCCAAAACAAAATTAGTTTTATCACGTCTCTTTCAAAATCTTAAAACCAAACACTATATTTAATTCAAACCAAGAAATTTCTAAACACCATTAGTGAAAATGCTGAAAGTCCCATTAAATATGCATGAAACGACTTATTCTAGTTGATGTCGTTTTTAGGCTTCTCTCAAAGTCAACCTCCCACTTTGCCTCCAGAAGTCTCTGTCTCACAGACTCAGACTAATAACACCAGTATTTGTTTAGACAGAACTCACGTTATGAACTTTCTGGTGATTCTCAGGTCACGCTAATGAAATATATTGAGCCTCACAACAATGGTAAAAGTTAGGCCCTTGAGTTTATATATTTGGGAGAAGTTCTGAGATCATATGTGCTTTATATATATAAACAGGCTTGTGATATATCCCAGTTTAATTTGAACGCCCACTTTGAGTAGGAATGGTTGTTTAAACCAGAGGGCATTCAGGTTTAATGAAAACTTTCACAAAATATTTTGAGTTTAAAGACCAGTTATTTGTGTTTCAATGTAATTAAGGGGACGCAGTACCATTTTTACCAAAATCTTTAAAATCATTGTTATTTAATACTTCTTTCTATTATTATATGTATTTTCTTCATGTTAAACATATTCCAAACTCAAAGTATCTTAAAATTCAAATTTTATGAGTTTATTTAAAAAAATTCAAAAATTTTAGAGGTGATTTTAAAATGCTACTCCTCCTACAATAATCGACATACATTCTTGAAATTTAGTTTTCAAATACATCAAACTATGGGTAACAAAAGTTGGCATCGATTTAAGGTTTATAGTGCTCTGAATTCTAAACATATTTGTTTTTCTTGAATCACTAGCTAAAAAAGCAAAGATTCTCAAATTCTATATTCAGTAATTTTTATAAAATAATCTACAATGCTCATTGAAAAAACAAATGCCAACTTTTGTTATACATACTTCCAACAATAGTCAGAAAAAATTTCATAGATAAAAAGCCTTAGCATTTTAAACAATGAAACAGTGATTCCGAGTAAAAGGACTTTGAAGTGTCCATTAGCCATAGGGACCTTAATACTTTCACATATGAAATCAACCATAACTTGGATATTTTTCAATGAAAAGTTTTGAAAATTCGTAGGGTGATAAACAAGTGCATTTACATTAGTTTAAAAGAAAAATTATTTTTCGAAATTTTGTCAAAACATGGTACTGCGTCCCCTTAATCAATACTTTTATGGTTGATTTTATGAATAGTTACTAAAAAATGCTATCATCATCTTTTTTACGAATATCGTAACTAAAATTACCGGTGTTTTTTTTTCAGTTATTTGAAAATTTTTATTACCTTTTTGGATTAATTCCGTTAACTTCCCCTTAAATATCACGAATATCTTTTTGGAAGCCAAATATTAGAAAGATCCCCAAAAATTTCTAAATAACCAATAATATATGTAATGAAATGAAAACCATAAGAAATTGGCGATAATTTGATTATTGATATTTGGCGTCGAAAACAATTTAGTAAAATTCAAAAAGTGACAAATAACAGAATTTAAAAAACCTTTTAATGAAAATCAAAAATATTTGTTTAAGAAGTATTTTGAAGTAGAAACACTTTTACATCTTTTTAAACTGCTTTTTACGAAACATAAAAACATTAACACGTTTTATTATAAATTGGCTGTCTTCATTTCTCAAATAAAATTTTACACTGAAGAGACATAATTCTTTAAATATAAAGTTTTTAATCATAAAAAGCAGTCACATATTCGGTATGAAATTCAAACCTAACCAACTGAAGTAAAAATATTTACGACAAATATTTACTTTTTTTACCTAGCTGCAATGCGACCTTTTTGAAAATGGTTCTCTGGGAATCTTCCTTAAATATTAAGATTTGGAAAGTTTAGTTGGAATATTTATATACTTTATGGATCAATATTATGCATCTGCTACTTTTTAGTATAAACATGATGCTTTGGATTTTATTGGCTGCTTTTAGTTTGAGTAGGATATTTTATAAGCACTACTCTCTCTCAGTTAATATTACAAACTATCTCGCCTGTATTTAGTTTATTATAATGATCCCCAACAGGAACTAGCAATCATAAAAGTATAAGCTTTTTTTAAATTGAATGAACTTTTCAAAAATAATGCATATGGGATGTAATTTGAAATAAATCAGTGAAATTATTGTAAAATAGTAACAAAAGTGTAGTTAAATTTGTCAATAATATTTAAAATGGTGAAACAGGCAAAGATTTTAACCCTCTCGCCACCCTGGGCCTCTTATGAGGCTCCTACTTATGAGCTCAATTTTTCTTTTCATCAGTGACTTCACTGATTCTTGTAGATAACATATGAGACTTCTACATGGTTTCTGAATTCGTTCCTAAATGGCAGCAAGATGATTTATACCTCAATGTTTACATTTTAAGCTGTGATGCTTGTAAAGAGAAAATACTAGCCAGATACTAGCTTCTGTAGAACATTTTTTATAGGTTGGTAGATATTTTCTTATATCGTAACCTTCTAATATTATGATCATGTCTTTTAATAAGTTCTAAACCAAGTATTTTCTGTTAAAATGAAAAAAAAATATGGCCTCATATGGCCTCAATGAGGCTCTTAAAAATAACTAGGAAGGAGTGTACACAAGAAAAACATTTTTTCCCAGACAAACTATAGGGGCATTTTGGATGTATTGCGAAGAAGAAAAAAGGTTTTTTTTCACTTTTTTGATGTTCTGGTGCCGAGAGGGTTAAGGAAACAATGATTGGAAATGTATCGCTAAATTGGCGAAAAAACGTGGTTTCAAAGCGGAGATACCTGGTTTTTGCCCAATTGTCTCAATTTTCCTTACAGAAAAGGACTCAAAACCACGTAATTCATACAACACCACTAACACCATCTCTCCCAAACGACCTAAACATCAACATCCTTTGCAACATCCTCCTACGAGGCCTCATCATCCTAAGCGAAAGCGCATACATCCGCTCTACCGAGCCACATAGAAAGGGATGACGCAAGAGAAAAAGACACAGCCGAGAGAAAAAGAAACTTCCAAGACAACTCAACTTTGCCAAACGATCCAGATGGATCTTCCTCGGGATCGTTGATTTCACTCGGCCCCCGCGAGAAATATCGTCGGCGACTCCAGGCGCAAAATGTGATTACTTGCCGCGTGATCGGCCGGTCCATCGAACTGTGGCGCGGTCTCTGCGGATTTGTGCAGGAGGCTTTGGATGTGAGGCAAAACGGCTTAAGTCCAGGGTTGGCAAAAACCCGGGATTTTTTGAAAAAACCCAAGTGGGTTGGATTTTTTGGGGGGTTTTCAGTAAAACCCTGAAAAAAAGCATATAAAACTGGGCTTTTTTCGGAAAAAGTGTGGGTTTTTTTTCAAAATTAAGTGGTTTTATCTGTATAGGAAGTGGGTTTTTTTCAAATTTAAGTGAGTTCCTTCTATGTTAAATGTGTTCTGTCAAAATAATGTCAGGTTTTCCATAGTTAAGTGGGTTTTTCAAAGTTGAAACTTTTTATACTTTGAAAAACCCACTGAAATTGTAGAAACATCCCTTATGTATTGAAATCTGATTTAAATTTTGAAAAAAAAAACACTGAAATTGAAATCCTAACCACTGAATAATGAAAGAACCTATTTAACTTTTTAAAAAATTCACTGAAACTGAAATAACACCATTTAATTTTTGAAACCTAGTTGAAATTTTGAAAAAAAATATCCTTTGAAAAAACCCATTAAATTTTGAAAGAAATGTATTTAACTTTGAAAAAAAAATCTAAAAAATCTTCCTTAATTTTTTATAAATAGTTTGAACTTTAAACGTGTTAAAATTCGAAAAAAAAACAAATCAATAATGAAAAAAACTTAATTATTGAAGCCTGTTTAAAATTTTGAAAAAACTCACTCAACTGCAGTTCTTGATATTTTATTTCGTTAAATATTTTTCTTCAATATAAAAACTGCCAAAATCTTGATTTTTGTTGAAAAAAACTCAAAAATGGGTCAAAATTGTGCGTTTTTTTAACCATTGGGTCCAATCCAGCCAACCCTGCTTAAGTCAGAGGCTGAGCTTAGAAGATGCCGTTGAAGAGCAAGTTGTTGTTTAAAATATAATGATATAGTATTCAGCTTTGAAAAACTGGTATTTTACTCTTATTCTTTAGGAGAAACATTTGGATCAGGTGGTTAAAATGGATATGAGGGGGTTTTAACAGTTTTTATTTGTTAAATTTCTTGAATTTCAATATATCAGCATGCTAAAACACATACAATTTTATAAATATAAACTATTAAAACACCTATAACCATTATACCCCACCTGAGGAGGGATTTGGTTAGGTAAAATGGTTCACTGCTTTGATGTAGCTTTATATTTTTGGTTGTAACTTCTTAGAAGATTTTTTCACTTGAGTTAAGACATGGAAAACCTCAATATAAGCCCAATCATATATTTATTTGGTATTTTTTTCATAACTTATTTTACTTTCATGTGTTGTTTCATATTATTTAAAAATATTCAAATGATTTGATAATTTTTCATAATTTGATTGTTAATCTTCATTTTGCCTGAACGGGTGTTACCCCTTGAGAGCTAATAATGTTTTTGCTCCCCATTTTATTAAAAAAAAATTAGTTATTAAATTATTAGTTTTATTAAAAGTTAACCATAAAAATATTCTGAAAAGTTTTGAATGTTACTGTTATACAAAAGCTCAATTTTTAAATAACAATGTGGGAAATTTGATATCCTTTTTTCCTAAAAAGATAAAGTGTGAACTGACTTAGCCTACTCTACCAACGAACGATGGATATTCTTGAAGTAGAATTGCGTTCCTTTATCATTACTTTATTTTCTAACTTTTTTATCTCCCAAGATCAACAGTCTCCGGTTTTTCATCTCATAAATTACTAGCTTTACAAAACCATCTATTCGCGCTGATCGCTAGCTACTGGAACCTCTTTTCCTGGGGTTGATTAGGAATAGAACTTTTTCTCGGTGAGTTTCGAACGATCATCTCTGGGGAGGGGATATGTGTAAGTAGATTTCAGTTTCTTTTTTTTGTCCCAAAGGTCAGTGTTTATGGGTAGGCTTAGGAGTCGTGCTCGTAATAGCCGGTAGTGAACACTCTAACCTGATTTTGTGTGGTCTTTTTTTCTGAAATTTTTTTGTGCGGTCTTTTTTCTGTGATTTTTTTGTGCGGTGTATGAAAATTTGAATCAAATTGGAACCTAACACAAAAATGTTGTATAAATGGCTACCGAGACATATACAAGGATCTAGTGAAACAACAGTCGTCGCCGACTACCACTGAGTTATAAAACAAACTGGAGTGACAACCTCCGATACTATAACAAGCGACCGATCGTGCCAGCGCGGAAGGTTAAATTGCCCCAATTGCTCAAGCAATCGGGGCAAGCTGGAAGCAAACTTGGAAGAGTATTTCCCCCTTTTAATCCGCCCATGGCTATTTTTTAAAAATATTATGAGCAAAATTTAGAATGGTCGTTTCATTCTGTGCATACAACTGTGGTAACAGATGGAGAAAATAAAAAGAAGATGGAAATCCTTTCCGCGGTGTGATGCGGTTTCGGACGCTTAGTCGTCACTCCAGTTTGTTTTATAGCTCAGTGCCGACTACATGGTAACTGAAAAAATTCTATCATAAGTATAGAAACGGTTTCTTAATTCAGCTATGCTGAGGGACTTTCACTACAGTCACCACGGAGAACTAGAACTGAGAGTCCATGACCATAGGCACTAATGGAAATAGAAAAGTTGGATGAATGAGTGGATTTTTCAACGCTGGGATCGCATTTACGTCAAGAGAGGCGGGGAAAAAGCCTGATTGGGCGAGATAAACGTTTTTCCTTCTCCTTCGAAATAGCAGATTGAGTGACAGCCGATAACAGGGTTTGGTCACCAAAGTGTACTGCCGATCCCTCTGTCAATCATTTATAGTTCCTCGTGACGCCCTCACATCCATCCAACTTTTAAAAACATCGTTTTGGACCCTCTGTTATGATTTTTCTCTGTGGGTCCTACGAGAGACTTTTTTATGCGGTCCCTATTCACAGCATAAAAAACATTTTTTTAATTGTGTTGCGAAAACTATTTTTTATAGCTACTCGAGAAGTTTTGTGCGATTTTTTATGCGTTTTCTATTATGCGGTCCCTATTCACTGCACAAAAACAGGTTTGACTGTATTGTATTTGATGGAATGGATTTCGTATAAGGAGCACTTGATTTGGTTATGGAACAAAGTAGCTAGAAAAAAGAAGGAAATGATTATGAGGATAGAACCTGTAGAATTCCAGAGAGAGTAGTTTGCTGCTGTTGAGAACGGTTTGTGATAAATGGAAGATTTTATTCCGAGTACAACGAAAAGCACTCTGGTGTTTTGGGGATAAGCCGTGCTTTTGACGGAAGTTTAAAGCCTACTATGAGATTTCTATTTTTCAAAAGTGGATTGTATGTATTTGAAATAAGAATAAATATATCTTGAGAGCAATACGAAATGAATATTTGTTTACTTTGATACTTACCTGAAAAAAAAATAGTATTTTAAGTCTCGGAGGTTTTAAAATCATAATAATTTATTAAATAAAAAAAACTTTTTAAAAGCCACGTTTTTATAAAATGCACTAAAAAGTATAAAATAATTTTTTTACATTAAAATGCACTAAAAAGTATAAAATAATTTTTTCTAACTTCTTGTAAAACGAAAAACGTGGGGCTCATGCATTAGATTATAACCAAACAGCATAAACATTCACGATTCGTCCATTATTTTCATCTTGTATGACGTAATGTCGTTAACTTATAGTAGCAATTACGTGAACTTGACATATTTCATGTAATCTGAGTTAATAGGGTGTAAAGAGCACCGCGAGAACCTTATTAACCCATTAATGCCCAACTTTTTATTTTTCTTAAATATTTGGTTAAAACATAGGAAATAGCCCCAAAACAACTGGAAAAATAGTGAAAAAAATTCCAGGTTAAAATTTTAATTTCTACACCAAAATTAAAAAACGTCCCTAAAAAGGGACGTCAGGCACGAATGCCCCCGTTGTTTTTCTCTATAGTAAACGCATGGTAGAAAACTTTTTTAAAGCCTCAAAAACATTTTCTACCTTTTTAAGTGCAGCAAAAGTGATCGGAACCATACTGTAACATGAATATGAACAAAAAATATTAATTATTTATCCAATTAACTGTAAAATTAACCCTAATTAACGTAATTTGAGCATTTTTTATGCTCTAAAACACGTTTTTTCCTCCCAAATCTATGTTAATTGCAAATTAATTAAGGTTTTTAATTGAAAAAGGCATTCTTTGTTTATATGTTACCTAATATTAAGTATTAATTACTTTTACACACCTCAAATCCATCAAAATATCTCAATTTCGGAAGTTGCAGTATAGAACACAATGATTAGCGACATCTAATTAGAAAAACAGCCGAAAATTTATCACAAAAGCGACTTTTTTGGCAATTTTAATGACAAAAGGTCATTATAACTAATAATTATTAAATTTTTAATTAAAATATAACCAGAATATATTTGCATAAGTAATAAATATAGTAAAATAATTAATTTTTTCCTTTTAATTAATACAAATAAATTAATTCCTTATAATTTAATACTTTTTATTACATTAATTTAGCAGAAATAACAGTGTTTTCCAAAAAAATAAAAACACAAATAATAAATTTATTAGCTAAAATTAAAGTAATTTTATAAATATCAGTTATTTAATTGATTTCATAAGAATCGAATGCGTTTTTATGAAAAATTGAAGAAAACACTAGCATTTCACTATGGGGAAAACCACGGGGGCATTCGTGCCTGACGTCCCTTTTTAGGGACGCTTTTCGAGGGTCCAAAATAAGGTCAAGATAAAATATTTTGGAAAAATAAAAAAACATCCCAACTGATTTAATGTATAAACAGTAATATATATCGGCATTGAATTTTTTTTAAATAACAACTAGGATTTTTAAGCTTTTTCTTTTAAAATTTTTAAAAAAGCACTTTTCTGAAAAATTCTATCTTCCAACTTTAAAAAAAGTGAAATTTTTTTAAAATTCTGCTTTCTTCTTGTGTTCTTTATGTTCTATGAAGATCAGAGATACATCCGTGCAAATTTTGATTCAAACGAACAATTTTTGTAGAAATAGGAGGCTTTTTAAAAAACGTCCCTAAAAAGGGACGTCAGGCAGTAATGGGTTAAATGTGTATCAATTATATATATTATGAAAGAAATTGTGTTAAATTCAGATAATTCATGAGCTTCTTGCGTATAATACCAAGTACCTATATAATCCATGAGCCCCACGTTTTTCGTTTTACAAGAAGTTAGAAAAAATTATTTTATACTTTTTAGTGCATTTTAATGTAAAAAAATTATTTTATACTTTTTAGTGCATTTTAATGTAAAAAAATTATTTTATACTTTTTAGTGCATTTTAATGTAAAAAAATTATTTTATACTTTTTAGTGCATTTTATAAAAACGTGGCTTTTAAAAAGTTTTTTTTATTTAATAAATTATTTTCTGCTTTTTAGTTTTGTTTTGCAGATTATATAATCTATTAAAACTAAAAAACCCCTGGGGGTTCAGGGGAAGCAAATTTAACCGAAACAACGAAATAATATTGCATTGCCCTCCATATCTGATCTGTGTTCGAAATTTCAAGTCTCTACCTCTTTGGAAAGTTAGTTAAAAATCGATTTTTAAATTCCACCCGAAAACCCCCCTGGGGGTTCAGGGGAAGCAAATTTAACCGAAACAACGAAATAATATTGCATTGCCCTCTATATCTGATCTGTGATCAAAATTTCAAGTCTCTACCTCTTCGGGAAGTTAGTTCAAAATCGATTTCTATATTCCACCCAAACAGACCGACCGACAGAGAGACAGACAACAAAGCGACCTAATAAATTTGTTTTTTCTTTTCTAAACGTCGTTTACGTTGTGTGGCTGTCTCTTTGGCCATTTGTTTTGTAGATAGGTTCATTGATATTTCGAAAAACTTTCTTGAATCCCCTGTTAAAATGTAGAACTAATAAAATCGAATAATTTAAAGATAAATAAATATAACAACGAGATAATATTGCATTGTTATCCAGATCTGATCTGTGTTCAGAATTTCAAGTCTCTACCCGAAACAACGAGATAATATTGCATTGTTATCCAGATCATTGTTATTCAGATCTGATCTGTGTTCAAAATTTCAAGTCCTCTTCGGGAAGTTAGAGAAACCCGAAAACCCCCCTGGGGGTTCAGGGGAAGCAAAATTAACCGAAACAACGAGATAATATTGCATTGTCATCCAGATCTGATCTGTGTTCAAAATTTCAAGTCTCTACCTCTTCGGGAAGATAGTTCAAAATCGATTTCTATATTCCACCCGAACAGACAGACCGACAGACAACAAAGCGACCTAATAAAAACGTGGTAATAATAATAAAATAGGTTTAATTTTCGGAATTTTAACTTCCTCATTATTTTTACAACAGTAGAAAGACAACAATGCAAGTTTTCAAAACAATGTTTCTGAGATAGTGTTGGTTTATTATATGTTGCAACACGGCATTTGTTTTTTAAGTATAGTTAGAAATGAACGACCTTGTTAAGGTTCAAAGTACGACTTCTAACAATTTGCTCACTAATAAACACATCATAATGGAATGCTGGAACATTCGGAGAATCCAATATTGACTCGCTTAATTATTTATGCATTTATTAAAAAAACTACTTACATTTTTTTATTTTACTTGTGTTTACGTTAAACAACAATTTTTAAAAGCTTTATTTCATGGATTCTCATAAATAATATCAAGTAAATACATTAAAAATTAAATACCAATACTTTCAAACTTTGGTATATCTGAATTATCTTCCAAGGAAATAAATTCATAACTATACTATGCAGATTTTAATACTATCAATTGAGTTGGTCAGGATGAAAGTGGTATAAGTCCAAATATTACAAAAGTTGATTTAAGAGTGGATTTGGGTAGAGTTTTAGGTCCTTTATTTAGTGCAGTGGTTGGTTAAGCAAAATGTTAAATTTTCGCTCCTACAGCGAGACTCAAAAAATCACTACTTATCGAAACAGTACTTTTGGTCAGGATGAAAGTGGAATTAGTCCATCAGCCCGTTTTGCTCGGTAAGTGTTTTGATAAGAGAACTCAAGGTTATAAACACAGCTGCAAACTGCGTGAACGAGGGGTGATCCTTTTACTAATAATTGGCATATGTTCATTAGAGAGACAGGCTTTTTTCTAAACTTTAATTGCATATTTTTGTATGACCCCTTTTTGTAAGAATTTATCCGAAAATAAATCCGTGCTTTATTAAATTAGGCGGGAAAGCTATAATCCCTTAATCGCCAAGGCTAATACAGAGGATATAAACATCAAATCTCTCCCATTACAGTCATTAACATGAACATATTTTATTTTTTAATTTTAAAATTAAAAATTAATGGTTGACAAATAATTTATTGTTGTAAAAAATAAATTTCATTTCATTTAATTTATATTTCCTAACTCAAAATCAATCAATTTGATACTATATTGCTCCACCATCTGTCATAAAATCTGCAACAGTTTATAAACGGTGGCCATCGTGGACGCCATTTTGAAAGTTACCCCAACACCGAGTTATAATGAAATTGATAACGCCTAATAACTCAAACCGAAATGTTGTAATATTTATCAAATGTCATAAATGAATATTGGTAAAATGTATTTTTATTTTGGTTTAATTTAAAATTTTTAAAATTAAAAAATAATGGTTGAAACAATTATTTATTTTTGTAAAAAATCAACTTAATTTATATTAAATTTCCATTTTCTCACTCAAAATAAAAAAAAATGCATCTCTCTTAAAAACTACAACAATTTATAAAACGGCGGCCATCTTGGACGCCATCTTGAAAGTTACCCTATAAACAATGCATAATGAAATTGATAACCCATTAACAGTGCCGTAATTTATATCAAATGTTATATATAAAAATAATAAATTTTTTTCAATTTTAAAATTAAAAAGTAACGGTTGAAAAATTTATTTATTGTTGTAAAAAATAAATTAATTTTATTTAAATTTCTATTTCCTAACTCTAAATCAATCAATTTGATATATTGCTCCACCATCTACACTATTAAAATCCGAGAGTAAACAAACGTATGTGTGTGTGTATGTCCATCTATCTCCTCCGAAACCACTGAACGCAGAAGGGCGCCAGAGGTACCAAAAGACGCAGAATGACCCAGGGACCAGGAGTAGCCCATGTTCGTTCCGAAATTCGAAATACTTTTCGAATTATTTGCGTTTTTCTGCTCTTTTACGCTTATTTCTCCGTTTCTGCACTAGATTACACCTGCTTGACTCACTATTGTAAATTAGTTGAAAACAACCAAATTAAATATTTTTAATAGGAAAAAATCGATAATTGTCCATTTAAAAACTCCACCAGCCATGAAAACGACAAAATAAATTCAAATAATTTATTTTCAAGCGTTATTTACGTATATTTTAAGATATTTCCTTTAAAATAAAAATATTTATGGAAAAATCTATATTTTTTTTCATGGAATGAGTTTTAAAATAAAACATTGTTTCAAATGTGACGATTCACTAGACTAATTAAATATTTAAGGGAACCAGGACGTTCTCAGCCATGCAAAATACGCTAATTTTACAATATTTCGAGACCCGAAATTATATAGTAAAAGTTATTCAAATACAATAAAAATTGGTTGTGTTAACTAACAGTCTTTTGTCATCCTAAAATGACAAAAATTAATTATATATTATCATATTATTTTTTTAAATAGGAAGTCGAAAAAGTATATTATCATACGAGTGTTCCGATGGATGGGGTTAGAAAGGTTAGCATATAGAAAACTCTATGTTGTTTTTTAGCAAAATAAATAGGTTTCCATGTAGAGAAATGTATATTCAATTTAGTGAACTAATTTTTAAAACAATTTAATGAATACTTTTTTTAAAAAAAAATGCTGAACTTAAAATTTTAAAACGCAGCAAAAAACAGCAGATTTTTCTCGTATTTTTGCTTAATTAAAAAAATTATTGCAACATAAACTGTATAAAATGATATTCACTGAATGCACTTAAATAAAACGAATATTTGTACCAAGTTTCATGTAATTTCATTGATTAGAATTTTGTAAGAGCTAACCTAAAGTTCAGAAAAACAGGTTTTGAGAAAAATGCAAAAGAACTTAAAATGGAACATTAGTGGTGGTGATTGTTTACATCTTGTACCCCCATTTTCTGGGGGATCTCGGTCCTAAAGGTATATGTATTATACATTTTTGGAATCGTCATGAAACCTACTATTTTATCAAATAAAAATTAAAAAATCGAATTTTTGAAGGTTTTGGACGTCCTGGTTCCCTTAAATAGGAAAAAATCGATAATTGTCCATTTAAAAACTCCACCAGCCATGAAAACGACAAAATAAATTCAAATAATTTATTTTCAAGCGTTATTTACGTATATTTTAAGATATTTCCTTTAAAATAAAAATATTTATGGAAAAATCTATATTTTTTTTCATGGAATGAGTTTTAAAATAAAACATTGTTTCAAATGTGACGATTCACTAGACTTTTCAGTTTAATAGAGATTTTATCACCGTTTCAAATTTTTTTACTTTGTTCACTAGGCTAATTAATTTACTAGACTTTTTATTACAGTTTATAATTTGGTACTTTATAAAGGCACCAAGATATTAAACATCATCATCAGGAACACCGGGATTGGAAAATGTACCGGAAACACCGGGAATGGAAAATTAGAAGAAACACTTTGATTTGAAAATTACTGGGAACGCCGGGAAAGAAAAAATTAAAGGAAATACTGGAGTAGAAAAATTACTAGGATCATCGGGATATTACAATTTAATGGAAAAAAATCATATAAATGTTTGTATTCGTCTTATGCTACAATAAAAGGATGATACCAATCTGTGACACCAACGAAATATTTAAGGTACCACAAAATGGGTCCTGATGGGGAGAAAAGACGATTTAATTAGAGCTTCTCGAGTCCTATATACATATTTTTCATTAATGGAGATGAATTGCCCCTTCCAATCAGCTATAGCGAGCGAAGCGAGCAAGATTGCGAAGTAATCTTAGGAAAACTGCGTCAGCAGTTCCCGGGGGATGGTGAGCGATAGCGAGCAGGGGGCGGTAGCCCCCTAATTTATCTTTCTACTATATCTTATTACTATATCTTTCATTATCGTTTCAAATTAATTACTTATTAAGAAGGGGGAAAACACCGAGAGAGGAAAATTTACCGGGAACACCGGAATATGAAAAGTGCGCCTGGGATACCTGGATCATAGTGGTAATTGCTGATCTACAAAAATAGAAATATATTTGGAGAAAACTTTTTAAAAACTTATACACTCCACCCGTTCAAGGCTGTGGAAAAGGTGGGACAAGTGGCGACAGCAGATTAAATTGAGTTACAACAGAGTTTTTATTTATGTTGGAAAGACAGAATGTTATGTAAGAAAATTATTGAATTTTTCTTCTTCATATCTTTTCTTTCTTTAAAAATATAAAGTATGCATCGTGAAAACTATAATTAAATCTTTACTCGGCGCAATACATCGGGTTGCGGCTTCAGCTAGTATGTCATAAAATCTGCAACAGTTTATAAACGGCGGCCATCTTGGACGCCATTTTGAAAGTTACCCTAATACCAAGTTATAATGAAATTGATAACGCCTAATAACTCAAAGCGAAGTGTTGTAATTTTTATCAAATGTCATAAATGAAAATTGGTGAAATGTATTTTATTTTGGTTTAATTAAAAATTATTAAAATTAAAAATAAATGGTTGAAACAATTATTTATTGTCGTAAAAAATCAATTTAATTTAATTTAAATTTCCATTTCCTCACTCAAAATAAAAAAATTTGATATATTACTCAACCATCTGTCATAAAAATTGCAACAGTTTATAAACGGCGGCCATCTTGGACGCCATCTTGAAAACCCCATCTGTAAAAAGTTTAAAAAAATGAAAACCTATTTTAAATTAAACCTTATCTTTAGTTTAACAAATCCGAAAAAAATAAATAGAAAGACATATCGAGCGAAGAACTTCAAACTTTGTGCTTACCAGTCGCTCGCGAAGTCATATTTACTACATCTCTATAACAATCTTCCTTTCCGAAACCCATCAAACTGTTGGGTTGGTTGGTTGGTTGGTTTGATTTTTATGGCACAAGGCCCATATCAGGGCATAGAGCGCCAACCACAAGACAGATTACATAAAAAATTTAAAGATATTTTCCAGAAACCCTTTTTAAAATAATAATAGGCCAACAGCCCTTGTCAGACATACTCTATACGTCAAGTTAAAAACTCTAAAATATTTCTAGATGTAATGGGTAAAACCAATGTGATGAATGTATTTAAAAATCAACGAAAGGTTTGAGTGATTTAAAATTTGTGATAAGTTAAGATCAGTACGGTTAAAAATGATACTTTTATAGGGGTCAAAATGGGGACAGACACACATGATGTGATGAACAGTTAAAATGGTATCGCAGAAATGACATGTGGGTGCCTCTTCTCCCATCAAGAGATGCCGATGAGTTAGTCTCGTGTGCCCAATGCGTAATCTGGTCAGCAAGACCTCCTCGCGACGGGTAAGATTTTTACTCAGTCTTCGCGACAGGGATGGCATCACAGAATGTAGCTTATTGCTGACTTGCTGGTCCCATTCAGACTGCCATATGCCATAGAGTCTTTGCCGGAAGAGTGGTTTCAAATCCTCAAATGGAACGGGAAATTTGTCAGTTGGGCCCGTGACTGATCTTGCAGCACGGTCGGCCTCTTCGTTCCCATCAATCCCGACGTGACCGGGGATCCAGCAAAACATTATTTCAGCGCCAGTCCTAAGTAATTTTGATAGTGTGACTACGATGTCGTTCACAATGGGATGGACAGATGATGTGTATGAGACTATGCTTTTAAGAGAGGAGAGAGAGTCAGAGTAGATTATAAATTTCTTATGAGGGGAGAGTGAGATGTGCTCGATAGCCATTCTAATGGCATGAAGTTCTGCGGTGTATACGGAAGCTGTGACAGGGAGGGCATCGGAGATGGTTGCGCACTGGCAAACTGCCGCGGCACCTACATGTAATTCGGACTTGGACCCGTCTGTAAAGATAGGGGTATAGTCCGAATACGTCCCCCGATGTTCCCTATACAGAGCCTTGAAAACATAATTTGGAAGTGACTTCCTGCAGCGAGCGAGTGAAAAATCCATATCTGGAATGGCTCGCTCCCATGGTGGAAAGGGAGCTATGCTAGATTGGGCAATTTTCCCAATCGAGATATTCCAATCCCCCACCAGTGACCTCATTCAAACTGTTGGGATGAAAGTGGTAGAATAATAATAATAATAATAATTATAATTATAATTATAATTATAATTATAATTATAATAATAATAAATACACATACATTCAAATTACAATAAACACGTTCAAATTACAATAAACATTAAACAGAAAAATACGGAAAATAACTGAATTACAAATTGTTTATATAATCAAATTGAAGTTTTTTTAAAACCATCAAAGAATACGTCACTGTGCTCTGGTAAGTGATTTATTATTTTTATGAATTGTATTATTGTTTGTTTATTTAAATATGATTTGGAATAAAAAGGTTCTTTTAAAATTTTGCTATTTCTTGTATTGTATGGGGGGACATGTAAGTCAATTAAAGTCAATTTAAAGCACTTTCAGATGAAATTTGATAAAGGTTGATCCGCAGCAAAAATTGTGCCCATGATATAAGACAAATCCACCCCAGGAAGTAAAAATGCAAGCAATCCTGATTTTTTTGGAGAAGTTTTTAGAAAACCTTCAATTACACAAAACGGAGTTCAGTGGACTTGTACCACTTTCATCCTAACCAGCTCAATTCCTTATTCACTCCTTAGAATCACATTATGCTTTTACAAATCCCATAACGAAAATAACTTTCAAATAACCCTTTCTCTCAAAGTTTCGGTATCTTTTAATTTTATCTAACACTGTTCAACAATGAAAAAATTTCCTTAATGAAAATAGTCATCTCTTATAAATTTTGGGTCGCTGAATATGAAAATCACCATTAAAATTTTCAATTGACTCAGGATTTTCGGGGAACAGCCTGTCGTGAAAAAATAGAGGAGAAAAAAAGGATTTAAGTGGCCAAAAAAAGGGGGGAATTGAAACTTTAAGAACTAGGGATATATCAACATACAGTTGGCCAAATTATGAATACATTGCGTATAGTTAAAACGACCCCAGGTTCGTTAACCTCCTAAGGGGAAATGACATGATACCAAAAAAGTTAAAAGAAATGTCTTGAGACACGTAAAACTAAAAGGAGCACACAATACTAAAAAAACTGTCGTTTACCTCGGTTTATGATAGTTCCGTCGCTTGAGGATGATGGTGGTGATAGGCCTAGCGACTAGGCCTACCGTAGGCACATGGGATTCCGCCGACCGCTTCTTTGCGACTTAACGAGTCCATAAAAATATGTAGTGAAGCTTTGGCTTCACTACACAGCCCCTCCCCCTTTTCACATTTTCGACGACTTTATAACTTTAAACTCGATTTTCAGGGTCAAAAAGCATTGCTTTAATCTTCAAATTGCCCCCCAGGGAACAAGAAAGGTTCAAATTAATAAAATATGATAAATTTATAACAAATGGATAGGTTTAAGGTGTAATTACCCCCCTAAAAATGCAAAAAATTAGCTAAAAATTATAGAGGTTTTAATACGCTATTTTTTCCTCTTATTTTTTATGCAATGCAGCAATGTTTTTTTCTAAAAGCGGTTGAGATGAGAGCGCCCCCAAAGCACCCACGGAAGGGTTCAATATCGCACTTAGAGTTAAACTGTGCTGTACAAAGAAAAAATTTGAAGCCACTAACTGAATTCCAGCTCATTCTTGTGTAAAATGATCTGGTGAATTCAAATATGACACCCATTTTCCTCCATCACCCTCAGTTTTTAAGGGGATGCCCCCTAATTGTTATCCACAGCCGTGCATCTATTAACATCTTGAAACATGGAATCCTCACTCCCTGAAACCGGTCAGTTATTAAAGAACTGAAGAGTTTCTACTTAGGATAGACCCAAAATATAAGAAAAACGTCATTTGTAATCTTTTCAAAATCATCAATATTAATTCCTGAGCTCGCGAGCGCCTTCGCGATTCTGGAAGTATTCCGAACTCTTCTGCGGGGGCTTCTGGGAGGCTAACACCTCAGCCGCTTTTAGTAAAAATTATTGCTGCATATTGTCATCAAATTTGGGTCCTTGGGGAAGGGTTAGGACCTTTCAAACAGGAATTGCGTAAAAAATAAGATTAAAAAGTAGCGTATAGAAACCTCTATAATTTTAGCTATTTTTTGTATTTTTAGGGGGTAATTACCCCTTAAAAACCTAACCATTTGTTATAAACTGATCATATTTTATTAATTTGAACATTTCTTGTCACCTGGGAGGCAATTTGAAGACTAAAACAATGCTTTTTGACCCTGAAAATCGAGTTTAAAGTTATAAAGTCGTCGAAAACTCAAAAAGGGGGAGGGGCTGTTCCCCGAAAATCCTGAGTCAATTGAAAATTTTAATGGTGATTTCGTATTCAGCGACCCAAAATCTATAAGAAATGACTATTTTCATCAAGGAAAAAATTATGAAGGTCAAATTTGTTGAACAGTGTAATTCAAATCACATTCCTGAACCAGGAAGAATAGGTCTACTAATACCATACATAGAAATACAAATATTTCTAAGAAATACCATCTCAAGACTATAGAATTCAAATCAGACTCTACCTAAATAAACTTCAAAGAGATCTAGTTTTCCTCTCCTCAGCTTCTTCAAACACTTATCGGGCGAGTTTAAACATGTTTCAGAGAGATAGAATAAGATTCTGGGAAACTGTTGCTGAAAAGTTGCTTTGTGAGCTGTTCTGTTATTGCTCCCATTTGTGCTAACGTTATATTTCATTCGGAGAAAAATCGCAAAGGTTGGGTTCAGCTGCACTCTGTATATCGAATGAAGTGCCTCTGCTGTTATTTACCTTCGTTGCGTCGAAAATAATGCAAACTCAATAACGAAATGTATATTTCGTTCCTAAGGGAAAGTGAGGGGATTCAGTTGCATTTGGAAGGTTTTTCCGAGAGAAAATGCTATGTGTTCCGGTTTTCCGTAGCTTCCTGGTGTTATTTGGAAGGAGTGAGATCTTGAATTCGAATATCTGGATTATTTTAGCATTTGAAAATATCTGTTGTTTGGTATTTTTAGAAACTCTATTGCTATCATTTTTAAAATACAGATTTGGGTTAAAATGCAATATGATTTGGAGAAACCGTAAACATTGTGTATTATTTGCAGATATTTTTCTTATTGTGTTTGTCATTTTTATTTAAGTTTGGTACGAATGTTTTTCGTGTGAATTTCTTCATAAGACATTAGTAGGGGAGAGTGTTGTACAATACTGGAAAAAAAAATCGACTCAGACCCTATATCTCCGGAACGGCTTGTGATATAAAGACAAATAAGGTATCATTTTTCATGACTTGAAGTAATCTATATACAGCAAAATTTTCAAGTTCTTAGGGGGTCGTCTTCATATTAAACGAAGCACCAACTTTCGTTTTTCCTATGGGCGACATCAATGATTTTTCCAGATTCTGAAAGAGCACCCTCTAAAACCCCCAAAAACCAAGTTTCATGTCGATTAGCCCACAAACAAAGCCAGGAGGGGGGTTTGAAAACTTTGGTAATTTGACTTCAAAGAGGAAAGATTGGCGACAATTGTTTAAAATTATCCAGTAAAGTTTGAACAGATTTGGCTACTTATCTGTGTTTTGGCACAATTCCTACAAAAGTTAAAGCAGATTTGGCTATTTATCTATATTTTGGCGCAATTTCGTCTTCCAATTAGAATACCCCTAAGTGGTAGCTCACTTGGTAGAGTAACAAGCTTGTGATCACTAGGTTGCAGGTTCTGCCCCGCAATTCCGCATGTCTCTTTGTTCAAGGTTAACCTATAGGGATACAGGCAAACATAAAGATGAATAGATGTTGAAAACTTTTTTTAAATCTAAAGCCTTTAAAACAAATTTATACAATTTTTATTGCCGTTCGTTTACAAATAATAATAATTAATTGAGAGTTATTTAAAATTAACATTTTTTTAATTCTGGAAAAAATGGAATAAAAATTTAAATAAACATATTAAATAATCACGCTAAATTTTGAAAGTGGTTTTGTTGATAAGAGCTAGAAATTTAACTAATTAATGAAACAATAAATCAGGCTTTTGCGGCTCAAAAATTCCTATAAAAATACTTAAATAGAGATAGTTTGATTGATTTTTTGAGGTATTTTTAGCATTAATATTTAATCGATGTTTCTAATAATTTTCACTTTCCACTTACGAAAACTTACTTATATTGAAAAATTAAAGCAATTACAAAGTTTAAAATTTGCTTACATATAGGAGTAGAAAAATTTTCAAATACTGATTTTAATGATACTGCAGTCATTTTTTTAGTAATTAATTACGCGAGTTATGTTTCATTAGGTTGGATACAGAGTTTATTAATTTTTAAGGTTAAACATTGAAGTTTCTGAACCTATGTGCTTGATGAATAAGATACCAAAATATAAATATGAAACATGTTGACTAGTCAATCATTAAATTTCAAAGTTAATAAACTTGATGAATTAAAATTAATTAACTTTAATCATATCGACGATTTGGAGCTTCTTGATATTTTAAACAATTGGGGTTTTAAGGAAAAAATGAAAAATGCATCATCACATCAAAGGCAAAAAGTTTATTTTATTCATCTTTGTAAAGTTTTTAATAATTACCATAAAGTGAGTGAGTGAGTGAGTGTGAGAGAGAGAGAGAGGGAGAGAGAGAGAGAGGGAGAGAGAGAATATTTTTTAGGGGGGAGGGGAGTTAGGAACGTTTTTTATTGCCGAAAATATGGGGGGGTGATTGGAAAGGGATATTGGAGTTTTATTTTAGGGGTTGGATATTTTATTTTCTGTTTGTGTTTTTAAATTTGAACGTTAATTGGCATGCTGATTTTTCTTGAGCCTCAATAAAAATCAGCATATTAATTAATGTTAAATTTTTCAAACTCAACCTGTTCCCCCAAGTCCCTATTTCTATTTAACCTCATCTATCCCACATAAACTAGTTTAACGTTTTCAAAATAAGTTTCCAAATCCGACACCGGTAAGAACCAACGATATCATCTACATATTTAGTGACAATAGCGGATGGATCTATCGTTCTCCCAATTCCAGGTTGAATGCAAGAAACGATTGGCTTTGACTATAGCTATAAAAAATAACATTAAATTAAAAAGTGGTAGCTAAATTGTTATTATAGTGTTAATTTTTTATTTTGTAGTCACCACTATTTTATTTATTATTAGTTAATTAAGTAAGTCAACTTTTATTCCAAGCATTGAGCCCTCTGAATGCGTTGGGTAGATTTAATACGCTGCTTGCCTTACCCCTGAAAACTACTGTTGGGGTAGGCGGCTGGTGCAACCCTTGGATGCGCCAGTTAGGGAACGTACCCATACCATGTGATCCATTTAATACCCTCCTCCCTCTTGGTGACCATCCGTAGTATATGCCAAGACCCCCTCCCCCTCTAGTTTTCACGTAGTAATTCATTAATACGGTTTGACATCATTTTTTGCAAACAGAAAGTTGAAAAAATTAATTTTTCTTAATTTGTATAATTTTAATAATTAATTTTGCCTTATTAGTCTTAAGTTGGCAAATTTCAATAATTAATTTGGCTTAATTTTGTCGTATTGACTAGAAGAAATTGACTACGGGACAAACCCTTAAACCCCCTCCCCCCTGTGACCGAGCGTGGTAATTTGAAGACCCCCCTCCCTCCCCTAAATGGGTCACGTAGTATGGTGGTTACCTTCCCTTATACGCAAAGAGACGCCCTGGGTTGCATCATATGGGAAAGGTGTGTGATCCAAAATTCAGCAACACGATGATATTTGTGTCGTGGTTAAATTAATTCATGTCTTGATAACATTTAATATCAAAGATAAAACGTTGAATTTCTTTTAATAAACAATGCATGTAAGAAGAGACCGTCCTTATTAAGCGACGACTTTTCTTGACCTTAGATTTATATTTAAAACCACCAATATCTGCATGAAATCTGTCATGAATTCGAATCTTTATATCGAATACTCTTTTTTGAAACTTTATTCGCGTAATTGAAAAACATTTCAAATTTAATGCAGGTGAAATTTTTAGTCGAATAATTAAGTATTGTTTCAAAAGTAAGTGTTAAGTATTTTTTTCAAAATTTTTCATCTGAAAAAATTGTATTTTAAAGATTTTTAATTTGTAAACTTTTATTTAAAAATATCATCAAAATTTAAAAACAAATAAAAATATTATATGCACAAAAATAGGTTAAGTTTCCTTTTACTGAAATTAATAGAGTAAAAAATAAGAACTTATTAATTCTAACTCTATCGGTAGTTTAAGTTCGAGGCATACACAAACTTCCAAAAGGAAAACAAGAACACGAAAGCTATGCGGTTCGAACTTGGCTCTAAAGATTTGCGACCAGGCACACTAGCCGTTAGGCCACACGGCTACGTTCAACGTCAAGGTTTAAACAATAAATATGTTGATTTCAGTTAGTAGATTATGGTTACCGTAAGGTTACTATAATTTTCATAAGTTGTATGTCTTTGGCGATATGAGATTGGCGCAAATTTTTCTAATTGAAATTTCCTACAGTGTGCGTGGGGTTAATGGTTGTAAGGATCAAAATCTATGAAAAACCAGATTTCAACGTAAATTCAACGAACTTCAACCCCCACTCCTGGCTTCATTTGGGGACCAAATGACATGAAAACTGGTTTTGGGGGGTTTTAGAGGGTGCTCTTTCAGAATCTGGATTAATCTTTGATGTCGCCCATAGGAAAAACGAAAGTTGGTGCTTCGTTTAATATGAAGACCACCCTCTAAGAACTTGAAAAATATTCTGTATATAGAATACTTTAAATCATGAAAAATGATACCTTATTTGTCTTTATATCACAAGCCGTTCCCGAGATATAGGGTCTGAGTCGATTTTTTTTTCCAGTACTGTACCTACGGACGGTTGTACCTTCAGCCACCTCCTTTTAAAATTCGGGAAAAAATGTAAATTTGAATTTGTGGTCGATTTTGAATGTAAACAGATGCTATCTAGTTGCTAACGTGAAATCAGCTCTTTAAAATATTATTTAAATTTTATATAATAAATTTACTGTTTTTAGGTGCTCAAAGTTTTTTTTAGTGCATCACTACATTAACTCTTTTCTTCCACTTTAATTATGACATGATAAAATGGGATACATGGGGGGAATCCCCGAGATTTTAACTTTTATTTTTGATATTAGAAATCGTCAGATCTCAATTCTTTTATCTTTTATAGAACTTTGAATGCAAAAACACCTCATGTTGTACCTTCGGACACCATAAGTGTTGTACCTACGGACACGTTCTTGTTTGTGTCTGTAGCTAATCGGCGTTTTTGAATCAGGTTTCATTTAACTAAATACATTTTAATAAATGTTCAATTAATTCTAAATGGTAATCTATTTGTCAGCGATTATTTTCAAGTGAATTTTAGATGAAAAATCAAATATTTTGTGATCTTAACTACTTTTTTAAATTTATGATTCTACTTGGAATTTAATGTAAAATATGGTGTAAAATCCTAAGAACCCTATCGCATTTAAGTGTGATGATTAAAAACACTTGAAATTTCCACTGAAGAAGATTTACCACCAAATTATTATTGCTATTACCACCAAATGCTTGCACAACTAAGTGTTGATCGAAATCAGCATGATTAATGAAACTATTATCTTAAATTCTGATCTGAAAATACCATGTGATTTTTGTGTTTTTGGTAAAAAATCAAGACTTTTATCATTCAACTTCGTTTTAATGATCATTTAGATCTAAAACTACATTACTTTAAAAAATCTATTTTAAATTTTAAAAAGGCTTGAGATAGGTTATTAAAAGGTAATGCATCAATACAAATATTAATTCTTAGCTTTTTTCAACTAAAATTTCCCTTTTTAAGGGTGTCCACAGGTACAACTGGGTCTGTCCATAGGTACAACAGGTTGTTGTACCTTTGGACACAAATTTTTCCATGTTATTATAAATGATTAAAAATCCAATTTTCAAGATTTTGGCTAGTAAAAAATATCTCTGTACTCACAAAGGTTAGGACTATAGGTTGGGCACTTTAAATGGTCAAAATGTGATTTTACCTGTCTTAGAAAAATCCAAACGTGATTTTTGTCCAGAGGTACAACACTCTCCCCTATATGTATTGTGCTGTAGACATTTAAAAATATTTTTAGTTTTACATAGTTTGATCTCAGAGAGAATTTTCAATTGTATGCAGTAACATTTTAAAAACATAGATTTGTACTTAAACTAGAATAACATATTTTTACTAGTCACTCATTGTTCAGTGTGGTTAAAAATTTGCACTTATGAGGTTTTTTATTTTCCAAAAAACGGGAATGTCTATTTTATTAGATTTATTAAAAAATACTTTTGATACTTGAAGAAATTTTACTAGCTTGCCCCTGGATCGCATATGAATTTTTGGACAGCTAGAACAGCGGCTTTGATTCACACAGAACATTTTCAATGCGATTTGTGTTTTATTTTAGAATTCATTTGTCTAAACTAATTAAAAATACATATTTTGAGGGAAAACTCCTTTTATTTTAATTTTGAATATTTTCACCTGAATTTACTAAAAATTCCATGCATTCTAAATTTTAAATTTACATGAAAAATATGTACTTGAAAGGAGTTTTTACAAAAGTTACTAGAGTGAAATATTATATTCTTTTAAAGTTCCATTCATAGCTCTTGGAGTTTCTATAAACTGGCGGCTAGGTTTCACCCAAAATACGTTGTGGAAGTTTGTTACCAAACTTAGAATACTTTCACAGATGATCGCTGAATGTTCTGAAGGATCTCATATAATTTCTTAATCAACTTCAAGTCAGGTATAAAGTTTAAAAACTTGTTTATTCCAAAATAGTTCAGACGAAATTCAAACAAGTTTAATATTCAAGGTTCTCTTTCCTTTTCAAAAGTTTGTAGACTGAATTAAAGAGAACGTTTATTAAAAATTCCATGGTACTCAAAACTTTGGACGTTATTTTCCAAAATATCTAAAACTTGTTTTCAAATTTAGGGGCGCATTCTCATGTAAATCTGGCATTCATGCTTCAAAATGGTTCTTAACACTCCAGTTATTAGGGAAGAATTTGAAATAATTAAGTTTGTGCAACCAACTATTTATAATTATTAAAGCTAATTGAAGCAAACACACTTTTTTGCGAACATTGTCAGTTCTAGGTAAAATTCCAGAAATCTGCAATATTCAGAATTACTAAGGTAAATGTGGGTGCAGTGGCTACTTTTAGAAATTTTCTTTTTAATTCTCCATAAATACTGAACAATTTTTTTTGAAACGGTTATCAAACTCTTTTTAGGTTAAATTGATCCTCTTTTGGTTTTACCAATAAAAATCATACTAAGGTGAGGAAAATTTTTTAATTTAAAAAAAAGTACACCAAATTATTGCTAGGGAGGTCAATTAGATGTATATTTCTTTGGTGTCACAATTGAGTTAGTGGCTACTTACCCCCATTTACCTTACCCAACATTTTGCGCTTTTACAATTTACATAACTTCAAATAAATCAATGAGATATCCACAAAAAACATCCATAATAAATGACCCAATGTCTCCCCACAAAACATTTCCCAATTTATTAGTCAGAGATTGTTTGCTTGCGACATAAGATATGATAGGTGCCCCCATTAAGTAAATTTTCCTTCCACAAAACAGCAAGTAACCCACAAACAATTTATACAGGTGGGTTATTTATAACAATAACCGTCTCACAACTCCATGCACCGTGATAAGAGGAAGGAAGATGACCGGGGTATGGTCAAGGAAACATCTCGGTCAATATCTGGAAGGGCTCCTTCCATTTGTCTTTGGCCATATTTGTCTTCTCCGAATATTGATTTTGGAGCTAGGTCATGTGGATGAGGTCTAACTGATTGCACTGGGTTCTTTTTATGTCTTTTAAGGCGTCACATTTTTATATTATTTGGTTATATTCCAGATAAATAAATACAAAAAGGATAAAGAGGGAGGTGAAACGGCTCATCTTAGAGTAAGCAAATGTATCCTAAACTGAACAACTAAGAAGAACAAAAGCTAAGCGAGTTCTCTAAATAAGGAGATGTTATAACCTATAACTTCCATTACCATTCTTGGAAACAAATTAAGATTATGACAATTTTTATTAACGTCTTCCCCACAAGTGAGGTTTCTGTAGGCTTATATCAAGCTAAATGACACGTCCCTGGGATCATCATTATTTCAAATCAGGTCCTTATCAATCTTAACACCTTAGGGACATTTCATACGGGAAAGTATTCCAGCAAATGCAATGGGTAGTTAAGAAAAGTTATTCTCAAGGCAGCTCTAATACGTGTAATTACGATAAATGTTGCGTCAGGTATTAATTATGTTTCTTGGAGGAGTCGCTGTAATTGTGTTGATAAGAAAGGCAATTTAGTTCGGTTTTTAATCGGATTAATTAAGTCGCATGTGTTTAATGAGAAGTATTGGTTTTATCAAAAGTATGAGGGGGGGATAAAAGGATTTCAGGTGTTTAGGTTGTATAAGAGGTAAATAAGGATATTTTCTTCAGTACCTTATTTTTTGAATTCTCCTTTATGCAGTGTTTTATAAAGAGACAATAGACTATTTTCTAAAATATTTTCCCAATTGACATATACAAATGCAAAATCGTCATTTTAAGAGGTAAAAAATTAGATGAGAATGGTTTCAACTATACATGGGGGTCGACTTAAGAAAATACAGAAAATAAATAATTTGTTGTGAAAACGACGTTTCTTTAAAATAAAAATAAGGAAAGATAATGAACAAAACTCAAAAATAAAAATTCTTGTTGTAAAATTCAACATTGTACTATCTCAATTGTTACGTGTGTTTTGCATAAATAGTTTTGTTAACCATTTAGAGGAATTTTGATGATAAAATATTTTGCTTATTTTATAAAGGATCATAAGAATTATTTTTTTAAAAGGATATTTTGTTTATTTTTCTATTTTCAGATAAAATGAATTAGAATAATAGAAATGAGGTTCCCTTGAATATTTATTACAAAAACTGATGTGATAAGCTATCGTAAAATGTATAACTTATGTCTTAAATATTTACAACATACAGTCAAACCTGTTTTTGTGCGAGGAATAGGGACCGCACAAAAAAAAATCGCATAAAAAATTCGCACTAAACTTTGCTAGTAGCTATAAAAAGTAGTTTCCGCAGCATATTTTAAAAATCCTTTTTTATGCGGATAATAAGGACCGCATAAAAAAGTTTCACGTAGGACCGTAGCGAAAATCCCTCAGCATAGCTGAATTGAAAAACTATTTATGTTCGGACCGCAACGCAATCCCCATCCTACAGCTGAATTGAGAAACCGTTTCTATACCTTTTTTTTTCAGTTACCATGTAGTTGGCGTCGAATGTTGTTTCATGAGACCCAAATTAGTCTCGGTAGCCAGATATACAAAATTTTTCTAATTTGAAATTTTCCTACATCGCACAAAAAAGTTGAAGGGAAAAATCGCACAAATAAAAAATCGCGCATAAAAGGTTCGCACAAAAACAGGTTTGAGTGTATGTGTTTTTATTAATCATGTTTAATTTTAAACCATTATTAATATTTGTGAATTTCTTCTTACAGGTAAAAACACCTTTTTTGTCTCCGAAATTACATCCTTTATAAAATTTTCTTCAACAATTATGAGTAAGTAAGATATTTTTTATTTCGAATGAAGCATTGAATCTTTTTTAATATTAAAATTTTTTGGTGTTATTAACGGTATTAAATTCTGTCTTTTAAAGACTTTCCTTTTTTACCTTATTTTTTTTGTCTTTTTTTAACATATATTTATATTTGAATAATAATAAATATTTTGTTCTCAACCCAAAAAAAATAAAACAATTTTATAAAACTTTCATTCGTTTATTCCTTTCAATAAAAAAATAACTACATTTACAAAAAGCTTGTTTATAAAAAATGGTGGGTATTTCATCGCTTCGCAAATATAGCTAATTTTGCAGCATTTCTAATAAATAAAATTCCAAACTCTGAACAAAGAAAAATAATATTTCGGTTAAAAAAACCCAATCCACACATTAGTTAAATGCCCAAGAAAAATTCTATAGAAACTAAAATAATCCTTCACCCCTTCAAGTAAATCTCACCTGCTACCCTTCCCATAATTCCCTTCTAATCCCTTGATGAAAGACTCGTTGTCAAGACCTTTTCTGTCCAAAAGTAAAAATTCAAAGTGTATTCTCGGCGTCTCACTTTTTGACGATGAGGAGTTAAAGACACTCTTGAAAAAGAAGGAAAAGCTGGTATGGGTGGTTAAATACACTAAAACCCTTTTAAAAGTATCAGAATTTTTTTATGCTTGAATTTCGGTTGTGTTAATTTGACATTGTTTAGAATGTGACATTGTTGTAGTCTTTCAAAAAGAATGAAATTTTATCTTCTATTAATATTAGAGCATCACATAATTAAAGTCTTATCAAAGTTTCCCAGACTTTTCCAATTATTTATCACAGGAGATATTTTTGCTTTTGTTGACTTGTTAACAATTGTGTTTTAATTTGTTGTCAAATATTACGATTCCTTATAATTTACTCAAAGAAAGAACATTAACTGTTATATGTCAAGGAGTTTTATTTAAGTCAGAGAAAAAGATTTTTTAAAGTTTTTAGCGTATCCGTATATTATATAATATAAGCTTTTTTGCTTCCGAGATAATTATAGATTAAAATTATATGTGTTGAACCATTTAAATTTAATATTCCTTAATATTGGGATTTTTTGTAAACATACGGAGGTAAAAAACTTATTACTAAAGATTTATTTTAATAATTTGATATTTGCCTTTTTTATTTTTTTTTTCAATTCCTAATTAGAAAAATCAACTTGCATTTCCAAACACATTAACCTCTGCGCTTAATTAAGTTTGGATCAGTTCAAATATCAATTTATTTTCATTGAATTTTTGAAAAAGACGTAAAACGCATTGTTAAATACCAGTATTTATCAAGTAAAGTTTAAAAAAACCATAAAACCATATAAAATATGCGGAAAACTTAAATACATATTTTGTAGAGATAACTGACAAATATAATTTAATAAGTATTTACTCGGGCAACGGATTTTATTATGCAAAGATTTGTTGCTACGTTTATACCCTCGTGAAGAATGAAAATATCTGTTTATATGCGTTAGTAAAACAGTTTACTAGTTTCGTAGAGACCTAACATGTTTTATAACCTAGTATTTGTGCCAATTTAAATAATAAAGTTGTTATGGTTAAAACTACGATTGGATAACTTCCAGGATTACTGTAAGCGATAAGGTTCCATACTAATTTTAATGGGGAAAATATTTCGATAAAAAATAAAACTCAAACAGCGCCAAAGTATGCAGGGTGTTTCAAAATTGCGTTGCGTGGCTTTTATTCGGAACTAACGCTTCCTAGGGTCATGGAAGTAAGGTCTACCCCCAGGTAAATGACTCTGGAGAATAAATACATTGAGATGATTTACAGAGCCCCTAACGGCGAAATTAAAAAGTTTAAGAAATTAATTAAAAAACCAAAGGAGATAGAGCAAAAACCTCAGTGATAGTATTGTTGCCAACGTCAAGAAAAACTCACTGAAAAAAATTTGATCAAAATATCTTGAATATTCCGGCCTCAAAATTTTGGGTAGTTGCTTATTTTTGCATGAAGAATCTATTAAAAAATATAAAAAAAAATCATGCAACTTCCTCATTCTGTCCCGTTTTAAACCTTGATTGTTAACTTCAAACATCGATAAAAATTGTGTTTTGATTTTAATCACTATAATAGTGTTAATTAAAAAATGATTTTTTCCTTTTATGATCGGCATGCAAAGATCCTCTTTTGATGAAAAACATTATCCGATTTTTAAAAGTCAAATTAAATTTTGAGTTGGTTTTGAGTTTTTCTCCGTTTCCATGGCTATTAATTTAAAATCCATGCTGGACAGACCAGATATTTTTGTTTCGGGAGGGGTTATGCTCCATCTTCGACTCAACCTTTTTTACGTACCCCAGACCAATACAGTAGAGCCCCGATTATCCGCGGAATTGGGTGGCAAGGGTACCGCGGATAGCGAAAATCGCGGATAACCCGAAAAAAGACTAAAAATGAGGTGAAAACACGAAAAAATATTTCAGAATAAAAACTATGTTTTATTGAACAAAAAACATATGTTAAACTTTTAAAATATGTACAGAACACAGCAGAAACCTTTGCTCTACATCTAAAATGTCTCTAATCTCATCTAAAATTTGCTCTCATCGTTAAAAAAAAATTTTCGTGGCACTCGCGGTTAATCCGCACCGCGGATCATCCTCTCGCGGATAATCGGGGTTCTACTGTACATTTAATCGATCGTTCAATTCCGTTAGTGTTCCCTCTAAATATCACTAATCTCTTTTGAATGCCATTTATTCGAAAAATTTTCGATATCGAAATATTGAAAAAATATAAAATTCGAAATATCAACAAATTTTTAAGGGTTAACTGAACAGTTATTGATCTAAATAAACATTTTAATCTACGAATTCGAAATATTTTAGCAATATTTCTACTTTTGGGTGTTCAAAAGAGCATGACGATATTTAGCGGGAACATTAACGGAATTAAACCAATTTAATATACGTTGAATTTAAGATCACTTCAAAGTAGTAGCATTTGAATTACATTGCAAATAATGTCATAATTTTGCAATATGAGCTTAAAGTAAATATGAGAATCTGGGCGTCCTCCTCCAGAAAATGTTAGAGATTTGCCCCTTTAAAACAGTCTTTTATCACACTTTGAAACCTCCTTGGAGGAAGAAATTTCTCAAAAAAAAAAGAAGAAAAAAAAAGAAAAAAAAGAAGGTCAGAAAAAAAGGAAGGAAAAAAAGGAATGGGGAAGAAATTTCAAGAGAAAGACACCGTAAAAAGACATCAAAGTTTTGGAGGGAGGTTTGGGAGATTTCCTTTAGATAAATGTTTGAAATTTAACTCTTAAAAGTAGTTTTCAACTAATTTTTAGATATTTTGGGTTACACCAGAAGAGGATTGCTTTTTGTTAGTTCCAGAAAATTTTTCATGGCAAAAATCAGTATAAGAATTTATGTCAAAATTTTCGTAACAGTTTGAACTTCTAATTCACCCCTTTGTATAAGGCCCTGGGGTAGAAGGTGGGGATAACTTACTGTTGACAAATTATCCCTTGAAACGAAGTTTCACTCAAATTTTCTTTTCTTACACTCTTAAAACGATTGTATCAAAATCGAGTAAAAAGTACTCAAAAAGCCTCCGATCCAATAAGTACTCAAATTTGAATACATGAATATACTCATTTCTCTTGAGCTTGAGCTCACGATGTTTCATTTTTGAGTATGCACATTTTCAGAAATGAGTATATTCATGTATTCAAATTTGAGTACTAATTGGATCGGAGCCTTTTTGAGTACTTTTTACTCAATTTTGATTCAATCGTTTTAAGAGTGTAGGCTCCGGACACAGCCGGTGAAAATCTTCACGCGGCTCAAAATGATCCTTATCAAGCGGAAGGGAGAAATAAGGTGACTCGAGGGGGATGTAGTAGACTACTTTTGGTGAGATGACAGCAACCGGCCACTCCCAGGCGTGTCAATGAGGAGTACTTCGACCGCTCTGCTACAGGAGTAGTCTACTACATCTCTACTAGAGAGCCCCCTTCTTTCTTCCCTCCCCTTGATAAGGATCTTTATGAGCCGCATGACGATTTTCACCGGCTGTGTCCGGATCCTACTCTTAAAACGATTGTATCAAAATTGAGTAAAAAGTACTCAAAAAGCCTCCGATCCAATAAGTACTCAAATTTGAATACATGAATATACTCATTTCTCTTGAGCTTGATCTCACGAGTCACGATGTTTCATTTTTGAGTATGCACATTTTCAGAAATGAGTATATTCATGTATTCAAATTTGAGTACTTATTGGATCGGAGCCTTTTTGAGTACTTTTTACTCAATTTTGATTCAATCGTTTTAAGAGTGTAGGCTCCGGACACAGCCGGTGAAAATCTTCACGCGGCTCAAAATGATCCTTATCAAGCGGAAGGGAGAAATAAGGTGACTCGAGGGGGATGTAGTAGACTACTTTTGGTGAGATGACAGCAACCGGACACTCCCAGGCGTGTCAATGAGGAGTACTTCGACCGCTCTGCTACAGGAGTAGTCTACTACATCTCTACTAGAGAGCCCCCTTCTTTCTTCCCTCCCCTTGATAAGGATCTTTATGAGCCGCATGACGATTTTCACCGGCTGTGTCCGGATCCTACTCTTAAAACGATTGTATCAAAATTGAGTAAAAAGTACTCAAAAAGCCTCCGATCCAATAAGTACTCAAATTTGAATACATGAATATACTCATTTCTCTTGAGCTTGATCTCACGAGTCACGATGTTTCATTTTTGAGTATGCACATTTTCAGAAATGAGTATATTCATGTATTCAAATTTGAGTACTTATTGGATCGGAGCCTTTTTGAGTACTTTTTACTCAATTTTGATTCAATCGTTTTAAGAGTGTAGGCTCCGGACACAGCCGGTGAAAATCTTCACGCGGCTCAAAATGATCCTTATCAAGCGGAAGGGAGAAATAAGGTGACTCGAGGGGGATGTAGTAGACTACTTTTGGTGAGATGACAGCAACCGGCCACTCCCAGGCGTGTCAATGAGGAGTACTTCGACCGCTCTGCTACAGGAGTAGTCTACTACATCTCTACTAGAGAGCCCCCTTCTTTCTTCCCTCCCCTTGATAAGGATCTTTATGAGCCGCATGACGATTTTCACCGGCTGTGTCCGGATCCTACTCTTAAAACGATTGTATCAAAATTGAGTAAAAAGTACTCAAAAAGCCTCCGATCCAATAAGTACTCAAATTTGAATACATGAATATACTCATTTCTCTTGAGCTTGATCTCACGAGTCACGATGTTTCATTTTTGAGTATGCACATTTTCAGAAATGAGTATATTCATGTATTCAAATTTGAGTACTTATTGGATCGGAGCCTTTTTGAGTACTTTTTACTCAATTTTGATTCAATCGTTTTAAGAGTGTAGGCTCCGGACACAGCCGGTGAAAATCTTCACGCGGCTCAAAATGATCCTTATCAAGCGGAAGGGAGAAATAAGGTGACTCGAGGGGGATGTAGTAGACTACTTTTGGTGAGATGACAGCAACCGGCCACTCCCAGGCGTGTCAATGAGGAGTACTTCGACCGCTCTGCTACAGGAGTAGTCTACTACATCTCTACTAGAGAGCCCCCTTCTTTCTTCCCTCCCCTTGATAAGGATCTTTATGAGCCGCATGACGATTTTCACCGGCTGTGTCCGGATCCTACTCTTAAAACGATTGTATCAAAATTGAGTAAAAAGTACTCAAAAAGCCTCCGATCCAATAAGTACTCAAATTTGAATACATGAATATACTCATTTCTCTTGAGCTTGATCTCACGAGTCACGATGTTTCATTTTTGAGTATGCACATTTTCAGAAATGAGTATATTCATGTATTCAAATTTGAGTACTTATTGGATCGGAGCCTTTTTGAGTACTTTTTACTCAATTTTGATTCAATCGTTTTAAGAGTGTAGGCTCCGGACACAGCCGGTGAAAATCTTCACGCGGCTCAAAATGATCCTTATCAAGCGGAAGGGAGAAATAAGGTGACTCAAGGGGGATGTAGTAGACTACTTTTGGTGAGATGACAGCAACCGGCCACTCCCAGGCGTGTCAATGAGGAGTACTTCGACCGCTCTGCTACAGGAGTAGTCTACTACATCTCTACTAGAGAGCCCCCTTCTTTCTTCCCTCCCCTTGATAAGGATCTTTATGAGCCGCATGACGATTTTCACCGGCTGTGTCCGGATCCTACTCTTAAAACGATTGTATCAAAATTGAGTAAAAAGTACTCAAAAAGCCTCCGATCCAATAAGTACTCAAATTTGAATACATGAATATACTCATTTCTCTTGAGCTTGATCTCACGAGTCACGATGTTTCATTTTTGAGTATGCACATTTTCAGAAATGAGTATATTCATGTATTCAAATTTGAGTACTTATTGGATCGGAGCCTTTTTGAGTACTTTTTACTCAATTTTGATTCAATCGTTTTAAGAGTGTAGGCTCCGGACACAGCCGGTGAAAATCTTCACGCGGCTCAAAATGATCCTTATCAAGCGGAAGGGAGAAATAAGGTGACTCGAGGGGGATGTAGTAGACTACTTTTGGTGAGATGACAGCAACCGGCCACTCCCAGGCGTGTCAATGAGGAGTACTTCGACCGCTCTGCTACAGGAGTAGTCTACTACATCTCTACTAGAGAGCCCCCTTCTTTCTTCCCTCCCCTTGATAAGGATCTTTATGAGCCGCATGACGATTTTCACCGGCTGTGTCCGGATCCTACTCTTAAAACGATTGTATCAAAATTGAGTAAAAAGTACTCAAAAAGCCTCCGATCCAATAAGTACTCAAATTTGAATACATGAATATACTCATTTCTGAAAATATGCATACTCAAAAATGAAGACTCATGAATATACTCTTAAGCGTGAACTCAAAAAATGAGCTCATGATGTTTCATTTTTGAGTATGCACAATTTTAGAAATGAGTACATTCATGTTTTGAAATTGGAGTACATTCGGATCGGAGCCAGTTTGAGTACTTTTTTACTCAGTTTTGAGACTGTCGTTTTAAGAGTATACTCCTCACTTCCCCTAACCCCCTTCAAACAAACATCCCCACCCACCAAATCTTCCATCTCCTCCAATCCCCTTTAAAAATACGAGATCCGCCGTCTCGACACCCGGACTAAAACTGTCAAACCTCCCCCCCCCAAAAAAACCCCTTGAAAACAAAGACCCATCAGAAAAAAAGGGGGAAACATAGATAAAAATAGATAGGAAGAGCAGACACAGTGTAGATGTTTGGATAGAGAGATCGGCTGGATGATTGCTTAGATAGGATTTTTGGCGGATCTGTTTTCTTTGGATCGGTTCCGGTTGATTAGATGTCGTTCCCCGAAGGCTGCTCTAGCTCATTAAAGTGTTTCGGAGGGGGTGAAGGGGAAATGGATTGGCCACTGGCTGTCTGGATGGATACAAAGAACCGTTGGGATCGGAGTAGTTTTTTGATGATGGATCTGGTTTTTTGTTGAGTATTTTCTGGTTACTCAGAAGTTAAATTGGAACTGGTAGTTGGTTCGTATTTTTCGCTATCGTTAAAAGTTTGTGTTGGGTAGTTTAACCTTTCTTTATATCTGTTTGCCATTGTGAATCAAGTCTTATTTTATAATCAATCGTAACATTTTATTTATTACAGTTTCAAAAAGCTGTTGAAAGTGTTATAAAGGTAAAGAATGTAGTAATATGAGTCTCAATCAGTATCCCTGGTAAAGTACTGAAATATCGAATGAAATGAGGGTATTATACGTTGGAATATGCGTATTGGGAATTAATTTTTTTTCTAGCTCAAGAATTAGAGAATAAATGCTGTTAGTATTTATATTTTATTTAATAAGTCGTAAACTATCAACCAAGAGAATCATAACAATCCTTTAAAATATGAATTAATACTTGATATACTTTAAAAAGGCATATCTTTGAAAAATGTACTTTATACCCATTTTTTACCTTTCAAAATATTTTGAAAACCTGCGAGATGTATATGTTTAAGACAAAAACACTAACGCATTTGTTAATCACTATCATTTCTAAAAATTTAGAGTACACACTTATCATCATAAAGATATTTTTAATAAAAACGAAATAGGAATATTAGCATAGAGGAGGAATATTTACAAACACTTTGAAATGAATTTTCTGCTTCCATTCCTTTGTTTTTCAAAAAGACTCAAAGCAATTTCTTCGGACATGTAGTAGCATCTTTCCATCTCTAACGCGATTGTTATTACACCGCATACCAAACAAGTAATATCTTTTCTATATTCCGCATACAATATCTATAATAAAAACTAAGATCTTCTGCATTTCAAAAGTTATATATGGATCTGTATCATCCATATCTGTCAGCAATATTTCATTTCACTCAGGGTCTTATATGCCGCAGTTTAAAAACGAAAGCACTAAAGAGCTCGCAGGGCAAATATTAAAAATTGATTCTGTAGACAAAAATATTCATAAGGCCTCATTCTTCATCCTTTCCTCTGTTCTTCTGGCCATATTCTGGGCTTTTTGCCTTTGCCTTTCCTTCCGTATTTTATCCGGGTTGCAGAGAGATATTGTTTCATTTTGGAATTTGAGGTCTGGATCTTTTTTCATTTTTTTAATTTAAGTTTCGAATGTCTGATTTCGGATCCTTCTTTCTTCTGTTTTGCGAATTTCCGCTTCGTATGTTTTTTCCTTTCTCAATTTTTTTTCAGCAGGATCAACAGGACTTGGAAATTCGAAGGGGAAAAATTGGTGATGAGTTTATATTTATTATACAATGGTGAATGTTTCTGAATGAATGGAATATATTCCTTATTTTTTAAGGGTTTTTACAATCGAGAACACATTTTACATACACTTTTCAAATAGTTCTTATAAACATTTTTTACATAATTTATATTTTAAACATATTTAAATCCTTGCGATAGAAATTAATAAGAGATATAATAATAGAAAATCGTATTTACTAATTTTGATGTTTCGACCAAGTCTTTTTTTCTAGACGCACAACTTAAAATGTATCAATGTTATAATTGTTAATATAATATTATCTTGGTCTTTCTAGAAAAAATAGCCGCTTTGTCATCTTCCTATTTTTACTTTGTTATTTTATAATTAGGGTTACTTGGGGTAAGTGGGTCACCCCCCTAAAACTATAATATGTACAAGAAATTTCACACTTACTCGCATTGATTATGTTACAGCTTGTCACACCGATGAGTTTTGCATATATTTGAGATTTGTTTAATTTATTTTAAAGATTATAGAAATAATTTAAAATTGATTCCCAGAATGGATTTTTTGGAGAGTTCAATACGTATTTTTCAAAGAAGTATTTCTAGGTAAGTTTTCATTACATTTTAATGTTTATTGAACTGTTTTGCAGATTTTGACCTAAATTACATACGGCAATTTGAAATTTTTCAAAATTTTTAATTTTGAAGTGTTTAACAGGGGGGTCCCACTTACCCCATAGTTTTAGCATGGTTGGGGTAAGTGGGACCCCTCAGTGTGGGGTAAGTGGGACCCTTTATTATGATATAATTGGTTCTAGATGGTCCCATATGATATAGGAACTACTACTGAAGACATGTGTGGATTTTAAGGGGGTTATTTCCCCCCAATATTTCCAGAAAATTTCGATTTATAGTAGCAAGTAGCAAGACCTTTTACTCACCACTTCAAAATCCATTGAAATTCATAAATAGTTTGATCGACATTTTATATTAAATTTGCGTTTTAATTTAAGTTGTGGTGAGTAAAGTGAAATATCTCATCAATAGTGTTCATTCTCATTTAGTGTGTGTGATTTTTTTATCTTACAATGTGTATTAAAGTGCCAAAATAAATCTTAATCAACCTTATTATGTTTTTTAACATTATTTTATATGCTAAAGTAAAACATATCCCTTTGGCCTTTCAAAATATTCTTTAAAATACTTATTTTGCTTTTCATTCTATTCTTACCTTGTCATATTGATTTTGATGTGAGTATATTTCTCACTCATGGACACAGTTACAATAAAATATTTTGTATTGAAATTTACTGTACTTTATCAAGTAAGACCCACTTACTTCCTTTTACGTTTTGCTTGCTTTAAATATAAATAAAGAGGGGGTGACCCACTTACCCCATCTCTTGGGGTAAGTGGGTCACCCATCTCATTTTTGATAAAAAGACCAGTTAAGAAAAATATAAAGCTTTATTTTAGAAACTACTGATAAATTTTTGTTTATCGATAGACTCTTTAACGAAATTAGTCAACAAATACAAAATAAACCCTTTCAAATTTTTTCTATTAAGCTCCAAAAATGTACTAGGCCAAAAAGAGGTCCCACTTACCCCAAGTGACCCTATATTATTTTTGAAATGTTTTAAAAATTAAAAAGTTAAATTTTAAAATATTTTAACTATGCAACCGTTGGATAACTTATTCAGGGGTGCAATATCCAAAGGTTGGGGTAAACTTTCTCTATGGGGCAGATCAGAAAATACTACCCAAAAAATACTACCACATACTACCGAAAACTACTCCAAATGCACCCGAGATCACCTGTAAGTCAATTGGGGGTAGTTTTAGTATATATGTTACCGCTAAAGTTGATAATTAGTTATTCTGAAGAATACCTAGGTAAACTTAAGATTAACTGATTTCTGTCGTTAATGTGCGGATTTTTGAGTTTTTCGCATTTTACCTAGGGAATCTACACTATAACGGCCTCTTGATAGTTAAAGTTCAAAATAGTTTGTTTCGTTCAATACTTTCTGTTAAAATGTTGAGGTGCTCACTGCGACATGCGCTTACCCCTGCGCAGTTGGGTTTCAATACGTATAGTCCACTGAAAATAGCGAAAAAAAGGGCCGAACCTCGGACAAATTGCAATAAAAGGTTTCTCAACGGTTTTCACTTAGGAATGACCTCAATAATAACATACTAAAAATCGGCCAAAATCGGCTGGAGGGAAGTTTAATTTTTTTTTAATTTTAAAAAAATGGCCGAAAAAAATTTTTAAAAACCCCAAAACAATAATATAGACATGTGATACATGTTTATAGGTTATTTTTGAGTTTTGAAACCGAATATTGCCTTTAGTTTTGAAAAAAAACTGAAATTTCAATTTTTTAAATTAATTTGAAAAATGAGCTATATGAAAAAATTAAAACCCCCCTAAAAACCTAACAAAATCATCAAAAGAGATAAATCAAACGGTTTTCATTTAGAAATGACCTAAATATCAACATACTAAAAGTAAAAAATTTTACGAGTTAAGGGGTCTCAGGACTCTTAAATATGCAAAGGGTACCTCGATTTTTGAACTAGTATTACACAAAAACTAAATTCTGCAGCAACCTGAAATTTTTACCGCATGATAACTAAATACCAATACATACATACCCAAAATTTCAGAAAGTTTTGATGGTTTTTATACGAGTAATCAAAAATTGGAAAAAATTCAAATTTTTTCACTCTGCGCAAGTTTTTTCAATAACTATGAAAGTTATAAACATGAAATTGCACACAAATACTCGTCTTATGGTACTTAATAAGTTATACCTCAAATTTAAACCTTTTAATTACCAGAACTTGTTTCTAAGACTTAAAATAACTTTTTTTTGAAACTTTTTATAAAAACTGTGATAAAAAAGAGCTTAGACAGTTATTTTTGACAAATGTAATAGGTATAACTTATTAAGTACCTTAAGAAGAGTATTAATACACAATTTCATGTTTGTAACTTTAATAGTTTTTGAAAAATCTTGCGCAGAGTGAAAAAATTTGAAGTTTTTCCTATTTTTCATAATTCCTATAAAAACCATCAAAACTTTCTGAAATTTTGGGTATTTGTGTAATGGTATTAAGTTATTATGCGGTACAAATTTCAAGTTACTACAGAATTTAGTTTTTGTGTAATACTAGTTCAAAAATCAAGGTACCCTTTGCAAATTTAAGGGTCCTGAGACCCCTTAAAAAAATTCAATTTTTTTTTTAAATTCAACTTTTTTTTGCGAAAAATGCATTTTTTTTTCAAATTCGTGCCCCAAACTTTTGAGGCTTTTGAAAAGGTCATTTTTCGGTGGATATTGTTCACAGATAGTTATATAATGGAAAAGCGGTGGAATTGACCCTCTATGAATTAGTTAATTATTTAATTTAAAATTTTGAAATTGGTAAAATGTAGTAAAAAGTGAAAAAAGGTAATACTTTGGCATATTTACATCAGAATTTAAAATAATTAACTAATTCATTGAGGGTCAATTCCACCGGTCTTCCATTATATAACTATCTGTGGACAATATCCACCGAAAAATGACCTTTTCAAAAGCCTCAAAAGTTTGGGGCACGAATTTGAAAAAAAAATGCATTTTTCGCAAAAAAAAGTTGAAATTTAAAAAAAAATTTAATTTCTTTAATTCGTAAAATTTTTTACTTTTAGTATGTTAATATTTAGATCATTTCTAAATGAAAACCGTTTGATTTATCTCATTTGATGATTTTGTTAGGTTTTTAGGGGGGTTTTAATTTTTTCATATAGCTCATTTTTCAAATTAATTTTAAAAATTGAAATTTCAATTTTTTTTTCAAAACTAAAGGCAATATTCGGTTTCAAAACTCAAAAATAACCTATAAACATGTATCACATGTCTATATTATTGTTTTGGGTTTTTTTAAAAAAAAATTTCGGCCATTTTTTAAAAATTAAAAAAAAATTAAACTTCCCTCCAGCCGATTTTGGCCGATTTTTAGTATGTTATTATTGAGGTCATTCCTAAGTGAAAACCGTTGAGAAACCTTTTATTGCAATTTGTCCGAGGTTCAACTCTATTTTCAGTGGACTAGTAGTTTGTTGTCATACTTGGTGTTTTGATTTCAAATTTAGTGCATAGCACTGGTAGTTGTCATGTTGAATGTTAAAACAAAATAATACAAGCAAGTAAGTACTGTAAATTTACATGATTAAGTACAGTATATTACTACTAAAACGGGTATTTTGAAACAATTGTGTTGAAGCTCCGACTTCAGAGTGACAGAGATTTCTTTTAATGAAAGCAAATGTCCCAGCTGTTGAAATATCTTTTCAACAAACGTTAATTCAACAATCGCTGGAACCTGGTCAAGGGTTTAACATATGTAATCGATCGCGAATCCTAGCAATAGTTCATGGCAGGCTGCCAGCCGATTACACAGCGCTTTCATTAAGATTTGCTAGTTTAAGTGCTCATTGAAATACGCTGTCAAATCGTGATCGAAAACCACAATTGATACAAATCTCAGTTGGTACTTTAATATTCTATTATTATTGTTTTTATATTCTAGTTTTAAAATTGCTATTTCATTACTATTTTTGTGGGATTTGCGTGTTTTGTGTAATATGAAAAAAGTACCGATCCCCCTTTTTTGATATCGTCATTGTTACTGTTTACCCCCAAAACGAGTTTGGTTATAGTTAGGGCAGGGGGGTTTGGGGGGGCGGCAGCCCCCCCAACCTCCTTAAACTTTTTATAAAATAAAATAAAATTTTGTACTTTAACGGATCACCCTCGTTAATATGTAAAATAACTGATTCAGGTAGTATGCAGATTAACGAGTGTCTAGTCGGTAGGGTGCAGAATACCTAGGTAATATCAAGATTACCTAGGTAATCTTAGAAATTGAAAAAAAATTCGCTCTTTAACGGATCACCCTCGTTAATCTGCAAATTACCTAGGTTATCTGTAAATTAACTGATTTCCGGACTTTAACTGTAACATATATATTCTTAAATTTTAATAGTTTTTAGTTTTATTTTATACTTGCATATTTTTTTTCAATTCAATAGAATGTCATCATTGATATCAATGGTGTTTAAGGGGAGTCGGAACCCTAGTAACGACAACGCAGCATCCGATCATGGTAAATGTACCTTTTCTCTGGATGTATTATAGATACATGGTTGAAAATTTTTACACAGGTTAACTACATCTATATCATTATACTGTGAAAAAATTTTATCAAAATATTCATTATTTGTATATTTAAAAAAATTTTAAAAAATTTTAACGACTGCCCAAAACACCGTTTTTTCGATGTACCTTTTCTCAGCATCTATAATAGATACAAGTTTAAAAATGGAAATGTAAGTTAATTATAGATGTGAAACTATACTGAAAAAAGGATTTGTAATTTTTTTTATTTATTTAAATTTTTCAGCCTGTTACGTAAAAATAATGAAAATCAGCACATTCTTCACTCAAAATTATTTAATTAAAAAAAAAGTTTTTGTTTTTTTTATAAATCCTTTTTTCAGTATAAAGTAGGTAACATATTTAACATGCAGTAAAAAAATTAGACTTATATGAGTAGTAGTTTCTGAGAAAAGGTACATCGAAACCAAAAATATCACATTTTGAGAAAAACGCATTTTAATGTAAAAGCACCTACCTCTCAATCTAATCCTGCTCCATAGTCCATATCATCAGCATTATTTTTGATATCCTCATCCTCCATCTTTCTTTTAAGTCTATTGTGGGTCCTAACTTCTTTCGTCTTCTGTAGATTAGCGTATCTGGCTTTCGAAATTCTCTCCTTGTCGAGTGATTCCATCGCATCCTGCATGTAGTCCCCGGGTTCGATGCCAAGTCTTCGTAAAGTTTGGAGTTTGCAGAAGTTACCCACGTTGAACGATGAGACTGCATCATATGTTCCTAAGGAGAGGGTTTCAATGTGAACAAATGTCTTCTTAGGAACTCTGGACCATATGACGTTGTTCACACTTGGTTTGTTTCTGAGCGGCTGAACATCGAAAGGGCTCCCTCCACTTCCATTCTTCCACTGTATCCCTCGAAGTTCTTTTTACAATTGGTGAGGTGGTTCTTCTTGTCTGGACACAAACAATGTTTGGAGAGGATTTCAACATCCAGGACCTTACCTGTGGCAACACTGGTGACAGTTACCACACCATTCTTTGACGAATATCCTCTCTTCTGCCACGTCCCGTCAACAGCAACTGTTATGTCTTTGTCTCCACTGTTGGCTTCTACAGCTTCCCTCGCAGCTTCCAGCATGGTGTCCTCGCAGGTTTCCTTCGCAGCACTGAGGAGGATGTTGTTGTAGGTGTTGAACTTTGTTGGGGGTGGTGGCAAGTTCATGACTCCACAGAACATTCTCGCACTTGTGGCACCTCCTCCAATACTCCTCATTGCAAAGACAAGTCTGGTATTCACATCATAGAAGTTTGAGTCCTGCTGTTTTGACGAACAGAACTCATACTTGTGGGAGCAGTTTGGACAGTTCAGTTCAAGTTTTAATGCTGCACCACAGTTTTCCTTGTCAATAAGAAGCTGAAGGCCAGTAGTAGCACACATCAAGCACTTTACAGCTTCGTTGAAAACACATGCCAGAAGATTCAGGTCCATGATGACATTCCGTAATCCAGATGGGTCTTCATTCGAGAATGATGAGTTGGCTCCAATTTTTTTCTCACTAGCAGACAGGTTTAGCACAGGAGATGAAGGACTTTGATCATCAGAATTCTCAGATGCATCGCCCTTCCTCTTCGTGTTTCGACCTCTCCGCTTTTTAAACACTCTCGCAGATGATCTAGGCATTATAAATTGATGAAACACCAATGTAGATCAATTTCCAGCAAATAATATTGTATTTAATGCCAAAAATATTGCAAAATATTAGCAGAAGAATAATCGGTAGAAGAATCGCAAAAATTCAACGTGCTAATCAAAGTATACAAAATATACAAAGAATTTACAGACACAAATACAGTTAAATAAGGCAAACCACAAAATGGCTATAAAATAAAATGTGAGGCTTGAATATAGAGCAGCTTTTTCTGTTTATTTATTCTGGTTAATGTTGAACATGCCAGTGGAAAACCAAAACATCTGCTGACAAGCGCCAGCTGGGGCTGCACGCTGGTTTGTTTACCTTTCTTCGCGGGACTCACTCGCATTCAAAACTACTTTTTTACCACTTCTAATTATCGTAGAGACAAAAATAAGGTATCGTTAGAAAGGAAAAGGTCTGAAGATTATAAAACCATCAAAATCTCAAAATGTCATTTTTTGACGATTTTCGGGTTCCGACACCCCTTAAAGCATTAATGCTGAAATTGCTTTTTTGACCTGATATTTTTAGAAGGTAACTATGTTTACTACAAATAAATTAGATGTTTATGGTTAGAGTTATATTTTTAATTGTGTAACCTAACATCTAAAATTTTATTTGTGATTCATAAAAAAAAGATAAATTACTTATGAAAAAGTCCATTGTCCATTCCTATCAGCACTTGAAATTGATTTTGGGTGAAATATGCACAGAATACAACCTCCATCATTAGCCCTCATTCAACCTAATCATCCACACCGAAAGCATCTACCGTTAACTCACCATCCAAATAGGGGCAGAACACACTGCATTATTTGACCACCAAGACTAACTGGATGAGTCAATACATACACATTACCATCAACATTATCTTGGATAATACGCTACATGACGAGATAATTTATATTCTAAAGGGACCGGGCTTAAACATTCGGCAGGTTATAATTTGAGGCCTTTAGCGATATTTAGTCCCAAAGCTCTGAACCTAAACTCGCCCCGGTGACCTTTAGAGGGAATCTGGGGAACTGAGATCGTAATCTTATTATTGACTAATATTGTGAAAGGAATTTGCGCTCGGGGTAGCTCAGGCTGATGTATCAGAGAGAGGATGGTCTCCAAATTTGGGAATTTAGTATGATGTTTGGGAATTCCTGTAGTGAAGCTAACTTTCAGGTATTGAATGCAGAGGAAGGAATATGATAAAACCAAGCCCCTCTCTAAACATGGCCTCACAACACGAAGTCAAACGTAGGACGAATTCGGTTAACGGATATAAAGGATAACAAATTACTTTAAGTGATTAATCTTCGATAAAAGTTCATCTAGAAAGTTTATTTCAGCCTTAAAGATATCGTTAGGAGTTGAGAAATTAAGTTTTTATGCTCAATAGACTCAAGATTGCAAATTTATTGAATTCGCCCTACGTTTGACATTACATGTTCGTGTTTTGAAGCCAGGATTAAACATTAGTCTTGGATTAAACATTCATAATACATAGTAAGAAAATTAAAGAGGGCAAAGTAGATATAAGTAATAAATTAAGCGTCATCGTCAGTGTAGGGTATTTGGCATCTTAAAAATAAAACTAATAAATGCGTTTACCCAAAACTATATCACCAAATAATACTTCCACTGCCTATACAAAAATTAATGCATGTTAAATACTATAATTAAAAAAAAATGATGTATTTAAAAATTATTCAAGTATCCTATTGAATTATATTTCGTTCCCCATTGGAATTCATGTCACCTTCTTCCATCAACAAAGCACCGTTTCGAAAACATTATAAGGTGTACATTGTTTATTTGCGGTGAAATCATCGTACGTTTAAAAACAATTGCGATTTAAATGTTTAAATAAAATTTACTTCTTTCCTTTTCAATTACTCGTAGATACACTGTAAAAAACTGTAGAAAAACAGAAAGTTTCAATAAAAATGACTTTATGTTTACAGGGATATTCTGTCATGTAACATTTCCACCGCACTTCTATTTATTTTATGTAAAAATCAGCTTTTTTCTAGTTTTTTTAGCTTATCTGTACTTAAACAGAAATTTTCTGCAGCGAAAACGAATACAGCTATTGGCAACACCCAACACGCTTTGGAGCCAAATACAAGTTTCAGTTCGTGGAGAAAGAAAGATCTTCGGATAATTTCTACTTTTACTGAATCCTCGTTGAAGCAGCGGTAGCGTGCATGCTTAGCATGCGGTAGGTCGTGGGTTCTATCCCCAGTTATCATTTTATTAAAATTTAAAAAAAAAACAGCTCAGAAAGTTTCTGTTTACCGCATTTAACTGTAGGTTACAGCTTTTTTCTGTTTACTGAATTTTTCTGCTTACAAAACTTTTCTGGCTACTTTTGCTGCCAGAAATTTTCTGTTTTTTTACAGGATTATTCTTTACAGTGTAAAAAACATGTTATTTTTAAAACGTCTCTAAACTAGTTTTCTGTTTTCTAATAATAACTTTTAGCAGAGAAAACATGCTTGATGATAAATATGTGCTCTGTATAAGTTGTTTTTCTTACATACATCTGACTACCTGTAGAAGGTGTTTTTCCTTGATAAGTGTCTTAGTGCAGAGAAAACAATACTTAAAAATATCTGTAAAACTTCTTTTCCCTCGGTAAGACGGCTATAGTAGCGAAAAACAAAAGTTGATATCAGTGATAGTATGTGTATTAATAAAATAATTTTTAACTACAAAATATATTTCCAATGGCAGGTAATTGAGCAGTTACGGATAACAGAGTTCATTGACCAACAGACATGCCGTAATTAGTACTTTCTTCGCGTTACCCAGTGGGCACCTGTGGACCGAAGCCACGGAGGTGAAGTACTGTTGCCCACGCCACACACACATTCGCTGGCACAACCCCTTTTTACAGGGGGGGCACATTTATTCATCACACACAAGGATAGAAACTAACATCCATGCCAAACGGGGATTCGAACCCCAGACGTATGGCTTCGCAGTCAGATGCTCTAACCACTCGGCCAATACGTCGGCAACTACAAAATATTAATAATTAAAATTTAAGTTTTTAAAAGCTTCTATTAGTGTTTTTATAAGGGAGGAGGATCTAAACATTTCGAAAAATAGAAAATAAGGACAACCCTAATGTACAGATTCAAAAGCCCCTTTAACTTTTATTTAAATTTTGCATAAGAATTTAAATGTTTTCAACAAAATATATTTTTGCCTTCTTAGCTTATAAAATATTTCTTTAAGAGCAAAAATTATGGCAGAACTGACACGTCACGAAAAAAGGTGACATGAATTCAAAATTTAATTACAAGCTATTCAGCAACGCAGTTTATTCTTCGTTCTATCATGTTTAACTGCACAAACTGAACAAGTTTGCTATTCAGTCTAAAACTGCTCTGCTTGCAAGTGCTTAACAAAGCCCTTTAATTAGCCTGTATCCAGCATATTATTACACCCTTTAAATAACACAGTTCATTATGGCATTATCTAGCTTAAAGTTCTGTTAAATAAGCTGGAAACACGCAAGCAATGTGTTATACGCTATACCATTTTATAGATTTAGACAAATCGTCTATGATTTCTTTAATTTGAACAAGATTGCTTTTTATATATTTTTTTACTTCTTTCAATTTTCAGTTATGATTTTTTTCTATTATATTTGAAATATGGATTTGTTTTAGTTTTGGCTACTTCCACTATGTTACATAGTTTAACATTTAAATTTATTTTTTGAACTTCAGTCCACCGATGTAAAAGCCGAAATTGTGACCAAAGGATAACATGAAACTTAACATAGAAAAACCTCAATAGGAAGTTTGTCAGAATGGAAATGTAAGTAGGGAAATTAGATCATTTAAGATAATAGTTGAATCTCCCTTTCGAGAATACTCATTATTATCGTAAAAACTTTTTTCTCCAAAGAAATACGTAATAAAAGTCTATGAAGTTATTTAAATTTATGTCAAAGGATATTATTTAAAAGTTACGCAACATGACTTTTAAAATGGGAATAAACCATCTCGGAACTCTGAACAGTTTTTTATATTAGCAAGCAGCAAAATAATTCTACTGATTAAATAACTTCGGACAAAATTTTAAAGGTGTTTTGAATATATTTTTCAATTGAAACTAATCATCACAACATATATTTTAAAGAGGTGCTTTTTTATTAAAGTAAGGCACACAAAAAGGAAATTCAGTACTTGAAGTTTCAACCAAACTATCTCAACTTTAGTTAATACTTTATCGAAGGAAACTATTCTTCTCTACCTACTAGAATATGCCTCAAACTTTGTAACAAACGGCAGTAGTAGGATCTTTCCCAAATCGGTTACTCCCTAAAATATGTCCGCAACTATTCCCGACTTATTAAACTTCAACTCCCTGAAATAAATTTTGCTTCTTTATAGCTAGAAACGTGAATAAACCTTGGCTGAGTGTCTCTGGACCTTCTCTTTTCCGAAAGTGGGGTTTTTCCTAGTTTCTTTTATCAATGTTTTCCCCGTTTCTGGAAGTGGCTTTATCCCATCTACACACTTTGTACCTTTTTGTTTGGCCTTTTAAAAACGTGTCTTTACTATTTACCACAGACAAAGGAAAGGAAGAACAGGATGATAGATGTATTTTGCGAAGAACAGTTGGAAGTGAAGAAGTGTTATTGATTGTTTTTTATGGTTTAAGACTGAAAGTGTGTTTAATGTTCAGGTTAGGATGCTGGTTATAAATGATTATACTGTAACAAGGATTCCCAGGTACATTCGTATTAGCCCGTCCATTCGCCAACAGGGGCGATAAGTCGCCAAGTCTGGTAAACCCCGCAACACTACCGTTGATTCTGGTAACCCTGGAAAACGTAGCGAAATCGCGCTAGTTCCGATCACTGGCGCATGCGCGCGCAATTTAAATCGGTAAGCCCATGGGTGAAATTATGTGTGCGCACCGCACAGGTTGTTTTGAATGTAAATTCAACAGTGTTTACAAGGTAAGAACGAAGACTGCATCTGAAAGGTAGGAGTCTAAATGCTTTCGTGCCGATCCACGGTGAACTTTGTTTCGCCATTTTGCCGAGCCCCAGAGTCTTTCAATGTGTTGCGTATGCACGCCGGTGGTAGGATCGACAAAGGATCGCCGGCGGTAGGATCGACCATTTTGCAAGTAAGAGAATGCTAAAAAAGTTGTTTTTATGCTCTTACCGAGTGATATCCGTAGTTTTGGTTCATCCAAGAATACTGATTCCCCTTTTTCTGAATCCTTACTGTGTCTGATTACCCCCACAACGAGTTTAGTAATAGATAGGGCAGGGGGGTTGGGGGGGGGCGGCAGCCCCCCCCCAACTACATGAAACTTTTATTTTTTATTTTCTGATGTTATAAAGTTGTTTTTGATATTAAAAAATGTGTTTTTCGGCGATTCTGATGAAATCCCGTATTTTGGCGCGTTTTGGCGAAATTCGGCGAAGTTGGCGAAAACGATGGACGGGCTAATACGAAAGTACCGATTCCCGCTCTAAAGTTTGAAAGAAAACATGTGAACGCTAATTTAACAATATCTACGGACAGTATTAACAAGTCCCAAAAATTTTAAAATTACATAGAATAACCACCTTACGAATATACTGACGATACTTTGCAGAAACTCTTTTAGTTTCACTCTTCCAGTATAAATTGCAGCACGGGTTCTATGACAAGTATTTTAGTGGAAAATGCGAATAGATTTAAAACTGAAGTTGTGATTTCAGCTTCCATCTTGATTGGATTCTCATGGTTGTCAGTTTTCCCTCAAAAGTAGTTAACATCAAAAAGAAAATTGTATTATTTTTTTAGGATTTAAAACTGCGATAATATGCCATGTCGTTTTTCGTATTGGGAGAATGCTTTAGCTTTTAATGTATTCACTGCAAAAAATAATCGTATATAAACAGAAAAGCTCTGGCAGCAAAAGTTGCCAGAGCTATTCTTTCCACAGAATTTCTCTGTTGACTGAACTTGTTCTGTAAACAACGACTTTTCCTGCGATAATATTTAGGAAAATAACCCACTAAAATTTTCGAAGTTGGGAAAAAAGAGACCAGTCTGAAGAGAGACAAACTATGTAGTTAAAAAAATTGAATATTTCCGTTGGAATAGTTATCAAAAGTTTCGAAACGGTCGTAGCACACGGAAAAAGTTCAGTCAACAGAGAAATTCCGCGGAATGGAAAGCTCTGGCAACTTTTACTGCCAGAGATTTTCTGTTTTTGTACGATTATTTTTTACAGTGTTGACGGTACTCAAAAATATGAATTTAATTAATTAGTTTTAGTTAATTAAATTTCCCAAAGATGATTATTTTTTATGTGTATCCCTTAATTTTGAATTTAGTAATTCAAAAATAATATTTGCAGGAAATATTAATGCAGTAGATAAAGGGTTAAGAACATAATCACATAATTTTTATGTGCAATTTTAAAGAAATATTTAGTATTGAGTAGGTCCATTACCTGTTTTTCGATTAAACTATTCCAGTTTTAAAAAAATATCGTACTCAGCAATTGTTAATTTTAGCATTTTAAATAAACATTTTCCCCATTTTCGCTCCAAAGAATTTTTCCCAAGCTAAAATCCTGGATTATAACTGATATCTGAAACATACAAAGATTTAACGTTTTATTCATTTAATGATTCAATTGATATATTTTTTTAACTTCAGAGGTAGATTTGATTTTTAGAGTGCAATAAATTTTAGAGCATTTTATTTTATGAATACAAAATGAAATAGTTATTTACAGTTACAGTTAGTATGTTTAAGTAAAAAATAGAATTAGATTTTTTAAAAGATACATACAGGGTGTCTCAAAAGGACCGCATAACTTTGCACAGCTAGATTCCTCGTTGGGAGTACATAAAAACTGCCCAAAGAAGCGTTCCTGTACGATCCATAGTTTACGAGAAAAATACGAAAAACAAAGTATGACGTCACTGCCGGTGCAAGAAAAAACACTTTATTGAACATATCAACAGCAGTATTATGCCCAATTTATTGCAGATATTCAAAGGGTCCACCGTGCATGTCGAGGCAGTCTTGAACAAGCCGTGGAATGGCTGTCATCACACGTTGCAGCATCTCGGGGTCTAATGAAGTACAAGCAGCATGCAGACGAGGAACTAAGTCCATTTGTGTTGTCACTGCGTCTCTATACACCAGTTCCTTGAGATGGCCCCATACGGCAGACCTTTTGAATAGCTGCTTTAAATTGTGCATAATACTGCTGTTGATATGTTCAATAAAGTGTTTTTTTCTTGCACCGGCAGTGACGTCATACTTTGTTTTTCGTATTTTGCTCGTAAACTATGGATCGTAGAGGGGCACTTCTTTCGGCAGTTTTTATGTACTCTCAACGAGGAATCTAGCTGTGCAGAGTTTATGCGGTCGTTTTGGGATTTATTATATCAAATACAGCGGCGTGTCAATATTTTAAAGCGTTATAAAATTAAAGTAGCTTCTATTTTATGTATGAAAATTGTACACTACGATATTCCCGACGGTGATTTTGAAGCAACAGATACGAATTTTTCATCCAGATAATTTTGATTTGAAAGCAAACTCTAAAAACTTTTATCATTTCACAATATTTTACCCTTTAATTCCTGTAAATTAGTTCTTTATGTATGTATACATATATTTTTTTCAAAATTTAGAAGATAAATTCTTAACTACTAATTTTTCAGAAGTAAAATCGCTCAAGATGTGCATTAAAGGGGACATTTTTCAATAAGTTAATAATGCGAATTTTATAACAAACCGTACTGGTGAAATCCTAGCCTATAAAATAGAAAATGGTTTTTCATACGTATTTAGTGGTGAGAATGTGACAAACAAATTCACAGGATCACATATTTTTCAATAAAATTTATAGTTTCTTCTTTTGAAATCCACTCTCAAGAATTATTCGCTAAATGATAACTCTATGTCCCCCATTCAAGTAAAGTAAAAAACCCGATCCCATGAAAATAAAAAAAATGTCTCACTCTGCTCAAAAATCAGTATTTCGATCCACGGATCAGATGCCTCCCCCTCTAGAGACCCCAACAAAACTACCGTTGCCACAAATTTATGCGCATTTATTCGCCACATCTTGTTACCTAATGTCAGGTTAAGTGATTTCCCCGATGCATCCGTTGTTATGACAGTGCCAAACGTGGTATTTATTTATTTTTTAAGGGATAAACCGTGCGAAACATGTCGCAGAGCGGTTGCAAAAACCTCCATTGATCGACAAGGCTTCTCCTCTCGGGAACCTTGTTTTGATTTGGTGGCAGATCCTTTGCGCGTTTGGAAGGTGGTACAGTTGTATTGATGTTTGAAATCTCTCTCTACTTTCTTCTTTTGAAGTCTAAAGAGATTAGGGAATATAATGGGGGTCTTATGGATTTGAAATGTGGATTTTTCTGCAGCGATGTGTTACATAAAGATATCGGATTTTGATGGTATCTGTTGTTTCCAATTTCACGCCAATACGGTACAAAGGAAGTGCTGTGTGTGAATTGGATATTCTTTCTTGTTGTCAAAGTTATGAAATATGGTTTTGGTAGAAGAGGTATTTCTTGGTAAAGCCGTTCAACTGTGAACCGCTTCGTGTCAAAAATTGTTATTGAATGTAATTGAAGTGTCTCATTGAACTGGGGTGCGCAAAAAGTAAATTAGTAAAAAGTTTTAATACATAATATTTGATATTTTCGTTTGAGCTAGATATAAGCGAATAAATTGGATTGAAAGATACCTTAGTTATCAAAATAAAATGTTTATCTTTTATCAAAGAAAGTTACTTCTATGTTTCATTTTTTTTCAAATACCGTAATTTAATTTAGGGGGTTATAATGTTCAAAGTAATCAGAAGAAGAACATTTTTTTTCTTTTTTAAGTATAATCCTTTAACACAATTTTTATGAGTTTAAACACTCTTTTTAAATGGAATTCCAATTTTAATGGTTACTTTATATGACCATGAACCAAAAGTATTTCTTTTTAAAAGTTAATCACTTACAACAGCATATTCAACCTGTGAAGAGGCGCGAGAGTCTACGAGACCTCTTAATTTAATTATAAGATAAAGTAGCTGCATTATTTTCTGTGTTAGGAGGTCGATTTTATTGAAGAGTTTCTCAAACTGTGGATATGAGTGCTAGTTTTACAAAAAAGGAGTTATAGATCCATACCACTGAGTTAGCTTGTTACTCATTGTTCTTCATAGTTTTATTTCACGAAAATACTTATCAAAAATGTGGTATGAAATTTTACAGTGTGAAATAGTCTAATCGTCTTATACATTTTTAATGATTACAGGATGCTTTTTATCGTTAACTAAACGTTTAACAAGGTAAATGGTAATTCTCTGTTACGCGTTCCCATGTAACAGAAAAGAGCACGCTTCCTCCTCCAGGGTTAATTCCGTAGTTTTATTCAAATAAACTTCCATCCACACTGTTCTAACTATCGCCTCTTCCCCCCGAAAGACAAACAAACCGAACGATCTCATCTGCAGCAGGGATAACAAGGCTCCCTTTGTAATGGAACAGCCTCCCTCGCCACTTCAGCACCCGCTCTCAAAGGGTCCCAAAGGATTCCTCAAAAGTCACCCCTGATTGAATCACTTTTAGCAATTGCCTTGGTTCGTGCGGAAGGGCTTTTACACGTATTGATCCTATCTGATGCTTTTGCTACTTACGATGTGAATTGAGATTAAACAACGAGCAGGGTTTCGTCCTGTATAAGCTTGGTGGATGAAATTCATGTAATAATTCCCAAAAATAAAGGATTAACCTAAGTTTAGAACACTTCTAATGAAAGAATTCCGATGGTGGTTTAGTGTTTTATCACTCTTAAAAAAAAGTGTTAAAAGTGTAAAAAAATCACTCTTAGTGTTTTATCACTCTTAAAAGTCTCAGAACTGATTAAAAATTACTCAAACGGGCTCCGATCCAAATGTACTCAAATTTGAATACATGAATATACTCATTTCTGAAAATTGGTACTCAAAAATGAAACATCATGAGCTCATTTTTGAGTTCAAGCTCAAGATGTTTCATTTTTGAGAATGCACATTCTCAGAAATGAGTATATTCATGTATTCAATTTTGAGTACATTTGGATGGGAGCCCGTTTGAGTACTTTTTTACTCAGTTTTGAGACTGTCGTTTTAAGAGTGATGTTTTGTTAAGGGTATATGGAATGCCCCTTAAAGTGTTAAGAGCAATGTCATTTACTTAAGTCATAATAAAGAAAAAATCTAATTTTCGCGCTATGAGGAGTATTTTAGGAGTTAAAAACTAGAGAAATCTACCTAATTGTGCTAGCGGTTTAGGGTTTCTATTCGAGGAATTTCTCTTTACAAAGTATTTTTTCCTCCGAATCAATTCTGTACAACTATGCAACCACTTTGTAATCAACTAATTTAGTTTATCTTTAAAAGCTTTTAAAATAAAAAATGCTCCTAACATTGCCGCTAGGGGGCATTGAAAGTTGTGGCATTAGAGGGTGCATGATCACTTTAATACTTAAACACCACTTTTGTGAAAATATCTGTAAGGGTTCAAAAATTAAGGTGTGGACGCTTGTCTTAGGACACCCTGTATGTTTAGTAAATTAAGAACTATCCATTAAGGAAATACTAAAGTTCTTATTTATGATTTTAAAATGTGCCACACTTTTGTAATATAAATTTAATTTTTAATGTAACCTCAAATACTTAATGTCAGGACTTGTTTTGCATTGATGTTTTAAATTTTTTTTTATCAAGTTCTATAGAAAATACAGTTCCTAAGAGTTTTGAAGAGTAACCTTTCATTACCGATAATGGCATTTAAAATAACGTTCAATCTAAATCAGTAACATGTGTATCGTTGTGTATTTCCATCCGGGTTATGCGTTCCACGAGTGTATTTTGTTAACTCCATTGTGACTCTATTGGAAAAAATTAGAGGCATTACATAACATCCACACATTATTTACATGATATCCAACGTATTTTCGAAAACTATCTCATTCCAAATGCAATTTAATCTACTATAATCCAAGGTATGTCTTACCTAAACATGCATGAATTCGAGGTTCACTATTATCACAAAGTTATCTCCAATACATTATAAACTCTGGAACCTTTACATCATTAACATTATCCGTTCTATGCTGAAGTTCATAGTTGCGCAACGCATGGGGTCCATTTATGTATCGGATCACGAAAGTTTCCTTTAAATAACTTAAGTCAATTTCTTAATCGAAAACTAATCCAGTGATAACCGGTTTTAGGAAATTAAATTGAACACATTCATTCGAATTACTTTGTTCATTTTACGTTATTTTTTAGCATTTACTCTTGTTTAATAGAAAATCTACCTTTATTGGTTAGTAGATAGACTAATGTAATTACTACAATGTAAACCAGTCCAATGCAAAATAGTATTTTATGTTTATCTTTGCGTCATTATACTTAGAAATTATTAGATTAAAAGCGGAATTCTCAATTTGTAAAAGAGCGGAAAGTTTATATCTTCTGTTTTATTTACTTTAGTTTAATGCTTTTTTCTAACAGAGAAATTAATGTGCTAAAAGCATAGACCTTGGTATATATATACAGGGGTTATGTTATGTTAATATACAGGGTGTTTCAAAATTGCGTTGCACGGCTTTTATTCGGAACCAAAGCCTTCTAGGGTCTTGGAAGTAAGGTCTACCCCTAAGTAAATGAGCCTGGAGAATTCATTGAGATGACTTACAGCGCCCCTAGCGGCGAAATTAAAAAGTTAAAAAAATTAATTTAAAAACTGAAGGAGATAGAGCAAAAACCTCAGTGAGGGTATTGTTGCTAACTTTATGAAGACCTCACAGAAAAAAATTTCATGAAAATAACTTGAATATTCCAGGAGATATTAGCATGTGAAAATAGCACTTTTTCAGAGGTCAAAAAAGAAAAAGTTCCCATATTTGCAAATTTTTCAGTGTTATTTTGTAGTTTTGTGTTTTTTTAGTTTAAAGAACAAGTTAAAGAATTTTTTAGTTAAATTTTTAGTTTAAAAGAATTTTAGAATTTTTTAGTTTTAAAGTTTAGTTAAAGAATTTTTTCTTTTTTGACCCCTGAAAAAGTGCTATTTTCACATGCTAATATCTCCGCGAATATTCAAGATATTTTGATCAAAATTTTTTTAGCGAGTTCTTAATGACGTTGGCAACAATTGTCTCACTGAGGTTTTTGCTCTATCTCCTTCAGTTTTTAAATTAATTTTTTTAAATTTTTAATTTCGCCGCTAGGGGCGCTGTAAGTCATCTCAACAAATTCTCCAGGCTCACTTACCCAGGGGTAGACCTTACTTCCAAGACCCTAGGCGGCGTTGGTTCCGAATAAAAGCCGTGCAACGCAATTTTGAAACACCCGGTATAAATACAAAATTAAACACAAACAATAAAATACACAATATACAAACAATGAAAAAGAAAATAACAGTAAATTAAAAAAAACAAATAATATCGTGGCAAACAGGGTGTCTTCAGATATTTTTCTTTTGTGTTATCAACTACCAAGTGACCAATAATAGAATATACAAAAAAATCCTCGACTTCATTAATTGAAAAAAGGAACTTTCTTTTTAAATATACGTTTTGATGGGCTAAGTTAACTTATGGTAGCATATTTTCTAACATGGGGAGTAGAGGGTTAAACAAGAACCATAATTACATTATTTACAGGGTGGGCCAAAAGTCAGTACACTTTTGAAAATTCCATAAAAACCGGAAGAAAAATCGGAAAAATAAACGGTCTTCACTCTCAGCATCCTGAGGTCACGGGATTTTTTTAAGTAAATAAAAAATTAGTTTGAAAAAAAGCTTATAGATGTCACCACTAGAAGCTATTTGGCATTTAGAACCTTCCGGATTCGAACATTTAACCACTAGCAATAAAGACATGATGGTCAAGTTAATGTAATGAAGTGTAAAACTTTTAGGAATCCAATTTTAACGATTTACAACAATGATTTCACTGTGGATTAGGAATACCTGTTCTTATTAACCTCCCATTTGCTTATTTCCACTAATGTCGCTTATATGCGCATGCTCATGGTTGTACATTTTCCCAAAAGTTTTATACTTTACTACCTTAACTTGACTATCATGTCTTTCTTGCTAGTAGTTAAGTGTTCGAATCCGGAGGGATTCAAACACATAACTACCAAATTGCTTCTAGTGGGGACATCTATTAGCATTTTTTCGAACCAGGATTCTTTTATTGGCTTAAAAAAAATCCCGTGACCTCAGGATGCTGAGAGTGAAGACCGTTTATTTTTCCGATTTTTCTTCCGGTTTTTATGGAATTTTCAAAAGTGTACTGACTTTTGGCCCACCCTGTAACACAGAACTTCCTTAAATCCAAAACCTACAAATCAATGCCAGACCTTCAATGCAAAATTTCTAATCCGCGCTTCGTAAAAACGAAATAAATCTCTCCATTTCACGCCAGAATAGCACCCTGAATAATTTATTCAGATCCCCGATCATCCATTTAAGGTTGATTTATCCCCCCGCTCAGGTGGATCTAACCGAAAGTCGGGCGGTCTCATCTGATGAGATTAAAGTGTAGGGATTAGAGGGGAGTGTGGATCTCCCGGTAAGTCGGTCCGTTAGTTGACGTTGCAGGGAAGTTGGTCTGGCGGGAGGATTAGTTAAGTTGAGATTAAACATCGTCCCCGAAGTGCAGTGGCACTTGTAATTAGGTATTGGATTGATTTAGAGTTAAGTGGGTTGGATGTTTTGGAGAGAAAGTAGTGGAAAAGGGTGGTGTTTTGTAGAAGGATATTTTATGTGAATACGTTACTTATTTTTTTTAATTTGTAGAGTTCTATCACCATGTTTACATAGAAAAGATGATTTTTCTTTTTAATCAAAGACATTGAGGACTAAGAAACAGAGGGATAAGAAACACGTATCTCCATTTCATGGAGAGTTTATTTATAGTTAGATTCACAAGTTAAAGCCGTACACATCCAATGATCTTTGTCTGTTTCCAAATATGGGTTCTTAAACTGCATTTATGGCAATAAAACCACATTGGGCCTTATTTCAAACTAAATTAAAACAGCAGTGTGGTAATAGATCTTAAAGGTTGAGGATGATGATGATGATGTCGTGTCCACGACGAGTCCAAATCAAACACTGCCATGGGCGGAGATGACAGCCCTTGAAATCTCTGTAATATTGTCACTGTAATAGAGGTCTATTTCAGAGAATAAGACCCCAATATTAAGTAAGTCAATAACTATGGCTGGACAATCGAAAATGTGTGCTGGTGTTAAAGCTGTGTCCAGGCAGTTGTCACAGTTTCTATAAGTTATATTCCCCTCTCTGTCGATCTTCATTCCTCTGTGATGTCCTGTCCTATGTCTTACAATAGTCTTTGTCAAAAGGCGTTCCTCATTGATGATACAGAGCTGGTGTTTGATTGGAATCTGCTGCTCTTTTAGTTTGAACTTAGCCAGGGCATTTGCAAAAGGTTGAGGATAACCATTAAGTATCAACATTAAAAAAAATCCAAATTGGTCGATATCGCACCACAATTCTAAATCTAAATTATCGCAAACACAATTCTAAATCTAAATTTTCTTATGCACAGAGCTCATAGTAGAAATACAAGGGTGGCTGTTTTGACATGAAAGGATTGCGTTTTTATCCTAGAGAGCCTGTATGCGAAAGAGAGGCGACAACTCTGTATAGCGCGCGCAGATCGGTAAACAGGTTTTCTGTTCGCCACAGGTTTCCCTCCATAGGATTAGCGTGAGGTGGCATGATACAGTTTGGACAGAATTGGATGCGCAGAGACGCTTTTAAGCGAGTTGTCGTCTCTCTCTCTCTCGTATATAGGATCTCTAATTTATCCTAACGTACGCTAAGTTAGTTTAACTAGTTTATACCCTCTTCCAAAAGTAAAACCTTATTAGCCATATTCAGAGCTATCAGCGTCTGTGTTATCCAGCAGCATAAGATGAAAAAATCAGTTTTTCGCTAACTGATTGGTGAAATCTTTTTTGACTAAAGATTTAACATCGATGCAGATTGCTGTGAATATAGATGTTAACGAAGTAACACCAGGTTTCATCAGCTTCAAATAAAAATGGGATATTCTGTAGGAATAATGAAGCCGGGTACTGGCTGCAAGGAGGAAGGGTTAAGGAAGGAGAAATGGTCAAGGATCTTGGGGTGATAATACACAAGGACCTTAAAATAGGTCACCAATATTCAGCTGCGGGTAAAAAGGCAAATAAGTTATTGGGGTATATTAAAAACACTGTAACTAAAAGGGATATGAATATAATTTTGCCATTACATAAGAGCTTGGTGAGACCTCATCTAGAATATGCTGTACAATTCTGGGCTCCATATATGAGAAAGGACATGGAAGTGATTGAAAAAGTTCAGCACAGAGCTACAAAAATAATAAAGGTAATAGCACACCTAGATTACAATGAGTGTTTGAGAAGGCTCAATATGTATACACTGGAAAGAAGAAGAAGGAGGGGAGATTTGAATTAGCTATTCAAGCTAGTAAAACAAGGGTATACAGAAGGTTTTAACTTTAATAGGGATAAAAGAACAAGGGGCTATGGGAACAAATTGAATAAGACTCATTTTAATCGGGATTTAAGGAAATATTACTACTTTAATAGGGTAATTGATATATGGAACGCGTTGACAGAAAATATAGTAAATTCAAAGGGTGTGTATGAGTTAAAGCTTAAATTAGACTGTCAGTGGGATTTGGTGAATGAATAAACAATGGACCAGCCTTGCTGGGCTTTGAGCCTGTATCTGGTCGAAAATATTTGTATTTGTAAATGTTATAATAAAAGATGACTTTATTTGCTTTTCAGACATGAAAATGTAGGGTTTTTCTAAGAAGAAAATATCCACATGACACAAGTAATTTTATACGGTATTAACTTAATACAAACGAAACTCCAATGAACTTTAGATGTGTAAATGGCAATTGAAAAAAAAAGTAGAATCCGGCCCATTCCTAATATAGTTAAATTAAGTATGTATTTTCTAACATCAAATTCCTTCAAACAAATTTTTAAACTTTCTTAAGTTTTATGTGATGCCATTATATCCTTAAATAATCTTGTAAAATAAAGTACTTAAAGTGTTGTAAAAGAAACTTCTTTTGGGTACAAAGCCTATTCAAAGTGTAGAAATTGACCCTTTGTTGCATACAAATAATCTGGAGAAGTAAAAAGAATATACATGCGTTTTCTCTATTTAAAATAGTCTTAAAAATAATTAAAAAAATTAATTTGATTCAGATTTGGTTTTAATTAAGAGTTACAGTTTGTCCACTACAGTGGACAGTATGCGTATAAGCATTATGAATAAACATTAACACGAATTTGATTTTTTTAGAATTTTAATGATGGAATTTGTAAAAACAGTCAGATTTTGCATCAATACATAGATATATTTTACATTTGGTGCATGAATATGTGGATTTTCTGGATCAATTTCAAATTTTCAAAATTTTCCGTTTTGGATTTCTCCTGAAATATAAATAAAAATAAGATATAACTTTAATTTGGTTATAAGATAAATACCATGCTTAATTCAAATTAATTATTTAAAATAAAGTGCAGCAAATATGTGGATAAGACCCTCCCTCTGATATTTGGAACTTATTTTGTGAAAGTTTCCATCCCAGGGGCGTAGCCAGAGGGGGGGATTTGGGGATATATCCCACCCCAAAACTCGGGAAATTTCCTTTTTGACCATAGAAAACCACTAAAAATACCCCATATCCCCTCCGGAAATATCAACATCCCCCTCCGAAATTTTTTTCTGGCTACGCCACTGTCCATCCCATAATGTCATAAAAACATCAGATGACGTTCATGACGTCCACTACAGTGGACAGAAAACATTAGCTTGTGTTCATGGCGTCCACTACAGTAGACAAACGAAAAACTACTAATTATCTCAACAGAATTAGCTTCTAAAAAACATTTTTTTACTTATACTCAAAATAAAATGTCTAAAATCAATAAATATGAATAAAATATAACATTAGAATGAATTGCTAGCACTTTTTAATAAAATTTAAAATAAGCAATCGTACAAACCTGCATGTAGAGGTAGAAGCCATTTTCAAAATGATGTGGCTTCAATCTGTGGAGTGGTGCGGCCATCTATGATTTACCATTGAAAGCTCAAATGATGTAGAAGGTAAAACAACTGAAATGAAATCTGTAAAGGCATTTACGGAATAGCAAAAAATTTTTAACTTTTGTCCACTAGAGTGGACATCATGCAACAAAGGGTGGAGAATAGCAACTTAAATACAAGCAGTCCAATCTTTTAAATTAGCATTTCATTTTCAATTTAATCCTAGGCATTCAAAACATCTGCTTTCAATGAATTGTTTCTGGCTTGAGAAAGATCATCCTATCAATGAATTAGTCTGCGCTATGAAGCTTTCTCTTAATAGTTCACAGAAAATAAAGAGTTTAATCTCGAATACTTAAAATATTCCTCCTGATAAAGATTTCAATTATTATTAATTATATTTTAGGTCCCGTAAGCAACAATGAATAAGATTTTCCCTTTGCTGTGGTAAAAACTAATCAGACTATCTTGAAGGCAGTCTATTTAAGGAAACAGCAAAAAATGTGAAGATGAAGAGATAATTACGCATACTACATCACCTAAAAACTAATTTTTGTCCTGACAAAGAGGAAAATTTCGGAAAAGATTTCATTCCGACATAAAATAATTACCACGTAAATTTTTCTTTGTTTGCCTTCTTATAAATATGATAAGCGTAAAAAAACTATGAAGGGACACAATTAAACTTGAGCGAATGAACCTCTCTGGTCTCGTCTGTTTCATTTCGTGAGATTTTTTTAAAGCTTCGGCCCTTATTTCTTCACCCTGTGTGGCAACGGTTGTGGATGTAATATGCTTCGTAATTTTGCAGGGATTCACTTCGCTATTGTCTCGGATTTCTAATTTTTTTTTTGTCCTCTTGACGTGGTATAAAAAGTTTTGCGTCTTATACTCGTTATGAACCTAAGATGGACATGTTTGCAAGAACATTGGGAATGAAAAAAATTATGAAAAATACCAGGGTCTATGTAAAAAGTTTTTGTAATTAGTAAGTCAGGAAACAAAGTGTTTAATAAAGAAATTTGTCTTGAAGATTTCGTTTTTTTTCGCCTTGTGTGTTATAATCTTGATTTATACTGTTTATCTTGGAAATAATAACTTGATGAAAAACTTGCATAACAAGAGGTTTATTTTCAGCATTTTGTCTGAGTAACTGAACGTAAAAAGTACTTTTTTTCCCAAAAAAAGTGAAATAAGAATTAAAGAATAAGCTAGTTTAGATAACCTTAGAGATTATATAAACATTCCTTACTTTATATGCTATGAGAAAACTTTTTACAGCTGATTTTTTATTCACAGGGATTATAATAAAGAATTTAAAATCAAGTTAAAATTTATTTAAAAAAATCCAATTAACTTCTATAAAATTACTTTCTTTAAAATGTCTACACACATAATGAAATAATTGCATAGGAAATTTCACAATCAAGGCCCATTAAAAGGTTTAGATTTTTCCCTCTGATTTAAGGATTTTTTCCTTCCTGTTACTCATCCATATAGATCTTGTTTAACTAGATTCGTTAGAATCGGTGAAATTAATTTCTTAGATGCTAATTTGGTAATAAATTACTTAACACGAAAGTTTTATTGCTGTTTTTAGAAAACTAATTAGCCTTAAATGGTATTTACTTTTAACATTCGGTTTTTGTGGACCCTTCTCATATTATTCCTTAAACAAGAACTCTACCGAGACTTTTTCTACCTAATAGGCTTAATTTCGAGTTTTAAATAACATTTTCGGAAAGTCAAAAAAAATACCACCAATTAAAAATAATTTACACTGTATAAAATTATAGATAAATACATCAGGTAAACCCACATGAAAAATTTTGAAAATAAGTTCCCCTTAATTATTTTTCCAGTAAGTTTTGTTCGTTGTAAAAGCCTCGGAAAAATTTCTCGGAATTTTCAACACAAATATGTTGATGACATCCTCAGGCCAAATATTTCCTAATATTCCCGTTTTAGAAAATTCTTGTAACAGGGTTTCTAAACTTCATATGCGATAATTACGCATCTGAAAAGAAGGCTGTAATTAACACTGTTATTAGGATGAAAGAAATTGAGAGCACTAAATATAATTAAGGCAAGTTTTTTTTCGCTCCGCTTAAAGCCAGTCGTTTAGGATTTGATTCTTTCATGCTTGAGTTGAGTGGGCTTTAATTTACCCCAGGTTGGTAATTGAATCCCGCGTAGTGAAATATTGTAGGCTTTTAAGAGCGTTAATTGGTTGGAGGAATGAATTGTTATAAGACATGGTAAGGAGTTGTTTTTAGGGATGTTAATTATGTTTGGAGAGGAATGGAGATGCTAATTCAGAGAAATCTGTAAATTTGAAATTGTTCCTGCAATTAAATTTTGACCAAATGGAGTTACATATACAGGGTGTTTCAAAAGTCCGTTTCGCGGCTTTTATTTGTAACCAACGGGCCTTGGGTCACAGAAGTAAGGTCTACCCCTAGATCAGTGACCCTGGAGAATCCATTGAGATGACTTACAGCGCCTCTAACGGCGATATAAAAAAGCTAAAAAATTATTTTAAAAACTATAGGAGATAGAGCAAAATCTCCAGTGAAAGTACTGTTGTCAACGATATGAAGAACTCGCAGAAAAAGTTTCATGAAAATAACTTGAATATTCGCGGAGATATAAGCATGTGAAAAAAGCACTTTTTCAGACCTCAAAAAAGAAAAAGTTTGCAAATTTGCAAGTTTTTTCAATGTTTTGATTGAATTTTACCTTTATTCAGCTAAAAAAACTCAAAACTACACAATACAACTGAAAAAATTGCAAATTTATGAACTTTTTCTTTTTCGAGGTCTGAAAAAGTGCTATTTTCACATGCTAATGTCTCCGCAAATATTCAAGTTATTTTAATTTGTAATTTGTTTATTTGTTATTTTTTTTAATTTGTTAATCAAGTTATTATAGCTTATTAACTTCCGTGACCCTAGGACACGTTGGTTCCAAATAAAAGCCGCGAAACGGACTTTTGAAACACCCTGTATTTTATCATTATAAATAGCTTGACATCCAAGTGTAGGCCAAAAATTCCTCTGAAGATTTCTGCATAAAGACCTTTTTGTGTGCTTTATCTTCAATATCTAGTTCTTTTCTTTAGTTGTAAGAAAATTTGACTCCACAGAGTCAACCTATTTCATTGGTCTGCCTGTTTCAACAAAAATTACAGAGCCTTTACTACATAAAAAGATAGAACATTTTCATCTTCCAATTCCCATATCCATAGTTCGTTTTTCTGGTCTCTTTCGTGAAAACTGAGTGTGACAAGGGTCTTATTCAAGATTGAGGCGTCAACCCTAAAGCTTACCCCCAACCTGGAGTCGTTTATCAGGAGGGTTTTATCAGTCATTTTAGTAGCCTCTTACGACATGCATATTGCATAAGCTAAATTGGGATTATCACAACAAGGGTGAGAAATCTTTCATATATACTGTAAAACTTCACCGAGCGGCAACTCTTATACAACGAATATACCTCCTCTAACGACCAGTTTTTGAAAGCACCTATGATTTTTCCAATATTCTCCCAATGTTAAAATCCCTTTATATACAGCAACCAGTAATTTCCAGTAATACAGCCATCACAAGATAGCCGTCATCACGTGAAGATGGTCTTTCTGGAAGTTATCTTAACCACTCATTAATCCACACTTTATCTTAACCACTCTTTAGTTATCTTAACCACTCTTAATCATTGCTTCCTCCAACACTATCTCCTCTATGGGAAAACTAGTTTTCTACCAATCCGATTTTTAACTCCCGGTTAACCAACGATCAGGTTAACAGTGAATACGGTCGTTAACTAGAGAAATCCTCATATTTCCGACTACTACAAACCCTGACTCTAAAAAAATCGTTCTAAACAAATCATTAAGTCCCACTCAATACACAATTTCCAGTTAGACAACCAGCACATGACGGCGGTCTTTCTGGAAATTATCTTAGCCACTCTTGGGTAACCATTGCTCCCTCCACCACTATCTCTCCTCTATGGTAAAAATAATTTTCTGTTAATCCGAAGTTTAACTCATGGCTAACCACCGACCGGTCAGGTTATCACAGACTACACGACCGTTAACTAGAGAAAATCCTCATATTTCCGACTACTATAAACCAGACTCCAAACGATCATTAAGTCCCCATCCGTACACAATAAGCCACCATAACTGCATAGCGGATTGCAAGTCTTTAAAGTGTGTTTAACACTGCATTTAATCTCCATTGGATTGGCCGTGGAGGTTATTTCCCCAAACGGCAGGAAACGCCAAATCCAGTTAGTTACTCGACATAAATCATCCTGTTTTCCTGTTAACAATCATTGCTTATATACGACCACTGCATTTTGCATCCGCACTAATTGTCAGGGGGAATGGAGTACAGGTGCTATGGATTGTGGATAGATGATTGTAAATCTTTGTGGGGTAATGTGAGAATGAGGGCTATATAATCGTTTTCAAAACACTTTATGAGTTTAAAATAGTGGTAGTTAGAGATAAATGAACTTATATACACTCACTGTAGTTACTTTTTTCCATTACGATGTTTAGAATGATTTATGTTTTTGAATTATTACTTAATTATTATAATGAATTGTGATATTATACTAATTATCACTAAAAACAACACAAAAATTGAATTACATATTCGCGTTATGACGAATTTCAAATTTCCTTTTTTTAAGCATTTGGCAAGATATTTCTTTTTTGTATTAATACACTAGCGGAAATAAAAATCCCAACACCAAGAAGGAAAGGAGATATCAAAGTAAAATTTATTTCTATGATTGCACATAGTATTAATGTGAGTTGATTAAAAAATCAGCCTTCCTGGATGTTAGGGGGCCGAGAAAATCGGTGAGGAGTGTTGTCTCCATAGGTGTCCATTACCGCCGTCACACGTCATGGTATTGAGTGACAGGGGCTCTAAATGACTTTTGAGGGATTGGAGGACCATGTTGCCTCCTCAGGTAGTCCAAATTCATACGGTGCACCAGCGGACGTTGCATACCGGGCTAGGTGATTTCTCCTCATTGACCGAACTTGTTTTGTGGGTGTTGGTTCTAGAGAACGGGAAAGACGGGGTAAAAATGCAAACTAGGGGGTTAAGAAGAAAGCTTGGACATTGCACACAACATGTGGTTGTGCATGTTTCTCTTGAAATTTGTCCCCAGGACAGGTCTGAAGATAAGGACGGTCTACCGGCTGCAAAATCTCAATGACGCAGCTCTAGTTGGAAAAAGTACTGGTGAATCATACTCAGGAGTTGGAGAAATGGAATCCAATGCATCCCCACTCCGTTACCTTGCATCACCACTCCGTGGAACGATTAGAAAATCATCAGCTAAGTGCGCTCTCTCCATTGTGTCTTCAAACTCATTCCCAACCGCCGTGGTACTCCAAACCTAATCAGGATTCTCTCATAAACACAATGTCATGAAATTGGGAACTTCATTTCCTTATTTCGTGCACTATTGGAAACAGAAATGCCCATTTTCAGCCCCTTGTTTATAGACAAAGATGTAAGAAGCTATGCGGACCGAACGGACGATCCGCAGTACTGCAAACGACATCCATCCCACTGCCGCTTGTCCTCAGTATGATCTACCGGTATTTTGGCCAACCAAAGCTGCTTCATTGAGGTTTTTTAGCCGGTTGTCCGTCCTTACCTTCAGACCTGTCCTTGGGACAAACTTCAAGAGAAAAGCACAAACACATGTTTTATGCAATGTCCAAGCATTCTTCTTAACCCCCTATGTTGCATTTTTACCCTGGCCTATCCGTTCGTAAGAACCAACACTCACAAAACATGTCCGGAGAAAGAGGAGAAATCACTTAGCCCGGTATGCAACGTCCGCTGGTGCCCCATATGAATTTGGACTACATGAGGAGGCAACATGGTCCTCCAATCCCTCAAAAGTCATTTAGAGCCCCTGTCACTCAATACCATGACGTGTGACGGCGGTAATGGACACCTATGGAGACAACACTCCTCACCGATTTTCTCGGCCCCCTAATATCCAGGAAGGCAGATTTTTTAAGCAATTCACATTGATACTATGTGCAATCATAGAAATAAATTTGACTTTGTTATCTCCTTTCCTTCTTGGTGTTGGGATTTTTATTTCCGCTAGTGTAGGTAAGAATTATTTCCTTTCACAGAACTGAATTTTGTTTTTTAAAATAATGATTAAATAAGAATTCTAGTGAGGTTTATTTCTAAAAAAATACATATTACCACCATTACTTAGAAGAAACAAATTGCACATTCCAAACCTTCTATCCCTAAGTTAATCGCCTCCATTTTCGATCTCTCCGTAATCTATTCAAATACGTTTCTAAAATACAGTTCTAACTTAACAGCGAACATACGAAGAAACTAGCAGTCAGCAGCATGAAAGCTGTCTGATCCCATTCACAAATAGGAAAATTACGGCCATCAAGTTAATCTTCTACTGCCGCTTATGTCTTATCAAATCATCCGCTATCACGCGATTCAGACACTTAAGTGCACCTAAATAAGGACTGAGTGTCACGCAGACAGAGGGACACACTTTGTCTTCTGCACAGCTACAGTGGAGGGGAATCTGAGAAAAAAATATCGAAAGGAGAATGAGGTGATTCACCTTTTACAGAGAAGTGAGACTTAAAATAGGTAGATAAGATGGAGAACATTTAAACTTGAGGCACATTAGAACAATCTACATTTCTCCCTTATAAATTAAATTTAAAAACCTGAGAAAAGAAAATTACCAGTAGAGAGCTGTATTAGTACCGACCTTTGTCTCGGAACCCTTTGTGTTTGAAAATTGCTTGCTTTTTGGAGGCACTTAGTAAATTTCTTTTTACTTTATTTGTGAAAAAATTTGACCAAGAAAGATTTTTGATATAATTTTTTCCTTGCATTTTTTTGCGACATCAACAAAGTTAAGTCCAAAATGTTTTGTTTTTTAGCTACATTTAGAAATATAATTTTTTTCTTTTAAGGTTTACAATGGCAAACGGTGCACATTAGTACACAAAAAGTTTGGGTACATTTCAAAAGTTCAAATGTGCACGCATTTTAGACGTAAAATGATATATTTTAAGTAAATCTAAATTTAAAATTTGTTTAATTAAGTTATATAATATAAAAGTAAAAAATAAATTAAAGTTTATTCCATTTACATATCCCAATATAGGTAAGTAGCAAAATCAGAAAATGTTGTTTCCACGGCTGCTTAAAAAGTCACTCGTACAAAAACCGAACGAAATAATAAACCTTGTTGTAAATGAAATACTACAGCTTGCAAAGCATTACCAAGTAACAAATTATAACTTATTTTCTGAAAAAACAAGAAATATATTAAACTTTCATTTAATACAACCGAAGATGTCTTCTTTACATATCCCTTTTAATAAACATTCCCAACCAACTTCAAAAAGCATTATACGAGGAAGAAAGAAAATAAAAAAGCCTTGACCTGAATTTATCGTAATTTGACAATTTGACAGAAAACCGTATCCGATTACTGTTCTTCGGTTTGATTACTCACGAGAATCATTTTGTCATTAGGAGAAAGTGGACTGGAGGGAATCAGTCGTTATTGAAAATTCGCTTCTGTCTGATTTATGTCCCAATTTCGGGGGATCGCCAAGTGTGATTATTAAACGCGATTTATTTCCGTGATCGAGGGGATATCTTCTGGGATATGGTATTGTGGGGGAAACCAGTAGAGTGAGTTTATCACTTTGTTTTAACCCCCCCATCTTTGGTTCAATATATTAAACTTCTTCGTGTGGGCAAATTTATTAAATATTTTGAAGTAAAAGTTGAAGTGTTTGCTCTTTGGGTTCAATAATGACGAAGGTAAGAATATTTTACTAATGTTTTGTCCATTACTTTATGGAATATAAGTTGTTGCGGGAGATTTTTTTAAGAGCAAAAAACTTTTTTTGTGAAATAAAGTAGCAGCCTGGTTGAATGTCAAATATTTCACTTAACTTTTTTGCAGTTGCATTGAAAGTAATACCTACGAAATCTTATGTGTTGATTTGTAAAGTAGTAATAAGGTTAATCATAAAATTTTAGATTTGGTAAAGGGAAATGGGTAAACATACGGCCTTATTCCTTGCCACTTGACCAGTCAGTTTTAACCAGCAGATAAAGAAAGAAAAGGACCTTTTCGTTGACCCAGATTAGTGGAATCCTTATTTGACCGCTGGTTAACCGTTGGATAGTAGTGAATAAAGTCATAAGTGTGGTAATTCGACTCATAGATATTAAATCCCCTTGTCCTAATCTTTACAAATGGTTTTATTTTAAAACGAAGGCAAGATTTGTTTCTAGAATACATACTTTGTACTCTGAGAAAGTATTCCATTTTAATAAAGGGAGGTTTATCTAACGTTTTTAGACAACGCATAATTTACAATAATGAAAGGATTGCTAATATTCACAATTACTTATAACACAAGATAATCCCTACTCCGTGAGTACGACTTATTAATGTTTTAAAAACAAGTTAATGCCAAGAGGAACCGCAAAAAAACGATAGTTCTCAACAAATCTCATTCAAATTAACCCAATGAAATACTGAGGGCGGAAATCTCTCACACAATACCTGTCCATTAACAAACGATATTAACTACTCGTAATTGGAATAATCTTGCTTCCAAAAACATTGATTCAGGGGGTTTTAAATGCGCGCTTATTGCTTTAATCGTGCTTTGTATTTAATTAGAGTAAGTGTTAATGGCAGAAATCTCGGTAATTGGTTACAAAAAGCGGTATATCAGTGTAATGCAATCGACTAACTGTGTAATCACCACAGACTGCACTGACTAATCAGTGTAATCACCATTGTCATTGCTAAATCAGCTTAGTACCGTGTGTCAATGATAGCTTTTAACTCATTTGAATTTGTGTTACTTTAAATGAACGATTTCGGCTTATTCTTAATTTTTAAAAATGAGATGAAAGGTGGCGAAGCAATAAAAACATTAGAGTTTTAATTAGTGCATGTGGTCGTGAATAGAATAGTTATATTGAAAGAGATCATATGTCCAAAAAAAGAGCTAGTTATTATATAAAGAGGGAAAATATATAACTACCCCATAGAGAGACATAGCTCCTTGAATTTGGCAAAATCGATATCCATCTATGGTATTATCTTTATATTTAATTTAAAACTTTTAACTTGTTTTTCTTTTCGTATTCTTTGTGTTGTAAACTAGCTCAAAACAAAATTTGTTTATCATTTAATAGTGTTTTTAACTTTTATAGCCAGTGAACATTGGACTCCATGCAGTTTTTTTGTATTATTTACCTTAATCTATTTTTGAAGGCTTGCCGATATTTTTTGCTTAAATAAGAAGTCCTGAATTTTTTTGTGCAATTAACCTCGATTGAATTTAACCTCGTTGAATTTAAATCTCACTCAAAATTGAGATTTTAAGACAAAACGAAAGTTTTTATCTTAAACACGTGCACTCTTAAAACGAAAGTATCAAAACTGAGTTAGAAGTACTCAAACTGGTTCCAATCCAAATGTACTCAAACTTGAAAACATGAATACATGTACTCATTTCTGAAAATGTGCAAACTCAAAATTGAAACATCATACTCTCATTTTTGAGTTCAAGCTCAAGATGTTTCAATTTTGAGTGTGCACATTTTCAGAAATGAGTACATGTATTCATGTTTTCAAATTTGAGTACATTTGAATCGGAGCCAGTTTGAGTACTTTTTACTCAGTTTTGAGACTGTCGTTCTAAGAGTGTAGAACTTATACAAAAATTTTATATGAAATATCATTTAAGTGCCCCTTGAGCTCCAAACCCTTCAAATAAATTTTAAATGTGTCAACTTATTTTTCTTCCATGAGTCATCGAACAATTTGCCGTATTGAACGATCCGTACTCTAATAAGACTCTTATTAAGGTTCATTCACACTGTTTCACTTTCACTGAGTGATTCACTCCTTTGAATCGCTATCTTGGATATAGAGAATTATTTTCACATTAGATTATTCTTCCTGAATAAAGATCAAAAGTCCGAGCGAGCCTTAATGAAATCCTATTCTCTTCCACCCTTACCAAAAACCCATTGAAAATCACATCACAAGAACCTCATAACGAGCCAACTACTGTATGAGGAGCGCGGGTTCTCCCCAGATGGTCAATTATACTTTAACAAGTTCCCTCCCAAGAACAAAAGCAATTTGCGTCTCTGCCACTAATTGCCTTCTCTGCTGTAGATCGCGCGACAGATCAAGTGACGAGTCATTAATATTTGAATGGAGCGCACAACATGGCGTGAGGCACGGCAGCTATGATTTCCAGATTTCTTGAAAAGGACATCTTTTGTTTTTCGCGACATTTCGGTAGGTGCATTCGGTAGGTAGTGGGAATATTCATGAATGAGTTGTGCGTTTGATTTGCTTGCGGTGTTCTTCCCAATGAGTGAGGATATTTCATTGATATATATTAAGCTAACAGGAGAAATACACTATGTTAAATAGACGTCTTCTGTCAATAACGTCACAGGGGTGACGTAAGAAGCCACACTTTATAGCTACCTGATTGGCGAGTCAGAGATGTCTTTTTCGACACGTGACCTCACTGACATTGTTATCTAATGTAATAAGTCACTTTTGACCAACCTTTTTAGAACCGTAGAACAAAGTCAATGGTCAAGCGAGTTCCAAAAATCTTGTCAAGTTGAAATACCCCAAAACGGGATCGAATAATATCGTCAAATTTGGTGTATCCTTGTGTAAAAAATCTCTTCTAATACCCGTTAATCATAATTATCTATTACAGATAATTACGATAATATATTACAGATAATAATACTCATAATTATCTATTAGTAACTGAGACTCGAAAATTCGTCAGTTGACACTATTGTGTAAAAAAAGGAAACGAAATTTCCAAGAGTTTTTCTACACTCTTAAAACGACAGTCTCAAATATTAAAAATTACTCAAATCTGAGTATGTCACGCACTCAAACAGGCTTCAATACAAATTTACTCAAATTTGAAAACAAATTTGAAATAAAGCATCATGTACTCATTTTTTAATTCGTCCATGGCATTCTTATAAAGAGGGTGCAATGTGTTACAGTTATGATGACCACATAGCCACGTAACTATGACGTGGGAAGTAGACCAGTAAGTTGAGTGGCGACGTCACAACATTGTGTTACACGTTTTCACACCATTTTTTCGATGTATTTCAAACAGTTGAATTTTCAAATATAAACTAAAATAAGCATAATTTGAGTGGTGACTATTAAATTGTTTGAAACTGTGTGTGAGTATGTCTGATCTTTCAATTCGAACATTTCTGAATACGTGAATAATCTGGTAACTTTTTCTGCAAATGTATTTAGAGACTTGACTCACAAAAATTTCCAAAGTTTGGAAAAAATTAGACAGCAGTCTGCAGTGAGATAATATGTAGTTAAATGAAAATAATATATTTCCTATGAATAAGTTGCGAAAATATGGTAGCTTACAGAGAAAGTTCAGTCAACAGAGAAATCCCGTGTATAGGAAAGCTCTGGCAACTTTTGCTGCCAGAGCTTTTCTTCTTAACGATTTTTTTTTCGTGTGGTGTGGAACACAGAGTATAGAGCGTAACAGAGGATTCATCTCCATAGACGCTAATGGCAACTTTTTTAACAGGGGTTTTCCCATAGACAAGCTGCATGTACAGTCGTAGAAAAAAAAAGTGAGACAGTTCACATTGTGAGCGAACTACTAGGGTTAGGATGATACTTTTTGTGTCATTTTTCATGATTTAACTTCTCCTTAAAAATAAAATATAGTTTATGTCCTTAGGGGGCCGTCTACATATTAAACAAAGCACCAACTTTTGTTTTTCCTATGGGCGACATCAAAGATTATTCCAGATTCTGAAAGAGCACCCTCTAAAACCCCCAAAAACCAAGTTTCGTGTCGATTGGCCTACAAACAAAGCCAGGAGTGGGGGTTGAAGTTCGTTGAAATTACGTTGAAATCTCGTTTTTCATAGATTTTGATCCTTTCAACCATTAACCCCGCGCACACTGTAGGAAATTTCAATTAGAAAAATTTGCGCCAATCTCCTATCGCCAAAGACACACAACCTAGGAAAATTACAGTAACCTTACGGTAACCATAATCTACAAACTGAAATCAACACATTTATTGTTTAAACCTTGATGTTGAACGTAGCCGTGTGGTCTAACGGTTAGTGTGCCTGGTCGCAAATCTCTAGAGCCAAGTTCGAACCCCAAAGTACCGTGTTCTTGTTTTGCTTTTGGAAGTTTGTGGATGTGTCGAACTTAAACTACCGATAGAGTTAGAATTAATAAGTTCTTATTTTTTACACTATTAATTTCAGTAAAAGGGAAAATTAACCTACATTTTTGTGCATGCACTATTTTTTATTTGTTTTTAAATTTTGATGATATTTTTAAATAAAAGTTTACAAATTAAAAATATTTAAAATTACAATTTTTTCAGATGAAAAAATTTCGAAACAATACTTTACATTATTCGACTAAAAATTTCGCCTGCATTAAATTTGAAATGTTTTTGAATTACATGAATACAGTTTGAAAAAAGAGTATTCGGTATAAAGATTCGAATTAATTACAGATTTCATAAAGATATTTGTGGTTTTAAATATAAATCTAAGATCAAGAAAAGTCGTCACTTAATAAGAACGGTCTCATCTTGCATGCATTGTTTATTAAAAGGAATTCAACGTTTTATCTTTGATATTACATGTTAGCAAGACATGAATTAAATTACCCATGACAGAAATATTATCGAGTGGCTGAATTTTGGATCACACATCTTTCCCACATGATGCACCCCAAGGTTTACACCATCTCTTCGCCTATAGCCGGCTCATCCGAGGGTTGCACCAGCCACCTACCCCTACAGTAGTTTTCAGGGGTAAGGCAAACAGCGTATGCGTACTAAAACTACCTTACGCAGCCAGAGGGCTCAATGCTGGGAATAAAAGTTGACTTACATAATTAACTAATAATAAATAAAATAGTGGTGACTATAAAATAAAAGATTAACACTATAATAACAATTTAGCTACCACTTTTTAATTTAATGTTATTCCTTATACGTATAGTCAATCATTTATTGTATTCAACCTGGAATTGAGAGCACAGCAGATCCAGCCGCTTTGTCACCAAACATATGGATGATATCGTTGGTTCTCACCGGTCCTGAGTTTAGAAACTAATTTTGACAATTTTAAACTAGTTTAAGTGGGATAGATGAGGTTAAATAGAAATAGGGACTTAAACAGGTTGAGTTTGTAAAATTTACCATTAATTAATATGCTGATCTTTATTGAGGCTCAAGAAAATTATCAATGAAATTAATCGAAATTATTCGTAGGTAATTTATTGAAAATTTATCAATGGCCACACGATGATGCATTTTTCATTTTTTCCTTAAACCCCCAATTGTTTAAAATGTCAAGAAGCTTCAAATCGTCGATATGATTAAAGTTAATCAAGTTTATTAACTTTGAAATTTAATGATTGACTAGTCAACATGTTTCATATTGATATTTTGGTATCTTATTCGTCAAGCACATAGGTTCAAAAACTTCAATGTTTATCCTTAAAAATTAATAATAAACTCTGTATCCAACCAAATGAAACATAACTCGTAATTAATTATTAAAAACACGACTGCAGAATCATTAAAATCAGTATTTGAAAATTTTTCTATTCCTATTTAAATTGCAAATTTTGCAAATTTTAAACTTTGTAATTGCTTTAATTTTTCAAGATAAGTTAGTTGTCGTAGGTGGAAATTGAAAATTATTAGAAACATCAATTAAATATATGCTAAAAATACCTCAAAAAATCAATCAAACTATCTGTGTTAAAGTATTTTTATAGGAATTTTTGATCCGCAAAAATATGATTTATTGTTTCATTAATTAGTTAAATTTCTAGCTCTTATCAACGAAACCACTTTCATAATTTAGATTGATTCCCACACAGCAAACACATCCAAATTTAGTCCATATAAGTCTATTTCTCGTCCAAATACGTCCAAGAACATCCACGTCCAAAAGTTACCTCTAATAGACGTCTAGTGGATGTAAGTTTTGGATGATCCATTTCATGTCATTTTTGGACGTCTAATAGATATCCATTACTTTACGTTTTATAGATCATCCAAAATTTTACGTCCAGTGGATGTCCAATGCGGTCCAATGGATATCCAAGTATCTAATAATTTCTTTTATACCAATTGGCATCGGCTATTCCGCCATGTTTACTGTTGCTGTGGATGTTTAGGATTCCGAGTGAGGGCGGTAGAATTTGAAAAAAAAAGGTAAGCAATTATTTTACCTTTCCATTTCATTACGATTTGTTTCAATATGATAATCTATTTGGTTTGTTTTGTTTAAATTCGTTCCGGTTAGAGGCTGACGAAGGAACTCGTTTTGAACACTGTTGTTATCTTTGTGAGTTTTGGGTATTTTTATCGTGCTTCTATAAGCTTCAATTTGTCTTTGTAATCGATTATTTTGGTTAAAAAATTAAGTTGATAAAGTATAAACGATAACTTTTTTCAAAAGAACTTTTGGGATAATATTAATACTTCAAACATGTTCTGAGTCAAACGAATGCCGATATACACTGTATTAACAGCTTTACTTTAAATAAATTGAGTAATTTGATTTTCAGTCTGATTTACAGTTTTGTCATTGAACTAGTATATTCTCATATTTCAATGTATTGATTTAACAGTATTAAATATATCTGAAAAACCTCTATTATTCCTTTAAACAGGTCAACCCTCGAGGCATACTCCCTGCAGCGACCTGGCTTCTCTAGAAAACCCAACTGAGCTCAACTTCCAAGTGTAAATACCCGATGACTGACAAAGCCTGACTTCCTTGAGGCTTCCTGCAGCGACCCGGCTTCTCTTGTCACCTTTCATGAGACTTCGGGGAACCCAACAGAGCTCAACTTCCATGTCTAAATCGCTCGACGATTGACATGGCTGGACTTCCTTGAGGCTTACACCCTGTAGCAACTCGGCTTCTCTAGTTGTCACCACTAGACTTCTGGGGAATACAACTGAGCGACTTCCGACTCAAATGGCTCGACAACTGACATAGCTTCCCATATTGGTTCCTTCTCCCCCGCAAGCAACAACTGACTTCGGGTTTAAAAAAGGCTTAGGTCAACTTAAGGTAGGGATTGATCGTAGTTGATGTGTCTCCTTGACGGCAGATTACGTAGTACAGAGATAAACTGTTAAGCCTGACGAACACAATGCGCGATTCAACTTAAATGACAAAAATGCACTCTTGTATTCCGTGATATATAGGAACACTTGAAAAGAGACGATCATGACTGGCAAAAGTTTCTGCGCATCATTTTCATAGCTTCCCATATTGGTTCCTTCTCCCCAGCAAGCAACAACCGACTTCGGGTTTAAAAAAGGCTTAGGTCAACTTAAGGTAGGGATTGATCCTAGTTGATGTGTCTCCTTGACGGCAGATTACGTAGTACAGAGATAAACTGCTAAGCCTGACGAACACAATGCACGATTCAACTTAAGTGACAAAAATGCACTCTTGTATTCCGTGATATATTGTGACAATTGAAAAGAGACGATCATGACTGGCAAAAGTTTCTGCGTAGTCATGTGCGAAGAATATGCGTGTGTTTTTTCGTGTGTGTGTGTGATTTTGAAAACCGTTTTTTTTGGAGAGCAGTGTTGTGGATGATGTTGGTTCAATGATTTGGTATGTTACTCGTGTTTTTGATTACTAAAAATGCATTGATTATTGTATGTGATTGTAAGAATGTTTAAATAAGTATTTTATTATATTTCAAACCTTGGTTGTCATCCAGTTTGAGGACTTGACAATCAAATTGTAAACAAACAACATTGGCACAGCTTCGATAAGAGTCGACCAGCTGCCATGTTTATCAACAGCTCAAATGATGACACACAACCATATAGATCTAAGTATTAATATCATTATTATCAGATCCTAAAATAATATTTAGTAAATTATGTATTAAGGATACTAATAATGATGATATTAAAAGTTAACTCCTAAATGGTTGGGGGGTCAGTAATCATTTGAGCTCTGGGTTAACATGGCGGCTGGTCGACTCTTATCGAAGCTGTGCCATAACATTCATTTGATGATCTTGTAAAATTGGCAACGGTTTTATTTTGCTCGTAAAATATTTAAAAAATAGTACACATTTTCGGGGATACTTTGATCCCCTTGGCAAGATGACTCTTGCTGACGAAGGGGATCAAAGTGTCCCTGAAACATTGTATTGTACTATTTTTAAATATTTTACCTGCAAAATAAAACTGTTACCTATTTTAAGAAATCAGTCTTGCACGGAGGATTTTATTCTTATTCATTTGATGATTTTAAGTTTCTTATTTTGTGCACCTTAAGTATAAAATTATCCTTTTTTAGTTGCTAACCAGGTTAAGAACCTTTCAGATTAACAATGTTTCAACAATTTCCAAATCATTAGATTGGCTGATTTGATTTGATTATACTTTGTGTAATTAGAATAGGCGGTTTGTCACCATGGCAAGGCAATAGAAATGCAATGGAAAATGACTAGATGTGAGCCGCCGGTTCAAATTACAGACTATTTAAGTGGTACCAAGTAGCTTTTCGTTTTGGTTTGTTACAAAGTGGTCATCGTAGTTTCCATTTCTTTAAGCTTTTCTTTTGTGATGATTTTGTTTTGAAGTGTTTTTTTGTGTGTATGCCTATTAGTTTTAAGTTAGAGGAGTAATTTAGTTGAGTAAATTTTAGTTTGTGATATAAGTTAATCAGGTTAGTTTTTGCCAATTTAAATGATGCTGAGATTAATTTAGTTAGAAGGGCAATATTCAGTTATTATCTTGAGTATTATACTTTGTTATCTGCAGTATTAAGTGTGATTTTGGCAATATTTTGTTGTTTCTGTTCATCTGTATTTTTTTTATTGTGGTTAGCATACTTAATTATGATAGTTGATATATATTCCGGTATTGTATCAAGGAGTCTATATATCTGTTGTTGTTATTAGTAGTAGTAGTATTATGATTTTTTTGGCTCAGGTAAAAAATACATTAAGCTGATGGAATGACATAAGGTGCACTGAATCTCAGGAAAGACTTTAAGGTAAATTGAGTTTCAAAAGGACAATAGTGTACATGGCCCGCAAGGTATCAGACGGGAGGGGAGGTGTGAAGTTCCCCAGGGGTGGCAACCCGGTGAAGTTGCTGGTTAGAAAAAACGATCCAAATGTTTTTATGTTGTCTTTTTGTTTGAAAAGAGTGTTATGTATTTAGCTGGTGGTCGCGTGTGCGACAAGAGAATCTGTTATGATTTATGTAAATATAACTTAAATTAATTAAATATCATAATGATGCCTTTATTGTACTGCTTTCTTACTGAGAAGTGAATAACAACCCGACAGTGGTATAGAGAGCCAAACTGGTTACTTCTCGCCAATGTAATTTTTTCTTTGCATAGTACTAGGGTTTGAAAAATGTAACTGTATAGTTATTTCTTCTAAATTGTACTTTTAAAAATGATAAGTAACTTAAATTTTAAAAAAGCTTGAAAAAACTATTTTAATTCAGTAGGTGTGGTGCATTATATATTTTTTTAACTTATATAGGTCTCAAAGTGCAATTATTTTTTTTTAGACTGATAGGTTGTTTCTAATAATGATATCGGCTTATTATCTCAGTAGTTAATAATTAGATTTTCTATTTAAGATGAGATAAAAAAAAGGGATTCATAGCCAATTTTTAACATTCTTCATTCAAAAAGTACCAGAAATTCATTGTTGTTTCTTTGTGTGCACAATGATTTAAGGAAGTATTTAAATTTCTACTTTAAAGAAATCAATTTGTTTTAAAACTTGCACAATTTAATTTTTTCCATTAATGAAACTAAATTTGAAATTCTAGCATAAAACCGACTTAGTTTCAATATTTTTATTATTTACTGAAATTGAAAATATTTGAAATTCAAATTTTCATAAAGCTGCGTACAACAAAATTGCTGTCAAATTTTAACTGGAGCTGCAAATAACCAGGTAAGTGTTTTTAATGTTGGCTTATAATTAATTACATATAGTTTGTGCTACCATTTTTAGTGTTTATTAGTTACTAAAAATTTTTCAAAGTGTAATGGTAATGCATCTAGCTGCCACCAAACAAGCCATAGTTTTGTTTAGGGTACTTTACTTTTATATATACATACTTTTATTTAGGGATTTTAGGGTACGACAGAAATAGTATTTTGGACAAAATATGGGTAAAATGGGAGAAATAAAAGTAGGAAATATAATTAAATATTTTAACATTTATAAACTCATAGTATAATTGCTATGAAAAAAGGATGAATTTGTAGAGCATTGAAAACTTGCAAAATCATAAAAATTAATTTGTAAATAAAAAAGCTATACTATTAAATATAAATGAAAATAACTGTACCAGTTACCATGCACATTTGATATCACAAGCTGTTTAAGCTCAGACAGAAAAGAAGCTATTTTTAATTGAATATAACTTAAAATGCTTTTTGGAGGTTCTAAGCCATTCTGAATACATTAAGATTAAAAAAAAAACGTTGGCTGCAATTATCCATTGCTATGGAAAAAAATAAGAAAAAAAGATGAATATGTGAGTAATAAAAATATGTGAATTCAATAAAAATTAATATTCTATTTTAAAAACATTACTTTTAAATATAAATGAAAATAACTAGTTTACTGGACGTTTTATGGATGATCCATATTAGATCTAAACTCATCCAGAACGCATCTACATGTGGACATCCATTGGATGTCCACCGGAGGATATTTTCTGGATGGTCCATATAAGATCCACCCTCATCCAGATAGATCCACATGTGGACGTCCATGGGATGTCTAATGGACATCCACTGGGATGGAAAAAACGGACATTTGGATGTGTCCTGGAAGTGTTAAGGATCATTATCAGACCAGCTATGGATGAGTGCGTGGATGACTCTGGACATCCATTAGACGTCTGCTGGACCTTTTTGTGCTATGTGGGTTATTTATTACCTTTATTAAGATTTTTATTCCCTTTTTTCCGGAATTATAAAAACGTTATTTTTAAATAATAACTATCAATAAGTTATTATTATTTGTAAACAAACGGCAATAAAAATTTTATAAATTTGTTTTAAAGGCTTTAGATTTGAAAAAAATATTCAACATCCATTCATCTTTGTGTTTGCCTGTATCCCTATATAGGTTAACCTTGAACAATGAGTCATGCGGAATTGCGGGGCAGAACCTGCAACCTATTGATCACGAGCTTCTTACTCCACCAAGTAGGCTACCACTATAGGGTATTCTAATTGAAAGACGAAATCGCGCCAAAATATAGATAAATAGCCGAATCTGCTTTAACTTTTGTATGAATTGTGCCAAAACACAGATAAGTAGCCAAATCTGCTTTAACTTTCGTAAGAATTAAGCAAAATTGTTGCCAATCTTTCCTATCAGAAGTAAACTTCCCAAAATTTTCAAACCCCCTTCCTGGCTTTGTTTGTGGGCCAATCGACACAAAATTTGGTTTTTGGGGGTTTTCGAGGGTGCTCTTTCAGAATCTGGAATAATCTTTGATGTCGCCCATAGGATAAACAAAAGTTGGTGCTTCGTTTAATATGTAGACGGCCCCCTAAGGATATAAACTATATATTATTTTCAAGAAGAAGTTAAATCATGAAAAATGACACAAAAATTATCATCCTACCCCCAGTAGTTCGCTCACAAAGCGAACTGTCTCACTTTTTTTTTCTACGACTGTACATCGGGCCGCCTCCTTTAATACACGTCATTCCTGCTAATTCTCTGTCATTCGCCCACTGAAGCTGTCACTCAAATCCAAATCGGATGTGGAGGGAAAAGAGCAGCGCCGATGAAATTAAAACGCCGCTTGATAAGAAGTTCCATATCCAATCAGGAATCACTTCCGCATTTCGCCTTCTCTGATTGGCTGCTAGTGAAATTAATTATAATCTGGGAGCAGGAATTAAATAAAGTACTTTTTATTTCCGATGGGAGGGCACTACTGGACATTATCCTTGACCACTGAACTGCCTAAAGAAGTACCTACTTAGCGTTACCCAGCGAGCACCTTTTGACCGGAGCCACGGAGGTGAGGTACTGTTACCTGCGACACTTCGCTCACACAACCCCTTTTTACAGGGGGGGGCACATTCATTCATCACACATGCAAGGACAAAAACTAACATCCATCGCAAACGGGGATTCAAACCCCAGACGTACGGCTTTGCAGTCAGATGTTCTAACCACTAGGCCAGGGGTTCCCAACCTTTTTGCACCTGCTTACCACTTGACTTTTTGAGAAATTTTGTCGTACCACCCAGTACCTTCTAAAAGTTTTCAAAGGCTTTTTGAATTAAATTCCTGAGAAAACTTCATATTTAAAGGTTAGATATTTGTTTATTTATAACATGCTTATAAAAAAGGAGAAATATTAAGATGAAAATGGTATTAATTTACAGTTTTATTTATTATTCCTCATAGGTCTAAAAACATACAAATATATCGCTTTCACTCACGCGTACCACCTGAAACGTTCCCGCGTACCACCGGTTGGGAACCCCTGCACTAGGCCATCCACGTCGGCTAAATTAAGTACTACCTAAAGAGGAAAACTGCCGTTTGGAATCTCTGCAAGCTCTATACTATGTGGTGTGGAACTCATAAAATTATTTAAATAACGAAATTTCCTTTGAGGAATTTTAAAGAAGAATCCGCCTAATTCCTGGGCTTCAGTTTAAACCCCTCCTCAATGCAATTTGTGGAGGCCCCTTTAAAATACCCCCGCGCATTTTCATCTTCTCCCATGGGCCTGTCCCCGAGTGTTTTTAGAGGTGTGACTAATGAACTCCGAGGTGTGTTGCATGTGAAAACATAGGATGGATTGAGTCGAAAGTGGAGTCTATTAATTTTGTAGCGTTTCGCCTAACTGATTTAAAGGGAGTTGCGGGTTAGCTGGGGATAGAGGATGAAATTGATTATACCCGGGGCAAAAACAATGGTTGTGCTCTTTCTTTGAATTTATTCCCGTTGATTTGTGGTTCTCTCTTTGAGGTGTGTCCCTTCTAAGTTCGTAATTGAATGCCGTGAAAATCGTTTGCAGGCGGGGTGAGATGAATAACATACCTTATCACGAGTATAATATATGAGTGATGGTACCTTTTGAATTTTATAAGGAATGGGTATAAATTTCCAGTTAAGATTTTCTTGGATCTTTTATCAGTACGTAATGATTATTAACGTGTGATGAACTTTGAAAGTTGTGAGTATATATGCTACTTTAAAGTAATTAAATTTATAACAAATTTCATATTAAAGGAGATTTTCAGTTTGATTTGAAAAAGTTAAGGGTTAAAAAAGTTTAAAGTTAGTTAAATTGTAAACTAATCATTTCCTCATTAGTAAGGCAAACGAAACTCAAAGGTTTATAAATATGTATCAGGAAACATTTGAACTACTAAGGGGGCATCCATAAATTACGTGAGGTGTTTTTTCCAAAATCTGGACCCCCCCTCCCCCCTTGGTGAGATTTAGTGAGATTTTTCTTGACCCCCCTCCCCCCAAGTGAGATTTACCTACAACTTTGAAAACATTTTTTCCAAAAATTATTTGCTTTTTGTGCTTCATAGCACCTAATTAAGTTATAATTAAGTTAAAAAAAAAGTTGACGTGAGATTTTAATCGACCCCCCCTCCCCCCTTGGTGAGATTTTTCCAAACCCCTCCCCCCCCTTTTTGACCTCACGTAATTTATGGATGACCCCTAAAGGTTTTCAAAATACTACCACGTTTTATTATTTTGCAAAAAACTTTGAAATGTTTTCTAATCTCTACTGAATTCCTTCTACTCTACTTTTATGTTTCTATTCGTATTTTTTGACTGTTACATATAAATACTTCAGTGTTTTTTCAAAGTTCTAAGTATTTAGTTACTTTATAGCCTAGAACTTACTAGCTAATTTAAATTCTTTGAGAAACCCAATTATGCAAATTCATGTAAGGCAAAAAATAAGACATTGTATTTAAAATAAAACAATTTTCTTGAAAATATAAAAAACTATTTCTACACTCTTTTGACAAAAGTGCACTGCTGGGACTATTAACTTTTATATAACTAAAATGGAAACTAGACCACCATGAAGTTTCAACAAGATGCATTTAGTACGTAGGAAATGAAAATTTCAGAATCTAAATCAAAATCAATTTTATTAGGACCCAATACTGAAAACTGAAAATGAATTATTTTTCACATCCTTCAAGTTTATCAATATTCTTCCAACTTTTAATAGAGCACCGCCTAAACAGGTGGTTCAGAACTAATTACCATCCAGCCTTGCAAATTGTTTGAATAAATTCAAAACACCGAGCGTGGCATTTTCTGCCAAAACGAAAAATAAAAGAAACAATTACGAGAACCAAGTGGCTCCGCTCCGAATGCAAAAGAGGACTCAAGATCGTCATAACGGGAGCCGAGAATAGAAGAAGCAAAAAGCAATTCCATCCCGAAATTGCGAAAGTCGAGGGCTACCTCTTAACGGACGCAGGATTTAATCAGAATAACAACTCGGTGACTAGCGGGAGCGCTGTTGCCACAGAACGCGTCGAAACTCTGCGTTTTCTCGCCTGCGTCAGCTAATGAGCGGCCATCTTCTTTAAAAATAAAAGAGTGCCAAGTTGTCGTCTTTGGGCGTAATTTCCTTTGTTTAGGTTGAATCACCAATTTTTTGGTCGTACGGAAATAGTGGAGTGTTTGATATTAAGGTGACGATATATAATAATATTAATTGTTAATAATTTATTTACAAAAAACAAAAGAAACAAATAAAATGTCGTCCACTAAGGGGTCGAAATCCTTCCAAGTGAAACAATTAATTAATACTTGATTATTTATAACATAAACAAAATAAAACAAAATAGGCAGTGGGGAGCCTAGTGGTTAAGGCATCGGCTTCGGGATCACAGGGTCCCGGGTTCGATTCCCAACACCGCTAAAGACCCAATGAGTATATGCGGAGTACGTGCTCGTTAAATCTGTGGGTCCGAAAGTCCTGTGGTCCGTCATGGCGCAGTTTACCACGGGTCCAGGTGTCTGGAGACTATTTCCCTCCGCTACAGATACATGGCAAAATTGAGGAGGTGGCGATAGATAGTGGCAGCATCTATCACCTCATGAGGCAGAAGTCGGACTCCTGCCATTTATGGGCCTCACTTTCTCAGGAGCCCCCTTTGCCTTGAATCCTTGTGCAGCTTGGGTATTCCAAGTGGCACACGACAACAACAATAAAACAAAATAATCTAAAAACACCCACAGTCATAGGCAAAATACAAATATATACACTAGGGTGGTCACAAGTTACATGGGGAAAATTTTTTTTCAACTTTTTTTAGGTCTTACCCCCCAAAAATGTGCCAATAGGCTAAAAAATGAGATTGGCCAAGTTTTAGCTCAATCCGATAATATTAACCCGTGCCTCATCGAGGTCAAAGTTCAGAAAAACAGCGATTTTTAACAAAAAATCGTAGTTTTCGCCCCATAAAACTGGAACCGTTTGTCCCAGAAATCTGGTTAGGGTGTCATTTGATAGGAAATTTCATACACTTTAACTCTGAAGTTACAGAATTTTATTTTCTAAAACGGATGGGGCGTTATTTAGCATTTTCATAGTGAAGGTCCGTGAAAAAGCGACTTCATTGCTGGAAACCTAGAACATTGCAATGTCACAAAAACCTTTATCCTCCAGGCTTATTCTATTACTTTTGGTCCCAATAGATAGTAAATGAGTTTTTAAACCCCCTAAGGGAATTCTAGGGTATAATTTCAAACCCCCTAGTGTTTGAAAAAAAGGAAAATATATATAATTTTTTTTAATTTTTAAACACGCATTTTGGGACTGATAATGTGATAAAGTTGGTCCAAATACATTATTAAGAGCTTAATTAGATGGAATACCAATGGTATAGAGCCTTAACCTTTCCCTTTAACCCCTATAATATAAGCGAAAGAAGCGCGACTGCGAGGTTTCGCTAAACAAGGGCTTTAATGCCCATTAAAGTGATAAACAGAGCTAAATTGCAAAATTTTCACAAAAACCTCTAGAGATATGTCATTTGGTGTCAAAAATGACGTTTGAGATTATATATGTGGGTTAAATTATAATAATAGCATCCATCCGACTCTAAATGTTAAAAAAATTCCATTTCTACCAAAGTTACATGTTTTAAGCTAAAAGTGATCTTTGAAAAATGTATAAATTTATTTATTTTAATACATCACAAAATTCCTTGGCCTATCATTCAAGGAAAATAAACTTTTTTGAAAGGTATGCTATAGTAAATGATTTCAAAAATTTTCTTTCTGTGTATAAGAAAGAAAGAAATGGTGAGAAGAAAGAAAATTTTACCAAGTAATTTTTAAAAAACAGTTTAAAAAGTTTTTGGATAATTATAATGATTTTATATAAATTGAGTTTATCCATCTTTAGGTTTAGGACAGTAACTTGGTTGCCCCTAAAAAAATCCAGTGAAAACTACAGAGAATATACTGTTGTAGTGTCTCTAAGTATTTTTCCGAGAAATCTTGTAAATGGTTTTTTTACAAAAATTAATTATGAAAAGCATAGAAACATTTACTATGAAATCGAAAATATTTTTTAATATTTCATTTTCTTACATGATATTTTGTCTCCTTTTACTCAGGTGTTAAAACAATTATCGAATAAAGAACAAAATATTTAGTAATTAGATTATAGATCAAACATATAATGAAACATTATTATACTTTTCAAGAAAGTATTTTTCCTTGAACGATAAGCAATGGAATATCGAGGTATATTAAAATAAATAAATCTATACATTTTTCTAAGAACACTTTTAGCTGAAAACATGTAACTTTGGTAGAAATAGGATTTTTTTAACATTTTGAGTCGGAAGGACGCTATTATTATAATTTTACCCGCATATAAAATATCAAGCGTCATTTCTGACACCAAATGACATATCTCTAGAGGTTTTTGTGAAAATTTTGCAATTTAGCACTGTTTATCGCTTTAATGGGCATTAAAGCCTTTATTTAGCAAAACCTCGTAGTCGCGCTTCTTTCGCTTAGATTATAGGCGTTATAGGGAAAGGTTAAGGCCCTATACTTTTGGTATTCCATCTAATGAAGCTCTTAATAATGTATTTGGACCAACTTTATCACATTATCAGTCCCAAAAAGCGTGTTTAAAAATTAAAAAAAATTATATATATTTTCTTTTTTTCAAACACTAGGGGGTTTGAAATTATACCCTAGAATTCCCTTAGGGGGTTTAAAAACTCATTTATTATCTATTGGGACCAAAAGTAATAGAAAAAGCCCGGGGGATAAAGTTGTTTGTGACATTGCAATGTTTTAGGTTTCTAGCAATGAAGTCGCTTTTTCACGGACCTTCACTATGAAAATGCTAAATAACGCCCCATCCGTTTTAAAATATAAAATTATGTAACTTTAAAGTTAAAGTGTATAAAATTTCCTATTAAATGACACCCTAACCGGATTTCTGGGACAAACGGTTCCAGTTTTATGGGGCGAAAACTACGATTTTTTTATTAAAAATCGCTGTTTTTCCGAACTTTGACCTCGATGAGGCACGGGTTAATATTATCGGATTGAGCTGAAACTTGGCCAATCTCATTTTTTAGCCTATTGGCACATTTTTGGGGGGTAAGACCTAAGAATTTCGAAAGTTTATTTTTTGTAACCACCCTAATATACACACAAGAAAGAATACAAATTAAAAAAGATAGAAAATCATTTGGCAAAAAATTGGAGTGTGAAAACTTCCTGTACTTTAACATTTAAAAATCCTACCATTCTTTGCCATAGAGTAGAGATATAAATCTGTTAAAAGGGTCAAAGCATTAAATGCTAAAAAAGGTATTAATAATGGTTCCCTGAAAAACCTTAATATTTATTTAACTATGTTGGGTTTTTTATCGTTTTTCAAAAGAAATTTTTTAAATTGCAATTCACAGCCTTAGCGCTCCATCTCATCAAATTAATGAACGTGTTAAGTTAGATTATGTTGTTAACATACAATTAATACCAGAAATTGAACTTCAAATGACTCACCTTGGCGTATTATTTCCCAATGCATATGAACAAATTAAATCGTAAATTTCCTCAACAAGGTGAGCGGTGTCGAGTACCCGTTAAATGATTTAAAAGATAATACTTCTATTAATTAACAATTCGGGTACCGATTAATTAATTAGAAATTTAGGTAAGTTAAATTTTAGGTTTAGTGGTTTTCCTTTTAAAATTAAATTTAAATAGTTAGTCCGCAATAACACCAAACAAGTCCTGCAAGTTACCTCCATCGAGGTGTGTGGTGTTGTAATAATAGATAAAGGAGCATGCAGCACAATTGAAAACAACCTTTTTAAATAAAACCAAATTTATATTTATCCAATTATTTGACGTAAGAAATAACATAATTCTTCATTTGGAAAAAGGCACATAAAGTTATGAACAAAGGGTTACTTTTAAAAACATTATATAACTAAATATGGAAAGTATAAAACCAATCTATTATACAATAAAATAAGACACATCTTAAATCACGTTAGGTGGCCGATCGACCTGAGCAAAAAGGGATAGATTTAAGAAAAAAAAAATAAGGGGCTGATTTGAGAGAGGAAAAAGGGGTTTACTCATCGGTTCATGAGAACGAAGGATGAGTTGGGGATCCCCATGATTTTTAAATCTGGTACCTTATTTTAACTCTAGATTACGATCGTCTCTTGGAGCGGAAGTCGGCTCTCTCTCCGGTCGGTTCAGCTTCATCGGGATCTTCTCCTGTGTGTCGCACCCTCTCTCTCTGTCTCTGTGATCTCATGGGGGTGGAAAAATGCTTTTCGTATTTATATGAGGGGTTTGGGGTCGTAGGTTAGGAGTCTCTTAACCAATGAGGGACTCTCAGGGATGGAAAAGAGAACTCTCTCTCTTCACTCAGGAGGGTGTCATGGCGTCGTCTTCGAAAATTAAGACTAAAAACTTACGAACATGCTTTGACATAGTTGATAATTATAAGGTAAATTAAGTGGAAATTATGGCTAGAAAATAACATTTCAAGGCGTTTTGATACCGCCACATAGGCAAGGGGATTAAAGTGACCTTGGTTAACAATTTCATACAGTATTAATAACTACCTTAATTAACAAAGTCAAAACAACGTACAGCTAACGTAAATGAACCAGAAAAAGAAAAAAAAACTAAGAAGTTTTCACACTACCGCATTCAGACTCGACTATAACAGAACATAAAGGATACATTGGATTTAATTACCTCAGAAGCATTTGGATTAGAATTAAGGAAAGAATTACAAGATCTAGTTTATTTGGAATGGCTTTTAACTCATGGGAGGCAGCTATAGGTTTTAGTTATGTTTAGTCTGTAAGCAGCAATGGGAAAATATATATAAATTCAATAAAAGATTAGCATTCCCGGCTTAGTAATTTAATGGGAATCTCACATTGAATTGCGAGGGAGGACACGCAGTAACTATACTTTCTCTGCAGAGCTCTCTCCCGGGTTAAGGGGGTCAGGTAAAGAACGCAGTAGAAATACAGTCAACAACATGAGTCACTGAACATCCTTTGGAAGGAAACCTTTTTGGGAGAATGTTTTTGAGGTTCGTCTGGTACTGTGAATAAGGTTTTTGTCACGAACAAAAGTGAGGGTAATTTAATGTATTTATTAATTATAATTTTGAATAAGAGATTACAAAATTAGGGAGTAAATTAAATTAATTCCATTCTGTTACTTTTTCCAAGTCTTTAATTAATTATCACAGTTTGTTAACTATATTACTAATTGTTAATCACTTTTGGTCATGACATTCCACCGAATTCCCGGGAAAAAAACTTCTTTTCAGAAAGAAAAGAATTTTTTTTTAAACATAAAATAAGAATTAAAACTATACATTAACATGTATAAAGAGAGATTATATTCAAACACAAACACAGTACGACTTTCCATTTTTCTGATGTAAAAGTTCATGTAGAAAGTTCTTTCCTTTTCTTTTTAGTGGTCGTGAGTGTGGGTGACAAGAGATTGAGCTGGCACATAGCACAAAGATGGAGCCGCAAAGGCATAGTTAGTTATGAGTTCGTCCCGTTTTATATAGTCACATAAGTCAAAAGTCCTTCGTCAACAAAACACGAATATTTTCTCAGGGAGACGGGGAGAACGCGGAAGCGCTCTTTCTTCCTTCGGGGGTCGGAGGGGGTGTCATCCAGTAGCCTCGTAAGATCGGGGGGAGTCATCAGACAGCAGCAACGAAGGCAGAGGTCTCTTCGGAAAATCGACGCACGTAAAGTTCAGTAGGGAGACTCCTGGACACACCATCTTCGCGGTTCGGCTGAAGGGGTCGAGGATCAGCTGAGGAGTTGAGATCAGGTGAATGGGAACGGGCTCCAAACTCCGACTTGCGTCTCAGGGACAGGATGGGTGCAGGGTGTCTTCTTCCGTCCTCGTTTTTCTTCCGAAGCATCGGGTTGACACAATACGGCACCCAGAGCGAATTTAGAGGCGTCAGTGCAAATTGAGAAAGGTTTGTTAAAGTCCGGTAAACTCAAACAAGGGGACGTTAACAAACACCTCTTCAGAGATTCAAATGCCTCTTGAGCTCTCTCGGTCCACTGAAACCTGTCGTTTTCCTTGGTTAAATCTGTCAGGGGTAAAGCTATCTCCGAATAGCCAGGGATGAATTTTCGGTAGAACCCTGTTAAACCTAGAAAAGCTCTCACTTGTTTACGTGAAGCAGGGACCTTAAACTGATTGATTACCTCTAGATTTGAAGAATCTGGATAAACCTTACCTCCAGAAACTTGAAACCCCAAATATTTCACTTTCGTCTGTAAGAAGTTACATTTACTAGGTTTCAATTTCAAACCATGTAGCTGGAGCCTGTCAAAAACTAATTTCAATTTATCAAAATGTTCTTCGATATTATTTTTTGAAGCAATTATTATATCATCTAAATACACAGCTATTTGAAGGGGTTTAAGGCCTGATAAAACAACTTCCATCAAACGCTGAAAACTGTTAGGGGAATTTTTTAAGCCAAAAGGGACGCGGTTCCACTCATAGAGACCGTGCTCTGTGGCAAAAGCAGTCTTATGAGTGTCGTTCGGATGTATTTTCATTTGAAAAAACCCACTACACAAATCTAAGGTAGTAAAAAGGGTAGCCCCGGAGAGGTTATCCACCATGTCGGTTATATTTGGAATAGGAAAGGAGTCAGGTAAGGTTTTTATATTTAGTTTACGAAAATCGGTGCATAACCTGAATGAATTATCTTTTTTCTTTACTAATATTACTGGGGCAGCATAGGGGGACTGGCTAGGACTTATTATTCCTACCTCTAACAATTCATTTATTTGTGAATTTAACTCATTTCTTAAACTGTGTGGAACTTTGTAATGCCGTTGCCGGACGGGGATGTCGTCAACCAAATCCACTCGGTGCAATAAGGTATCGCAACCAGGTAGATCAGTGACGGAATGAGCAAAGAGGTTCGGGTAATTTGAAAGAAAGGATACCAACTTTGACCGAGACTCAGGCTCTAAATGGTCAGTGTTGATTTTCCCTCCCCAACACTCAAAGTCATCAGCCAATGGCGGATAATCTGATTTCTCAGCGACTCCGCAATATTGGCTGATCTGCCGTTCATGCAAACATTCTAATGTGGCAAGACGGGTGTTCTTATTTAAGGGCACATCATGATCAAAGGGGTTCAAAATATTGACATGAAACTCACATTCGTTATTATTAGGGACTACAGTTCTGGCTATTAATATTCCACAGGGAGTGACATCTTCGAGAGGTTGTATTAAAACAAAAGGGGTTTCACAATTTAGCTTTAATTTTGATTTTACTCTTACTATGGTTTGGGATCTAGGGGGAACCGTCTGCTTAGCAGATAGATACACATTAATTACAGGGTCAGCTTGGGATGAGTTACAAGTAGGGGATTGGCATATTTCATCCTTTTCCCAGGGAACAGACACTAAATCATTATTCAGGGTTTTCGTTTTAAAATCTAATGAAAAACTATTTTCAGTTAAAAATGGACATCCTAAAATTAAGTTATTTGAGCCAGAGAGTTTAAAGGGAACCACAGCAAAATCGGTCTCAAATTTCCTATCTTCTATCTTGAAAAATAAACGAATTTTCTTCCTCAGTGAGACTAACTCTCCATTAAAATTACACACTATTAATTCTGAGGGGTAAGCTTTTGTCTTAATTTTTAAACTATTTAGGAAGTCTTCCGAGATAAGACTCACAGAGGACCCAGAGTCAACTAGGGCACTGACTTTAGACATATTAATTTTGACAGTTATTTTAGGGAGAACAATAGGGTCAGTTAAAGGGTTTTGAAAGGGGAGGGGTATCTCGGGGTTTTGATCCAACTGCTCCGATACCGAAGAAGAGTGGCCCCCTAATAGTTTGACGCTTGGTTTCTAGCAGAGGAAGGGGGAGGATAGTTCCGATTAAAAGGATTCCTCGGACTATTGAAAGAAGGAGGGGGAGGACGATTTTGTGGGCGATAATTTCTCGGCGGCCTAGCGTTTACATGGGGAGGACGTCGCTGAGATAAGGAGCGATCTCCAACTCCACAGTCTCGACGCATATGTCCCACCTGCTCACAGTTGGAGCAAAAGGGGGCCCTACACTCGGTGGCAAGATGCCCTTGCACACCGCAACGACCGCAGCGATCAGAGGGAACTGGGGGACCTCTGCCTGTTTGTTTATCTTCGCGGGGGAGGGGGAGAGTATTATGTTTTTCCTCCTCACGTTTCATCAATGATGCTACAGCATTTGAGAGCTCACTTATCTGTTTACGGAGGGCTGAAAGTGGAGAATCTGGCTCCTGAACACAGGTCGCTGTGGTCTGAATATGCCTCACCGGCGTGCCAAGTATTTCTTCATAATTTAAGGCATGTTTTTTGAACTCGGCATACGACACTAGACCGGATGACACTATCCCTCTCAAAATTTCGTTTCGGATCCCTTGTTTAGCTGCAGAGAGCAGTAACTGTTTCCTATAATGCTCACCGAGCTCGGACCCGCTCCCGTCTTCAGGGACGCAATCATAAGACAGGCCCTCAATTCTACTGAAAAATTGCCTAGCGTCTTCCGTGGGTAACTGATAGGCTGACGTGAGTCGGGTAATACTCGTCGCGATGGATTGCGGCCGAGAAAACCTTTCACGTAGCGCGGATATTAGATGGGAATAGTCCTCTACTCCCTTTAATTCTCGATGAGAGTCCAGGAATTCCCTGGCTTCTCCCCTAAGTTTTAACTTTAAGGCCAAAATGCAGTCATTATCTGACCATTTGCAATGTCCCGCAATTTCCTCAAACTGATCTAGGAATTTTTTGAGGGATGAAGTCCCGTCAAATGAGGGAATAATGGGAAGAAAATCCGCTAAAGTACTTGATTGTAACATCAGGACACTAGCTGGAGCAGTTGTTGGCTCAACAGCTTCATTTTGTTCATTCGTTTGGGGTTGGGTGAGCTCTTCTGAGTTTGTGTCGTCCATGGTATAATTAGGGAATACGGCGTGGGGTTAAGGTAGCCAAGGGCTTGGATTTTAAATTAAATTAAACCAATACTTCATAATACAGATACTACACTTAAACTAGCCCTTAAGATACCATTAGAATTACCAAACAAATATAATACAAGCATATGAAAGCAAATCCCTCAGATAGTATAGACATTAACAACACACACCACGATAAAGTTTTTCGCTTGCTAAATTTTAAATTGGAGAACGATTAAAAAGTTATCATTTTTTTATATAAAAGTTTATAGGGAAATTATCCGTGATATCTCCAATTATAATTCAAAAATCCTGGTCACGGCACCATTCTTGTCGAGTACCCGTTAAATGATTTAAAAGATAATACTTCTATTAATTAACAATTCGGGTACCGATTAATTAATTAGAAATTTAGGTAAGTTAAATTTTAGGTTTAGTGGTTTTCCTTTTAAAATTAAATTTAAATAGTTAGTCCGCAATAACACCAAACAAGTCCTGCAAGTTACCTCCATCGAGGTGTGTGGTGTTGTAATAATAGATAAAGGAGCATGCAGCACAATTGAAAACAACCTTTTTAAATAAAACCAAATTTATATTTATCCAATTATTTGACGTAAGAAATAACATAATTCTTCATTTGGAAAAAGGCACATAAAGTTATGAACAAAGGGTTACTTTTAAAAACATTATATAACTAAATATGGAAAGTATAAAACCAATCTATTATACAATAAAATAAGACACATCTTAAATCACGTTAGGTGGCCGATCGACCTGAGCAAAAAGGGATAGATTTAAGAAAAAAAAAAATAAGGGGCTGATTTGAGAGAGGAAAAAGGGGTTTACTCATCGGTTCATGAGAACGAAGGATGAGTTGGGGATCCCCATGATTTTTAAATCTGGTACCTTATTTTAACTCTAGATTACGATCGTCTCTTGGAGCGGAAGTCGGCTCTCTCTCCGGTCGGTTCAGCTTCATCGGGATCTTCTCCTGTGTGTCGCACCCTCTCTCTCTGTCTCTGTGATCTCATGGGGGTGGAAAAATGCTTTTCGTATTTATATGAGGGGTTTGGGGTCGTAGGTTAGGAGTCTCTTAACCAATGAGGGACTCTCAGGGATGGAAAAGAGAACTCTCTCTCTTCACTCAGGAGGGTGTCATGGCGTCGTCTTCGAAAATTAAGACTAAAAACTTACGAACATGCTTTGACATAGTTGATAATTATAAGGTAAATTAAGTGGAAATTATGGCTAGAAAATAACATTTCAAGGCGTTTTGATACCGCCACATAGGCAAGGGGATTAAAGTGACCTTGGTTAACAATTTCATACAGTATTAATAACTACCTTAATTAACAAAGTCAAAACAACGTACAGCTAACGTAAATGAACCAGAAAAAGAAAAAAAAACTAAGAAGTTTTCACACTACCGCATTCAGACTCGACTATAACAGAACATAAAGGATACATTGGATTTAATTACCTCAGAAGCATTTGGATTAGAATTAAGGAAAGAATTACAAGATCTAGTTTATTTGGAATGGCTTTTAACTCATGGGAGGCAGCTATAGGTTTTAGTTATGTTTAGTCTGTAAGCAGCAATGGGAAAATATATATAAATTCAATAAAAGATTAGCATTCCCGGCTTAGTAATTTAATGGGAATCTCACATTGAATTGCGAGGGAGGACACGCAGTAACTATACTTTCTCTGCAGAGCTCTCTCCCGGGTTAAGGGGGTCAGGTAAAGAACGCAGTAGAAATACAGTCAACAACATGAGTCACTGAACATCCTTTGGAAGGAAACCTTTTTGGGAGAATGTTTTTGAGGTTCGTCTGGTACTGTGAATAAGGTTTTTGTCACGAACAAAAGTGAGGGTAATTTAATGTATTTATTAATTATAATTTTGAATAAGAGATTACAAAATTAGGGAGTAAATTAAATTAATTCCATTCTGTTACTTTTTCCAAGTCTTTAATTAATTATCACAGTTTGTTAACTATATTACTAATTGTTAATCACTTTTGGTCATGACAGCGGTAGGTATATCTAGAGAGCCTGTATACGAGAGAGAGGCGACAACTCAGTATAGCGCGCGCAGATCGGTAAACAGGTTTCCTAGGTGTAATCTCACAACTCTCAAGCGTCACCTCCAACCGTGGGCCGGTTTCGTCCTTGTTAGAACTCATCAGCACGGCATAGTATGGTAACGCAAGAGAGCGGAGGGCAAGTACTAGTCTAGCCGACTATAACTAAAAAAGTGGTGACCATTGATTAGTCCCCTATTCATCTGCTGGAATAACAATGGCATTCCTAGAACATATTAATTCCAGAAAGGCAAGTGACGCTTGAGAGTTGTGAGATTACACCTATTGTCCGCTTAACCAGCAATAAATGGTGAAATTCTCCTTTCAAACAGGTTTTCTGTTCGCCACAGGCGGTTCCCTCCATAGGATTAGCATGGGACGCGAGAAAAGCGGCATGAAACAGTTTGGGCAGAATTTTGGACAGAACTGGAGGCGCAGAGACGCTTTTAAGGCCAGTCGCTAGTTGAAGCGCAGGCTAGGTGCGCGAATCAGAGCGACTCACGATCACGTGATCATTTCCTGAGCACATCATCCTGCCTCACGGAGTTATCTACGCTACTGTGGAACCAAAGATACTAAAAGGGTCACGTGATTTTGACAGGCGATGGAATTATTTCGGAGGGAAGTAAGGAAGAAATTGATTAGCAGTTGATTGAAAGCGGAGAAGACATTTGCTTGCTTACTGGAAGCCGCTTTGTACTTTACTTTCTAGCTTTTTTTGGAAGAGATGTGGCTAAGATGAGTTCGCGCGCTTACGAACCTTGTTACATTTTCGACACTATTAATCACGAGGTCAATCGTAAAGGCTTCGTCAAAGAGGGGATATGGGGATATATCTCCCTCACACTTCTAATTAGAGTTGTTTAAGGGTAGGTTTACAACACAGTAATAAATTTAAGGAAATAAATAATTATAGTCATTTGGAACAAACTAACTTATTTATTATACTATTTTACACTTTCAATATTATCTTCAAACACACATAACAATAACTAAATACAAAAAACAGGCATCTATGAAATTTTTTTTGCAAATTTTCTTGCATCATAGAAGATATAATACGATCGATGATAAAAAAAATGGTATCAAATTCTGTAAAATTTGTTTTGAAGTACTATCGCAGGTTTTACCGTGAAAACTTGAAGCCATTAAAAATAAGAGGAACAAAAATCTTAAGAAGGAAATTCAATTTTTTGTAGTATAACTGTTTAATTAAATTAAAATTCATTCATTCAAAATTCAAATGATTTCAAGACTTAAAAAATTCTCTGTCCAGGCTTGGACGTGGCTAGTTCACAGGAGCGGTGGTATGGGGACGAATGAAAAATCATAAAATTCTAATGAAAAATCACAAATTTGTATTTTTATTATCTAAAAAGTGTTCTTAGATCATAAAAACAAAAATAAAAAAAAACCTTTGGCATTTATAATATGCGGGGTAAAATTGTGACAAGGCGATTATTATAAGGGTTTTCAAAATATTAAAACATCAACTTATAAAAGCTGGAGATAAACCAGTGGACTTAACAAAACGGTAATACATTCCGTTCAATTTCGATCTAAGACGGAAAAAAATCATAAATGTTGTCAAAAATTTAACAAGATTCGTAAACCAGCGGCGAAGTGTATATTTGGACGGCCAAAACGGCCAGTGGCGCATGCGCTGTAGGTCTCGTGATTACGTAGCAGTCTCGGCGCTTAGTGATGGAACCAATGGAACGCCTAGCCGTGGAGATTAGAGTAGAGTTTAGTTGAAAAATAGCCGTCCAAATATACAGTGCCAACGAGCGGACTCATTTTAGCTTCCAAAAAAGCTTGAAAGTAAAATTCAAAGCGGCTTTCAGTAAGCAAGCAAATGTCTTCTCCGCTTTCAATCAACTGCCCATCAATTTCTTCCTTACTTCCCTCCGAAATAATTCCATCGCCTGTCAAAATCACGTGACCCTTTTCGTATCTTTGGTTCAACAGTAGTTGCTTCGCAGGTTCCGACGCTTCACTAGGGCTTTTTTTCTATTCGCAGTGGACAATCTTGAGCCATATTCAGATTTATTTTTATTACATCGGGCACTATTAGATTTCATTATATTCAGCCCTTTTAAAATTTCTTATTTTTTAACCATATTCAGAACTGAAATATTGGATTTCAGGCCGTGACTCGGGAGGTCTCGTTGCAATATTGATTCGAAATTTGAATCTATGCGGATTGTTTTTTTTCATTTCTTGTGGTCCTTTAAATAATTCCACAAACGCTAGAAAATCTATTTATCATCAAAAAACGTTTTATCTCATTAATATATTATGAAAGTAACAGAAATCTAGTACTATAATAAAATATATATGTGGCAACGCAACTTTGTGACGTAATCACGCTAACGTCACTTACAAATACTGGGGTATTCGAAGAAGCAAGGGCTTCAGCGACGCGACTCCTCCGAGAGCTTTCACTAATCGGGCTGGCCCCGTTTGTTTACATTCTGCTATTTACAATTTTTGCTTGTTCTAAATAAACGTTAGTGTTCATTTTAAAACCCTAGTTTTTCCTTTGTCTCTCGCCCTAGCCAGGACCACCACACTGGTGACCCGTTCAATCAGAGCACGTTTTCTGTTGGAGGAAAGTTCTTATGTTTCATCTGGCGATCAAGTTTTATGGTGGTGTCCTGTGTGGGTGAGTGGCAAATGCCGGGTTTTTTCTCTGTTGACTTTTAAAATTTCCGAGGAAACAAAATTGATCGTAAGAGTATTTCTGGTGATCTCGTTCTCCGATCCCTTGCATTTAGTGGCAGTCTTGTTGATCTAGTGTGTTATGTGACAATCTTGCTTTCGGAATGACTAAGGAAACAGAAAATTTACCTTCTAATAAAACGGAAACCCCTCTCCCCAATGAATCAGAAACCTCGCTTTCTACTAAAGCTGAAATATCCCCTCCCGTTGGAATGGAAACAGCGATTGAGGAACTCTCTCATGTCGCTTTCAGGCCACCGCCCTTTTGGCGAAATCGCCCGGAACTATGGTTCCACAGCATTGAGGCCCAGTTTGCTCTATCGGGAATAAAAAGGCCTGTCACCAAATATCATTGTTTAGTTGCTAATCTTGAAAGTGAGGAGCTCTCTTTGGTACAGGATCTGTTGGATCCTTCGGCGCCAGATGGCTACGAAAAAATAAAAGATAGATTGTTGGGTCAGTATAGGGGTGATCAAAGTCAAAGACTAAAAGTACTTTTGCAGGGAATGCAATTGGGGGATAAAAAACCGTCGCGTTTGCTTTGCGAGATGCGCAATATGGCGGGCGGTAAGTTGTCCGAGGAGGTTTTACACACCCTCTGGATGCAGAGTTTGCCGACTGCCACGCAGCAAATATTGTCTATTAGTTCGGACGATCTGTCTAGGCTAGCCGAGATGGCGGATGGCATTGCTGGTGTGTCTGATCTTCAATCTTTCCACGTTAGTGAATGTTCCGCTTTGGCCCAGAAACCAGGTCCAACAGGGGAAACCAGATTTCAAGATCAACTTGATAATTTGGATCTACGGCTTTCACGTTTGGAGTCTAAAATCGATCAACTGTTCCCCAATAGTAATAAAGGTGCGCCTAGGGAGTTAACTCCCACGCAGGGGGAAAACGGGAATTGTTTCTACCATGGGAAATTTGGCAGTAGGGCACATAAGTGCATTCCACCGTGCTCATTTTCAAAAAACTGAGTCCGCTTTCGCTGCGGGCGCACAGCGGAGACAGCGTTCGTTTTAGTCGCTTGGTGGTTTGTGATAGAAATACCGGTTTTCGGTTTCTAATTGATACCGGAGCAGCAAAATCTGTGATCCCAGTCAGGCTTATTCCTAGGTGGGAACGTGGATCTAGTTCTACTTTGTTAAGTGCTGCTAACGGATCTAGCATCAAAACGTTTGGTGTTAAAAATTTAAAGCTGGATTTGGGTTTTCCAAGGTGCTTCGAATGGAATTTCGTAATTGCAGATGTTACTCGTCCTATCATAGGAGCAGATTTTTTAAAGAGCTTTGGGATTATAATAGATTTCAGGAATGAAAGATTGAGTTATTGTGAGGGAGCAAATAAATTTTTTTGGATTAAATATGAACTTTCCCAGGTAGAGGCTTTAAATCCATTTGGAGATATTTTGCTTGAATATCCCGAGTTGACTAAACCAACGATCAATTCAAAGGCTAAACACACTACCGAGCATGTTATTGAAACATCCGGACAGCCAGTCCACTTCGTGGCACGTCGCCTTACCCCTCAGAAGCTTGAGATCGCTAAGACTGAATTCAATGAACTGATTCAGCAGGGCCTATGTAGAGTGTCTAAAAGCCCATGGGCAAGCCCGCTGCACATGGTGCCAAAAAAGAACGGGAAATGGCGACTCTGCGGGGACTATCGCGCACTAAATGCGGTTACCAAGCCGGATCGTTATCCTATCCCTAATGTTCAGGACTTTGCCAATAATTTGGAGGGTAAGTCAATTTTTTCTACCATTGACTTAGTGCGGGCGTATAACCAAATCCCCATAGCTCGTAGTGATATTGAAAAAACAGCAATAATCACTCCCTTCGGTCTGTACGAATTTCCGTTCATGACTTTTGGCCTAAGAAACGCGGGAGCTACCTTTCAACGTTTTATTAACGAGGTTACCGAAGGTCTTGATTTTTGTTTCGCTTACATTGATGATCTTTTAATAGCGTCTGCTACCCCTGGGGAACATAAATTGCATTTGAGAAAAATTTTTTCTCGACTTTCTAGGTATGGTATTGTAATCAATGTTGAAAAATCTATTTTTGGGCAGACGGAGGTTCAGTTTCTTGGTCATTCAATTTCTGCTGGCGGGATCAGACCTTTGGAGGCTAAGGTTAACATAATTTCCAATTTTCCAAAGCCTGAAACTGTAATGCAGTTAAGGAGATTTTTGGGTCTTTTGAATTTTTATAGAAAATTCATCCCACACTTGGCCCAAAAACAAGTGCCTCTTTTACATTTTATTAAGGGTAATCGCAAGAGAGACAATTCTAAGATTCAGTGGTCTCAATCAGCAGAGGACGCTTTTTCAGCATGCAAAGAGGCATTGTCTGAAGCTGCTGTTTTAGGGTTTCCCTCGGAAACTGCTCAGCTTGCCTTGGTTGTTGACGCATCTAGTACTGCTTTGGGGGCTGCGTTGCAGCAGCTAAAGAATAACGTCTGGCAACCTGTAGCGTTTTTTTCAAGAAAAATGTCGTCTGCTGAACAAAATTATTCCGCGTATGATTGCGAACTGTTGGCAATCTACGCTGCCATTAAACATTTTAGGTTTATGCTAGAGGGTAGGTTCTTTATGGTCTTCACGGACCATAAACCCTTGACTTACATGTTTCAGCACAAGGCAGACCAAATTTCTCCCCGAAGAATTCGCCACATTTCTTTTATAAGCAAATTCACAAGTGACATTCGCCATATTTCGGGTATCGAAAACGTAGTAGCCGATGCCTTGTCCCGTATTGAAATGGTAGATTTTCCACAAACTGTGGACTATGCCGCAATTGCACGTGATCAGGAAGAAGACCAGGAACTTCGATCGCTCCTGGAAAAGGATAGATTTAAATTTAAATGTTTTCAAATACCAGAGTCGAAATTGGGGTTGTTTTGTGAAACTTCTGGCAAGCAGGTCCGACCTTTTATTCCTGGGAAGTATCGAAAGTTTATTTTTTCCCAGGTGCACAATATTGCACATACCGGGGTAAGGACAACGGTAAGGCAAGTTAGGGAGAATTACTTTTGGCCTGGCATGAACAAAGACTGTGCAGATTGGACTAGAAAGTGCATGCCATGTCAGAAGGCCAAAGTGTACCGACATACCGTGGTCCCCATTGGCACTTTTGCCCCTCCCAGCCATAGGTTCGCCCATGTGCATATAGATCTGGTCGGCCCCCTACCACCTTGCAGAGGCTACCGGTATGTCCTGTCTTGCGTAGATAGGTACACAAGGTGGCCAGAGCTCATCCCGTTAAGGGAAATTACCGCCGATACTGTGGCCACTGCCTTTTTAGCTCATTGGGTTAGCAGATTTGGGGTCCCGGAAAGAATTACTACAGACCAGGGGCGGCAATTTGAGAGTAATCTCTTCCAAAGTTTTTCCAGATTGCTTGGCTCTCATGTTCGACATACGACCCCTTATCACCCAAGTGCAAACGGACTGGTAGAGCGTCAGCATCGCACCTTCAAGGCAGCCCTACGTAGCAAACTTGGGCCGTCACGGTTTTGGGTGGATGAGCTTCCCCTTATACTGCTGGGATTGCGATCATGCCTGTCCCACGGATCATCAGTTTCTGTGGCCGAGCGGGTGTACGGCACAAATATCAGGATTCCTGGTGCTTTTTTAGAGCAAAGCAATTTTCCAGACCTTCCCGAAGACGATTATGTGGAGGTCCTTCGCCGCAGGTGCGCCAACATTGGTCCTGTACCGGATGATAGACACGGAGGTCGACCGTTGTTCAAGTCCCACGAGTTAGACACGAGCACAGTGGCGGCTCGTGAGTTAATTAATAGGGTGTTCACACCAATTATATAAAAATTAAAATTTCCATTAATTTAATCCGTTTATGTCATAAATGTCATCTTTAAATTCTCTTTTAAAGTTCCTATCTTTTCCATCTGTAACTTGGACAATGGTCAGATGAGGAGTTGGTCTCAAGTTCTTTATTTCAACTTTTTTTCCAGCGGCAATTGAGAAAAATACTTTAACTCAAACACGGAAATTTTACTTAAAGCCATCATTTAAAAAAATCCTAATTAATAACAAAAGTATTAAAATATTTTGATGAAAAGATTTAAATTGTATTTAAAGGGTGCTCTTACTCGTACTTTCCAATTAGCCGATAAAATCACTTCTATCAGACGTCAAAAAAGAAAGCTGTACCTCAAAAGTGAAAGCCTCGGCACACTAAATCTGTGCTAGCGGAGATTTCCTGAGCGTTGCCGTAAGCTCAAATGATCTCCGGCAAGCAGCCGGGGTTTCTTCGGGTTCTCTTATTTTTTTCGCTCACACGTGCGGAAGGGGGAAGAAAAATAAGAGTTCAGTCTTTTTTCGATTTCTTTCGCGTTTCCGGTAGTAAATTTTTCTTATTGAGTAGAGAAGGGGGGGGGGGAGAAACATAATTTTGAGCAAAAAAAGAAATTGAGAATATATTTCCTTTGATATTTATTTATCTTGGCATTCGATTTTTGTTCTAGTTTTTCAGTGGGTGTTCACGTGCTCCTGTGCTCCTATGGACGAGCCGCCACTGCACGAGCACACACGTTTTTGTCCGCAACCCAGGTATCCGAAAGACGTTCGACCTACCGTACAGCGGCCCGTACCGAGTGCTAGAGAGAAGGGACCGGTACTTCCGTCTACAAATGGAGGGCAGAGAGGTCTCTATCTCCGTTGAACGCCTTAAGCCCGCATATTTGGACGCCTTCACAGAGGAGCCAGATGATCCTTCACCATCTCTCAGGCGCCCGGATCCTTCACCTTCCCCAGCTCCAAGGCGATCTCCGAGGCTCGAGGGACTTCAGGGCACCCAAGCCACTCACTAGGAGGAGGGTGGTGTGGCAACGCAACTTTGTGACGTAATCACGCTAACGTCACTTACAAATACTGGGGTATTCGAAGAAGCAAGGGCTTCAGCGACGCGACTCCTCCGAGAGCTTTCACTAATCGGGCTGGCCCCGTTTGTTTACATTCTGCTATTTACAATTTTTGCTTGTTCTAAATAAACGTTAGTGTTCATTTTAAAACCCTAGTTTTTCCTTTGTCTCTCGCCCTAGCCAGGACCACCACAATATAATTATCTGCAAGTGTGCGCTCATGGTGCCATCTTTCGTCCTTTCTAATAAGTAATTATTGGTACACTAGTAATACAAAAAGCCGCTAACGCTAGATATCTATTACTAATAGCGCTCTCAAGATATGGCGTTTTTGGTTCAAATAATGATCAAAATATGAAAAATAAGTTGTGAATCCCCCAAACATTTCGCTTTAACTACAGGAATAAGAAAAACCACGCCGCTCACTCCAGTCACGTCTAGAAAAACTGCTTTCCAAAGACTGCGCTTTGTGACTCACGTCTCCTGCTTGAACCACGCCCCTCACTCGCGCTGTCGCATTCAGATTCACAACCTGCAGAATTTCGCCATGAGTCGCTCTGCCTCGCTCACCCTGCCTGAGCCTCAACTAGCGGCCGGCCTAAGTTAGTTGTCGCCTCTCTCTCGTATACAGGCTCTCTAGGTATATCTGGCCGCGTTTATAGACATTTTTATTTGTTTCGTTTGGAGTGTTTGCCGTCATTTTCATCTCACGTCAGCTCGGTCGTGTTTAATTTGAATGTTAGTGTCGTTTAGTTGGTTGGTTCGGATAATATGAGGGGGTGTATGAATGGAGATTTCGCTTTGTTTCTAATCCTGTGAGACAAATTTTTAATTTGAAATGTAATAAAGTCAAACAGAACTCGTGTGCAACAGAAACAAATTCGAATCTAGAAACAATGAATAGAATACCGAATGTGTAATTCCGATGCATTGTTCCTTATTATCTATTTGGATATCTCGTAACCTTCAAAAGCAATATCAGATGAGTTTAATGTTAGTGGTTTTCAAAGTAGGATTTATTTTAATACTCGTAAATTTATCCAACAAATGAAAACCAAAAACCTTTGTTAAATTGTTTCCTAACTAAATAGGGGGCCTTTCAAATATTATTTAAGCATGTTTTTGGTCATTCTTGACACCCCTTACTTTTGCAGGCAAAGATAAGCAAACCGCTGACCCTACTATAATTACGTAGAAAACTGCCTGACCCCCCCTCGAAAAATCACAAAGCTTGAATTTTTTTCCTAGTTAAATTTTTTAAATTTATTTTTGTTGAATTTTTAAGTTATTTATGCGAGGAACAATACATTTTTGAAAATGAAATGCCATTTTTGTACCATTTTACATAAACAGTAAGAATTACCCCTACCCCTTAGTAGCACAGCTCATATCAAATATACAAAGTTTACAACATTGCAAGTAGAACTAAACCGAATTTGGCCGTAATGACCAACATTTTACGAATTTTGAACATTTGTGCTGATTGGGACTTTAGGTGCTTATGAAATATTTGAATGGACCCTAAATAAAATACCCAAATTTAAAAATATGACTTGAATGTTAAATTCAAATATTTCTCTAACAGATAGTTGTATTATAAAAGAAAACTTTGAAAAACACTTTTTAATTTTATAAATTGAAAATATCCAATCTATGTTTTAAACAAATACAACTTTCCAAAATTTTCAATCTTCAAATAGTGTGTAAAGTTCTACATCTCTTGCTATCAGTCAACTTTTACAGAATTTATTCATTCAACTGATACAAAAACTCTCTTTGTGTTTTCATCTTCCCGCTAAAGCGAAAATCACAAGCAAATAAACGGATTCTACATGGAGGGAGGTAATTTAAAATGCGACTTCCTGAAAAACTGAAATGCAAATAAAGTCTGTAATTTCTAGCTATCTGATGCAACAGAGCAAATAATTCTTAAGCGGATACATTAATTATGGAATCGTATTTGTTGAGATAGGAACATTCTGTGGTATTATCTTTTCCCAGTCCACTGAATACATATTGAAACTAAGCAAACAAGAGGCTTTTTATCTGATTAAAACCATGGTATCGGTAAAAGGCTGCTTGGATGTTTAAAGCTTGAATACATTTACTTTTGGCTCAATGGATTTTTATACAGAGACGTTTATTTTAAGTATCTGCTTTCATATTCAATGTTATTTATTGACTAAGAATCACCACGTGATTCGATAAAAGAATAGCAGTGAATCTCTGAAAATATTATTTTGTTTATATTTATTCAAAAGTTTCAGCCCCTTCGCCACAAAAAATTATAAACAATAATGTTAAAAATATTATACTGTGTTATATTTCGCTAAAAAGTGCACGGATATGGTCCTAAATAAAGTGCACGGATCTGTCCTAAACTCCACCAAAAGAATTCAGCATCACCTGACTTCTAATTGCTACATGCCAGACAACAAATTATCCTATACTAGACAGCAACTTAAGTTGAACTTACTACATCACTAACAAACAAAGTAGTTCCCATCGCGGTGTTTGAATTTCGAGTGAAACAAAGAACGTCTATCTTAAAATATGATTATTTCGTTAAACCCATGTATAAATAGTGTCTTTTTATCACGATTCGCGTATCGAAATTCCTCCTATCAACCGAACAGGCTTTGTGTTTACTCACTTTCTCCTTCCGCGTAGTGACGTACTGGGTTCAGGAAACGTTGCTGTGAAGTATAATCCCCTTAATAAATAAATAACAGTCCACAAAAAGTATTCCGTCTTAACTGGCAACTGACAATTCGAAATAAACACGCCATACAACTCTAATAACCCAAAAGATAGTTTCCAACACTTCAACTCACAAGATAAAAAGCCTTACTTCCAAATACAGTAACATCCATTTTAAAAATTATTTGAGCCCTAAATCAGCTCCATCAAAAACGCCCTTATTCACCGGACCTACAAAAAAAGCTCAGCACAGGGAAGATTATAACTGAGCTTATTAGAATGAAAGTGGTTCAAGTTCATTTGACGTAGTTTTGAGTAACTGAAGATTTTATCCAAAGGCGCTTTTGTTGTTCCTATGCGGAAAGTAATTATTTTTAGACAGCTCTAACAAACCATCTATTTGTTGTTGTTGTCGTATGATACTTGAAATACCCAAGATTCCATAAGGATTGAAGGCAAAGGGGTGAGGTGCGGTTCCTAAGAAAGATTTCCACAATTTTGCCATATCTTTGAAGGGGAGGGAAATTGTCTCCAGACACCTAGAGCCATGGTAAAATGTTCTACGACCGACCACTGGACTTTCGTATACGAATAATGTATATAAGGAATACAGAATACATATAACCTGTACATAACTTTTTACTTAGACAACTACAGTACAAACTTAACAGAAGCACAAATCTCTTTTCTCAAATTTTGTATTTTTGACTTATACCACTTTCATTCCGATCTCCTCAAATACTTATTTCCTATTCGGAGCAAGCGAAGTTGCATTCTTCTTATTAGGATAGACAGGTGCTAATTAATGCTCTAACATTTACATGCTAATTAATGACTTATTTTGTTTTTTTAGTTTAGTTACTTTGCGATAAGTATGGGTAGACAAAAAACGTCACCTGGAGGTTGGAATAGAGCGCTCGGAAATTGTTTTCCTGACGATGGAAGACGAATAATTGCCTCTCTAGGATTCGGGAGTTGCTCGAGGCCTTTCAGTTGTTGCTGAAGTGAGTGAGAGGTTGTTTCTGGTCGCTACTGTAAAGCTGATGTTTTAACACTGAACACTGGAAAGATTGCAATTGAGTCATTAGACCTAACAAATCCGCTTTTGATTTACAAATACATGAAATTATTAGACTACACTCAAACCTGTTTTTGTGCGAATCTTTTATGTGCGATTTTTTATTAGTGCGACTTTTTTTGTGCTATTTTTCCCTTCGACTTTTTTTGTGCGGTGTATGAAAATTTTAAATTAGAAAAAAAATCTTATAGCTGAACCAACGATAGTAAAAGGGTCACGTGATTTTTACAGACTTTGCACGGCCGATAGTTGGGTAACTGGTGATAGTTGAGGTCTTGCTTCTATATACAAGCAAATGTCTCTTCCTCTTTATATCAACTGCCCATCAACTTTCACCTGTCTCCCCTCCGAAATACTAGTTCCAGCGTTGTCAAAATCACGTGACCCTTTTACTATCGGTGGTTTATCAGTATATCTGGCTACCGAGACATACATGGGTCTCATGAACAACAGTCGTCGCCAACTACATGGTAACTGAAAAAAAGGCTAAGGTAGGGTAGGTGGGGGCAAAGCCCCACAGTTTTCAGTATTTTTAACATTGTGATCGATAGGGGGTAGATAATCCCGAAATTTCAATTGGAGGTGTTAGATTGAGATGTTACCTACAGAACCAATCCAAATTTATACTCTTATCGATAGTATTTCAAGAGAAATTGACAATTTAGTAGAAAAATAAATTGCGGGTCTTTGCCTCGCAAAATGGGGCAAAGACACGCACTTTTGAATTTTAGTGTCCAAATGAAATAAACATGGATAAACAAAATGTTTCATCATAAAAACACTAGAGATAATCATCTTAATACATTAGAGCCCCTATTATCCGCGGAATTGGGTGCCAAGGGTACCGCGGATAGCTAAAATCGAAAAAAGGCCAAAAATGAGGTGAAAACACGAAAAAAAAATATTTCAGCATAAAAACTACGTTTCATTGTACAAAAAATATGATATGTAAAACTTTTAAAATGTGTACAGTACAGCAGAAACCTTTGCTCTACATCTAAAATATCTCTAATGTCGTCTAAAATTTACCGTCATCATTAAAATTTTTTTTCGTAGCAATCGTGGATCATCCACTCGCGGATAATGGATTTCTAATTTATTGTTTTAATATTTTTAAGTTAACCAACAATATTAAACATAGATATAATCCATTTTATTGAAAATTGTCAATCTGTTGTAGCAATTCATTTCAAAGTGCCCAATATCTTTCAAAAGGGAGAAAAAAGGGTTTCTGTTTGAGGATTGATATCTCGGAAACCTTTATTCAACTTTTTAGGGACCCTGTAGATTCTAATTTCCTTTTGGGGTGAATTCCCAAAGTTTTGAAGATGCGGGTATTTGCCCCAAAACACCTGCGGGTATTTGCCCCGTTTCACTTTATTTTGAAAAACCTGCCTTATTATTTTTAGAGACATGTTAAGGAAATTATTTCAACACGAAACTGAAGTTCAAATGCTCTCTTATCATTGGCTTATGTGTTTGTATTTCTCCTGAAGCCCTATTTTATGTAATGTTTAAGTAAAAGATCAGAAAAATTACATCAAAATTATGAAAAACAAACTTACAGTATTTTTTCAACTCATGAGTGACTTAGGGGTACGAACTTTCGTAGAATGATAGGTCACAATAAGACAAACCAACCACCTGGTTTTCAACTTTTGAATAGATTATTAACAATTAAAAATCGCGGTGCGTGGTTTTGCCCCGTGCGGGTTTTTACCCCCACCTACCCTATGCTAGAAACGGTTTCTCAATTCAGCTGTAGGGTGGGGATTGCGTTACGGTCAGAACAAAAATAGTTTTTAAATTCAGCTATGCTGATTGATTTCCGCTATGGTCCTACGTGAAACTTTTTTTACGCGGTTCTTATTCATCGCATAAAAAAGGTTCTTTAAATGTGCTGCAAAAACTATTTTTATAGCTACTCAAGTTTGATGCGAATTTTTTATGCGATTTTTTGTGCGGTCCCTATTCCTCGCACAAAAACAGGTTTGACTGTACAATAAAGCATGTTGCAAAAGTTATTTTTTATAAGCTAAGTGGGAATTCTTTTTTTTTCCAAATTTATGCGATTTCTTTTAATGCGGTCCCTGTTTCCCGCACAAAAACAGGTTTGGGTGTATTTAATCAGTATTCCAAATTTTGGAGATCAATCTTAATCTTTAATTTCAAACCTTATAGTAGGCAAGATTTTTAAATTTTCAACCATGTACGATCAAAGAATAAAAGCAACAAAATTATCCTTCATTGTACCTCTAATTAAATCGGATATCCGGGGAAAAACATCCGCACAGAAAAACAAAGCGTGGAATTGAATTAAAGCAATCCCGTTTTAAACGAGATGTTGCGAGATTTCTTGCCAGGGGTCACTAGTTTAATTAAAGCGAGAAAAGGTAATCGCGAAAGCTTCAGAAAATGAGAAGAAAAAGGAGACTGATGTAGCCTTTCCAATTTCGAAATGGGAAGAAATGGTCCGATTTAACAGTTCCACTTCCTGTTCAGTGCCGTTTCAAATAGGTTTTTTTGTGATTTGAAGGAGTGATAGGTGTAATTTAGCCGAATCGGTTGACATAGAACGTGTAGGATGAGGTTCTCTAGCTTATGGAAGAAAGAAATTGATAAGATTGTCTAATCAAGACGAGAAAGAACCTTCTCGCTCATTTTATACACTCTACAAAAACAAAGATTCTGAATTTAGTGAGAAAACTTTGAGCAAGCTATCAACAAATAATGAACAGTTTAGGTGCTAAATTATTAAATCTACGAAAACAACTAACTGTTAAAAAATTAACAAAACCCGTGGCAAATTAATATCCTAATCATACTGTATAACACATTTAGAAGCAGTCATTATAATACTTTTCAATATCAAAACTAAAAAATGAAACATTTAAAATGCCTCCCATTGGACTTCTGAAGCCAATAATAATTATTTAGATTGAAGCATTCAAGTTATTTACTATTTACTTTAAACATTTGTTTATTCTGCATTTGATAATAATAATTATAACTTTGCGACTTATAAATTCTGTAATTATCCTTGAAAGTTTTCTTAAACTAAGCGCTCAAAACCCAGAATTACCCCGCTGTTAAGTAGTAGTTCATAATTAATTGTGAACTCTTATGGAATTTCTAAAAGAAAATATAAAAAATAATATCCTATTCATACTGTGAAACAACAATTTAGAAGCAGTTATTTTTTAATCCACCTCGATATTAAAACAAACTAAAAAATGAATTAAACGCTTTCCATTAGACTTCAGAAGCTAATAAGATATTTATTTTAAAGCATTCAAGTTATTTACTTCTAAGCTTAAATATTTGTTTCATTTAATATTGCATCGTAGAGTTACTGCTAATAATAATGACTAATTAGAGACAAAGTTTCTAATATCGATAGTTTTCTTAAACTAAACGAGAATTATCTGACAGCTAAGTACCAATTCATAATTAATTGTCTACACAGACTAAAGATGATAAAGGTAAGGCAATAAATGTGTATTTGTGCAGAGCTAAGAAACCGTTAGTGTGCAAATCTCTCTCATTACTGGAAAAAATATCTCCTTTCGGTTTGTTTTCACCCAGGTCATATTTTTAGCAAATGGGGCGTATGTGTTTCCATATCATTCGGGAATCGGGGTCATATTTTACGATTATGGAGTAAATATGAGTGTTGGATACATGAGCCTCGTGGATCAGGAACTAAGAAAAAATTTGAATGCTTTAGGAGTATTTTTTGTGCTATATTTTGAGAGAATAAGCAAAAAAATCTTATTGGGGATTTTTATTAGAAATTAGCAATAGTAAATATGTTATAAAGTGACAATCCCTCATTATGTTTATGCCAGAAATTTGTTAAATATGTGGAGTCCGCATCCGCTTGTCTTGATGCCCCACCACGAGAGGCGCTGCAATCCTTCTGTGAAGCGTCTGCAAAGGAGCCTCTGATTCCAATTGATAAGAAAACCCTCAACTCTTTCAGTGAGCAATGTTGGTGAAAAGCGCGCCAGCCGTAGCCGTCCATTTTCCACGATGATTTGATACGACGATTTAAGACGATTAGAAGAATTATTTGTGTGTGTATCATCGATGTTTGTGATTTGTCTTTGTACAACTGTTTCGTTATTAAATATTGTGTTTTACCTAAAGAAGATTTACTAATTTCGGCCGTCCCCACAAAATCAGAAGTGGGATAGAGATATAGAAACGATAGAAAGGATAGAGATAGAAAGCGAAATCTGCAGAAGTTAAAAGTTTTTGAACAGTATATTTTACTGAACTTAAGCAACGAACTATACAAACTTTTCATCCTAAAAACAAAAGTCTTCAGAAGAAGGTGAGTCGACAATTTCCTTTTGGCTATCGATGAGCTTCCTTAGACGAAATAATGAAGCTTAACGATATAGCATTTATAAGCACTGCACTGAAGGATGGGAAGACCAGAAATATAAAAGTACTCCATAGATTCATTTATGGATCTGAAGGAGACAGAAAAAACCGTGGAAGACTAAGAAATTTTTCTGGATTTGAATTTGATGATTCTCAATTAACTGACAAACGCAAAGACGCGGATCAAAATTTTACCTTGAATGATCTAATAACTATTTGTCACCTCTTAAATCTTTCCTTTGATGGAACTAAAACAGAAGTTCTCGACAGAATTTTGATTAACCTTTGTGATATAACTCATCTACAAAAAACAGTAGAGTCGGATGTAGAAACAGATGAGGAATATGAAGATGCAACAACAAACCCATCGTCGTCGGTGCAATGCGAAACTGTTGTTTTAAATACAAGAGAAGTACAGTGTGATATTGATGTTTCTAGTGATAAAACTGAATTTAATAATGCATGTGGTAGTAATGATGCTAATTCTGATAAATTTGAGTCAGTGCATGATGTGTCTAATCTATTGATGAATAATAGTGTAAGAACACCTATTAGTTTTACTGATATAGAAAGTCTTGTACCTTCTTTTTCTGGTAAATCCCATGAAAACATTCAATTTTGGTTAGAAAATTTTGAGAATATTGCCCAAATGTTTAATTTAACTGATTTACATAAAATAATTTTTGCTAGGAGATGCTTAAAGGGTAATGCCTTATTGTTAGTTCAAAGTGAAAATAGTTTAAACACATGGGAAAAACTAAAAAGGTTGTTAATATCAGAATTTGGTGTGTCTTGTAATTCTGCTGAATTGCACGATATGTTGAGAAAACGTAAATTAAGAGATAACGAATCTTTAGATGAATATTTCTTGCACATGAAACAGCTGTGTCATAGGGGGAAAATAGAAGATGATGCTCTAATTCAATACGTAATTGACGGAATTTCTGACCCTGTTGACAAAAAAACCATTTTGTACGGATGTACGGATCTGCAAGAATTTAAAAAGAAGCTAAAGGTTTATGAAAAGATTAGGTCAGCCAATCGATCAGAAAAAACGAAACCTAAATATCAAAAGATGCCCGAAAAAGAATATCTCGAAGGAAGAACCAAAACCACTTCTCAAAATCAAAATATACGCTGCTTCAACTGCGGGAGAGTAGGCCACAAGAGTTTCGAGTGTACAGAAAAGGCAAGAGGAGCGAAATGTTTCCGATGTAATACTTTCGGACATAAATCTACCGAATGCTCTCTTTCCGCGGGGTGCGAGAAGTCTAAACCTAAACAACCTGTCAATGAACTCAAGGCCGATGGAAATGAAAAACCTACTAAGAACGTGAGAATGAATGGCGTTCTTGTGAAATCTCTAATTGATACTGGAAGTGAAGCTACACTGATGAGTAAGAAGATTTATGACCAACTCAATTCTCAAACATTAACGGAACTTATTCCTTCGACGTCTGCTTTATTAGGATTTGGGAAATGCCATATACAACCTCTTGGATATTTTAAAAGCGAAATAGAAGTAGATGATTTAAAGTGCTCTGCTAACGTCTTTGTGGTAAATAACGAAATTATGACCTATGATGCTATAATTGGACTTGATGTGCTGCTGCAAGGTGAAACTGTAATAAATAAAAACGGTATCGTTGTTGGAAGTAAACCTCAAGCAGAAGTTAATTTATTATCCGTTTTTCCAATGAATATTGAATCCCAAGATCCCGAGATTTGTATTGGAACTGATGTTGCGAAATCTCTCCATGATGAAGTGAAAAGGATTGTCAAGGACTATAAACCCGATAAGAGTGCATCAACAGAGATAGAAATGAATATCTTAGTGAAGAATGAGGAACCAATTTATCACCAACCGAGAAGATTACCATTTTCTGAAAGGAAGATAGTCGAAAAACAAGTGGCAGATTGGCTCGAACAAGGCGTCATAGAACCTAGTAATTCGGAATATTCCAGTCCAGTCGTTATTGTCAAAAAGAAAGACGGAACACCGAGAATTTGTATTGATTATAGAAAACTAAATAAAATAATCGTTAAGGATAGATTTCCTCTCCCATTAATCGAAGATGTTTTAGATAGATTGCAAGAATCACGTGTATTCAGCGCCATAGATCTTAAAAATGGATTTTTTCACGTTGATGTAAATGAAGCTAGTAGAAGATTTACCTCATTTGTAACTCATGAAGGACAATATCAATTTTTGAAAGTACCCTTTGGTTTGTGTAATTCGCCAGCTGTCTTTCAAAGATTCATCAACACTATTTTTCGACCATTGATTAAGAAAGGAATTGTTCTCCCCTATATGGACGACATAATTATTTTGTCTGCTAACGAAGAAGAAGGAGTTGAAAGATTGAAACAAGTTCTTAATCTTGCTAGTAATTTTGGATTGGAAATAAATTTCAAGAAATCTCAATTTTTGATGAAGCGAATAGAATTCCTTGGACATGTGATAGAAGAAGGTCGTATTTCTCCATCTACATTGAAGACCAAAGCTGTGCTCAAGTTTCCGGAACCTACTAACCTGAAACAAATCCAAAGTTTTTTAGGACTTACGGGTTACTTTAGAAAGTTCATCCCTAATTATTCTATCATCGCCAAACCTCTTAGTGATATGCTGAAGAAAGACTCTAAATTTAAATTTGAAGAGGAAGAAAGATATGCATTCAATAATCTAAAGTTACTTTTGTCTCAAAAACCTGTCCTTAGTATCTACAACCCTAACTACGAAACAGAAGTCCATACGGATGCCAGCAAAGATGGATATGGAGCTATTTTGTTACAAAGATGTCCTGATGACAACAAATTCCATCCAACATATTTTATGAGTAGAAAAACGACTGATGCTGAAAAAAAGTATTCTAGTTACGAGCTTGAAGCATTAGCAATTATAGAAGCTCTAAAGAAGTTCAGAATTTATCTTTTGGGTATTCCTTTTAAAATTGTTACTGACTGTGCCGCATTTCAGAAAACTATGGACAAACGAGATCTCTCTACTCGTGTTGCAAGATGGGCACTCCTACTTGAAGAATTTAACTATTGTATTGAACATAGACCAGGCACCAAGATGTCACACGTCGATGCCTTAAGTAGATCTCCAATAGAGTCACTTTGCATCAAAGTTGAAAGTATTTTACCAAGACTCAAACAAGCCCAGGAAGAAGACAGTGAAATCAAAACGATAAAAGAACTTTTGAAGGTCTCTAATTATGATAACTTCTTTGAACGGAACGAAATAATCTACAAATTTATTGATGGAAAAAAGCTTGTAGTCTTACCTGAAAGCATGCAGATTGAAGTTATTAAAGCCGCGCATGAGGAAGGACATATGAGTGTGAAGCATACGGAGAAGCGTCTAGAAGATTCTTACTTTATCCCCAAACTAAGACAGAAAATTGAAAAGATAATTGCAAATTGCGTGCACTGTATCCTTGTGAATCACAAACGCGGGAAAAAGGAAGGTTTCCTCCATCCCCTTAGTAAAGAAGACCTACCCCTTAAAACGTATCACATAGATTTTCTAGGACCTTTGGAAAGTACCAATAAGAACTACAAACACATACTAGCCGTCATAGATGCTTTCACCAAGTTTGTGTGGATATACCCTACGAAGACAACAACATCTGCTGAAGTCATAGCTAAGTTAGAACTCCAAAAATCTGTTTTCGGAAATCCCTCACAGATAATAACAGACAGAGGAACATCGTTTACGTCCAACGAATTTGCTGACTATTGCTCGAAGGAAGGCATTCAACATCACCTAATTACTACCGGATTACCACGAGCTAACGGTCAAGTTGAAAGAATCAACCAAACTATCATAGCGGTTCTCTCAAAGTTGTCTATAGAGCATCCTGCTCAATGGTATAAATACACCCAAGAGCTACAAAAGACGATTAACTCGACCTACCATCGCAGCATAAACACTACACCTTTTGAATTACTTTTCGGTACTAAAATGAATGTTAAAGGAACTGATAAACTAAAAGAACTGATTGAAGCCGAATTTCAAGCTTACTTCGAGACCCAGAGAGAAGAACTGAGAAAGCACGCGAAACAACAGATTTTCAAAATACAAGAAGAAAACAAACGTACTTACAATTTGAGAAGAAAGAAACCAGAAACATATGCTGTATCTGATTTAGTCGCTATAAAACGAACTCAATTTGGACCTCATCTGAAATTTAAAACAAAGTATCTTGGACCATATAAAGTTTCGAAAATAAAGCCAAATAACACGTATGAAGTCACCAAAGAAGGACAACACGAAGGACCGAATAAAACAAGCACGTGTGCAGAATATATGAAAAAGTGGACTTCAAACCTTAACTTTCTGTGTTAAGTACGAGTCAAGATATTTCCCGATTGTGAAACTTCCTCGATTTTGACTTTTTCCCCGATTTGGACTTATAATTTTATTTTCCGAAATTTCAAGAAGACGACAATGAAGATGAAAGAAGAAGACGACAATGAAGATGAAAGAAAAAGAAGACGCCAATGAAGATGAAAGAAAAAGAAGACGACAGCGAAGATGAAAGGAAAAGAAGACGTGGACGAAGAGAAGACGATGATGAAGAAGATGTGGACGAAGTGAAGACGATGATGAAGAAGACGTGGACAAAGAGAAGATGATGATGAAGAGATGAGAAGATGAAGACGTGAATGATGAAGAAGATGAAGATGACGGAGCTGATACTGAAGAAGCCTGATGATGACGATGCGCTTAGATGATGACTAAAAATGTTTTGTTATTTTATAAAAGAATGTTTACTGCTTTATTTCTTTTTTTTAGATTTTTCCAAATGACGGACGGTGAGGGCACCTGTTGGGTCGGATGGCCAGTTGTGGAGTCCGCATCCGCTTGTCTTGATGCCCCACCACGAGAGGCGCTGCAATCCTTCTGTGAAGCGTCTGCAAAGGAGCCTCTGATTCCAATTGATAAGAAAACCCTCAACTCTTTCAGTGAGCAATGTTGGTGAAAAGCGCGCCAGCCGTAGCCGTCCATTTTCCACGACGATTTAAGACGATTAGAAGAATTATTTGTGTGTGTATCATCGATGTTTGTGATTTGTCTTTGTACAACTGTTTCGTTATTAAATATTGTGTTTTACCTAAAGAAGATTTACTAATTTCGGCCGTCCCCACAAATATAATGTAACCAATGACCTTAGTAATATATATGTTACGGGTGATGTGATAAATCGGCCATTATTAATAATGCCGGAAATGGAAGAGAGCATTGTGATAAATTCAATGGCATTTATCAATGAAATTTATCACTTATCACCGAAATTTATCACTTTATCCACTCTGGGCATTATTAATTATGCCTAATTAATCACTTTGCCCGTAACATATAGATATTGGGTAGTGGTCCACTGCTTTTCTTTTTAGATAGGATTTAAAAAGTATGAATGGGAGTAAATTATAAATATATGATCACCTGTAATGTATAAAACGTGATTTTTTTTCTTTTCTGAAAGATCAGTGTTAAAATGGCATATAAATGATTTTTTCAAAACCTGATTATTTTTATAGGATTTTGAATGATTTTGACGTTTGTCTCGCTTCTTCAAATGGAAGTGTCTAGAGTCTAGACCAATGTAGTCAAAAATCAAATAGGTCTACAATATCATGGATCTAATTATTAAAAAGTTGTCGAACAAAAAAGTGACTAACTTCTTAGAAAAGCCATTTTTAACTATTCCGTTCATACATATGCTAATTATAAGGAGTAAAGAAAACACTCGTAAAGTAATAAAGTTTTTTCTAAAACTCTGACTTCTTTACGCTTGATTAAATTCTCAAAGGAATCAGTTTAGTACTGTTAAGTGGGTTTTTTTTGTGATCTTTACTTCACTGTGGGAGGAAAACTCAAAAAGAGATACACGCGCGCGCTTTTTATGAAATAAAGTCTTCAATTAATTAACTAAAGTGTAGACTTATTTTTACGTTGATTTTTTATATTTTTTATACCTTTTTAACAACTTACTAGATAGCAAAATAATAAATTAATGGATTTTTAATGGTTTTAAAATAACCTATTTTGGGAAAGGTAATATTTCAACATGTTGGAATTCCCAGATTACATGATTTATAAATAAAGATTTCCTAGTAATTCAAGAAAAACTTATAAAGCGAATACTTGTCTCTAAGTCATGAAAATGATAATTATACATTAATTAAATTTTACTTCAATGCTATAGCATTTTCTATTTCAATCCTTTCAATACCGTGGGGCATATGCTATCCCATTAATAAATTTAAACATTATAGTTTGTAACATCATTGCTGTCGTTGAAACGTAGTTATGGGATCGCTTATGCGTCTCTTTTAGACCTTCAGACAGCAAAGTTATTTCATCGTAATAATCATTCAGATGAGAAATAACTGTACCAGGTAAAAAAGCGCTCTAAACTGACTATCTTGCCATATTAAAAGGGTTAAAATCTTTTTTTCTATTTCTAATTGATAAAGAATGCCTATTTTCTTTTTTATTCTTTCTCACATTTCATTTTATTTTCTTTAAATAATAAATGATTCAACAAATCAAGTAACCGGAATGCCTCAATTTCAACCATTAGCTCTAAATTTCCCTCAAACTGAAGCTGGATAAATTTTCAAGTTGCGACGCTACTGCTTATTCAATAAACATTTCCTTTCGGATTACGTGAAAAGAGACCTGACAGCTACATTCCGGAATCCAATCCCAGAATATTCAATCCAATCAAATACTTTCCAGAAAAGGGACTCACAATCCCAACAAAAAACATGAAAACCCCTGTAACTTCTGTATCCTTCCATACCAAACACCCAAAGCAAACATCGAATAAAACAGGACTCCGAGAGTAGTGTAGAAATGGGGGTTCTGCGACATTGCGACTCTGCACCTCCTGCGCCGGCGGCGGCTCTCCGGCTCCCTTCCCAATCTACTAGTTTGGGGCTCCCTTCCCAATCTACTAGATTGCGGAGTGTCTGGGCCGATACTTTGCGGCTCCCTGAGTAGAGGGGAGGCTAATTATGAAGATTAATTAGTAATTAACAGAAGGCATGTAGATACTTTGCGGATATGTCTGGACAGGTACTTTGGGGCTCCTGCCCATTCTACTAAATTGCGGATACCTGCCCATTCTACTAAATTGCGGATACCTGCCCATTCTACTAAATTGCGGATACCTGCGCATTCTACTAAATTGCGTCTCTACCACTAAATTAATTGGGGATCTACCACTAAATTGGGCAAAATTTGAAGGTACTTTACAACTCCACCGCTATATTGGGGCTTTACCGCTATGACACAGCAGGAAGTTATTTTTCTATTAACAGTTACTATTAAAGTTATTTACTATTAACAAACTGTAACTGCTGTTTAACTGTAATATGGATGAAATTAGCAAATTGAAGCTCTTCCACTATATTGGGGATCTAAAACACATGCAACAAAAAAAGCTAAATTGCGACTTTCTAAATTATTTTCAGATACTATTAATTGATAGTTATTAACAGTTAAAGTTATTTTACATAAAATTATAAGGTTAATGAATAAACTAACCGCAGTAATATATCAACTATTAAATGCCCATACCGGAATTAAAGACCAAGACAATCTCACAAACTCAAATGTAGACTGCACTACTCGCATGTCATTGACACTCCCTTAACAATGCACGGCGGACCGCCCCCTAACCTTTCACAGAGCAATATGTGTGGTGATAACGGGGCGGCAATCATTGGGGTTGATAGTGATTGCATCTTTTCCCGCAATACCAAGGAGATGATTTTCCATAGATATATATTTTTTCGTTACAATCATTTCTATTTCGTTAAATTTAGAGTTTATTATTCACTTTAATTACAGATTGGCTCAAAATGCATATCCTATCACAATCTTTATCTTTAAAAATACCATAATCTTTTCGCCTGAAAGGAAAGGATACTTTGAAAAATTAGAATGATCGACAATTTTCAGACCACTTGACATATAATACGTTACCCTATGGGTGAAATTATTTTACAGCTTCGATTAAAAATTACTAATTATGCGCCTATTGGATAAGATTTTAAATATTTTAAGCAACATTTTAAATAAAATTTATGAGTTCTGTTCGAGAAGTTGATTTTTCTCATAGAATGTTAGAAACATTCAAGTTAAAAAGGATGAATCCATTAATTTTCACTTTGATTCAATTAAAGATATTACTTATTTTATTCACAAAGAAGCTTTTTCTAGTTTAAACATGAGAATATGTCATTAATCACCTAAACAAAAACTATTCCAATGCACTTTTTTTCTGAAAGCATTGTTGATTGAGATAATTTTTATAACAAAATTGTTTTAAATATACGAGTTTCCCAACAGTTGAAGAAATTTCCATCGTTATAACCTTTTCTTTAAAGTATGCTATAATGCTGCCACTACATACATTAATTTTTACTAATAATTTTCTATATTTTTTTATTTGCAAAGATGTTCCCATTTGTATTTCTTTTTCATATTAACTCAAATTTTTTTCTTTTTAAAAGAATTTTTATCATAACTTTGATTTTTTCATGATAAAGTATGAAATTTTCTTTTATGAAAACGACAGAAACAAGACAAATTTTTCATTTTAAAACATTTTTATTATTTTCATGAATAAATAATGTTCCTTACAGATTTGAGACCACCACAAGGCAACCTTAAATCTTCACCAGATCTACAAAGCTACTCGTTTCATCTTAATGGTTGATATTTGGCCATACTCAGCTCAAAGTGCTCAATTTTTTCAAGAGACCACCCTGAGCCACGCTGAACAAATTCATCAAATGCCATTCTGATTTTAGCAAAAGCTTCTTGAATGTGACTCTCTAATCACTCACTAATTCCAACAAAACGTCACTTCTAAAGTAAGGAGTTGCATGCTCTTCCTCACCATTCTCATTAAAGCGTACAAGAGTAGCTTTTACAACTCCATACCATTTAATTGCACCCATTGCATGCAGTTCTTCATTTAATTTTGACTGTAGGTGCGGGGCTACTTCTTCAAAGAAGAGGATGAAATCCCTTTTCATTTCTTCTAAAGGCTCGAAATAAACATTAGCAAATGTATTTAGCGCCCTTTCTTCCCTTTTGACTCGTTTCGAACTCTCCGCTGCAATAGGTAATACTCCTCGCGCTTTGGTCAAAGCACTTGCAGAGTGACTCTCCCTTAGATGTTGTTGCTTTGTTTTAACAGAGGCAAAGGAACGATCACACAATTCACAATTAAACTCCCCACTATTATGTTTTAACATATGAATAGTATAGTAGTGCTGTCTTTGAAAGGATCTATCACAAATTTCACATTTAAAGTATTTTTCTTGAGAATGTGTTCTCTTATGTCTTTTTAAGGCATCATTTCGGGTGAAAGTTTTGTAACAAATTTCACAAATGAATTTTTTCTCCTGATGTGTTAGCATATGCTTATCATAGTATTTTCTTTGGAAGGATCTGTCACAAATTTCACATTTAAAATAATTTTCTTGTGAGTGAATCTTCAAATGTCTTTTTAAATATTTATCCCGGGTGAAAGTTTTGTTACAAATTTCACAATTGAATTTTTTCTCATGATGTTTTAGCATATGCTTATCATAGTATTTTCTTTGGAATGATCTATCACAAACATCACATTTGAAGTAGTTTTCTTGAGAATGGATTCCCAAATGCCTTTTTAAGTCATCCTTTCGGGTAAAAGGTCTACCACAAATTTCACAGGCAAACGATTTTTCTCCACTATGAATTTTCAAATGTTTAACAAGAGAGTTTTTCCATGCAAAAGATTTTGAACATATAGGACAAACCTACAAAAATAATTGAAATTAACCTTTATACTGTCACCTATCATAAAAGATACCACCAAAGTAAAAGTGCACTTACCAAGCGTTGGCTACGCACATGCATGCCAGGAGATGCAACCATTCTTTCATCAACATGTTGAATGAAAGTACCAGGCTCCTCAATTTTATTGAAAGTAATAGCCTCACCACAAGGATAGTTAGACTCTGATTCATTCCCATTCGGCACACAGCTCCATTTTTGAGGTGAAATATCAAAATCAGCTAACTAAAAAGGAGCAATATTAAAATATATAATTGATTTAGTAAGAAAATGAACTGATTATACCTCTATCAAGCCTTCATCAAGCCTAAACCTTAAAGAAAAGTTTAAAAAATATTCAAAAAGACTTGTACATACTTTTATATTATCAAAATCCATCGAGGAAGCACTAGATTCTTGTTGACTCATTTTTGAAAATTAGAGATGAATGCTCAAACGAACAAAAATATGAGAAACAAATAGCGTTAAATAATTAGAAGTTTGCAGATCACAGGGGAAGTCCTCACAAATAAAGAAGTAATGAAAGTATCCACACCTTTGCGGCTCATTATATACCAGTTGGAATAATCGCCAAAGTCGTCAAATAGTATCGCCAAATCATTAAACATTCTAAAAAAGTCGCCAAATAGTATCGCCAAATCATTAAATATTCTCAAAAAATCGCCAAATATTGTTACCAAGTCCCCAAATAATGACGCAATAATGATGAGGTCACGTGATTATCTATTATCATATGTTTACTCTGATTGGTTGATAAGTTATCAACTATTCACACACACTAGAAAAATTTTACAAGAAATGAAAGCTTATACACTAAAAAACTAAAATCTTTGTTAAAAATAAAAACTTAACTGAAAATTTTGTTAAAAATTAAGACAAATGCAGAAAAATAAATTAATACTTAGTTAAAAATAAAAACGAACACGGGAAAAACTTTACAAGAAATGAAAACTTATGCACTGAAAAACTAAAATCTTTGTTAAAAATAAAAACTTAACTGAAAATTTTTTTAAAAATAAAAACTTAACTGAAAATTTTATTAAAAATAAAAACTTAACTGAAAATTTTGTTAAAAATAAAATCTTAACTGAAAATTTTGTTAAAAATTAAGACATGCAGAAAAAAAAAAATTTTGTTAAAAATAAAATCTTAACTGAAAATTTTGTTAAAAATTAAGACATGCAGAAAAAAAAAACTTAATACTTTGTTTGAAATGAACTAGAAAACGAAAAATTTTACAAGAAATGAAAACTTATACACTGAAAAACTAAAATATTTGTTAAAAATAAAAACTTAACTGAAAATTTTGTTAAAAATTAAGACAAATGCTGAAAAATAACTCATTACTTTGCTAAAAGTAAAAATGAACACAGAAAAAACTTTACAAGAAATGAAAACTTATACACTGAAAAACTAGTCTTTGTTAAATATAAAAACTTATACACTACGAAACTGAAAACTTTGTTTGAAATGAACTAGAAAACGAAAAACTTTACAAGAAATGAAAACTTATACACTAAAAAAACTAAAATCTTTGTTAAAAATAAAAACTTAACTGAAAATTTTGTTAAAAATTAAGACAAATGCAGAAAATAACTTAATACTTTGTTAAATGTAAAAACTTAAAAGCTACAAAACTGAAATATTCGTTTAAAATAAATAAAAACTTACAAGAAATAAAAAGTTACGCTAAAAACTTTACCAAAAAGAAATTATTACGAAAAACTTTAACAGAAAGAAAAACTTAAAAACTATAAAACTAAATACTTTGTTGAAAATAAAAAAAAAATTTGAAAAAATTTTACAAGAAATAAAAAGTTACACTAAAAACTTTATCAAAAAGAAATACTTCGTGTGAAAAATAAATAAAAACTTTGAAAAAAATTTTACAAGAAATAAAAAATTACACTTAAAACTCTACCAAAAAGAAATTATTACGAAAAACTTTAACAGAAAGAAAACCTTAAAAACTATAAAACTAAAAACTTTGTTAAAAAATAAAGGCAAATGCAGAAAATAACTTAATACTTTGTTAAATATTAAAACTTAGAAACTATGAAACGAAAAACTTTACCATAAATAAAAACTTATACACTACAAAACTAAAATATTTGTTAAAAATAAAATAAAAACTTAAAAAAATTTTACAAGAAATAAAAATTTACACTAAAAACTTTACCAAAAAGAAATTATTACGAAAAACTTTAACAAAAAGAAAAACCTAAAAACTAAAAACTTTGTTAAAAATCAAGACAAACGCAGTAAAATAACTTAATACTTTGTTCAGTATAAAAACTTAGAACCTATAAAACTAAAAACTTTGCTAAAAATAAAAACTTTAGGAAAACTTTGTTAAAAATAAAGAAACCAATACAGAAAATTATAAAAAATAAATAAAAACTTCGAAAAAATATTACAAGAAATAAAAAATAACACTAAAAACTTTATCAAAAAAAAAGAGATACTTACAAATTATAAAACTAAAAACTTTGTTAAAAATAATATAAAGTTGAAAAGTTACACTAAAAAACTAAAAACTTTATCAAAAAGAAATACTTCTTGTTAAAAAAAATACTTTGAAAAATATATTTGTACAAGAAATATACTAAAAACTTTACCAATGTCCATTAGGGTGTCCCGTTGGTCTATGGGAAAAAAATTTTTTTGAGCTACACTAACGGAAGAGGTATCAAAAGTTGCGTAATTTCACACAGATTATGAAAATAGTAAAAAAAATAAAATTGCATGTCATCTTTGGGGTTCTACCTCACCTTGAAGTTTTCTAAATTTTTAGTTTTTCAGACCTATATACCGTATGCCTAAATTAATAAAATATTCAAGTTCAAAGGGAATTTTATTACAGAAGTAAACGAAACATGACTTTGAAAAAACATAATAAACAAAATAGATCTTATATAAAATATTCAAACTTAAATTTTAAATTTATTCTTGTGTCCGAAATTTGGCATTTCTGCTCGAGATTGTAGCCGTGTTCTGATGAAGCCATCCCTGGAACTAACACAAGGAAAGTTAACTATGTCCAAGCTCTTACACTTTGCTATAGTTTGAAGGTCCTCATTTGAAATATGTATAAGGACCGGTGGAGATGTAATCTGAAACTCGCCCCATTCGATTATTTCAGAGTAATCCGTTGCAGAGAAGTTAATTTTTGGATGCTTAAAAATCCTACAGTTAATGTTCCTTTCAGCTTCTCTAGCCTTTATAATTCTTCGGAAAGCTAGCTCCCGGATAATCTCTTTCATCACACAACATACTGATAAGTAAGTTTTCAGGGTGTGCAAAGAAAGCGTTTCTTTGTTCAACAGAATTCACAACACATCTCAAATTTTTTGGTAAAAATCGAGAGTACGTTACTAACTGAAAAATGTGCTTGGCTCCATCCTTAAAAGAGGCATTTTGATTTTTAAGAAACCAAATTGGAGCGTATACTTTAACCACGTAGTTAACTAGCAATTTCAAATTTTCAGATGGATTGAGAGTGCTTACGTAAAGTCTGAGAATACGGTTTGCAGAAGTCAGCCATCTGGAGTGGTCCATTTTTCCAGGTTGACGATTAGCCAGCTCAGGAGAACACAAACCAATCGAGACAGCTTGACATATCTCATAGAGATATTTCTGATCCGTACTTAGTTCTTTGACCAAATTTTTAGGCAAGTCAGGCAAATTATCAGAGACAGTACAAAAAGATACAATGGTTTTGAATTCACATAGAGCTAATTATTTTCCAATAGGTCTAGAATATTCAGTAGGACCAGAAGTGCGACCATCTAAGGTCAAGAATAAGTGACGAAGGGGTAACTCGTTGGTATGAAGACACACACCATTGTAACGGTCTTTCAAAATGCTTCTCTAAATATTGAATCACACCACCTTTCCAACCAGTGTTAGTTGCCGTTCCATCACATCCAACACAAATCACGTCATTTAAATCCAAACCTTGATCCTCTAGATAAGTTGTGATGGAATTACAAATTTCCTTTTCAGTGCCTCGATTTGGCGATATGTGTCCCAAATAAAATGATCCAGGTTCAGCTAAAATTGAAATGTGCTCTTGTAGAACTTTGCGATGGTAACGATCCCCTATTTTCTCATTTATCATGGTTCTGTCTTTTCTTCCGTCAAAGTAAATGCTTTTTGGTACAAAACCTTCAACCTCTTTTGATGCTTCTTCTCGGGTTTTCGATACTGCTCTGTGTATTTTGTTTTTATAAATCACTAAAGTCATATCATCTTCTGATACTAAACCAATGTCGGCTAAAACTGCAGAAGCAACAGCAGCAGCAGATCGGGTTGATAATTCGTATCTATCACAAACCTTAGCGTCAAAGTATTCCGACTCACTTTAGAAGTGGATGGTGTATCTGTCGAAGACTTGATTTTCGGGGATTCCTCGGTAATAGGATGCGTTTCAGGTGGAAATGAATGCACTGAATCTTCATCACAATTTTCTAAGACACAATTGGTATTTGAGGTAGAACACAATTTTTTTGATGCTCTTACCGACTCTTCAATTTTTCTCTGCTGTCGTTTCATCAATCTAGCTGTTTCTTTCTTATAAACGCCGCTTATAACCATTTTCCTGTCATTTCTTTGATCCAACAAAAAACTTCTCTCATTGATAGGAACTTCCTTGGGTTTCAAACACGAACAGGATTCAAATGAACTGCATTTACAATCAGCGGCGTCAAATAGCTTCTCAGATGACTCTAAAAAACACCCCAGGTTGTTTTGAAAAATAACATTTCGTTTGTTTTGAGGGTATCTTTTCAAACTGGGGTAATTTTTGAAATAGTATTTCAGTAATTGAATAACTCGTTGTTTAGTTACGATTGGAATGGAAGCTTTTGTCCAAATATTGTTGATCTCTTCAGAAACAATTGCAAATACATCGTAATTTTAAATACATAGTTGCATGAATTGGGAGGATCCTGTCCATTATTCTTCCATTTCAGGTCGCTCTTGACATATAAAATGCATTTAATGACGTCTCTTATAGTTGGTAGCTGTCTATCGTCAAGTTGTTTATATGGTCCCAATATAGAACAAGTAGTATCACTACGCCTTGAACTCATTTTGCAAATCACAACTGCACTTTAAAACAGTACTTTTAAAGCATAAAAATAACTTTTGCTACGAAGAAAACACTCGTAAGTTAAGTTCTCAAAACAAGTTGAAACTTGATGGAATTAAAAGGTTGAAAAGTTACGTGCAAATTCAAACTTGCCATGCCTCCTATGCTATGCCCCACGCCTCCTTCCCTTTCATGGATGGAGAAAGTGTCCTAAGGGGTAATTTTCTAAAGTTCAAGCAATTCTAGCTCTGATATAAATGCTGAAGAAAAGAACGCCTTCAAATCAATCCGTTTAAACGAAAAAAAAAACCAGTCGCTTTTTTTCTGAAATCAAAGCAGGCCTAAAGTACGCGCCATAGAGGTATGTGCAGAAGTGCAGATGGCTTGTGCAGAATGCACGGGCAGATAAGCAAATATTTTCACGAATGAAAACAGACAGTATGCATTACATATAAAGAATATTTCTTAAAGTTCAGATTAGGAGCAGAAATTAGGAATAGAGCGAATAATCTCCATAAAAAAGGGTAATTTCTAAAACTTTAACGAAAGGTAGAGCCCTGAAGATATAGTTTAATTTAGTTTTTAAGGATATTTTTGTAATCTACAATCAATTACGCAAATTTTGAGAGGTCTTCCGTTAACGAAAGCCGAAAAAAATTTTTTCGGGACACCCTAATGTCCATACTTTGTTAAAATTAGAAGACATATAGATTCACGTCCCCCTTTCATTGGGACCCTTTTTTAATTATTATGTAAAACGTGGGCTGAAAAATTTAAAAGTACTATTTTTAAATTTCCTTCATTAAGAAGGAGATTTCAGCCCACCGAGTTTTCATAATAAAAAAAAGGGTCTCAACGAAAGGGGGACGTGAATCTATATGTCTTCTAATTTTAACAAAGTATGGACATTGGTAAAGTTTTTAGTATATTTCTTGTACAAATATATTTTTCAAAGTATTTTTTTAACAAGAAGTATTTCTTTTTGATAAAGTTTTTAGTTTTTTAGTGTAACTTTTCAACTTTATTTTATTTTTAACAAAGTTTTTAGTTTTATAATTTGTAAGTATCTCTTTTTTTGATAAAGTTTTTAGTGTTATTTTTTATTTCTTGTAATATTTTTTCGAAGTTTTTATTTATTTTTTATAATTTTCTGTATTGGTTTCTTTATTTTTAACAAAGTTTTCCTAAAGTTTTTATTTTTAGCAAAGTTTTTAGTTTTATAGGTTCTAAGTTTTTATACTGAACAAAGTATTAAGTTATTTTACTGCGTTTGTCTTGATTTTTAACAAAGTTTTTAGTTTTTAGGTTTTTCTTTTTGTTAAAGTTTTTCGTAATAATTTCTTTTTGGTAAAGTTTTTAGTGTAAATTTTTATTTCTTGTAAAATTTTTTTAAGTTTTTATTTTATTTTTAACAAATATTTTAGTTTTGTAGTGTATAAGTTTTTATTTATGGTAAAGTTTTTCGTTTCATAGTTTCTAAGTTTTAATATTTAACAAAGTATTAAGTTATTTTCTGCATTTGCCTTTATTTTTTAGTTTTATAGTTTTTAAGGTTTTCTTTCTGTTAAAGTTTTTCGTAATAATTTCTTTTTGGTAGAGTTTTAAGTGTAATTTTTTATTTCTTGTAAAATTTTTTTCAAAGTTTTTATTTATTTTTCACACGAAGTATTTCTTTTTGATAAAGTTTTTAGTGTAACTTTTTATTTCTTGTAAAATTTTTTCAAATTTTTTTTTATTTTCAACAAAGTATTTAGTTTTATAGTTTTTAAGTTTTTCTTTCTGTTAAAGTTTTTCGTAATAATTTCTTTTTGGTAAAGTTTTTAGCGTAACTTTTTATTTCTTGTAAAATTTCTTGTAAGTTTTTATTTATTTTAAACAAATATTTCAGTTTTGTAGCTTTTAAGTTTTTACATTTAACAAAGTATTAAGTTATTTTCTGCATTTGTCTTAATTTTTAACAAAATTTTCAGTTAAGTTTTTATTTTTAACAAAGATTTTAGTTTTTTTAGTGTATAAGTTTTCATTTCTTGTAAAGTTTTTCGTTTTCTAGTTCATTTCAAACAAAGTTTTCAGTTTCGTAGTGTATAAGTTTTTATATTTAACAAAGACTAGTTTTTCAGTGTATAAGTTTTCATTTCTTGTAAAGTTTTTTCTGTGTTCATTTTTACTTTTAGCAAAGTAATGAGTTATTTTTCAGCATTTGTCTTAATTTTTAACAAAATTTTCAGTTAAGTTTTTATTTTTAACAAATATTTTAGTTTTTCAGTGTATAAGTTTTCATTTCTTGTAAAATTTTTCGTTTTCTAGTTCATTTCAAACAAAGTATTAAGTTTTTTTTTTCTGCATGTCTTAATTTTTAACAAAATTTTCAGTTAAGATTTTATTTTTAACAAAATTTTTTTTTTTCTGCATGTCTTAATTTTTAACAAAATTTTCAGTTAAGATTTTATTTTTAACAAAATTTTCAGTTAAGTTTTTATTTTTAATAAAATTTTCAGTTAAGTTTTTATTTTTAATAAAATTTTCAGTTAAGTTTTTATTTTTAAAAAAATTTTCAGTTAAGTTTTTATTTTTAACAAAGATTTTAGTTTTTCAGTGCATAAGTTTTCATTTCTTGTAAAGTTTTTCCCGTGTTCGTTTTTATTTTTAACTAAGTATTAATTTATTTTTCTGCATTTGTCTTAATTTTTAACAAAATTTTCAGTTAAGTTTTTATTTTTAACAAAGATTTTAGTTTTTTAGTGTATAAGCTTTCATTTCTTGTAAAATTTTTCTAGTGTGTGTGAATAGTTGATAACTTATCAACCAATCAGAGTAAACATATGATAATAGATAATCACGTGACCTCATCATTATTGCGTCATTATTTGGGGACTTGGTAACAATATTTGGCGATTTTTTGAGAATATTTAATGATTTGGCGATACTATTTGGCGACTTTTTTAGAATGTTTAATGATTTGGCGATACTATTTGACGACTTTGGCGATTATTCCAACTGGTATATAATGAGCCGCAAAGGTGTGGATACTTTCATTACTTCTTTATTTGTGAGGACTTCCCCTGTGATCTGCAAACTTCTAATTATTTAACGCTATTTGTTTCTCATATTTTTGTTCGTTTGAGCATTCATCTCTAATTTTCAAAAATGAGTCAACAAGAATCTAGTGCTTCCTCGATGGATTTTGATAATATAAAAGTATGTACAAGTCTTTTTGAATATTTTTTAAACTTTTCTTTAAGGTTTAGGCTTGATGAAGGCTTGATAGAGGTATAATCAGTTCATTTTCTTACTAAATCAATTATATATTTTAATATTGCTCCTTTTTAGTTAGCTGATTTTGATATTTCACCTCAAAAATGGAGCTGTGTGCCGAATGGGAATGAATCAGAGTCTAACTATCCTTGTGGTGAGGCTATTACTTTCAATAAAATTGAGGAGCCTGGTACTTTCATTCAACATGTTGATGAAAGAATGGTTGCATCTCCTGGCATGCATGTGCGTAGCCAACGCTTGGTAAGTGCACTTTTACTTTGGTGGTATCTTTTATGATAGGTGACAGTATAAAGGTTAATTTCAATTATTTTTGTAGGTTTGTCCTATATGTTCAAAATCTTTTGCATGGAAAAACTCTCTTGTTAAACATTTGAAAATTCATAGTGGAGAAAAATCGTTTGCCTGTGAAATTTGTGGTAGACCTTTTACCCGAAAGGATGACTTAAAAAGGCATTTGGGAATCCATTCTCAAGAAAACTACTTCAAATGTGATGTTTGTGATAGATCATTCCAAAGAAAATACTATGATAAGCATATGCTAAAACATCATGAGAAAAAATTCAATTGTGAAATTTGTAACAAAACTTTCACCCGGGATAAATATTTAAAAAGACATTTGAAGATTCACTCACAAGAAAATTATTTTAAATGTGAAATTTGTGACAGATCCTTCCAAAGAAAATACTATGATAAGCATATGCTAACACATCAGGAGAAAAAATTCATTTGTGAAATTTGTTACAAAACTTTCACCCGAAATGATGCCTTAAAAAGACATAAGAGAACACATTCTCAAGAAAAATACTTTAAATGTGAAATTTGTGATAGATCCTTTCAAAGACAGCACTACTATACTATTCATATGTTAAAACATAATAGTGGGGAGTTTAATTGTGAATTGTGTGATCGTTCCTTTGCCTCTGTTAAAACAAAGCAACAACATCTAAGGGAGAGTCACTCTGCAAGTGCTTTGACCAAAGCGCGAGGAGTATTACCTATTGCAGCGGAGAGTTCGAAACGAGTCAAAAGGGAAGAAAGGGCGCTAAATACATTTGCTAATGTTTATTTCGAGCCTTTAGAAGAAATGAAAAGGGATTTCATCCTCTTCTTTGAAGAAGTAGCCCCGCACCTACAGTCAAAATTAAATGAAGAACTGCATGCAATGGGTGCAATTAAATGGTATGGAGTTGTAAAAGCTACTCTTGTACGCTTTAATGAGAATGGTGAGGAAGAGCATGCAACTCCTTACTTTAGAAGTGACGTTTTGTTGGAATTAGTGAGTGATACTATAGAGAGTCACATTCAAGAAGCTTTTGCTAAAATCAGAATGGCATTTGATGAATTTGTTCAGCGTGGCTCAGGGTGGTCTCTTGAAAAAATTGAGCACTTTGAGCTGAGTATGGCCAAATATCAACCATTAAGATGAAACGAGTAGCTTTGTAGATCTGGTGAAGATTTAAGGTTGCCTTGTGGTGGTCTCAAATCTGTAAGGAACATTATTTATTCATGAAAATAATAAAAATGTTTTAAAATGAAAAATTTGTCTTGTTTCTGTCGTTTTCATAAAAGAAAATTTCATACTTTATCATGAAAAAATCAAAGTTATGATAAAAATTCTTTTAAAAAGAAAAAAATTTGAGTTAATATGAAAAAGAAATACAAATGGGAACATCTTTGCAAATAAAAAAATATAGAAAATTATTAGTAAAAATTAATGTATGTAGTGGCAGCATTATAGCATACTTTAAAGAAAAGGTTATAACGATGGAAATTTCTTCAACTGTTGGGAAACTCGTATATTTAAAACAATTTTGTTATAAAAATTATCTCAATCAACAATGCTTTCAGAAAAAAAGTGCATTGGAATAGTTTTTGTTTAGGTGATTAATGACATATTCTCATGTTTAAACTAGAAAAAGCTTCTTTGTGAATAAAATAAGTAATATCTTTAATTGAATCAAAGTGAAAATTAATGGATTCATCCTTTTTAACTTGAATGTTTCTAACATTCTATGAGAAAAATCAACTTCTCGAACAGAACTCATAAATTTTATTTAAAATGTTGCTTAAAATATTTAAAATCTTATCCAATAGGCGCATAATTAGTAATTTTTAATCGAAGTTGTAAAATAATTTCACCCATAGGGTAACGTATTATATGTCAAGTGGTCTGAAAATTGTCGATCATTCTAATTTTTCAAAGTATCCTTTCCTTTCAGGCGAAAAGATTATGGTATTTTTAAAGATAAAGATTGTGATAGGATATGCATTTTGAGCCAATCTGTAATTAAAGTGAATAATAAACTCTAAATTTAACGAAATAGAAATGATTGTAACGAAAAAATATATATCTATGGAAAATCATCTCCTTGGTATTGCGGGAAAAGATGCAATCACTATCAACCCCAATGATTGCCGCCCCGTTATCACCACACATATTGCTCTGTGAAAGGTTAGGGGGCGGTCCGCCGTGCATTGTTAAGGGAGTGTCAATGACATGCGAGTAGTGCAGTCTACATTTGAGTTTGTGAGATTGTCTTGGTCTTTAATTCCGGTATGGGCATTTAATAGTTGATATATTACTGCGGTTAGTTTATTCATTAACCTTATAATTTTATGTAAAATAACTTTAACTGTTAATAACTATCAATTAATAGTATCTGAAAATAATTTAGAAAGTCGCAATTTAGCTTTTTTTGTTGCATGTGTTTTAGATCCCCAATATAGTGGAAGAGCTTCAATTTGCTAATTTCATCCATATTACAGTTAAACAGCAGTTACAGTTTGTTAATAGTAAATAACTTTAATAGTAACTGTTAATAGAAAAATAACTTCCTGCTGTGTCATAGCGGTAAAGCCCCAATATAGCGGTGGAGTTGTAAAGTACCTTCAAATTTTGCCCAATTTAGTGGTAGATCCCCAATTAATTTAGTGGTAGAGACGCAATTTAGTAGAATGCGCAGGTATCCGCAATTTAGTAGAATGGGCAGGTATCCGCAATTTAGTAGAATGGGCAGGTATCCGCAATTTAGTAGAATGGGCAGGAGCCCCAAAGTACCTGTCCAGACATATCCGCAAAGTATCTACATGCCTTCTGTTAATTACTAATTAATCTTCATAATTAGCCTCCCCTCTACTCAGGGAGCCGCAAAGTATCGGCCCAGACACTCCGCAATCTAGTAGATTGGGAAGGGAGCCCCAAACTAGTAGATTGGGAAGGGAGCCGGAGAGCCGCCGCCGGCGCAGGAGGTGCAGAGTCGCAATGTCGCAGAACCCCCATTTCTACACTACTTCCGAGGTTAGCTTAAGCTTCTGGAATACATTGAACCCAACAGAAGGCTCCAAGGCCTGTTGAATCATTGATCACTGATTATGTTCCTCGTGTCATGCTTTGGAAGCAGTGTCACTATTCGGGAAGGTAATGCCTTGCAATGATGCATCATGGCGAAAAAATGGACACAGGAAAAACATGATTTTGCTTCTGAAGGGGTTGGGACGCTGCAACAGCAGGGCTTTCTGGGTATTATTTATTAAATGGGCCTGTTATTTTCCATGGTAACTGGACATGGCTTTCTGTTTGACAGGAAGTTCAGGGCTTTATTCAGAATACGAAACAATTATCGAAAAAATATAAGTTTATTCAAAAAATATTGTACAGTTAAAAAAGTTGATGCACTTATTCTTTTTTTTAAACTTTAGAAATTTCAGTTCTGAAACTAGCATGTTCCTGTGATATGATTCCCCTGCTTGGCCTTTAAATAGGTTGCAGTATCTCAAATAAATAAATAAATATTATTTCGTTACCACCACACCAAAAACGCGAATCTGCATTTGTAATAAGGTAAAATCTTAGAAGTGGGTTCGGGGTTCGGGTTGGCACCTCTGAACGAATTTTTTGTAGCCAACTTAACTTTGATACTTAGGGGCACATTGGCGCTACTACTTCGCTTGGCGAGTGAACTCACTTCTAGACTTGAGCCCGTAATTAATAGAAGATTCGCGTGTTTTTGGCGTGATGGTAACGATGTCTTTAACAAAAGGAAAAAAATCGTATATATTTACAATAATAATAATTCGCTAGAACTAACCATTACTTTAGCCGATGAGGTCATTTCGCTAAAAATAATACTTAATTGATAAACAAATTTCTTGTGGAAAGTAATAAAAATGTAATTTTTATGAATTTCAGCGTCGTTTAATGGTATTTTTAACTTTTATCTACATTTATTCAACCAAGAGTTCACTATCGGGCTAAGTCAATTTAACACCATAATTCTACCATTACTACTCTATTAATTTGAGGTAAACTCAATATTAAGAATTTCATTATTCCAGTTTTATACATGATTTTTGACAGTAAAAAAACTACTTCCAGCAAGCATCCAACTGATTCCTACATTCGGTTCACAGCATGATTAATATAAAGAGCAAATAACCAAACCATTGTCTGTATTACCTATGATTACTTTCATAAAACTAGATGGTATCACTTTCACAGAGAAACGATATGAAGTCCATTATGGACTCTATTTCGTAACAAAGAACTCTCGATTATCTACTTTTCTTCGATTTAATACAGAACTCCAATTTTTCGATAAACGTAGCACAGTGGGACACATTTAAGCCACCGGGAACGGACCGAAATAAAGTCTCGTGTATTTTACAGAATCCCATTCAGAAATTCGGATGTTTGGAGAGTGGAGTTTAGATCGAGTGAGATAATTATTAAAGCTTTGTGTGGCTTTTGTTGTCAAATTTTGGATATGTTACCTGCTAAAAAATAAATTATGCGGAGAAAATGATTAAATAATTTTAGAAAAGATTATTGAATGACAAAATCTGTTTTTTAAAATTTTCGATGCTACCAAAATCTTTTTAATACCCGGACTTCCTTCAATTTTAAACTCATGAAAAATATATTTAAAATCATAAAAAAATTGATTTGCAAAAAATATCTCAACCACATTTAGTTTTCAGCTATGAAATGTTTACAATAAAACATCATTTTATTGATACTTTGCCAGCTAGATCCGTTCATATAATATTTTTGGCTCGTAATAAGTTACAGTAATTTATTTGGCCATTAATCCTTTTCATTTGGCCCTTGGGAGTTTTATTTTTATCTAAGAATATAAGGGAAATCATCTAGAGCAGTGTTTCCCAACGTGGGGCGCACGCCCAACCGGGGGGCAATATCATTTTCTAGGGGGCAATTTGAAAATTTTCAACCAAATTGCCCCCCAAGTGTGGCCAATCCAGGGGGGAAATTAAAAAAAACTTTTTAAAAAGAAATTTATTAAAATCTGATCCTATTATCCTATCTGAGAATGTATGTCTGAAGTCTGGACCAATATGTATCAAAACCAAGTTGAAACCCTGTATTTAGAGTCTAATTTCCAAACCTTTTCTGGGGGTGACCCAAAATCTCTGATTTTAGAACGCTTATATTTGAAACTTTTTTACATTAGGTTCATCAAAATGCAAATCTTACCTAAAAATTTATATCCAAAATTTCCCAACTAGGGGTACCAAACTAGTTAAAAACCTGCTTCCTAGAGTCAAATTTCCAAAAATTTGATGGGGGAGGACCCCCAGACCCCCCTTGATACTTAGAACTTAATTACCATAGTTCTTAAACATGCAAATTCTACCTAAAAATGTTCTGAACAGCTTCATTAGACTTATTAAATACACATAGGAGTGGGCTAAGAATTAATTTTGACTCCAACTCAAATAATATTTCTAAATATGCCACTGAGACCGGGGGGCATGGAAAATTTAGAAAGGCTTTGGCGGGGCATGGACCGAAAAAGGTTGGGAAACACTGATCTAGAGGATTTGATTTAAGGTCTAGACATCTAGAAGAGTTTGATTTAAGGTCTAGTTCTTCTCCGACAGTATAAATTGTCAAACTTTTCTAGCTTTAACGAACATCAATCGAAAACCCAGAAACAGCCCACTCCTCAAACCCTAAGGGTAGCCCCTCTTTTAGTAGAAACCCCAACCCCCCACAATCCCCTTAAAAATGCAACAGGGGGAGGGGAGCAATAAGTGCCTCCAGAAACCCATCTATCTAAAAACCCAGGAGCCCATTTAAACTCTCCACACACTCTCCACAGAAACTTCAGGAATAAAAATTTCCCAGGACTTCCAACAGCAAAGAAACAAAAAAAACTTTTCCAGACTGACTGTGTTTAGTTCAGCCACTTTCTTTCTTTCGTTCGCTACGTGACCCCTGCGGACACGTGAGTTCTGCTTTTTGTGGCTACATTTTGCCGCTCTTGACAGTTTTTAGACAGTGCTGAAATATGCATATTGGAGGCTCGTGCTCCGTCAGGTGTGAGGTTCTGCATGTCTTCATCGCGAAATCTCGACACTACTGTTGACGGAACGAGACTTTGTTGAGTTCTCGTGCTTTCTTCATCAGCAATGCATGGCAGCTCGAAGCCTTTTGCTACGAGGAAGCTTTAAAAATAGGATACTTTGTTGTGAGGCGGTATCACTGTCGTTTATTCTTTATTACTGGTCTTTACACCAGTATTACTACCGTTTGAATTTGTCTGAAATGAATAAAATATTATATTAGGTCATCCCGAAAGTTTTGTCGCTCTTGGGAGCATCTGTATACAATGTATTTTTTGGTACTTTTCCATTACGGTAAACCAGTAAAGTACTTCTACTTCTATCTACAGCCAATTTGGCTAATTTTGGCTCTTTTTTTGTTGGCTCACATTTCCAGCTTTCCTAGTTTCTACGATTAATAAGATTTTGTTTACTTCAAGTTGCTATTCATTGAAAAATTTCAAAATTAAAATTCAAAGGAATTTAACTTTAATTTTAAGTCATATTAAGATTGTACGGAAGATCTTATTTATTTCATAAATTGAAACTAATTTTATACTAATTTTTTTTAGCGGCGGTAGAATTTCCAGTGATCTAGATTCCTGCAAATGATCATCCGGATCTTTCCTAATAGAGGGTTAGGAGTAGCAATCCAGCAATTTAATATGGATGATTGTGATCAAACCCTCCGGATGCCTCAGAAAAAATTTAAATCTAAGTTAAGTTTTCCACACTTGTTAAAAGTACTTAAAACTTTAATTGTTTTAGGGAAGTCACCAGTTAATTTTAATTTAAAAATCTTAACTTATCGAAAAATGCAAAAGAAAAGAAATGAAGTAACATGTTACCATATATTTAAGGAAAGCTCAGTTGTTGAACAGTCCCCAAAATCAAGCCAAGATGCCAAGTTGACGGTAGATAAAGTTACAGTTTATATTGGTATCACATAATGGAAAAGTGTCAAAATATCTTATATACAGATGCTCCCAAGAGCGACAAAACTTTCGGGATGACCTAATATTTGAATCGTGAATTTAAAAAGGGGAATTAAGTCCAAAAAATGCCCAATTATTTTTTTTGTGCTCAAAAAATGAGACAGCTTTCCACGTACATTTTTAGTGCACATTTCTATTAGAACTCGAACGCTCAAATTTTTTAGAATATACGTATACAGGGTGTTTCAAAAGTCCGTTTCGCGGATTTTATTTGGAACCAACGTGTCCTAGGGTCACGGAAGTAAGGTCTACCCCTAGGTAAATGAACCTGGAGAATCCATTGAGATGACTTACAGCTCCTCTAGCGGCGAAATTAAAAAGTTTAAAAAATAATTTAAAAACTAAAGGAGATAGAGCAGAAACCTCAGTGAGAGTATTGTTGCCACCGTTATGAAGAACTCAATGAAAATAATTTCATGAAAATATCGCGAATATTCGCGGAGATATTAGCATGTGAAAATAGCCCTATTTCAGGTCTCAAAAAAGAAAAAATTAGCAAATTTTCAAATTTTTAAGTGTTTTGTGTAGTTTAGTGTTTTTTTAGTTGAATGAAGACAAAATTTAATCAAAAAATCTGAATAATTTGCGATTTTGCGAACTCACTGAGGTTTTTGCCCTATCTCCTTAAGTTTTTAAATTAATTTGTAAAACATTTGATTAATTCACAGTTAAATTAATTCACAGCGCGTAAGTCATCTCAATAGATTCTCCAGGGTCACTTACCAAGGGGTAGACCTTACTTCCATGACCCTAGGACACGTTGGTTCAAAATAAAAGCCGCGAAATATACTTTTGAAACACCCTGTATACAAGTTTATGTTGTAGATATCATGAACGGGCAAGCCTTATATTGACTCAATAGACTGCCACTCACATAACATGTGTTGATAACAGTTGTTAAAGCTTAAAACCAAAATATGTTTTTATATAATATTTGATCCAACATTCAATGTTACCTCTAAATTTTAAGGTAGATGACTAGGTGAATTAATCTAAAAATATATCACAACAGAAAACTTATTAATTTTAGCTTGGCATTTACAATCTTAAAAATGTTTTCGTATAAATTATCTTTAAGTGACACGTTGTCACAAGTTAAATTTTTCATCCTCTTTATAAAAAAAACTTTCAGCTTCTATGCGATGCAAAGAATGTTATCTTTACAAAATAGTCTTTAATAACTTGGTGTCTAATTCAGGCTTTAAATACATAAAGATCGGAGTAATGAAAAATAAAGTACATTTTAACAAAAAAATAAATTTGCTTAATAATCTATGACGGAAAATATTCAATTTAACAAACGCAAATGAAAAAAAAATGTACCAAGATTCCTAAAACGCGTTATAAAAATTCACCATGGTTTGCGATGAAAAAACCTTTCAAATAGACTCTTAAGTATATATTTTGTTAAGAACGGGTATTAGTTATCGTTTGAAAGGAACTGACAACATGTTCTCTTTTAGTCAATGTGGGAGATGATTTTTTAGGTTTCTCTGGAGAGAAATAAAAAATTGTCTGCTAACGGCATTGATAATTACTTAACTCCCCACTTCATTATTTTTTGAATTTTTTATTACATTTTTTTAAAGCCTTAGAGATCCAGACTGCCTTCTTCACTCTTCTTGAAAGTAGCTTCTCGGTATTTTTGGCTTTATATTCCCTAAGATGATATTTTCCTCCTTTTTTATTATTACTTTATGGCATTAAAGGAACTATAATTTTAGTTAAGGGGACTCAGTGCCCAAAAATAGTTTATCGCAATTGATAGCATTTTATTATCTTTTTGGGTGCTAAATTATGTGTTTACTTCATACTAATTCATATTTAGCACAAAAAGCGTATTCAAAAATTTATTTAAAAACATTACAAAAAATGCCCGATATTACCCTTAATCAGAGATATTTTTAACGCCTCTGAGAGCGTATTTCGCACATTGTAATTCGGAAATACGCTTTAAAAAACTTGACAGGCGTATTTTCACGCTTTATATTTTCAACAAAGGTTTCGATTTAGAAATTCACCGCCTAAATCAAAACATCAGATCAAAAATATTTTTTCTACTCAAATTTGTGATATTAAATAAATATTTCATTTAGAATGTATGTAAAGTAAATTATTTTATTTATGTTAAATATTTTCTACTATGCTTTCCACTTGCTATAATTGTCAAAAATCCAAATAGCACCCTCATTTTTTTCTATTTCATTTTGTCCATTAAAAAAGTAAGAGTTTTTTATAGAAAATTTATCGCTGCATATGCTATTTCCGTATTTCACTCCTCCTAAAAAAGTCAAGGAGTATTTTTACTCCTTCAAAATAATCCTAAGAATAACACTGCCCTTAATTAAAAATGATACTTCTCCCTTAATATATATTTTCTACTTGGTTTTTTATCTGAATATTTATCAAACATATGTTGTTACTTGTAGGCATTGAAATCTGTATATCTATAAAAGTTTCCAAAAAATTAGAAAAGTTCTGATATTTGACATTTTTTAAAATGTCCCCAGTATATACTAAAAATATCATATTTTCCACTTAAGGTGCCTGCCTACCTAAAAATGCCATTTTGGACCAAAAATTCAAAAAAAAAAAATTATCTTATTTCAAAAAACACATCTTTAGCTTTCCAAACCAGTTAAAATTTTGCCTTTATCTTTCCTAGAACCAGAAATACAGAAATTTTACTTAAAACTAAAAAGGCATTTTAAGATAACAGTAAAGAAATTCGCGTTTTTAAAGAATCACTTTTTTGCTATTTTCCTTCTCCGCAAAACTACGTTACTCAAAATATTATAAGTGAATTTCTATAAAACTTGGGTACAATACTTGACATAATATGGTTTAGGAGCCCTACTATTTTTTGGCTGTGGGTGTAATATTTATTATTTTATGAATAGTATAGGTAACTGCAAACTTTACTGAACTTTGGTTTTTATTTTTCAAGTTTAGTGCTATAACTTTTGATATTAAAACAATTTAGACATAAAAATAGTAGGCCTCCTAAAATATGTTTTTACGAGGATAATAAAGTTTACAAAACAAAAATACCTTCATATAAATTTGAGTTGTGATGTTTTGCGGAAAGGCTGTTTGTTGTGATTTTTATGCATAAATTCTTCAATAATATGAAAATTTAAATTAATATTTAATTATTTTTTATATTATTCACAGTTTCTAGACGCATTTAATTGTATAAATCACAAATTAGGTCAATATTTTAATTATTTAAAAAAAGCCTCCATAGGTAGGCAACCACCTTAATTAATTTGTAAAAAAATCGTCATAAATATATTTCTAAATCAATGCCAAGATATCTTTACACATGGATTACTTATAATAACTACAAAGTTTGAAGTGGTTTTGGATGATTACATAAAAATCTATATGATTAAAAAAGGGCGTTTAAAGATTGAAAGATATGCTTCATAAGTCTTTATATTAGTGTGGCCCTTATTTTACTCCCTTATTTAACGCCCACCAATGTTCGAATGTACAAAAAAATGATAACTGCAAAATTTTAGCCAAATCGAATAATATTAACCCAACCCGCAAACGCCTTAAAGTTTTGAGTTTTTGGCCCATTTTTTTTAAAAACAAGCAAAAAACCCAAGATAAAATCCCCATAATTTTTTCTCAATTTTTTTATGATGAACTACTATTGTTGTTAGAGATATAATGTTACAAGTTTCGTTTTTTTATCGTTCCTCATTTTTGAGTAGTAATTTTTTTAGTGTTACGCAAATATTGTAAAGTTGTTTTTCCTGCATAAGGAAGAAACTGATACTCCACAACCGTTTGAACTTAAACCCCTGAAATTGGACTAATTTTGTTCGTAATTTTATTATCTTTAAACTGAAGATCATTATAAAAAATTCCTTAACAAAAAAATTGAAAAATTCTTAAGAAAAAGGGAAAACCTCAAAATTTTTTAAAAAATTATAATGTTTTAGAAATGTTTGAAACAAATATACTTATACAAAAAATACTTATCATAATTTTTTTAAATGTAAGGTCATAATGATGTAAACAACCAGGAATACATTGTGGCATTAATCTAAGAAAACATCTAGTTATTCATAAATAAAACATATGGCTGGACCAACCTTGCTTGGCTTACGCCTGTTGTTGGTCGACTTAATTTGTATTTGTATTTGTATTAATTTGTATGCATCTCATTCACAAAAAAATGGTTTAAACATGTTTGAGTCATGAAAACGCAATGCAATGTTCTAATTTATTGGTGTAACAATAGGGTAGGTGAGGGTATTTGTCCGTATTTATTTTATTTTGATTTTTCGTGGCCCACAATTTGATTATTTTACTAATTTAACTGTATGGAATCCAAAGCTTAAAATCTGGCCTATCATCTCATATTTTTTCTAGCCTTGAGCAGTAAAAATTTTGAAAATGTATTCATATTTCTTGACAAAAAAAGTTGCTAGCATTTGTCCCCTTTTGTGGGGTAAATGTTTGCACATTGTTCCAGTTTTAGATTGATTTTCAAAAACAAAACAATGTATTGAAAATTTTTTTAAACAAAATATCCATCCAATTATTAAGTATATTTTATGATCACAACATGGTAAACAACCAGGAATATAGTGTAACTGTTTTTCTTAGAAAACGTCAAGTAGTATATTACATCCATATATAAAACATACCTTACTTACAAATATATTGTTGAAAACAAATTTAAAATATTAATTTGTTGTTTACTGTCACAATTACTGTTATCGACGAAAAATAAAGAAGTATTTTAAGAGAAACGTTATTTCTGTTTTCCAATAAAACGCGTGTTTACAAAGAAAACATAGAAAATTATTTATACAGCATTCTTAGAAATATATTTTTACTAGGAATATTTATGTTACATTTCAGTGTATGTTTGGCACGTGTAAGTATAGATCTGGTAGTCCTTTTTATACAAAATAAAAATTGAACAATATAATATTCCTCAAGAGTATTTTTCATCTGATATTTCACCGATTTTGGGGTTCTAGATACTCGACTTGTGGAAATTGAATCCCAAAGAAACAGATGTTTTGCACGAATCGCACAAAAAACAATGCACGGTTGGAGCATAAATCCCGGCATGCCTTGCGACGTGATAAAGAGGCGATGTGAAATATTTTTGTGTTAGAAAGGCTGTGATATACGGTTTGAAAACGTATTGCAGCATCGGATGATTTTTCTGCGTTAGAGATTTGAAATGGGGAAACTGCGTTTCTTTAGAAGGATGGGTGTTTTTTGAATGCTTCAGAAGAATATGTTTTCATACATTGGGGAATAAAATGTTTTTTTAACTAGAATTTCCATAATCAATAGTATTTTATTTTTGAATTAAAATACCGGCAATATAGGCCCAGAATATAGAGCTTAATACCCCGTTTGCACTGGCCTTTATTTTTGCCTTTATTTTCGCCTTTATTTTCGTTAGCACTTTGTTGTCATGGAAACAAAGGCTAAATCGCTCCATCTTTTGAAAACGACATTTGCACTGACAAGGGGCGAAAATAAGCACTTTACTGTGTGTAAACAATAACAGCATGATTTGTGAAATAATTAAAAATTTAATTTCTCAATACAACTTAAAACTAATGAATAAAATCACCAAAAATACAAGTAAAAATACATAAAAGATTATTAATTGACTAGTGAATTGATTAGTGTGTTTCCATGACAACAGAGTGCTAACGAAAATAAAGGCAAAAATAAAGGCCAGTGCAAACGGGGCATAACAGAGGTTTCATCTCCATAGACGCTAATGTCAACTTTTGTAACATGGGTTTTCCCATTGACACTTCAAGTACTTCGGACCGCCTCCAATAGTTCCACGTCACTCCTGCTACGTCTCTGTCATTCCCCTACTGAGGCTGTCACTCAAATCCAAATCGGAAGTGGAGGGAAAAGAGCAGCACCGATGAAATTAAAATAACGCTTGATAAGAAGTTTCCATATCCAATCAGGAATCACTTTCGCATTTCGCCTTCTCTGATTGGCTGCTAGTGAAATTAATTATAATCTGGGAGCTTGAATTAAATTAAGTACCTAAAGACGAAAACTGCCGTTTGGACCCTCTTTTAGCTCTTTACTCTGTGTTACAGGGTGCATATTAAAGTTCCTTTAGCCTGAAAATTCTGGCAAATGTAGAAAGCAACTATGCAAGTAAGGTAAAGGTCGACAAGTAAGGTAAAGCTATAGTCGGCTAGACTAGTACTTGCCCTCCGCTCTCTTGCGTTACCTTCCTACACCGTGCTGATGAGTCCTAACAAGGACGAAACCGGTCCACGGTTGGAGGTCACGCTTGAGAGTTGTGGGTTTACACTTAAGGTAAAGGTATAATAAAGTAACTATACGCGCAATAATGTCAACAACCGTAGCGCCCCCAATGGTGAACTTTGGAAGTTAGCAAGTACAAATCGAAAATGAGGAGAGATATTGCAAAATTTCAATCAGAAAGTTGTTGGCAATATCGTAAAAAAATGTGTAATAAAGGGTTCAACGAAAATATTTTTAGAATTCAAGGAGATATTATCAAATGAAAAAAAAGCACTTTTTCCAGCCTCAAAAAAGAAAATGTAGTATGCATGTAGTTTTACATGTTTTAGCTAAATAAAGATAAATGTTAACTAAAAAAATATAAGAAACTATAAAAATAACATCTCTCAGTTCGTTTATCCAATCACAAAACACCTTGTACATTTTCACCAAATTTCTAAAATGTGTCGGGTTCCTTTCTCACTGTTAAAATAGTAATTTTGGTCCAATGAGGTATTCTCACGTTTTAAGATTAAATTTAATTAAAATAGTAGATAAAAAACCATGAAGAATGTCGTTAAATCAAGCATTTTCGTTGCCTAGTTTTTGAGTTATAAATTTTTGAAATTTCATTTTTTGTTTCGGCTCGAAAACACTTTCGAATCACAAATCATGCGCTGTGATGTCACATCCAATAGAAGCCCGTTTTCTGATAACGCAACTTTTCTGCCGTTTTGGCAAAAAATAAAATTGAATTTTAAATTACTTAAAACACGTTTTTGAACTTTAAAATCAGAAATTTGGGAGTTTTAAACCATAATGTATCAAAAAAGTATAAAATCAAGCAAATCCCTCACTCATGCAAATACCTCATTCCATTAGAGTCCCCGCTTATTATCGCATATCTCTTTTAAACGCTTAATTTTCAAATATAAAAAATTTTTGTTAAATTTCTAATGATAAACTGAACAGTTATACATCTAATTAAATATATTAATCCATGAATATAAAATTATTTAGCAATATTTATACTTTTTGGTGTCCAAAAGAGATAGGCGATATTTAGCGGAAACTTTAACGGAATTGAACCGTAATTTTTTTTGCCAATGATTCATTTATGAATTCCTTTCGAGCATGTTAAATGACTTTCATTCCCTTCTCATTATCCAAACTTTTAGCCTCCAAACCTACTAACGTCCTATCCTCGTCTTAAACGAACGTCTATATGTGTACTACTTCCATAGTAAAATAACTAACTTCTGTCCATCATCTACAACCGTCTATTGGGTGTATTATACAGGGTGTTTCAAAATTGCGTTGCACGGCTTTTATTTGGAACCAACGCCTCTTAGGGTCACGGAAGTAAGGTCTACCCCTAGGTAAGTGAGCCTGGAGAATCCATTGAGAGGACTTACAGCGCCCCTAGCGTCAAAAATAAAACGTTAAAAAATTAATTTAAAAACTTAAGGAGATAAAGTAAAAACCTCTAAAAGAGTATTGTTGCCAACGTCATGAAGAACTCACTGAAAAAAATTTTAACAAAATATCTTGAATATTCGCGGAGATATAAGCATGTGAAAACAGCACTTTTTCAGGGGTCAAAAAAGAAAAAGTTTACATATTTGCAAATTTTTCAGTGTTATTTTGTAGTTTTGTGTTTTTTTAGTTTAAAGAACACAAAATTTAATCAAAAAATCTAAAAAATTTGCAAATATGCGAACTTTTTATTTTTTGACCCCCTGAAAAAGTGCTATTTTCACATGCTAATACCTCGGCGAATATTCAAGATATTTTCATGAATTTTTTTTCAGTGAGTTCTTCATGACGTTGGCAACAATACTCTCAGTGAGGTTTTTGCTCTATCTCTTTTAGTTTTGAAATTAATTTTTTTAACTTTTTTTATTTCTCCGCTAGGGGTGCTATAAGTCATTTCAGTGCATTCTCCAGGCTCACTTACCTAGGGGTAGACCTTTCTTCCATGACCCTAGGAGGCGTTGGTTCCGAATAAAAGCCGTGCAACGCAATTTTGAAACACCCTGTATAGACATCCCTAAGCTTCTTTTTAACGTCCCCAAACTAATTTGTCTTAACGTCATAAAACAAACGTCATTATAAAAACGTCATTATAAACGTCCTAAAAGGAACGTCTTTCTCTGTTGCAGCAGCAGTAGGTGGAGGAGCGAGCCGCAGTGACGAGCGCGGTCCCCGCATCCGCTCCTCGCCGCCCTCCCGAGTGGACTTCTCCAACAGCAGCGGCACTGAACTCAGATGCAGCGCCGACGGCAACCCGCCCCCGCGCATCACCTGGCACACTGGCGACGGTGGCACGGTGCAGGACGTGCCGGGGCTGCGGCACGCCCGCCCCGACGGCACGCTCGTATTCCCGCCCTTCGCCCGCTCGGGGTTCCGGGAGTCGGTGCACTCGGCCGTCTATCGCTGTGTCGCAACCAACCCCCTGGGCTCAGTCATGTCCACGGACGTGCACCTCAGAGGAGGTAAGATGCATTGGATTTTATCTTAAGGGTCATCCATTCTTCTTTCACTCTTGAATTGTGAATGAGCCTTAAAATGTTCATTCACTATTCTGTCACTATCGAAGCAACTCATTGCTGGGCAGTGACGTAACTAGCCCTTTCATACCTAAGGCGACAGAGATTACCATTGGATTCTATGGGCAATCGAGGCGGCTAGGTCTGAAAGGTTTAAAGTTGACTTATGGGGGTGTTACTCCCTCCAGTCAACCACACCAACTGATTACTCTCTTCAAAAAAATTCTCATAAAATAGGTTTTCTACAATCATTTATGGGCCTTACTTTCTCAGGAGAGGCCGTGGGGAGCCTAGTGGTTAAGGCATCGGCCTTGGGATCGGAGGGTCCCGGGTTCGATTCCCGACACCGCTGAAGACCCATCGAGTATATGCGGAGTACGTGCTCGTTAAATCTGTGGGTCCGAAAGTCCTAAGGTCGGTCATGGCGCAGTTTACCTTGGGTCCAGGTGTCTGGAGACTGTTTCCCTCCCCTTCAGATGCATGTCAAAATTGTGGAGGTGGCGATAGATGGTGGCGGCATCTATCATCCGAGGCTTAAGTCGGACTCCTGTCTTTCATGGGCCTCACTTTCTCAGGACCCGCACCCCCTTTGCCTTAAATCCTGTACGCTTTGCGGTGGAGCTTGGATATTCCAAGTGGCATACGACAACAACAACAACTTTCTCAGGAGCCCCTTTGCCTTAAAATCTTACACACCTTTTTTCCTACATACCTAAGTTTTTTTTAACAAAACTTCCAAAGGGAAAACTTCATTTAAGAGGCTGAATTTACGCGGGTAAAACACAGTATAAAATAAGTCAAAATTTTAGAGGGGGGTTTGGGAGTTCTCCCCCAGAATTTTTTTTTAAATTTGTCTCTTAACCCTTTATTTACCGACGGTACTTTGTGAGTACCACTGGCTCAAGTTTAGAACTGCTGATGGTTGGCGAGTTTTGGCTATTTGGCGCCATATTTTGAAGCCACATAATTCACTTAACATTAGTTGGGGTAACTATATAGTGATTTTTATCGCTAAAAACTTGACGCATCACCAGTACTAAACTTGCGCCGAAAATAATTTGGTAAATAAAGGGTTAAAGTAGTGTTTAAGCTCATTTTGAGGCCCTTTGGATTAGATCCAAAAAGAACGGTACCTTGTAAACCGCACAATTTTCTAAGAAGATTTTTTCAGTTAGTCTTGTTTTAGAAACTGGCGATTCAATGGGGTGGGGCAACATCCCCAATAACCCCCTCGTGCCTATGTTGCTGGGGCAATATTATTAAGGGGATATATTGTGCAGAATTGAGTTGGAATGCACGAAATTAGAAGCTAAAAATTAAACCTTATAAAGGCGTTTATAGGTGACCGGAGACATGGCGGGATAATCTCTCGATGCATTGTGGGATGGTATTGCAGGGGTTGCTTTGGCCATCTGTCTGACACTCAGTTTTCTGACAACTCCCTTTTTGTTCTAGTTAGGTTACCTCTATTACATTGTTGACATATGAAAGGGCTTAATATTTTAGGTTTGGGTGCTTATATGAAGCTGCGTCCCAGGATCCCCGGGTTTGATGACAAAAGGAGCAAAAAGGGGCATGTCATTGCAGGTAGTAGTTTCAAAGATACTTGCCGACAATGCTATTCCTATGGGATTCCCGACCTGAAGTGGCCTTTATTTTAACGGTATGAAAACTCAATATTTTTGTGCTATAAGCCTCCTCTTGTCATCATACCCAGTTGTCAGGTATATGAAGTGTTTTGTAAGTGCGTGTCGGGATTTTGAACCAGACCCAGTGATTTGATGGTGAAAAATAGTATTAAGTAATGCAAATTCTGTTACGCCTATATTAAAGTGATACATTTTTCTCTTCGGATCGGATAGTAGTAATCCGGGTCAATCTGTTAAATGTCCCGCTAAATATCACCAGGTAAAATGAACGCCATATATTCAAATATTGACAAAATTTTCTGAGTTTTATTCATGAACTAAACAGTTATTGATCTAACTAAACATTTTAATCTATGAGTTTGAAATTATTTAGCAATATTTCTACTTTTGGGAGACCAAAAGAGCATGGTAGTATTTAGCGGGACCTTTAACGGAATTTAACCATAATCCCTTTTTGATAGGAACAAAAAATATAATTAAAAAATTGGCCGATATTCGTTTTACATCATTATTAATGAAATATTTTTTTTACAAAATGGCGGAAAGTATCTTTTTCCACTCCCTAATCCAAGTCTAAATTTGGTGAATAAACTCTCAACAACATTCAAACTTGTATAAAAGCAAAATGCAACTCCTTTAAGTCCAATTTAAAAATAATCATAACTTTGTGGTGGCTGAGGTGAGGCATCTGCTCACAAGCCACACACCTAAACTCAAAAATACTCTTTCTCCATGTGGCAGCAGCATTCTCCTGTTGCTGCGTATAAAAGGCAGCTTCAGGATGAACTCAGGCTCTTTTTTTTTACTGCGTTTTCGTATTTTTAAATGTTTTAACTTCTTTTAATAAATATGTTATTTTACCTTATGTTGTTTTAACTTGAATCAATTCGCCAACTGAGGTAGGACACTAAAGTGGTGACCTGTCGTTCACGCATCAATTGGAACTTTGTTTTGGCTGCCTGTTGCGATCACTCAAGATGCCCCCGACTGCCGATGGCGACAAACCCGAACCGGGATCGATCTCTCGAGTGGCTGTGAAGCCACCTCCTTTCTGGAAGAATAACCCCTCCTTATGGTTCATGCAGTTGGAAGCCCAGTTCTCACTGGCCGAAATAGTTAAAGATGAGACAAAATACAACTACGTGGTTTCAACAGTGGATTCCGATGTTCTAGACTCCGTTGGCGACATCATTCTGAAGCCTCCTGACCAAAACAGGTATGACGTGTTAAAAAAAAGATTGATATCTGTGCACTCTGAGAGCGAATCGTCAAGGATGAGACGCCTTTTGCATGGCCTGGAACTTGGCGATCAACGTCCGTCCCAACTTCTTTTTCAAATGCGTTCCTTGTCCAACGGCTGTATTGATGAGACACTATTGAAAACTTTGTGGCTCGGTCGTCTCCCCAGCAACACTCAAGCTATTTTGCTTTCTTTGGCCGAGAGTCTTGATGTGTTGGCTTCCAGAGCAGATCAAATAGCTGAATTAGCCGTGGACGCTACACAGGTACAGCTTGTTGACGCCTCCAGCGATCCAGCTCCAGTTGTCAGCAATTCCAGAATTGACAGGATCGAGTACCAGGTATCTCAGTTAAGCGCAATGATCGGTAAATTGAATTCAGCTATGGATCGTCAACACAGTACTCGGGATGCGACCAGAGACTGGCACCCTCGAGGCCGCAGACGTTCACCATCACAGTCTCGTAGATACAGAGACCCCATCGAGGGAATATGCTTCTTCTACCACACAAACTTTGGAATAATGGCAAGGAAATGCAGCCATCCATGCTCTTTCGGAGTCTCGGAAAACTTAAGGGGCAATCGCTAACTGGCCATACGGGTGATTGCCACGTGGACCGAATTATGGTGGCCGATGCTATTTCCAAAAAATCTTACCTCATAGATACCGGAGCGGACATTTCTGTTGTCCCTAAATCTTACGCTCCTTACGCCAAGCCACAAGACCTAACCCTGTTTGCGGCCAATAGCTCAAAGATAAAAACCTATGGCACGAAGCGGATCATCCTAAACTTGGGTCTACGACGTCAGTTCAGCTGGTTATTCGTAATCGCGGACGTCCGTCAACCCATAATTGGAGTGGATTTCTTGAGGTATTACAATTTGCTGGTTGATGCTAAACATCGCAGGGTTATCGACGCAAACACTAAGTTATATTCCGGTGGACAACTTCCAAAAATTAGCTCTTCTGCTACTAATTTATCAATATTGGTCGGTGACTCTAAATTTGATAGCCTTTTGAAGGAATATCCAGAATTAATTAACCCCTCCCAACCGGTAAAAACTGATCGAAATAATCAGGTTTATCACCATATCGAAACTAAAGGTCCACCTGTTTTTTCGAGACCCCGTCGTTTGGCTCCCGATGTTCTTCAGGCGGTCCGCAGAGAGTTTGAATATCTTATGGCCCAGGGGATCATTCGGCCGTCAAAAAGTCCATGGGCAAGCCCCTTACACGTTGTTAAAAAGGCCAACGGAGAATATCGACCGTGCGGAGACTACCGTAAGCTGAATTCGATTACTGTGCCTGATCGTTACCCAGTTCCCCACATTCAGGACTGCACCCAGAGCTTATATAAAAAAAATATTTTTTCAACTCTCGACTTGACCAGAGCATATCATCAAATTCCTGTTTTTCCCCCCGATATTCCAAAGACAGCCGTAACGACCCCATTTGGCCTTTTCGAGTACACGGCCATGCCCTTTGGACTGCGGAACGCAGGGCAATCGTTCCAAAGACATATGCACCAGGTACTGGCTGGCCTTGATTTTTGCACTCCCTATTTTGATGACTTGCTCATAGCATCTTCCTCAGAGGCCGAGCACTTCAATCATTTAAATCAGGTTTTTTCTCGTTTGAGGGACTATGATCTCAAGTTGAATCCGGATAAATGTGTTTTGGGGAAAACTTCCATAAAATTTTTAGGCTGTCTCATCACAGCGGAAGGCGTAAGACCACTTCCCCACAAAGTTGAAGCAATAACTGAATTTCCTAAGCCTGAAACTATATCTCAACTCAGACGATTTTTGGCTATGTTAAACTTTTATAGACGGTTCCTCCCTCACGCTGCCGAAATCCAAATTCCTCTAAATAAATTATTAACTAATTGTAAAAAAAATGATAAGCGCCCTGTCTCTTGGAATAGCGAAGCGGAACTTTCATTTTCTCAATGTAAATCTGCTTTAGCAGATGCAGCAACTCTCGCCTACCCCGATCCTGATGTGCAACTGAGCTTACTCGTAGATGCCTCTAGCTCTGCAGTCGGGGCGGCTTTGAATGGTGCTACTTCAAACGGTCCAAGACCAATAGCATTCTTTTCTCGTAAATTAAGTTCGGCTGAAATCAAGTATAGCACTTATGACAGGGAACTCCTGGCCATATATTTAGCTATAAAGCACTTTCGGCATCAGTTGGAGGGACGGCACTTTATAATATATACGGATCATCGCCCGTTAACTTACGCTTTTTCCAAAAATTCAGAATCATGTTCTCCTAGACAACTAAGGCACTTAGATTACATTTCCCAATTTAGCACAGATATTAGACACATCTCTGGCACTGGTAACAGCGTAGCCGATGCGTTGTCCCGAATCCATCAGATCGACAGTTCAATAGATTTTCATGAATTGGCTATCGCGCAGAGGGAAGATAACGAGCTCCAGACACTTTTGACCAGGTGTTCACTAAACTTTCAGACGTTAACTTTTGATGACAACGTTGAGGTGATCTGTGACACAACTGGTAAGAAAACCCGACCTTACGTACCTTTACAGCTCAGGAAGCGTGTTTTTTGGTCCCTTCATAACCTGTCTCATCCAGGTATTAGAGCCACGAAGAGACTGGTGTTAGATAGATACGTGTGGCCCTCGGCATCTAAGGACATCGTTGAATGGACTCGGTCCTGCTTGCAGTGTCAGCGATCTAAGGTTAACCGTCACACTCTCAGTCCCATCCAACCTTTCCCTCTATCTACGGCCAGATTTGACCATGTTCATCTAGATTTGGTTGGCCCCTTGCCACCCTCTAATGGCTTCCGTTACTTATTCACTTGCATAGACCGATTCACCCGTTGGCCTGAGGCCATTCCTATATCCGATATTACAGCTGAAACGGTGGCCAGCACGTTTGTGTCGCAATGGATATCTCGTTTTGGAGTACCGTCTGTTGTCACGACTGATCAGGGAAGGCAATTCCAGTCAAGACTTTTCTCAGCGTTGACAAAACTGCTGGGTGTCAAACACATCAGGACAACACCGTATCACCCTGTCAGCAACGGGATTGTGGAGAGATTCCATCGCTCTTTAAAGCAGAGTCTCAGATGCCATAATAACACCAGGTGGTCTGATGCCTTGCCTTTGGTCTTGTTGGGCCTGCGCTCTTCCTTTAAAGAGGATCTGCAGTGCACTACAGCGGAATTGGTTTACGGAATGACACTGCGACTGCCAGCGGATATCCTCTCACCATCTTCAATTGAACAGGACCCATCAGAATTTGCCCAACATCTAAAGTCCACCATGCAGTCACTCATTCCAACACCGGCTTCAGCTCACTGTCAACCAGGATCTTTCATTCACCCAGATTTGGCCGACTGCACTCACGTTTTCGTCCGCTACGATGGAGTGAAAAAGCCTCTACAGCCACCATACGATGGTCCCTTTCGGGTGTTGGACCGTACTTCAAAGCACTTCACGGTTCAAATCCGTAATAAAACATCAACAATCAGCATAGATCGCCTAAAACCATATTTTCTCTCACCAGCCGACAGGAATATTCAATCTGCGCCTGGTATCCTGAGAAAACCAACAGATTCCTATGCTGCACGATCGGCATCGTCCGCTCAACCACTACCCCAGGGTGCAGAGAGTGATGGGGCCACGGTTGATGGGGAACCTTCACCTATAGTCACGCGATCGGGTAGAAGAGTTCGATTTGCCCCAAGGTAACCTCAGTGCCTCCGACACTTGGGGGGGAGCACTGTGGTGGCTGAGGTGAGGCATCTGCTCACAAGCCACACACCTAAACTCAAAAATACTCTTTCTCCATGTGGCAGCAGCATTCTCCTGTTGCTGCGTATAAAAGGCAGCTTCAGGATGAACTCAGGCTCTTTTTTTTTACTGCGTTTTCGTATTTTTAAATGTTTTAACTTCTTTTAATAAATATGTTATTTTACCTTATGTTGTTTTAACTTGAATCAATTCGCCAACTGAGGTAGGTAGGTAGGAGGACACTAAAACTTTATACAAAAAACAACTTATTTTACTTATTGTGACAAGCACAACAAAATGTCCTGTCCGATCACCTCATTACGCGACATACACCGACAGAACGAACTAATTTGTGAAATTACCTCCCTCACGATGACGTCAAAATGATAATGATCCTTTACAGGTGAGCTCATCTAGAAACAGCAGGGCTCACAAAGATCCCGAATTCCCCCTCATTACATTACCTTGTTAAACACGATCGGTCCTCTTCTATTTGTGTCTCATTATTCTAACAAAGCAGGATACCGAATGAGCTAATATGAAAACTGTAAAGAAAGTGCTTCTGATGTGATCGGAAACAGGAGCTTATGAATGGAAAGTAGTTTTCGCTAGTAATGATGAAACATGCATCAGAATGTAATTGTTTGGATGGAATATGTTTTTAAAAAAATTCTTTATTAATTATGAAAAATAAAAATAGCTGTTATCAGATAAGATATAATTATTTTTTCGATAAATTGTTTTAAAGTTTAATACTCGCTTTGGATCGTTTTGGGATCTGTACAAGGTCCAACAGGCTGCGCTCACTTTACAGAACTTCTGTGAAAACAATGTTTCTAATAGGCGAAACTTACAACAATAAAAAACAACAACTCAATAATAAAAAGTTTTCAACAATGAAAAAAAAAGACTACAAAGCAAGTTGTCAAAACAAGGTTTACGAGACCACACTAACACTCCAATAGATTTCTTCCCATATTGGGTTGAGCGGAAATGAAACGGCCGACAAGCTTGCTAAAGCCGCTTCTGTCCCTGTTTCAACAACCGACTTTATCTCTTTAAATCTCATCAAAAGAAGACATTAAAACAGCAGGGTCTCCTATGTGCGTCTCATCCTCACCACTGCTACGTGCCCGATGGGCCTGGGATTCACCTTGACTCTGTCCTGAGTCGCCGTAAGTTCTCTTGCCTATCACGTCTGCGGATTGGACAAACGAGAGCCCTTAAATTTATCGACGGGGAAAAGGTTTTCCCAACCTGCACCATCATCTGTAAATATATAGGTACATCAGGCTTCGCCCGGGCATCTTCTTGAATGCATGGGTGTGTCAAATAAGGAATTTTTCTCTGCCAACCCTTCACAAATATTGGACTTTATTAATGTTTATGACTTATTTTGTAAAATTTAATTTGTTGGAATTCTAAATTTTTCTCTGTGTCCATGTATTTGTGCTTATGCATTAGGGATAATAAAAAATGTTTACGAGATATCTACTGTGTTGTTTCCGACCATTTCATTGGCTGCGGCGAAACTGCATTTTATTTTTAAGTATAGCAAGACACAAAGGGTATGTGCATCACAATCCCTAATGAAATCTATACCTTCGCAAAATGTTTTTAAAATAAATTTGGTTCAATTCCGTTAACGTTCCCGTTAAATATCGCGATGCTTTTATGAACACCATGTATTCAAATATCGACACATTATTCCAATTTTATTTATAAATTTAACAGTAATTTAGTACACTCTCCTTGTTTAAACATTTAAATCTCAAGCCGCTCTAAATTATCTTTAAATCCTATAAAAATTGGAGTTACTAGAATTGAAGAGGTTAAACCTAAAACTAATATTTCTACTTTATGTTGTCCAAAAGTTCATGGTGGTATTCAGAAGGAACATTAATGGAATTTAACCATAATTTTTTAACGAGGTTAACTGAACGAGATTAAGTGGCTATAAGTTATTTTTGCAGTAATAATTTATTGTGTCTATAAAATTTAATTATTACCCAAGCAGTTTCAGGTTTAACCTCTTCAATCCTAGTAACTCCAATTTTTATAGGATTTAAAGATAATTTAGAGCGGCTTGAGATTTAAAGGTTTAAACAAGGAGAGTGTACTAAACATTTCAATTTTCAGTTCAGGATAATTGGAATGAAAAAGCTTTGAAAGGCATTAACTATAGTGGAAATAGTTTAGAAAAAGGTAAATAAAATTTTCTCGGGCAACTTAATTGCCTCCATCGAAACGACCGAATGAAATAACATGGCTGATCTTGCTCCGATATAGAGATTGATAGCAACCACTTCCCCGTCTCATTTCATTCCGCATGTCCCCGAAGCAGTTTTCACTGCAACACTTCCACCGATAATGGATTTTCTCACCCTATCACTCAACCTAAGTGTGAAAAATATAATATACTTCCATTAATCATTGCGTTACCTGAGATGATGTAGCAAAAGAGGAAGGAAAATATCCTTATAAATACTATCTAGGAATAGTTCATGAAAGTAACCTAACTTCAACTTTCTCTGGGGTAAAAAATGATCGATTGGACCAAAGGTGTTTATTAGAAGTCCTGTAAGAACCTTAGTTTTAAGGGTTATGGAGTTGGCCAATGGTGAGGCACTTAGGCTTGTGTATCAATCATATTTGTTCTGTGCGAGCTGCTATAACCGTTTCCTGTTTGAGGGGTTATTTTTTTACTTTTAGAGGGAATTATGTCAAAGTTTTTTTTATGGTATGACAGGTTACCAGGGTGTTTATAGTTATTGCTTGAACGGCAGAAGCTTTTTTGATGTGGGTTGACTTAAAATGTTTTTTTCGGTTTAAAAGTTCAGATAATGTTACGGTATGTGTCATTTTTTTAAGTAGTGAGAAAAAGTATCCAAATTTTCGTTATTTACTAACTATCTTATTAGCTTTTCAATCCTGGACAAGGAAACCTTTTTTCAACCAATATTAAAAAACCTTTAAATAGTGTATAAAAATAAAAACGTATGATTATTTTTTAAATAGAAAATTAAACTACATTTCCATAACAATAATGTTGAGGTTGAGGACTAATGATCTGGGAACTAGTTACCTTTTAAGTTTAGTTTCCATTAATTAGCATTATACAAATGGTTACTAATAGCAACTGCAAATATACGAATGATTTTTAGTGGTAAATGGAAAATGATAAAATTGAGAGGTCAGAGTTTGTTAATAAAAGATGTACTTTTATTTTCAGTCTAAAACTTTAGTACAATTTTACAAAAATAATGTAATCGTAGAAGTTAATGACTATCATATGCTTCAGATGTATCTAGATCGAGAGTACATTTAGAAACTCATAGAGTAGAAAAGCATTTAGAGTACATCTAGAAACGCATTAAATAAACATATTATGTAATTGAAAAATTAGTTATTTTTTATCAGAAAAAAAGGAAGTAACTGTTATGGAGTTTAAGATCCTAATGTGTAATATGATCAGAACACTGAGGATGGAAATATCTTATTCTTATGAGGCTTTTTGGCATAAAAATTTATCTTTCTTTTGGGGATAAATATTTCGATCTACGGGACTTGAGTGTAAATAGTAAAAAAATTGCTAGGGAAAGGAAAAATAGAACCCAGAGAAACCAAGCCCCAATATTTTAAATTCCCTTACATCCACATTTAAAATAGAACGCTTAAAAAATTGTCCACCCTGTTTTTTAGAAAGGCAGAATCACTTCAAGGCTTTAAATATATCTGATCCATTCCCACATCTTGAATTTGTTCCAACGACATTTATCTTCAAAGTGTTTTTAATAAAAGTGGTACAGTCCCTAGTATAACTCAAGCTCCAGAAAATACGGAGTACGACAATAAAGTGCAGTGAAATACTTTCTAGCAAGACCTTCTTCCAATTTCGAACTGAAAATAAAATTTCCCTTTTGACAAATTACGCTATAAGAGTGGGGAATCCTTCTTCAGCTCGAGCGAAACTTTGCCGATATCGATCCCCAACGGCCGATTATATCCAACCATGTGGAAGATATTCGAAGGCTAATCGATATAGACTATTATTTACTGATAGCGATGATGCATTATCGCATCGTTTCTTCCATCTTCATATTTCTGGGAGCATAAAAAGTATCCCACTACAGGGTGAAATACGAAATGTGCCAAACTGATGGTTGAATTGGACAAAGCAATCTCTGGCGGATTCTTCGTTCCTATGAGCGTCGATTTTTAAAAGGTGGAGCAAAATACCACAGGGTGTTTCGGAAAGTGTTTCATAACTTCTAGGAGGGGTAGGGCACCCCTATACACGACTAAGAATCACCAAGGAACGGGGGTAGGCAATGCACCCCTAGGTAACGAGGGGTTTTATAAGGGGGGAATGGGAGGTTGTATAAGTGGAAATTGTCACGTAACTTTTTAAGATAGGATTAAAACCAGAAAATTCGCTCGGTTCTGGCATTTATTACATAAAAACCCATTAACCTTCCTACCCTCTTGAAAAAATAGTCACATATTCCCCTCGTGGGGTCTCTGAGGACCCCATGCGTAAATCATGCCTATGACTCTAATAAAGGTTAAAAATTCCTTAAATGGAGAAGAATTGTCATTTTTTATTTCTAGAAAGATGCTTCAGAATAATTTATCCAATTTTTTTGGTATTTTTCTCATTTTTTTCGTCTTATTACGGCTTAATTGGGTTTCTTTTGATACACGTTTTTTATAACATCTGGACCTTCAAACAAGAATTAAATTACAGAAATGAACTACATTGAAGTTGTTTTACTTAAAATATTTATAATCACACTGTTTAAAGCATACTAGTTGATATACCCGGTCTTGCACGGGTAGAATTTAGTAGTTTATTTTAAACGATTTATGAAGCTGCATATATTCTCTATTCTGCATTATCAGCTACCTGTCACCCCAGATTAATTTATTTAGTATTATGAAACATGTAAAGTTTGGATTCTTCTTTTTAAAATTGAAATAATACAAAAAAATGATCGGTTCAGATTTCTTAGTGAAATCAGTATCTCGCTTGCTTATGTAAGTTTTAACATAAAATTGGTTTTTTTCTTGATAATTCTTCGAAATCACATTCTGGACTTCCGTAAACACTCATAAATATTTGAAAGCTTTCTTATTTTTCAAAGAAGACTGAATATAAAAACCTATTTACAATCAACCATGAATTTATATTGTTTTTGTAAAGAATGTGTTCAACAGGAAGTAATGGCGACAGTTGTCTGAGTTTTTTTTGCTGCAACTGTTAGATACTCAAAAGATTTCTATAAATAGCATATTTTTCTTAGAATGTGAATAAAAAATTTAAGAAATAGCGAGTGATTCAATGTATTTAGCCGCAATCTTCTTTTTGTAAAAAAATGACAATTTCTACGAAAATATCTTTCTAATATTTTTCCAAACGCTCTAAACAAACATGCAAACCTTTTTTTATCTATAATACAACAAAAAATAAAATACTAAACTTTATTTGATACTGTTTTACCGCCATTCATGGCTGGGGTCTCAGAAGACCCCAGAGGGGGAATATGTGACTATTTCTCCCAAGACACTTAAAAATGGAATAATAACTCCAAAATGTTTACCCATTGTAAAACTTTGCGTAGTTAAGGAATAGTAGCATCGGAAATTGTCAAAACAAAAATGCATGGGAGATATCAAGCGTCAAATTGCGTCTGGGGTCGAAAAAGACCCCAAAAGTTGAAAGCTGAAAGTTTAGTTCTTTATTCGGTTTTAATGGAATAAATACCTGAATAGATTATTTTAATTCGATCTTAAAAGGTTAAGTGTTAATTTCGTTAGGGAATTTTACAAATTCCCATTTCCGCTTACAAAAATCCCTAGCTCATTTGGGGTGTATTTCCGACCCCCAACTCCTAGGTGATTCTGAGTCGTCTAGGAGTGCCTTACCCCTCCTAGAAGTTATGAAAAACTAATCGGAAACACCCTGCATAGGATAACATAAAACCAATAGTAATTTTGATTTCCTTCTAATTGTGCATTTGGGGCCTTTTTAGGGCATGTAAAGTATAACTGACCAGGACAGACCTCTAGTGTACCAGAAAGTGAAGATATACTTAGTATAATCAAAGTAAAATTCAGCCAAAATAAAGCAGGAATTGATAAGTGGTTAAAAGCCGGCATAAAGCATAAGAAAAAGCATAATCGTGCAGAAGGGGTCTCTAGTGTGACAGGGGGAAAGATCAGATATTAGCCTTAAAAATGGGAGAAGTGACCCACGATTAGAAATGAAATATCAATTTCAATGTAATTAGTACCATTCGAAACGGATCAGAGATGGATTTCATACTTTCAGAAACTTAAAAAAAGACTCACTGTGAACACTATTTCTCTTCAAATTAGCGAGAAATAGCCAAATAAGACCATTTTGGCGCGTCTTGTATTTCTAAAACAGTGGGATGCGTTTCAAGCCATCTGCCTAAATCGAGGTAAAAGATAAGATAACGAAAAATCGTCGAGAAAGATGTAACCGCTTTCAGCAATTTCACTTATTATCGATAGGTACTATTATCGACGTAAAGCGTAATCACATTACTGTGTCAAGGAGCCTCGGGTCTTTAAAACCTTTTCAGACCCAAACCGCCCGAGAAGACCATTGAGACCAATAGAAATTTTGGGGCCGCTAGGCATAAAAGGTTTAAAAAATGCATTTCTTAAGGATCGGTGGTATTTTGATGACCGAGGACCGTAAATCTAGTGGAAAGTTTGTGAACGCAAAAAAAAATGTTAATTTATTAGTTTTTTCCTTGACGTTAATGGGATTGGAAATGCGTATTTTGGGTTGATGTTTTCGATCGGAAGTTGAACATTGTATCAAACATATTTTATTTCTAATTTCGCGTTTCTTTTTTTGAAGTCTTGTCATTATCGCTGTAAAAAGTTCACCATGGAAAATCTGCTATGATAAAGGACAAGTTCGGTTAGAGAAGCTTCAACCTCTGACTTATATCACTACTATTCCCTTCAAATACGTCTCCAAAGCATATTTGGAGGGTAATATGCATAATATAATGGGTAATTCCAGTATTTTTCATTCTATAGAGCTCTCCAAGAGAGGAATATACGCGCAATTTTTTTAATTACGATGCTTAATTATTTTTAATTTAATTTAATTTAATTAAAGTTTGACTTTATTAAAAAGGGCGCAAAAGAGTCAAATGTCAAAATGTGTTCAAAATGTTTTCATGTTCAAAATTCATGTTCCATCCCCCTTGTTACAAACTGTCACAAATTGATTAGTCCCCTCCCCCCTCTGAGCGTGACGTCATTTATGGACGGCCCCTTAACTCCCAATGCTGCTTTACGACTACAACCAAACGTAAGATCCTTACATATGTAAAACACGCGATGGAAATTATCCATGTAGAAAACATTTTACACCTCCCTTAATTGAACGGAGATGGTGTCCTTTTTACTCACTATCAGAATCGGGATTTCGAAAAAAGAGTTTTCGGCCCACCCTATAAAATATAACTAAACGTGTCGCATAAGCAATGATATAAAAACTTAACTATCAGAGAATAAATCTGATACCATTCACACTTCGTGATATAAACTAATGATATCAAAATCCTAAGAAGTCAATAGAACGGTATTAATTGAAAATAAACGAAGAATATACTCCCAGAAAGATATATGAGATAATTATTATACTTCATATAAATCTAGTGAATAAAATATACTAATGTAAGTAGAATCCTAACTTCCATGTTTTTTTTACATTTTGTTCACACTATAACTAATCATCCTAACCATTCTAAAGCTAATTAAACCTTTCTTTAGATTACAACCTCCCAATGCAATATATAATTCAACAAAGTAACTCTGTTACGATCGACGGCTAACTTTATAAGATCACTTAATAATTAATTAAAACTTTTTAAGAGATAAACCCTCACAAAAAAGTAAATCAAAAATATCTTTTCGATTAATTCATCTTCACACATTATTTATTCACATAGCTACTGATATTAATAATATCTCCATAAGCCCTGTCTAACCCAACTGACATCTCTATCGGGGATATACCCTCCCATACCAACACAATAGGGGTATCTTCACACAGTCCTTACATGTATTATGTAGATACCTTCGTATTTCTGTGATACTTCCTTCATTAGAAGTTAGCTGGTGATTTAATGAGGTAACAAATTAGACTCGGTTCTGGAAGGAGGAATTCGATATCCCATCTTTTGTACACTGTGGCATTACTCGGTATTTATTCTTAGCCGAAGTCACAGTATGGACTTAGTACCTTGCTATTTCGACCCATTATTAATCATTTGAAAGGGTTGAAAACGTACTACTCCAAAATGTGTGGATTACTGCTATACTTTGAAATGCATTCCAAAATTAATTACTAATGGAAACTTCTTTTTAAAGGTAAGATGCAGTGTAATGACGTTTTATTTTGAAAATAGTTCTTCGTTTCTCGAAGTAAGGAGAAATTTATTTCGGAAAAGCCAAACAATTAGATAACGGAATTTTATTAAAATATAATGTTTACAGTTAAAATTGAATCAAAGTAGTACTTTTAGGTAGAATTTCAGAAAAAAGGGGGAGGACCCCCAGGAATTCATACGTTGGTGAGTGCGAGAGAAAAAAATTGTAAATGGGGCATCTAAAAAATTCTTCGAAAAAGTTTGTTGTGATGATTCCCAAAAGTTTGTGAAACTAAGATTTAAGCTTTACATTTCTGAACGCTCTAAACTAACCGTATGATTCAATGGCAATCTCCTCCAGTGCAAGACTAAAAGGATTAAAGTAACAATTACTTGAAGCAACAAAAACTTTGGCTCTTAGAATCTGAAGGTTCATTTTTTAGTTAATCGACGTATGCTTCCCTCCCACCTCAAAAAAGTCTATTTGATTTTGATTTTTTTCTCCGTTTCCGTAATTATCAATTTCAAACCTGAAAAATATTGTCCCTCATAGCAGTCTTTAATGCTTTATAATTGTATAGGTTGGGTTTAAACAAAGTCAAAATTTGATGCCACGGTTTTCATCCACAATACAAGATAATCTTGGCATACAATTGTTTCTGGGATCTCAGGATCCCTTCGTCAGTGCTAAAAGAAGTTTTTTACCATCTTTTATACTCTGTTCATTTTGAACTGGCGCTTGAAAATATTTCCTTCCCCCACCACCGAACGGTAACCATATCAACTATCCTCGTCAAAGTGTCGAAGAAGGCTTACTATTGGCTGCTCGAAGAGCGTAACTAAGGTTACGCTTCTAGCGTGGGGGAAAGCACTATTTCTCAAGCGCCAGTTCTAAATGAATAGAGTATAGCACTTACGAAGGGGATTCTGTGATCCCCGAAACAATTGTATGCCAAGATTATCTTGTATTGTGGATTAAAACCGTTGCATCAAATCTTGACTTTGTTTACCTGTTTCCACAAGGACTTTTTGCCTTTACTAATCAAGGTTTGTTTTCCTTTCCACCTTGACGAACATCAATTACAAGACAGAACTTCTTTGACATTAAAGCGAGAGTTATTTAGGTATCCGTTCCGTTCCTAAAATAGAAGTCAGAGAAAAAAAGCTTAATTTCTTTTCTATTAACTCAAAATCCCTCGACCAAAGTTGGAAATCTCTCGCAAAAACCTTTCTTCAGGCATCCGGAATTCATAAACAGGAATTCATAACCACAAAACCATTTTTATGATTTCCCTCAATTCCACTTTCAAAAGAATATAAATGCCGGAGGACGATTTTTAGCCACTTTTTCCAAAGAGGTTCCAACTACAAATGAACAATGTTCTTTAATGTATTCCTTTTTAGTTCCACAAAATGAATTGAGGGGGACTTTTTCGAGCGCTTTTGTTCTTAAAACATCGGATGAATCGTTTTTGTGAGATTTGTGACCCATTTGCGTGGTTTTTAAATTGTTAATGTGTTTGGTTCCTTTTGCGGTGTTTGGGGGAATTGTTTGAAAGGGTATCTTTTGTCTTTATGTCTGAATTATTCCGAGTTCTAGGGAAAGAAAAAGTGCCAAGCTATTTATAAAACCTAGAATGAAGTATGTAAGCATTTTGATAGAATCATTCCATTTTGATTGTGCGATGTGTTTATTTTTTCTAATGTAGGTGGATAAAATGTATCTTCATTTATTTAAATAGATCGACTTTTTCATTTCGTTTCAATGGGTAATTCCAGTACTTTTTTCTTATTTTTTTATTCGATAGAGGTACCCAAGAGAGGAGTATAAGAGCGTATTTTTTTAAAATTGCGATGAATATTTATTTTTAATTTTAATTTCAGTTTGACTATCAAAAAGGGAGCGAAATCGTCAAATGTCAAAATGTGACATACTTCAATCTTTAAAATTGATTTTAAACAATTAGTCCGGTCGCCAAATGAGAAAATAGGCTTGAACCTGGAAATGGAGTCCAACTAATATTTTATGATTGATTCTAGTACTTTTTGATGTACTGAAACATAATACGGCGGGTGCCAGAGTGGCACCTTTGAGCAATTCAAAATATCGAACGGCAAAGTTCTCGGGGTGAAAAAAGTAGAAATCGGGTGTTATTTTTAGGAAAAAAATAAAGTAGTCATTTTTTCAACGGATTTTAATGTTTTTGAAGGTGCTTATTCCGAATTTGATTTTTCAGCCAAATATTCGAACGGCTTCTTTGAGAATTTTCGAGATTTTGTCAAAATTTCAACCCTTTCTACGGTTTTATGCTTATAAAACAAAATTTATGGGTTTTACAAAAATATTTTCAGTTAACAAATTAAAGTTTAATAAACAAGCTACAAAAAAGTCAATTGAAACATTTTTGTCAGACAAATAGTTTTGCCGCTACAGCCCGCCAAAAGAAGATACAATTTTGGACGGATTGGGAAAAATTCAGGATGTAGTACCTGCATCTCGTGATTGAATGAAGTTTGGGAACCTACAAATGAGTGTTTTTTTAATTCGTATGATTGATACTAGTACAATTTTATATACTGAATCATGATATGAAGGGTGCCAGAGTGGCACCTTTTGTCTATCTAAAGATGAGCTATTTAAAGATGTACAAGATATGATAGATGGCAAAGAATCAAAGAAGGTGCATACGTTTCACAAAGAGGAAGGTGCAGCAAGAATTAAATCTGATGAAGAAGATAGGCAGAAAATAAGAAAAAAACTTAAACCATGTGTAAACCCTTTTGTCTTTGAAGACCACCCTGATGGTATTGTTAATATACATAGTAGCCGTATTGGAAACACGAAAGTAAATGTGGATGATGCCATATGCCTTGGAGAAAAGCAACGACAAAAATTTGAGGAATCACTGCCAAAAGGATTTTATGTTCCTTTGAAAAAGGAAGTTGTCACTTTGTCAAATGACAAGAAACATATGATGATACAACATATGAGAGTTTATAACATGGAGACTATCTACGCACGAGCCCTACAACTGATGACACGTAATGTTGAAATATGCAGCCTCACAAATTTGTTTGGTTACGAATTGTCTCCAGTCCCATTAGCTTTATTCAATGAATTTGGGGACATGAATCCCTCCTCTCAGAAATCACAATTAATGAGTTTATTAAGAGTTCAGGTGTCACCGAAGGTGGAATTTGTTAATGCATTAATTATAGATGCTAGTGCTCTTTTGTGGCATGCTCATTGACCAAAGTTTGGTACAGAAATCACAATTAATGAGTTTATTAAGAGTTCAGGTGTCACCGAAGGTGGAATTTGTTAATGCATTAATTATAGATGCTAGTGCTCTTTTGTGGCATGCTCATTGACCAAAGTTTGGTACAGTAGAAACTTACATCCACAATTTAATTGTGGTTAGTTGCAGAACAGGACACATACCTTGTATTTGATAGGTATTTCGAATACAGTTGCAATAGTATATTGACCAATTCGCAATAGTATATTGACCAATTCATGCAATAAAATACAACTAATAACCCTGATTTGGCAGCAGCTACTAAAACAAAAATTTTCTTCCACATAAATTGGTCATTACTGGCACTGATACAATCCCAACTGAATTACAAACTCCTGGTGTTGTAATTCCTCGCCCAGATTTGGAAACTCACCATGAAGAAGCAGATGTCATAATTGTACAGCAAGCTATTTTCTGTCAAGGTGTGCAACGAACAGGATCAAAATTTTGTCTGATGACACTGACGTTTTTATTCTTCTTGTACACTTTTACAGAAGGCTCAATTTTAAATGCGCAATGTGGATGGAGGGGGTTTGGTCCCCTCGGTCCCCCCCCCGTCGCTGCGCCCCTGTCAAGGTCACAGATATAGCAACAACAGTTTACAACCTAGGAACCCTAGCAAACTCATTGTTAGCAGTGCATTGTCTCACTGGTTGTGATACCACTTTTGGAATTGGAAAATCTAAAGCTATACATATTCCGAGATCTGGTATTGAAATTAAGCATTTAGGTTGTGTAGAATCTTCAATGAAACAATGCATAACAGAGTGCACAAGCTTCATCGCACATTGCTACGGCTACAAGAAGGAGGCTCACGACATGTCAGATGTTCGATACAAAGTGTGGGCATCAAAGAAAATTCCTCCTAAAATTAAGCACCTCCCTCCGACAACAGAGGCATTTGAACTCCATATAAAACGATGCCATTTGCAAGCTTGCACCTGGAACGCAGCAGCATCTTCGTTCCCTCCACCTTTGAATCCCACTGATTTTGGATGAGCAAAGAATGAAGCAACGCACTCTTTGGTACCCGTTCAACTTCCAGATAACAAAGGGTTGGCACCATCAAAATTGCTGAAAAGTTTAAGGTGCAGCTGTTCAAGTGAGAAGCCATGTTCAACAGCAAGGTGCAGTTGTGCACAAGTAGGTCTTTCTTGTACAGAATTTTGCACGTGTGAAGGTGGCCAATTGTGTGACAATTTGAAAACTAATGAAGCCCAATTTAAAGATAGTGGACAGTGAAATGTCCACTGTGTAAAATATTCTATAATTTTGAATTAAAGTAAAAGTAAACTACACTTCCTATTTACTACCTATTTCTAAACATATTTTATATTGAGTTTCTTTTTAATCATGTTGAAAAAGTAGTTTACCGTTATATCACAAAGTATCCCAATAATAAACATTTACTGATATTTAATTTTGGTCAGGCACGTCCATGAAGTTGGCCGTGGCGTGTTAGCTGTGGCAAAATTGAATAGTACACATCGTTACTGCTTCGTTACTGCCTGTTACTGCCGCATAAATAATCGTTACTGCCTAGGTCCTACTATTAAATTTTTAGCAAAACCTTATGCCACGGCCAGGTTCATGCTAGCCGTGGCACTTTCGATTTTTAAACAAAAAATGAGTGTAAGATATTCCTTTTCGTTACTGCCTGTTACTGCCACCAATATTATCGTTACTGCCTAAGCGGATTGGTGTAAAAAATCAACATGTCTGCCACGGCCAAATTCCATAAGCCGTGGCATGTCCGCAAAATTAAAAACTGATTATGCCATCTTAAATAACTTCGTTACTGCCCGTTACTGCCACATAAATAATCGTTACTGCCTCTTTTTGTTTTCAGAAAAAATCAACTTTCTGCCACGGCTAACTTCCACAAGCCGGTTTTTGCAGCCGAGCAGAAAAAAAATGTTTCAAAATCAAACAAAAAGCAGCTTAATGGATCCTATTTCGTTACTGCCCGTTACTGCCATCAAAATTTCGTTACTGCCTCCACAAATTTTCAGAAAAAAATCAAAATTTTCGTTACTGCCTATACCAATTTTCAGAAAAAATCAAAATTCTGCCACGGACAGGCCATTTTTGCAGCCGGGCAGAAAAAATGCTTCAAAATCAAACAAAAAACAGCTTAATGGATCCTATTTCGTTACTGCCCGTTACTGCCATCAAAATTTCGTTACTGCCTCCACAAATTTTCAGAAAAAAATCAAAATTTTCGTTACTGCCTATACCAATTTTCAGAAAAAATCAAAATTCTGCCACGGACAGGCCATTTTTGCAGCCGGGCAGAAAAAATGCTTCAAAACCAAACAAAAAACAGCTTAATGGATCCTATTTCGTTACTGCCCGTTACTGCCACAACAGTAATCGTTACTGCCTCCTTCAATTTTCAGAAAAAATCAAAATTCTGCCACGGACAGGACATTTTTGCAGCCGGGCAGAAAAAATGCTTCAAAATCAAACAAAATACAGCTAAATGGATCCTATTTTGTTACTGCCCGTTACTGCCACCAAAATTTTCGTTACTGCCTTCATCAATTTTCAGAAAAAAACAAAATTCTGCCACGGACAGGCCATTTTTGCAGCCGGGCAGAAAAAATTCCTCAAAACAAACAAAAAACAGCTTAATGTATCCTATTTCGTTACTTCTCGTTTTTGCCATAAAAATTTTCGTAACTGTCCTGTCCGTAAAATGTCCTGTCCGTGGCAGAATTTTGATTTTTTCTGAAAATTGAAGGAGGCAGTAACGATTATTGATGTGGCAGTAACGAAATAGGATCCATTAAGCTGTTTTTTGTTTGATTTTTAAGCATTTTTTCTGCCCGGCTGCAAAAATGGCCTGTCCGTGGCAGAATTTTGATTTTTTCTGAAAATTGAAGGAGGCAGTAACGATTATTGATGTGGCAGTAACGGGCAGTAACGAAATAGGATCCATTAAAGTGTTTTTTGTTTGATTTTGAAGCATTTTTTTTGCCCGGCTGCAAAAATGGCCTGTCCTGTCCGTGGCAGAATTTTGATTTTTTCGGAAAATTGAAGGAGGCAGTAACGATTATTGATGTGGCAGTAACGGGCAGTAACGAAATAGGATCCATTAAGCTGTTTTTTTATTGATTTTGAAGCATTTTTTCTGCCCTGCTGCAAAAATGTCCTGTCCGTGGCAGAATTTTGATTTTTTCTGAAAATTGAAGGAGGCAGTAACGATTATTGATGTGGCAGTAACGAAATAGGATCCATTAAGCTGTTTTTTGTTTGATTTTTAAGCATTTTTTCTGCCCGGCTGCAAAAATGGCCTGTCCGTGGCAGAATTTTGATTTTTTCTGAAAATTGAAGGAGGCAGTAACGATTATTGATGTGGCAGTAACGGACAGTAACGAAATAGGATCCATTAAAGTGTTTTTTGTTTGATTTTGAAGCATTTTTTCTGCCCGGCTGCAAACATGGCCTGTCCGTGGCAGAATTTTGATTTTTTCTGAAAATTGAAGGAGGCAGTAACGATTATTGATGTGGCAGTAACGGACAGTAACGAAATAGGATCCATTAAAGTGTTTTTTGTTTGATTTTGAAGCATTTTTTCTGCCCGGCTGCAAAAATGGCCTGTCCGTGGCAGAATTTTGATTTTTTCTGAAAATTGAAGGAGGCAGTAACGATTATTGATGTGGCAGTAACGGACAGTAACGAAATAGGATCCATTAAAGTGTTTTTTGTTTGATTTTGAAGCATTTTTTCTGCCCGGCTGCAAACATGGCCTGTCCGTGGCAGAATTTTGATTTTTTCTGAAAATTGAAGGAGGCAGTAACGATTATTGATGTGGCAGTAACGAAATAGGATCCATTAAGCTGTTTTTTGTTTGATTTTTAAGCATTTTTTCTGCCCGGCTGCAAAAATGGCCTGTCCGTGGCAGAATTTTGATTTTTTCTGAAAATTGAAGGAGGCAGTAACCAAAATTTAGATTTTTTTTCTGAAAATTTGTGGAGGCAGTAACGAAATTTTGATGCCAGTAACGGGCAGTATCGAAATAGGATCCATTAAGCTGTTTTTTGTTTGATTTTGAAACATTTTTTTCTGCCCGGCTGGAAAAACGGCTTGTGGAAGTTAGCCGTGGCAAAAAGTTGATTTTTTCTGAAAATAAAAAGAGGCAGTAACGATTATTTATGTGGCAGTAACGGGCAGTAACGAAGTTATTTAAGATGGCATAATCAGTTTTTAATTTTGCGGACATGCCACGGCTGATGGAATTTGGCCGTGGCAGACATGTTGATTTTTTACACCAATCCGCTTAGGCAGTAACGATAATATTGGTGGCAGTAACAGGCAGTAACGAAAAGGAATATCTTACACTCATTTTTTGTTTAAAAATCGAAAGTGCCACGGCTAGCATGAACCTGGCCGTGGCATAAGGTTTTGCTAAAAATTTAATAGTAGGACCTAGGCAGTAACGATTATTTATGCGGCAGTAACAGGCAGTAACGAAGCAGTAACGATGTGTACTATTCAATTTTGCCACAGCTAACACGCCACGGCCAACTTCATGGACGTTGGTCAGGCGACTCCCTTTCACTAGCAATAAAATAGGTGTTTTTTTATCATCCAGTGAATTTTGACCTTCGATACTTAAAGTTGACAAAAGGTGCCACTCTGGCACCCTTCATATCATGATTCAGTATATAAAATTGTACTAGTATCAATCATACGAATTAAAAAAACACTCATTTGTAGGTTCCCAAACTTCATTCAATCACGAGATGCAGGTACTACATCCTGAATTTTTCCCAATCCGTCCAAAATTGTATCTTCTTTTGGCGGGCTGTAGCGGCAAAACTATTTGTCTGACAAAAATGTTTCAATTAACTTTTTTGTAGCTTGTTTATTAAACTTTAATTTGTTAATTGAAAATATTTTTGTAAAACCCATAACTTTTGTTTTATAAGCATAAAACGGTAGAAAGGGTTGAAATTTTGACAAAATCTCGAAAATTCTCAAAGAAGCCGTTCGAATATTTGGCTGAAAAAGTCTAATTCGGATTAAGCACCCTCAAAAACATAAAAATCCGTTGAAAAAATGACTACTCTATTTTTTTCCTGAAAATAACACCCGATTTCTACTTTTTTCACCCCGAGAACTTTGCCGTTCGATATTTTGAATTGCTCAAAGGTGCCACTCTGGCACCCGCCGTATTATGTTTCAGTACATCAAAAAGTACTAGAATCAATCATAAAATATTAGTTGGACTCCATTTCCAGGTCACATGGCATGGCGACTGGACTAAATGCTTTGATTGTTAATTGCATTGTTGATTTTCACTTTAAAGTAAGGCCGAAACAGATCGGACCTTATTCCATCCTAAACAAAGACAAAGTGAATGTCAATATTTATTTTAAAATATTGAATTAACTTAAGTTTTTTGGAACTTTCTATGTCGATTTTTGAATTTAGATCTATTTTTTTTCTGTAAAATTGAATTTTTTTCTGTTTTCAAAAATGCTGGCATTGCCTACAAAATACTATTCAAAGAGATACCTCTGGTTGAAAATTTGGTGCCTGTCTCATTTTCCCTCCGATGAAGCTGGTTGCATATTCACTGCCGAAACAGCTGTCAACTTCTCTTCCATTTGATTGGGCTATGTTTTACGTTGTTTTAATTAATTTTTAACGTTTTATTTTAGCACAGGTTTTTATATTTTGTATCATAAATCTTTCAAAGGATTGTTACGTATTTGCACATGAACTTAGCATATTCCTTTCTCAACATTTATTATACATCAAAGGGTCGTGAAAATTCGGGAGACGACTCCAGGTTTCGGGATTCTTGAATGAGGTTAAGGTTTTAAATCAGCTAATCTAACTAGCTTTTGTCTCAATAAGTTTTAGCAAATTATTCATTAACTGTAAACTCACAAGCATCACCCCCAACCGTGGACTGGTTTCGTCCTTGTTAGGACTCATCAGCACGGTATAGGAAGGTAACACAAGAGAGCGGAAGGCAAGTACTAATCTAGCCGACTATAACTGAAAAAGTGGTGACCATTGATTAGTCCTCCACTGGTCAATGGTCCTCACTTTTTCAGGTCGGCTAGACTATACTCTATTCATTTAGAATTGGCGCTTGATAAATAGTGCTTTCCCCCACGCTAGAAGCGTAACCATAGTTACGCTCTTCGAGCAGCCAATAGTAAGCCTTCATCGTCACTTTGACGTGGATAGTTGCTATGGTTACTGATCGGTGGTGGGGGAAGGAAATACTTTCAAGCGCCAGTTCAAAATGAACAGAGTATAGTACTTGCACTCCGCTCTCTCGCGTTACCTTCCTATACCGTGCTCAAGGACGAAACCGGTCCACGGTTGGAGGTGACGCTTGAGAGTTGTGAGTTTACACTTATTAACCGCCGCTTAACCGGCGATAAATGGTGAAATTCTCCTTTCATTTATTTTTAACTTTTCACCAAAAAGGGGGGGTCCTGGGGTCTTCCTTAGAAATTTTTTTGAAATTAAAAATTTTTAAAACAGAGAAAAACTCATTTTCAATGTCCTTTGATTTCACAATCTCAAAATACGGTTTAACCATAAGTGCTATAGTTGGAAGAAAATATTTTTTGGCGATAAGACTGGCTTTTTTTTTCTAGGAACATAATATTTTGCCCAATCTCAGCACTGACTTTAACCTTTTATGAGTTAAATCATGGGGACTCCGTTTCTATATTATATACGCTTCTTATGTTAGATGGCATTAATAAATTGGCGCCATCCTTTGTTATTTGGTTGGAGAATTCTCCCTCAGAAGTCAAAAAAGTTTTTCTTCAGTAATGTTTCTAATTATTGGGGGGACGCCTCCCCCTCTGCGATCGACGCCCGTGCATCAAAAAGGGATTGAAAAACCTTTTTATTTCTACGCAAATACAATAAATCTCTCTTCTGGTCATTACACTCCTCAAAATCTAAACATCAACACGCCATTTTCGTGTAAATCGGCCTTACACAACATACAATCGGTTAACCACGAACTGCATACAAAATCAAAACCCATAAATGAAAATCCGTCACCTCCACAAAAAAAACACGGAAGAAAATTTACACTCCATTATCAACATCCTTAGAGCACTCCAAAAAACAAACAACCTCTGAAAATTCTCCCACTAAAATGAATCCATTACCTTCGGTGGCCCCAGTTGGCTTTTTACCCAGATTCTAGTATGATTCTCGCACCTCGGGATAATCAGAGTGTTTTATGTGGGCGTATGTGGTTTGAGGCTCTCCATAACTCATCTCGCTTGTGCAGGCTTGAAGCGCGTAATTACTTCATTTTATGTCGTGTTTGTTGTGCGAAAAAGGGAACTAGTGTTATACGTTGCTTTTTGTCCTAGAAAAGGGAATTGAATTGGGCGAGGCTCAAAGATTTAAATGCGTTTATGTAGATTTATGTTCGGGATAGTTGTTGACCACTTCTCCTATACTAGACAGCCACTTCAGTTGAGGAAAAATGCTTAATAAAATTTGTTGAAGAATTTTAATAAAAACGGATTATCCCACTCACTTTTGGGGTGAATAATTTTTTTTAAAAAACTGAGAAAACTTTTTGCGCTAATTCGTGAGGCTATCATTGAGCTTTCTTGTGGAGGTCAGACTATTCACAATAACAGGTATACGTATTATGATATTATTTGACTGGTGCGTGCAATCGCAACACTTTACTAGGAGAACAAAAGACAGAAAATTAATTTTTCGGACAGAAGTAATCACCCTCCCTCTCCTTATCTCAAACACTGAATTAAGGAACATCGGGTATTGAAACTTAGCTTCTCTTTTGTTTGAAAAGATTACCTTCTGAAGACAAAAGAAGATGAGTTGTCTAAGAAGCGATGGTTGTTAATGAAGGAATTTAGTTGAGATAGTTTTGAAGGCTTGAGAGGTCCTTAAAAATGTCGTGTATTGTATTGATTAAAGTTTGGTAGATATGTATGGTAGTTGGTGTTAGAGTTGACCGCGCTTGTGTTTGGATGTGCAAATTAATTAAGAGTCCAAATGTGTTGGGATTTAAGAGCTAAATTAAGAGTCTGGTTAAGACTTTGAATTGGTTTTATTGAAAGAACTGTAGATATTTGTTAGAAGAGGAAATGTTTGAGGTTGGTTTCGTAGTTCTTGCAAAAATGTATGTCTGTAAATGGAGGTTATGTTTATAAAATAGGTATATACATGGGAGACACACACTTTCAGCTAGTGACTTCTAAAGAAATCTGCTAGATTCATTTTCCGTTTCGAACTAAGTTCATATTCTTAAGTACTGGATTCTAAAAGTTGTTTTCTTCTGCAAACAAAATAGAAAAATAAATATTATTCTCCAACCAACTTTTTGAAATATGAATAATGATAATATTAAGAGTTTATACATATTCGCCTCTAACCAGAGGTAGTGGTGAAATACTCCCTTTTCATACCTAGCCTTTCGGGAATTAAATCTGTTCTAGGGAATGCGCAGTTCATTCCGGCAGACGAGTGGAGGACTAATCAATGGTCACCACTTTTTCCGATATAGTCGGCTAGACTAAAAGCTCTCCCTCCGCTCTCTTGCGTTGACTTTCTATGCCGTGCTGATTAGTCCTAACAAGGACGAAACCGGTCCATGGCTGGAGGCGACGCTCGGGAGTTGGAGTTTACACGAGGATAATTTTAATTTATGAGAATTAAGAATATATTTATTAACCCCTTCTCTGTCGTCGTCGCAAAGTTGCCCATTTTAGTCTACAGGAACATAACATGCCGGGAATATAACTCGAACTTTGTAGGGTAGGAGCGAACTGTACCACAAACGCCATAGAAGAGCATTAAAACAAAATAAGACTAAATTTGAATGCGTGTTTATGTAATTACAATAAAGCATTCTTTTAGTGGCTTTTGTAACCACTTTCATATTTACCCAACACTTTCTGGATCAAGATCGAGAATTCCATACAACCTTCTAAATTACTTCTACTAATTTACCCTTCCTCACCTTCCATTAATCAGGCGTCAAGTGCAAAAAGGATCCCACCTCCAGGGCGGTGATAAATAGCAAAACCTCTCCCCAATTATTCACTATGACAGAAGCGTTTTTATGACCTTTTGTCTGTGGTAAAGCGGTTCTTCCGTACTACGCTAATAAGGTTGATAAATGCACGACTGTATACTATACAGTGTACAGTAGGGTGTATCGAAAAAAACCTTTTTTCGATTTTGATGACGTAATAGTGCGGAAAAGTTGTCTAAGGTGCCAGAGAGTACCTGTGAATTTTTTCAGAATTTTTGGATAATTTCTTAATGTGCCACATTGGCCCTGAAGTTCCCCATGTTAATCCAATGGGGCGCGCCGCCAAAAAGGCCGAAAATCGGTTTTTCGCCCCTCATTTCTACCCTAATCACACGACGAATGTCTCGTCTCGAGTTATGGACTCTATATGATGTATGCTACCCGAAAAAATTTGAATAATAACTTAAATCTCTATATTATGTTGATTGTGGGCTCTGATTTGAACGAGGAAATACGCGATTTTCGACGAAATTTGAGCATACAAAAAAACGTAATATAGATATTTAGGCTATTATTCAAGTTTTGTCGGATAGCCTAGATCATATAGAGTCCATAACTCGAGACGAGACATTCGTCGTGTGATTAGGGTAGAAATGAGGGGCGAAAAACCGATTTTCGGCCTTTTTGGCGGCGCGCCCCATTGGATTAACATGGGGAACTTCAGGGCCAATGTGGCACATTAAGAAATTATCCAAAAATTCTGAAAAAATTCACAGGTACTCTCTGGCACCTTAGACAACTTTTCCGCACTATTACGTCATCAAAATCGAAAAAAAGTTTTTTTCGATACACCCTAGTGTACAGGCTATACAAGACAGTAACTTAAGTTGAACCTACCACGTCACTAACAAACAAAGCAGTTCCCATCGCGGTGTTTGAATTTCGAGTCGAACAAAGAACGTCAATTTTAAAATAGGATTATTTCGTTAAACCGATGTATAAATAGTGTATTTTTATCACAATTCGCGTATCGAAATTCCTCCTATCAACCCAACAGGCTTTGTGTTTACTCACCTTCTCCTTCCGCGTAGTGACGTACTGGGTTCATTAAACGTTGCTGTGATGTATAGCTGAGATGCGGAAATCTTCAAAAACATAGATGGCGATAGCTAACATTTAGCAACAATTTCCACAGAGTTCAAGACGGGGCTTTATCACTCGAAAATTTGGCTGTGGCGAGAAAATGGAACAGATCTACTAAAAAAGTGTTTATTGTTACCTAGATGCCATAGGTTGTCATGGTATCAAAGTTTGCCAAGATAGGATCACAATCACGGAAAATTTCAAATGAGTTTTTATAATTCTAAACTCACCTAGCCTATATGAATCAAAAGTATGTTCATTTAAATTAGGCCGCTGAGACGTTATGCATAACAAGCAGTTTCTATTGTAATTTTTATCGAAAAATATTCTTGTGCAATTACTAGCCAGCCTAAACAGAAGTGCCAGTTAAAATACTGTAAAATAATCGGTTACTGAAGTTTCGGGATGAGCGTTATTGAGCGTTTTTGCTCCTGTTTCACCGGCCTATTCTAAATGAACAGACTATAGTAAACCGTGGTAAATGCATGGTTTGTTTCCTATTAATGAAAACCCTTGATTGTGTATTGAGATTTTTGGCGATAAATCTCTTTCATAAAGGGTGTTTTATTAGTCCGTTTCCTTTTCCGTAACTTTAGCTTTATTGAAACTATCATCTTCTAAGGTCGTGGGAGTAAGGTGTGTCCTTATGTAAGTGGGAATGCTAAAATTCATTGAGATGGATTACAGCACCACTAGCTGCGAAACGAGAAATTTGGAAATTAGTTTTAAAAAAAAGAAGATATATAGAGCAAAAAAACAGTGAACAGCACAGTGAAAAAATTATTTGGAATATCATATCAAATCAGACAAGACTCCCTCGGGCAACCTACACTGCAAGATAATCGTCAAAAAACAAAAGAGCTCGCGGGGAGCAAATGCTGCCAGATCTTTTCTTTCCACGGGATCTCTATGTTGACTGAACTTTTTATGTATATAACGACTTGAATAATAGAGTTAAATATATAGAATATTTCCGATGATTAAGTACCCTAAAGTCCCAAAAGGGTAGTTGTATCGTCGTCACGACAGTCAGGATCCACTTCTATGATAACCAAAGAGGAAATATCAAATCTTAAAATCTGCTTCAAAAGCAAACATCTTACTTAATCTAAAATCTTAAAAACAAAACGCGAAAGCAAACTCAACAACGATTTATTTCGCTGAAAACACCGTCGGTCTTATTTAAGAACCGTCTCAAAAAAACTCTTAAAAAAACATCCATTTCCATACGAATCTTAATTCCCTGATAAAAGCACACGAATAAATAAAACGGATAAACTGGCACTCGACATTCCCTAAATTCAAAGCGAGCGTGTTGCGATCCATTTCCAAGAGGAAAGATAGATAAGTCAGCCTTCCTATACACCTTGGATTTATTCCTATGTATAAATTTCGTAACCATTAGTGATAAGATACAGCATGGAGATTAGAGCGATGAGAAAACCACCGCATAGGATTACGCGACTTATCATGCATTTTAGATTTTTAATGCCCGCACGTACTTGATTCTTTAATGCCTTAGGCCTGCCAATTTATTTAGAGATAACATTGTTGTTAAGTAACAAGAGAAAGTGCTATATTACTTTTTTTATCGATAAACTTCGTGATTTTGCTTGTGTTCATTTTTATGTTGTGTTTTGTGTTTCAGTTTTATGATGTTTCACGAAGTTTTGTGTTGTACTTCTGAAAGCCATACTGTATGGATTGTAATGGTGAAGATTAGGTGTATGGTAACGATAGGAAGTAAAACATCTAGAGGGGCTATAATTTTTAAAAAGGTTCAGTTAGTTACTTTTCTGATTACTTTTTTCTTACATATTTTTTCCATTGAACTGAAGTAAACTGTTCATATAGCTGCGTGAGAGTTGAGATTTAGATGAATTAGAATATGTTATGATCTATGGGTTACATCCGGGCCTTAATTAATAATGCCCACGTATTTCGGGAAAAGTGATAAATACTCATTGGTTAGGCCATTGAATTTATCACATTGCCAGCCTTACTTTGAGCATTACTATGATCATTTGAACATATTTGATTCTTGCTACGTAAAACAATAACCAAACCACTTTGGGCATTACTTATTATGCCCGAGTTTCCCCCTTTGCCAGTGACATAAGTGTATATTTTTTAGTATTATAGTTGATTGAAAGCTCTTATATACAATTTTATTGTAAACGTTTTTTTAATAAATAGATGTTCATTGAACACATTTAAAAAAAATTATACCTAAAAACAAAGGGGAAGGGATAGTATAAAGAAATTTGAACCTTTCTTACTCCCTATACTTAAAATTAATTAATATAAAAAATAATCGACATACGAGAATGTATTTGATACACCTTATCTGTATTTTGTTTTCATGGGGACATAGAGCCACTACAGATTCTGACCATTGAAACACAATCGCCTTTACCGAGAAAACAGAAAAGCACTCAAACCTGTTTTTGTTCGAACCTTTTTTTCTACGATTTTGTTTTTGTGCGGTGGATGAAAATTTCAATCAAATGGGAACATAGAACAAAAATCTTGTATATAAGGCTACCAAGATTTAAAAAAGGGTATAGTGAAATAGCAGTCTTCGCCGACTATACAGGGTGTATCTGAAATGGTGCAACAAATTTCAGGGATGATAGTACTCATCAAGACGAACAAGAATCGGTATAGAAAGGGGGTCCCAGACCAAATCCCAGGGAGTTAAAAATGGAGCGACACCCCAAAAAATCATTGAAAAATTCAATTTGTAGAAGAACTACTATTGGTAAAAACAAAACCCTTAAGTCCAAAGTTTCACGTAAATACAATCAATATTAAACGCTTGAGATTCTGTTAAAGTTTGTTTTTTGGGTGCGCAAGCTGTTTTCTAGAGCTGTTTCCAAAACAGCTGTTAGCGCACGCAAAAAACGAACTGTAACAGGATCTCAAGCGTTTAATATTGATTGTATTTACGTGAAACTTTGGACTTAAGGGTTTTCAACTATGATCTTTCAGATTATCAAATCAAAAGAAAGGATTTCAAAGTATAAAATAAGGTTTTGGCAGATTTTTCACATTTTTTTGTGTTTTTTAACTTTTTTCATAATAAAACAAATTTTAAAGCGAAGACTTTTGAGGTAATTTTAAAGATCACATTAAACCACAATTTTTGAGACCATAATTAAGTTTTTACCAATAGTAGTTCTTCTACAAATCAGAGATGGGCGTAATCAAACTACTTTTGTAATCAGATTAATAATCTGATTACATTTGTAATCTGATTACTTTTTGGAGTTTTTAATCTAACTACATTTGTAATGATTACATTTGTAATCTGAATGAATGTAATCTGATTACTTTTGTAGTTTGATTACATTTGTAGTTTGATTACATTTGTAGTTAGATTACATTTGCAATCTTCAATCTGATAACTGTGGCAAGTTTACTGGAGTGGGGTTCGCGACTTAACGGAAGTGGTCCGTAACCTACCGGAAGTGGTCCGTAACTTACCGGAAGTGGTCCGTAACTTACCGGAAGTGGTTCATAACTTACTTGAAGTGGTCCACAACTTACTTGAAGTGGTCCACAACTTACCGGAGTTGGTCCATAACTTACCGGAAGTGGTCCACAACTTACCGGAAGTGGTCCATAACTTGACGGAAGTGATCCAAAACTTACCGGAAGTGGTTCACAACTTACTGGAAGTGGTTCGCGACTTACCGGAAGTGGTCCGTAACCTACCGGAAGTGGTCCGTAACCTACCGGAAGTGGTCCGTAACTTACCGGAAGTGGTCCGTAACTTACCGGTAGTGGTCCGTAACTTACCTGAAGTGGTCCGTAACTTACCGGAAGTGGTCCACAACTTACCGGAGGTGGTCCGCAACTTACCGGAAGTGGTCCACAACTTACCGGAAGTGATCCGTAACTTACCGGAAGTGGTCCGTAACCTACCGTAACTTCCGGTAAGTTTCGGAGCACTTCCGGTAAGTTGTGGACCACTTCCGGCAAGTTGTGGACCACTTCCAGTAAGTTGTGGACCACTTCCAGTAAGTTGTGGACCACTTCCGATTCGTTATGGACCACTTCCGGTAAGTTATGGACCACCTCCGGTAAGTTGTGGACCACTTCCGGTAAGTTACGGACCACTTCCGGTATGTCACGGACCACTTCCGGTAAGTTACGGACCACTTCCGGCAAGTAGTGGACCACTTCCGGAAAGTTGTGGACCACTTCCGGTAAGTTATGGACCACTTCCGGTAAGTTGTGGACTACTTCCGGTAAGTTACGGACCACTTCCGGTAAGCCGTGGACCACTTCCGGTAATTTTTGGACCATTTCCGGTAATTTTTGGACCACTTTCGGTAAGTTTCAGACCACTTCTGGTCAGCTGTGGACCACTTCCGGTAAGTTGTGGGTCACTTCCGGTAAGTTGCGAATCATTTCTGGTAAGTTGTGGATCGTTTCCGGTAAGTTGTGGACCACTTCCTGTCATTTGTGGACCACTTCCATTAAGTGGCGGACCAACAAGTGCATCCTATGCACCGTACCATTATCAGTCGCAAAAAGGTATCAAGGTATGTTATTTTAGATTACAATTGTAATCTGTAATCAGATTAACGATCACAAATGTAATCTGTAATCAGATTAACGATTACAAAAAGTAATCAGATTACAAATGTAATCAGATTACATTTCTACAAAAGTAATCAGATTACAAATGTAATCAGATTACATTTGTAATCGTAATCGTTAATCCTTAATCTGATTACATTTTGCCCATTTCTGCTACAAATTGAATTTTTCAATGATTTTTTGGAGTGTCGCTCCACTTTTAACTCCCTGGGATTTGGTCTGGGACCCCCTTTCTATACCGATTCTTGTTCGTCTTGATGAGTACTTTCATCCCTGAAAGTTTGTTGCACCATTTCAGATACACCCTGTAGTCTGTTCACTTTGAACTGGCGCTTGAAAATATTTCCTTCCCCCACCACCGATCGGTAACCATAGCAACTATCTTCGTTAAAGTGACGAAGAAGGCTTACTATTGGCTGCTCGAAGATAGTAACTATGGTAACGCTTCTAGCGTGGGGGAAAGTACTATTTCTCAAGCGCCAATTCTAAATGAATAGAGTATACAGGGTGTATCTGAAATGGTGCAACAAACTTTCAGGGATGATAGTACTCATCAAGACGAACAAGAATTGGTATAGAAAGGGGGTCCCAGATCAAATCCCAGGGAGTTAAAAATGGAGCGACTCCCTGTTAATTTTGTTTATTATGAAAAAAGTTAAAAAAAATGTAAAAAATTTCCCAAAACCTTATTTTGTATTTCGAAATCCTTTCTTTTGATTGGATAATCTGAAAGATCATAGTTGAAAACCCTTAAGTCCAAAGTTTCACGTAAATACAATCAATATTAAACGCTTGAGATACTTTTAAAGTTTGTTTTTTGGGTGCGCAAGCAGTTTTTTAGAGCTGTTTCCAGAACAGCTGTTAGCGCACGCAAAAAACAAACTTTAACAGGATCTCAAGTGTTTGATATTGATTGTATTTACGTGAAACTTTGGACTTAAGGGTTTTCAACTATGATCTTTCAGATTATCAAATCAAAAGAAAGGATTTCGAAATACAAAATAAGGTTTTGGCATAGTTTTCACATTTTTTGTGTTTTTTAACTTTTTTCATAATAAAACAAATTTTAAAGTGAAGAATTTTGAGGTAATTTTAAAGATCATATTAAACCACAATTTTTGAGACCATAATTAAGTTTTTACCAATAGTAGTTCTTCTACAAATTGAATTTTTCAATGATTTTTTCGGGGTGTCGCTCCATTTTTAACTCCCTGGGATTAGGTCTGGGACCCCCTTTCTATACCGATTCTTGTTCGTCTTGATGAGTACTATCATCCCTGAAAGTTTGTTGCACCATTTCAGATACACCCTGTATATGGTTACTGAAAAAAGTCTACGGTAAGTATAGAAACGGTTTCTCAATTCAGTTGTAGGGTGGTTGCGTTACGGTCCTAATATAATGAGTTTTTCCTATATAATCCTAAGGAGTTTTACCAATATGATCCTAAGGAGTTTTTTAATTCAGTTATGTTGAGGGATTTTCGCTACGGTCCTTCGAGAAACTTTTTTAATTCACAGCATAAAAAAGGTTTTTTAATTGAGTTGCGAAAACTGGTTTTTATAGCTACTCGCGAAGTTTTGGGCGAGGTTTTTTATCCGGTCCCTATTCCTAGCACAAAAACAAGTTTGACTGTAACTGAATGGAAATTTTTGTTTTCAAGAATTGAAATTGTAGATTCCACTCCGAAAAAGTTCTATAAAAAGTAGAAATCCCCTATGAATAAAATAATATTCGCCCTCTAACCTATTCTTCATACCTCCACCCAATTAATCGACCCCCTAGGACCCCTCTTCTTCCCTTGAAAAATAAAATTTCTCCTTTGAACCAGGCGAAGGGGCGTAAATCAAAGAGTAAACCGACACCCTTTCAATTGGAGGTTTTGGATTTATCAATGGCGAAGAAACCCCTCGAAATGCGAAGAGGGAAATCTATCTTGTGGGGAATGGATTGGACTTATATTTCTGTGTCGGGAATCGGTGTGCAGTTGATGTATAGTCAGGTGGAAGAAAAATCGGGTTTTTTTAGAGCTTTTTCTTTTATTTCTTCTGTTTGTATGGGTATTTATTCATAGTTGATACCTTTGGAGGGTTTTGAATGCATGCCCATGAAATGTTATTTATTATATATTTTATTATCGTTGTTATCCAATCATACAGGTTTCAGGCATCACACAATACTCATGGTGAAAAATTGGAAGGATTGACGAAAAAACAAAATATGCATGAACACTTTTTTTCTTGCTTTAAAAGAACAGAAAATATTGTTAGTGTAAACTTAAAGAGTTTCACGGTCGTCTACCCAAAAATTCATTGTGATCTTGATATCTTTTTTGTTCTGATTTAAAACTGATTGGATGGGAAACATTACATACGTTTACATGAATTGTCTTTCTGTATTTGGTAGCATACTATATACATACCTCATCATTTATTTAAAAATATGTAGTGGATTTATAAGTAATGGTTACTAGTTTCAATCTCTTTCAAAAAAATACCTTTGACTAAATAAGAAAATATTATATAACATTCTATATACTTTTGATAATTAAGAACCAATTTTATAAGTTAGCTGAAAAAACTTTAACCCGGTGGGACTCGCGCCTCCCGGGTGAACGTTGAGACTCGCGGGGGTTATGGAATAGCCCCAACCTTTCGCTCTTTTCTACATCGTTAAAAATATTTTTTCTAAGTCGGAACCATTAAATTTTTAGATTTTAAAACATAACTGATTAAGAAAACTTATAATCTGCAATATTTTCTACGCTGAGCTGAGAAATAACTTTTTGAGTTTGACATTAATTTTTCTTATTACACAATACACACATATGTAACAAACTAACACAAATCATTTCAACGTAAAAATTAATTTAATTACTTCAAAATACTATATAATGAATTTCTTAAAGCTTTCTTTTGGTAAAGACAATTATCACAAATGGTATTAACGTGGACTTTGCTAAAAAAAATTTAAACACAAATTACAGACACAAGTGGTTTTTCTTGTTTTTCTATCCTACTTCCAACATTTTTTTCCTAACACTCAAACTAGGGTATTTGTTCTTCGAAAACTTGTTACCTCAATACACTTTCCTAGCTCCTTTCCCATTCAATACAAAAGCAAAGAATGTAAGGGGCGGGATACAGTGGTCTGGTGAATTACAAGTCATAAAACTGTCACGGGGACCAGTATTGAAAGTACCCACACCTGTGTCTTCCTTTTCTTTGTACTAAAATGAAATAGAACCCCCTGAGAATTTCTTTAAATTTGTTTACACATGTTTTGGGCCCTTATCAGTGGGTTGTATAGAAGGCGGAGTACGAAAAAACGGATGTGCAGCACTAACGAAGAGACTCGCGGGGGTCATTCCATTACCCCAAAAGCTAACAAAATGCGTCTGGGGAGCGGAAAAATAATCCGAATTCCAAGAAACTTCTCAGGCATGTAGGTAAGGGTCAGAAACCCAGCTACTGAGAAGTAAAGAATCCCCAGGTGTTTAGTTTTCCGTTAAATGGAATGTTTGTGTGAGCTTGGGGTTATAAAATGACCCCGCGAGTCCCAACGGGTTAACATTATCTTTTCACTGAGTAGTTAGTTACGTGTAGATAACTTTCTCAGATTTTGAATACTTTTCCAAAATTATTGATTGATAATTAGGTAGTTTTTAAATTACCTATAGCGTTGCAAAATATTTCTAAAAATTTTCGGTTGAGTACTTCCCATTTTAATTTTTACAACTGTTTACTCAGACGTGCATGAGGAACAGTGGTTTTTTTTGCAAAATTATCATAATAAGTCGATGTATAATATATTTCACTTTATATTGTTTGGATACGAGTGAAAGAGTCACGCCTAAGTTTTTTTCCCAAATTGTGGCACTCTTTCCAAAAAGGGTTGGCCAACCCTTCTCTACAGTGTAGATGGAAACTAAGAAATAAACGGACAAACCAACAGTTCCTCCTCTTAAACCAGATCTAAGAGCCCTCTTAGCATCCAAATGAAGATCTCCTCTTCAGCACTAACGACCCTCCTAATTCTCCTGTTTCCTAATCTCCCGGAATCCGGACAAGGAGTCGGGCGTTCCTAGGGTTCCAGGAAGGCGAAGGGGACGATGGGAAGGCAATCGGGGTCACGTGATAAATCCAGAGGCGGAATGTCGTTCTTGGTGTCATTTCGTATGTTGAAGCCATTTATTGGTGATTTGGTAAGGAGAGTACTGGTTTAACAAGGAGTTTTTGTGTTGTTATTGTCGTGTGCCACTTGGAATACCCTAGCTTCCCAAGGATTCAAGGCAAAGGGGCTCCTGAGAAAGTGAGGTCCATAAATGTCAGGAGTCCGACTTCTTCCTCATGATATATGATACATGCTGCCACTACCTATCGCCACCTCCGCAATTTTGCCATGTATCTGAAGGGGAGGGAAATAGTCTCCAGTCACCTGGACCCGTGGTAAACTGCGCCATGACGGACCACAGGACTTTCGGACCCACATATTTAACGAGCACGTACTCTGCATACTCTCGGTGGGTCTTGAGCAGTGTCGGGAATCGAACCCGGGACCCTCAGATCCCGATGCCTTAACCTCTAGGCTCCCCACGGCCCAACAAGGATTTAAAATTTTGAATAGATGCAGGGAAGAAGTTAGAGCTACTACTGAACTGAGTTTGCTTGTTTTCTCGAGCGGCCATCTACTATAGGATAAAATATAAATATGATGTGAGAGGTGAATATATTAAGTGTTGTATTGGGTGCTTCAAAAGTCCGTTTTACTGCTTTTGTGTGGAACCAAAGGTCATTAAAGAAAAGTGTATTCTAAAGTCATGCCGAATGCTTTGAAAAGGCTTACTGTGCCACTAGCGTCGATAAAAGAAAGTAAAAAAAATAATTAAAACAGTAATGAAGGTAGAAAAAACTTCAATGAAAAAATTATTAACTTTTTCGGGAAAATCGCACAGAAAAAGGTCACACATTTTAAAGTTTCTTTGATTATTTTTCATAAAAAAATGTGTCTTAATTTAACTAAAAACACATAAAAAAACTACAAGATAACATAGAAAAACTTGAGAACGTTTTCCCTGGGATAAAATACATAAACACTCAATCTTTTCACAAAGAATACACCCAACAAGTCTATATTCCCAATATCATCCACCAAAAAAAAGGGAAAAAACTAAATGAAATATTAAAATGTGGAATGTCTATCATTCCATCACACTATTGTCTTCCTTTAATTATTTTGTACAAAGTTAAAACGTTTTCATATCGTCGGTTCTCAAATTGTTCAGATTTTCGATCACAGGTCTAACTTTCGCCTTCGTTGTTGTGGTGAAAAGCAGACGTTTTGCAACTCAGCTCAAGAGTGAATTTCAAAAGAGTTGAGATGAAAAGGCGGGAAATAAATTCTCGTTTTTTAACTGTCAACGACATCCGCGAGTGGACGCGGGATTTTTATTCGTCTTTTACTCCATAAGTTAACTGTGACCGTGTCACACATAAATACTTGGGTGGGACTACAGTGGCTAGAAGGGGATAGTGTGTCGTTCGCCAATACCAGCAATGCTAAAATTTTTCTCCTCGTTTCACTCGCTTGGTGTCGCTGCTGTTAGACGTGCATATAGGCGCCTGCGCATTGCGACTTTCAGCACCAAGCCGGCCAAAGCCATGGTATGTTGTTGTTTACGTTTTGCGAAATCACTGTACACGGCGTAAACAATAACATAGCCGCTGAGAATGAGAGTCGCAATGCGCAGGCGCCTATATGCACGTCTAACAGCAGCGACACCAAGCGGAGGAGTAATTTTTTTTTCAGTTTTCATCTTCGAACGACACACTATCCCCTTCTAGCCACTGTAGTGGAACTGAAGATGCTTACTATGTATTTTTGTGGAGTTGAAAATATAAAAATTTTTCAGGGAAGCCTGATTATATTTTTAAAAACTATATTGATCGTTTATTTTGTAGACAGAGGGATTGTTTATTTTCAATATAACCAAATTATCGTTTATTATTATGGCACGAAAAATGCCTTTTCCGTTCAGAAATGTGTAACACAGATTGTCTCAAAAAGTTTGGGCAGACTTAACATGCTAGTCAGTCATACCCTTGACAAACAAGATTTTCATAGGAATTTATATCCTCAAATGCAAACTGTGTCCGTTAGAGGACAAAGTTCGTCGGTGAAGGGGAAACGTTTACTTTTTTATTCTGTGGTAAACTTCGTAGTTTCATATTTTTGTAGTTAAATATAAATCTTTTAAAAAAATTTTTTAGTTAAACTTTGTAGTTACAAACAATTGTAGTTACATATAAATCATATCATCTTCAAATTATGAAATTATCTTTGCTATAATTACAGGCAAAGTTTAATTAAATTTGTACAAAAAATATTACTCAGAAAACAATCACAGCTAGAATCATTAAAATGCCCATCACCAGTGATAATGGGCAATGTCAGCATTTTTTGAAAACAGAAAAAAGTAAAAAAGGAATAAATTTAAATTCAAAAATCCATAGGAAAAGTTTTCAAAAAATTTAGTAAATTCAACCTCTCTATATTAAAAAAAAGTTACTGTCACCGCCGCCGCCGTGGCCGCCGCCGCCGCCGCTGTTTCAGAAAATTTAATTTTTCAACTCTTTGAACTCTCATATCGCAAAACCTACTTGATAGAAATTTATGAAATTTGAAATGTTTGTAGAGGAATATTTGGGGCACATTCTCGAACAAAAAGCTAACTGATGTGATAATTAATACTGGGGTATTTTTATGGTCAAAGTTGAAGTTTTTCTTTTTTCGCCGCGTAATCCAGTTCAGCGAAATCTATTAGCAGCAGAACTATGATTTTTTGCAGCCTAATACTCTGAAGTATGAAGATGTGCACTACGTCGCCCTTTTTTCGAATTTCGAATTTGGTTTAGTGTAATTAATTTTTTAATTTTCGAAATTTTTCACACTTTTTCGTTTTTTTCTATCTAAAATGAAAACTAATCACGGTATCAATATGATTTTTTAAACACTTATATTCTTATTTTTTAGAAAGAGATTGACGTTTAATTCTTTAAAAAATTCTAATTAGTTTTGGAATTATTAAGCATCAAAGTTTCATTTTTTTCATAGTTTTAGTAGGTCTTTATCAGACGTGTTTAATTTTTTATATTTTATATTTGCCTGTTCACTAGATTGTCGCGAGCACGGATATTTCAATTTAAAGTTTTGAGGTGCACATTTTTGCTCTAAGTTTACTAGCGATATATAGCATAGACTTGGTTAAAAATCTTTTAAAGATACTTCGATATTTTTTGAACTAATAATAATAAAATAAATAATTTAAGAATTAAATAATTTAGCTTTTTTGAGTGCTATATGTGCCGATGAAAGGAAGAGGATTTTAGGGAAGTTTGTTTTACTCTGCTAAAGATCTATTGCAGATATTACAGATCGCTTCGCGATCTGTAAAGAGCTGCATAGCAGTTACGAGGTTTGGTGAGCGTAAGCGAGCAGGGGCGGTAGCCCCCTATCCATTAAATTATTGATAATTTAAAAAGGAATATTTCAGTAATAGTTTTATTTTGATATTTTCGTGGTAATGATCCTAATTAAATTATTGAAAAGTTTGAGATATAAAAAGTTTCGATATTAAATGATCAGTAACTATACTCAGTTCATTTAGAATTAGCGCCTGAGACGTATTGTATTAGAAGCAGTTACTATTCTAATTATCGTCGAAAAAATTTTCTTGTGCAATGACAAGGCAGCCTAAGCAGAAGTTAAAATACTGTAAAAACAATCGGTCAATGAAATTGTCTGATGAGCGTTATTAAGCATTATTGAGCGTTTTTGATCCTGTTTCAGGCACCTATTCTAAATGAACAGACTATAAGTAGACATTTTCCAGGTTGTACTGGATAGTTGAGATGAAACAAGCGAGCTCTGCTCGCTAAGATCGCGAAGCGATCTTTAAAGAACTGCGAAGCAGTTCCGGGGGTTGGTGAGCGATAGCGAGCAGGGGGCAGAGCCCCCTAGTATTATAAAATAAAAATCGACAACCTCTTTGCATTTTATGTTTAGGATATAATAACTTCAGATCTGTTTCATCCTACCCTAAAGTGAAAATCAACGATTGCATTGAATCTTAATAGGTTGAAAACAATAATGTATATAGTAATTGAAGTACGTCACAATTTTGACGTTTTGCGCGCTTTTTCTGAAGACAAACTTTGACATTAAATTCAAAAATAAATTAGCATCGTAATTGAGTATTTAATCGCGTTTTTCCTCTCTTGGATACTTTTTTAACAAGGCTTTTCCCATAGACAAACGTCAGGCCAAACGGACCCGCCCCCTTTAATACCACGTCATTCCTGCTAATTCTGTCATTCGCCCACTGAAGCTGTCACTCAAATCCAACTCGGAAAAACAACACCGATGAAATTTAAATGCCGCTTACCATATCCAATCAGGAATCACTTTATTATTTTCACACTTTATTTTTTTCTGATTGGCTGCTAGTGAACTGAATTATAATCTGCGTGCTGAAATAAATTAATTACCTAAGGAGGAAAACGGCCGTTTGACATCTATGTTAAGCTCTATACTCTGTGGATATCTCTCTCGAATAAAAATTAAAATAAAAATACTGGAAATTCCCATTAAAACGTGTTCTTTTTCTGATTTGTGATGAAAAATGCTGCCTGCTTTTAAAAAGAGGCAAATAAAAATTTAATTCGCGAATTTTAAGTTCTCTCTCCGTGTCCATAATAATCTGTTCTAATCAATCAATCTATTTATTATTATAATATTTAGTTTCTACATTAGCAAATAATGAACAAAAACAAATTGTGATTCGCCTGGAGTTAACAAAAACCTGTATAGGCGAAAGAAAAATTATAATTCTTACAAAGAAACATATGATAAGAAAATATTTACAATTTTCGTATACTTAAATTGAAATTATGTTCAAGAAAATAAAGGCACAGCAAGGCTTAAAATTGTATGCTTCTGGATTTATACAAAGTCCCATAAATCATGGGTCACACTTCTAGGGGGAATAGTAGACACCTAGACGAGTCAGAATCACATAGGATTTGGGGGTCCCAGAGAAATCCCAGGGAGTTAAAAATGGAGCGACACCCCAAAAAAATTATTGAAAAATTCCATTTTTAGAAGAACTACTATTGGTAAAAATTTAGTTATGGTCTCAAAAATTGTGGTTTAATATGAACAAAGTTTAAAAAAAACCACAAAAAAATGTGAAAATTCTGCCAAAACCTCATTTTGTATTTCGAAATCATTTCAATTGATTTTATAATATAAAAGATTATAGTTGTAAACCCTTAAGTCCAAAGTTTCACGTAAAAACCATCAGTATTAAACGCTTGAGATCCTGTTAAAGTTCGTTTTTTTCGTGAGCAAACTGGTTCCCTATAGCCGTTTCCAAAACGGCAGTTTGCGGACGAAAAAAACGGACTTAAACCATGCTTTAACAGGATCTCAAGCATTTAATATTGATGGTTTTTACGTGAAACTTTGATCTTTCAGATTATTAAATCAAAAGAAAGCATTTCGAAATACAAAATAAAGTTTTGACAGAATATTCACATTTTTTTGTGGTTTTTAAACTTTTTTGTAATAAAACAATTTTAAACTGAAACCTTTTTAGATAGTTTTAAAGATCATATTGAACCAAAAATTTTAAGACCACAACTAAATTTTTACCAATAGTAGTTCTTCTACAAATTGAATTTTTCCATAATTTTTTCGGGGTGTCGCTCGATTTTTAACTTCCTGGGATTTGGTCTGGGACCCCCAAATCCTATGTGATTCTGACTCGTCTAGGTGTCTCCTATTCCCCCTAGAAGTGTGACCCAACATTTATGGGACACCCTGTATAAATGGAAAAAACATCCAAATTATTAATGTTACAAATAAACTTAAATAAAGATCACTTGAAAATATATTAGCAGCTGGGAAACTCGGAAATTATACAGGGTGTATCTGAAATGGTGCAACAAACTTTCAGGGATGATAGTACTCATCAAGACGAACAAGAATCGGTATAGAAAGGGGGGTCGCAAATGAGTTTTAAGGGGTGAAACCCCGGGGTGAAAATCAGCTAAAAAACTTGCATATTTGTGCAGGAAGAGACACAATGGTTCGATTCCAGTAGTTATTTTGTAAAACAACTTCAAATATTACTAAGCTAGTTTTCCCACCAGTAGAACTTTTGCATTCGACAGGAAAAAAAACTTCGCCAATCCGTGATCGCCAAATACTTTTTGTGATTCTTACAGAAACTCAAATTTCTATGTAGCCTACTATTAATGATTAAATGATAGCTTAGTTGGTAGCGTAACAGTCTTGCAACCGTAAGATAGCGGGTTCTGTCCTACTGTGTGAAGTTGTTCATTTTTAAATTAATAAAATTTTTTAAAAAAGATATATCTTGAAAGCCATTGCAACATGTTTTAAAATATTAAGATTTCAATTGGTCCTATTTAAATAAAAAATTTTTTAGCTATACAAAATAAGTGTTTTTTTTAAATAGAAACATATTTATTTATTATCATACCTTTAGAAGTAAAATACTAACACAAAATGTAGAATTAATTAAAGATCCCTGCATTTTTAATACATTAGTACTATTTTTGAAATTCAGGACAATGCACTGTTTGTAAAGTTAAAAACGTCCTTTTAGCCTTAGTCGGTGTAGGAAGCACTCCCTTCTCCAGCTGTGCAATTGCCCGCAGTTCCACACCCGATCGTTAGTTATAGCCCTGGATGGAACAAGCGTAGCACTCTCACAAACCTTTCGGGATTAGTAGCTAACTCCGATAAGCAATGCATGAGTACTGCTATCGAGCTAGCTGCTGTGACACCGTAGGGATTCATAGCTATAATAAACAAGAGAAAATTATTTTAAAAGTGGTAGATTGCTGCTGAGCCAGCCAGCTGGCTCGTTTTTTAACATGAAGAAATTCAGCATTTTGAAGATAGTGCTTACAGTCTAAATAAGAATTGAATAAAGAAATTGATTTGTACAAGAAATTTGGAGAAGTGGGGAAAGATTAACAGACTGACGGCCAAGCGAAATCGAATAATTTTGATTGAATAGTTTATGACATGATAGAGTGATTGGAAAAGCCATGGTTTGTTAGGTAGGAGGAAGAAGGAATTATGCCAAAAACTGATAAGTAGCCGAAGTTTTAAGGGAAAAATAAATTTAAACACAAAAATTGGGGGAGGGGTGAAACATCACTAAAATAGTACTAATTTTACTAGAAACTAGTTTTAATTAAGTCACCACTCTGTTAATTAATTTTAAATGACTTTGTCTGTGTACTGAGGATGAAGAGTACAATCCGCTCCTGGGGCCTTAGCATCAACATGTCGAAATGAGCACCGACATCGGAATTTCCATATCACGTGACCGATGACGTCAAATTCCGACACTTGCAAAAAATCCGTAGCACGGACCGGTCCAAACCGACTGAAATGATTCGACGTCGAGATTATAGATCGAAATTGATGTCGAAGTGGCAACCAAACAAATCACTTGCCTCTGAGAAGGTGAAATCCCCTTTTCGATGTCGGTTTGTGTGTTGGAGTGTTTCTGCCGATGCTTTTGAAGTTGAACTAAAGTAAGTTATTCATAATTTTTTCATCATTAGATCATATTAAGTGTGTTCTGAGTTGTTTTTACAGTTTTATAACTTCTAAAACTATATTTTCATTCGTATATATTTAACCCTACAGTGATCGCGTGAGTCGCAAGACTCCGAACTTACATTAGTGCATATTTTTCTAAATAAGAATTTTTAAATTTATCCACATTTAAAAAATAACTTAATAATAGTTTTTAAGGCGTTGCTAGTGATTGTGCTCAAATATAATTTTATTGTGTAGACCTAAAACTCTAGTGTTAGCATGATTGTTGTGTTTATGATTCACAAATGCTTAATTTGCTCAAACAAATTTTACTTTCTTAAAGACAGTGCAATGGGTACTTTTGTGATTTTTATGGGACTTTTATCCCAACTTTTTGAGTTTAAGCCAAACTAGATTACTGTCAGCCAATGCACGGACTTTTTATATTTTACATTCACAACCTTCGGTCTTAAGTAACAGTTTTGATTATATATCTGTGTATAATTGTAATTGCATCTTCTTTCCGGTTTTCAAATTTCTAAATTTGCTTGAACTGTAGGTGTACAAACTATTCGTCTTGCGGTGAGATATCGCTTTAAAATTCCACAGGGTCTATCTTCTTTACAGAAATGCTTTAATGCACCCATTATTTTACCTAAGAACACTTTCAGTTGGGCTTTAAGTTAATAATCAATAAGGTAAAGTATAATAATATATATTTCTGAATTTCATGAAAAAGATAATTAGTACGGTAAGTATATAGAGCCAAACTGGTTACTTCTCGCCAAGAACTACCCTTCCTCCCTTTCCTCTTCTTCGAAGAAGTTTTAAGAGTTGGGGCTTAATTGGTTATCACCAATGGGATGCTTAAGTAGCCAAGCTAGCTGCCTTAATTTCCTGCTTGGATTTCCTCGTTTCCAACTGCTTCGCAAAGAAAGACAGACTTTATAACGATCGGCTAGAACTACACGTTCGTCGTTGACGTCAGAGACAATTCGCTTAACTGCGCAAGCTCCGGAACTTCGTCTCACGGAGCTTGAAAGAACACGATCCGATTTTTGAAGATAATATAGATAATATATTATATCGCCTCTTCCGTGCAAGACTCACACAATTGCAAAAGTTGAAAGTTTTACTCTACGGGAGCTTGGCGCGGAAGGACTTCTAGATAGGTTGCCAAGTTGATAGTCGAAGCTAGAGTTTAATCTTTGGTGATTATTTCAATTGGCGCTAAGATAAATCGCCAAACAAGGCTTTTTATGTTTTAATGAATCATGGCTCATTCTTGACTCAAGTTAAGCACCTTCAGCCACAGTCAGTACTTTGGAGGGTGACCAGTTGACCACCAAGTATTGGCACGTTCTTTTCCCCTTTCTCGATCTCATATTTGCCTACGTTTCTGGAAAGGACCTATACTTGACATTGAAATTATTCTGCCCGTAATAATGAATGTGTATAATAAAATGCACAATTTACTTTTTTAAATACTTGGATTTTATCAGAAATATTTAGTTTTTCTTGAGATTCTTAAGCAAAATAGGAAAAGTATGAAGCCTTTTTTTAAATTTAATTAAATGGACAACCCGACAGGTGAGATCTTCAAGGGTCAGTGTTATATTTCTTTTTTTTTCAATTATTAAACCTCATTTAAAGCTAAAACTATTTCCAACTTAAAAATAATCTTTAAATTTAAAAAAGTTGGTTGACTTTCTGTATTTTATAATCTTATTTTGATGGATTGTGTGACCCATGCCTCCTAACATTCACCATCGGTTTGTTCTTTCTTCCTCTGCTCATACCTAACGTTTGCCTACTTTTCAGGAGAGTATCGATACCTATTATATGCCCCGTGTAAAGTAAAATGCACGTAATTTTGTAATCACCTTTTTTAATGAATTAAAATTTTTCTCTGATCGTCAGAGTTTAATTTCAAAGACTGGTTATTGTTTCAGTGCAACCAAAAGGTATTTCATGATCATGAAGCATAATTCTCACGAGGAATACACAGATAGTCGATTAAAAAAAGGTTTTTCATGATAATTTGCTCAGGAAATAAAGTCTACCTATGAAATCGGCTATAAAAGAAACGTAATTTAATTAAAAATGTAAATATATTTCTATGATCATTTATTATTTAGGGGAGAATATTCTGATAACAGGTAGATCCTTTCCTGAAAAATAAAAGCAAATGTGTGCAAGGAAAGAGAAAAAACGCAGCTATGCTTGATTTGGTCAGTGGTCACCCACCCAAATACTGACTGCACCCGAAGGTGCTTAAATTCCGTGAAGAAATTTCGATGTTCGATATGCCAGCTAAACCACGATTTTAGATTCAAGCACATAAAGCCGTTTTTGGCGATTTTTTTTAGTGCCAATAGAAATAATCCCCAAAGATCACACTTTTGACTCTACTTTTTCGACTTGGCGACCAATAAAGAAGTCCTTCCACGCCAAGATCCTGTAAAGTAGATATTTCAACTTTTGCAATTGTGTGAGTCTTGCACGGAAGAGGCGATATAGATAATATATAATATAGACAGAAAAATCATCAAACTTATTTTCAATGCAGGATTGAATTTTATAAGTTAAAAAAACTTATTTTAAATGCACACAGGTTTTGCAAAATTTTATTTTAAAGTATCCAACTACCTCCATAAAAACCCACTCTATTTCTCTTTAAATGTACTAATTTTTCTTCTATAAATAATGAGTAATTAATGTTTTAATTTTAAAAATACTTCACAAATAATAATTTCTTTATCTAGTTTGATGTAATTTAAACACAATTTTATTTTTCAATTGTATTCCTAAATTTTTATTTTAAAATTGTTTCAAAAACGTTATGATTTAAAAAAAAAGAGTACTCAAAACAAAAACTCCCAAAATAACAAATATTGAATATTTTATAACCTTTTGACAGTAAAAAGAAAAAAAAGGAAACCAGCTGCACTCTTATCAGACATGGTTTTCACTTTCTATACTATTCTAACATGAAATGCGCAATTTATGCTTCCGTGGTTTACTAAAAAGTTGTTTTTATTTCATTATCCTTTACTTTATTTAAGAATCCTTTAAATAAATTAATTAATCAGTATTTAGTGATGTCAAAAAACAAAAACTAATGCAATAAAAATCAAGAAAAAGCACAAAAATAAAATTTATTGTTTGAATGCACTTATAGAGCAACTTGAATTAACACAAATTTTGAAAGGAAAGCAAATTACATTGATGGAAAAATTTATATGCAAATGAGCGAGGAAATTAATATACATTATGTGTGTACATTGAAATTCACCAATACTATCCAATCAGTTTAGGAGTCATTCATTAATTAGGTAAGGGTCCCGAGGGGGAGGGGGGGTTGGAAAAATCTCTACATACCCTTACTTCGGGGGTGGGGGGGTTAAACTCATTCTTATGTAAGATTTTCCAAGTTAATGTAAAGAAATTCCAATTATTCTAATCCCCAGAAAAACTTATAAATACTGACGATCTTGGTATATTATCGAAGCTTTAATTTTTTTGGTTTCAACTTTATTTTTTGCGTCAAACAGAGAGTTTTAGTGTAACTGATGCTTTTCTAACATTTTATTATTTTGAAAAACAAAATGGAATCTTACGTAAGAATAGGGGGAGGGATTTCAAAAATTTTACGTACCCTCACATGGGGGTAGGGGGGTCAAAAATTGCCCAAATCATCCTTACGTAATTAATGATTGGCCCCTTAAATGCTTTGTCCACCATGAACTCGGAATAACATTCGCTCTAATTACAAAGTATTACTACATACTTATATACAGATGAACATAATATTACACAGGGTGTTCGGAAACACTGTGGAAAACTTTGAGGGGTGGTAGAGGGGACCTAGACAAGCATATTTCGAATAGGTGTATCTACGACCCCCCATTCCTATTCGAAACCCCCTCTACCACACCTCAAAGTTTTCCACGGTGTTTCCGAACACCCTGTATACAGTGTATCAATAAAAAAACTACTATATACAAATACGTCAAGTTAGAGTGAAGAGAATATTATTTACAATATATACATAATTTAATTACCCAACGAATTTTTGCCTTAAAATATCTTCAAATACTTTAAATAAGTACTAAAGCATACACATGAAAAAACATTATCCTGTCTTTAAGTTTAAGACTGACAATCAGACTATTTGAAAAATATTTCATGGAGCAAATTCTTAATAGGCAAATTATTAATGAACATTAATTAATTATTAGTCATAATAACACACAAAATAAATACCTACAGATTATTAAACCTCACAGAAATTTAAGACTTGTCGTCGCTGTGAAATCAAACTGCCATATATGCAAAATGAATATTTTTCACTAGAGCGCTTTAAAGTTTTCGCATGTGATACTTAAAATAATAATAAAACTGTACTATTGTGAGGTAATTCAGTTTTACTTAGAGGATGGACATCTTTCCACCTTGAAGGTTTTGAAGCAACTGGTGTATTGCACAATATATCTGTCCTCTGATAAACAAAGTGGATATTCCCGATTACATGCATACCAGTGCAACGTGGTCTGACAGAGTTCTATTCAACTAAACCATACAAATACAAATTAAGTCGACCAACTACAGGCATAAGCCTGGTTTGATATACCGGTTTGACATAAAAATACCAACATACATAAAAGGTTTGCACAAAAACAGGTTTGAGTGTATCGCCAAACATTAACACAATGATGTTTCAGTTGGGCACTCTTCTAATGATGACACAATCAAGAACAATGACTTAACCGAGAAAGGTTTGTAATTGGATGTTCCAAAGAATCATTCAAAATCAAACCTCACCCAGTTTTAGTGTTCTTTCTGAAATCCCACATAATTCAGTAAGAATAACAAGGCAATTATTACAATACTGTCTAAAAAACCTTAAATTCAGATTTTTCCAAGAGTAAAAATTATCAGGACTTACATCTCTAATTTGTTTTTCATTTTGAGTATGTCTTATCACTCTTTCTACGGTAAATTCTTGCAGGTACTAACTGAGCATTAAGACAGCGACCCATTTGCAAACATAGAAAATGTTGGTTCAATTCAGTTAAAGGTCCCGCGCTAAATATCACCAAGTTTTTATGAGCTCCATATATTCAAATATCGACAACTTTTTCTGATTTTTATTGATAGTTATTGATCTAACTAAACATATTTATCTATTAGTTTGAAATTATTTAGCAATATTTCTACTTTTGAATGACCAAAAGAGCATGGCTGTATTTAGTGGGACCTTTAACGGAATTGAACCAAAATGTTTTGAGAAAAAAATTATTTAATGAGTAAGAAAATACCTATTTATTGCGACAGTTTAATGAACGTGAACCCTAATTTCATTTATACTATACAACTGATTCTTCCTGTTGTTGTTTTGAAGAAACAGTCTTCTAGTCTAGGCAATCATACTGTAAAACATCATTTATCTGCTCCAAATAATTTTTGATGTGATCCTGGCACACTCATTTGTGAGCGTAATTAACAGTGAGTCTTGCTGGCAAACTTTTTACCACACTCACATGTGAAGAGACTTTCTGATACATCCAAACAATTTACTTTGTGAATTTCAGCAGAGTACTTGGCTTTGAAACTCTTTCCACAGTTCTCAAATATTATGGATTCCATTTTTGTGGCACATCAATCTGAAAAAAATTGCATTTCAGTCAATGAAAGCTTTATTTAGGCTACTTCAGAAAAAATTGCATTTCAATCAATGAATTGCTTTATTTAGGAAACTTCAGGGAATATAGTGATTTTTTAACTTACCTTTTCCTTCAAAACCAAATGATTTATTACGATTATGAACGATTATCAATAGTAAGAAAATCAGAATTCTCTTGTTTATTTGTCAACAACTTGCTCCAGTTCACGTTCTTTCAAGCTCCGTGAGACGAAGTTCCGGAGCTTGCGCAGTTAAGCGAATTGTCTCTGACGTCAACGACGAACGTGTAGTTCTAGCCGATCGTGACTTTATAGAGCTGTCGCTAAATTGGCAGCCGCCATTGGAATTTACATCAAATCTGTTCCCCAGATGATTAATAGAACTATTATTTCATTTTTTTACTAACGACTAGTTCAAAATTGGTTTCTGTTCACCTTTTAAATTTTTTGTAGGTTTTTGGTCCTTTGCTGTTGCATCAGAAGACTAGCAAACAACTGTTTGTCAACGTCATGAAGCTATTTTTTGAAGCAGTCGCTGAGTGTTCTGTTCCTGATGTATTGAAATTTTCCAGAAAAAAGTGACGGTAACATTTTCTAAAAATATGTATATATAATTTAAATTGGTTTATTCTATTTAAAGCTACATCTATCTTTATCCATTACTACTTTCATCATACAATATTGATACTGTAGGATGAGCCAGGTGCAAGCACCTTATATTATGATAAATCCCCCAAACAATCAAATATAAATACTACTAAAATATCTTAACTGGCATTGATACTTAAAATTTTTGTTATAGTTTTATTTTTAATTTGTAACACATTGACAACATAGTCTAATTGACAAGTCAGAAAATATTTTATGTAGGTCCTTCACAGCGACCATTAAAAAAGCTCTAAAAGAATGGAACTAAAGCATTGACGATTCGGACAGTCTCCAGATATTGACAACCATTTCCCTTTTCGCTGTTGAGGACCTACATAAATCTTCTCCAGCAAAATTTGCACCCGGCTAATCCTAAAATACCACCCTTTTATCATGTAGTACATTATGATAGTACTATATGTTTTTAAGCGTATTAGTACCTTGATAACATTTGCAGAACACTCTTTACTATTTGGTTCAATAACTGTCCTGCTAAACATCAAGCTATTTTAGATGCCTGAAATTAGAAATGACACTAAAACTGCAAACTGATATATTTAACTATACAGCTACATCAATGACAAGCAATATTGGAATATTTTGTGCTAAAAACAGCTTGGTGATATTTAACGGGACAGGTAACGAATTTAAAAAATAATGTGAATGTAAAGAACACAGAAATGTTTTTTGATGTTCCGTTGAGATATAGTCCCTATTTGCACGCTAACTTTTCTAAACAGACGAGAGGTTTCAGCTCACTCGAACGTCAGGCCAATTCGCTTCATGGTACAGTTGGCACACAAGTTAGTGCCAAGTTGCTGAATCTGCAGCATTGTTTTTATTTTTTGCTATACATAAGTACTTTGTAAAATGTCACCAATAATGTCCTATTGGGGAGATTTGCACCTGGCTTATCTTAAAGTACCACAACGAAAAAGAATGGGAGAAAAGTTTAGCACTAACAGACACGGCAAGAATGACAAACCCTGAAATATGTGTGTGCCTATAGATTATAATATACAGTCAGTAATTAGGGATAATTGTTTCCCGATGGTACTTAGTTTTTTCAATGTAATGGGAGAGTTGGAAAGAGGAATTTTTCTTAAGTACTAAACAAGTTGTCGCTGTGAAATCATACCGGCATATCTTCAAAAATTGAGTTGTTGGTGTTAAAAAAATTCTTTTTCCCCGTCTATTTTTCTGTCGAACTGGCATATTGTTTAGTTGAATTAAGCTCCATCAAACTGATATGCATGTAATCGGGAATAGGGCCATTTTGTTTATCAGAAGACAGATCTATTGCACAATACCCAGTTGCTTGAAAACCTTCAAGGTGGAAAGATGTCCATCATCTAAGTAAAACTGAATTATCTCACAACAGTTAATTTTTATTATTATTTTAAGTATCACATACGAAAACTTTAAGCGCTCTAGTGAAAAATATGCATTTTGCAGATATGCCGGTTTGATTTCACAACGACGAAGTGTTGTGACTATTGCTTCTATTTGAAGCATAGATATTCACATTTTGTTGGACTTTGATCTTCATAAGTTTTTGTTTTTAGGATGCAAGGAATGTTGAAAGAGGAACTGACATGCTGTTATAGATGCCTGTTATTCCAATTGGAAGCGTTATGAAAGGAAAATCATTCAATTAATGTAGTAAGTACCTATCTGTTATTGTTTTAAGTACTTGGTTCTTCTCAATTATCCACATGTATCAAACTATTTTTGATAATGACAAATGTCCAAGTCTTCCCAATATGTTTTTAATTTACTATTATAGTCCAGTAACTTTATACATCACAGTATGCGTCAAATCCGGTAGTTCTGATTTTTTGCAGACTTGTTTATGATGTTGGTCTAATGAATAATCCAAGTTTTCGACCTCGAGCGCCGAACGCAACTTTGTCAAAAATCGAAAAAACCGTGGAAAAATCGAGTTTTTTTCAAATTTTGGAGATTATAACCCTAAAGAACTAGTTTTTGAAAAAATTTTCGAATTACAAAGTTAAAGAAAACAAAATTTCCTACAAAATGCACTAATCAACTTTGATTTTCTGAAGAGTGGTTTTGAAGCTAGAGCGCGCTGAAAAACATCGATTTTTTGCCTTTCCGCAAAAAAAAGGAAAACGCGCACTTCTACCCTCTACAAAATGAAAACTATTCATGTTATCAACAAAAATTTTATACCACGTAAAAGATCATTTAATTTTCTATAAATAACGGGCTTTACATTGTCATTTTTTTGGAAGGGGGTAGGGAGGGACGCAAAGATCGATAATAAAACTCTCGCGCCTCGCAGACCAAACGGACTTACGCGGTTGTTAATCTGAAATCTGCGCTTTATTTCCAATATATTACCAATAAAATGGGTTGTTTTGGATTCATTGATGACTAAGCATGCTTAAAAATAATAAATTTTTAAATTTATTTATGAAATATTGGGCGTTTTAAGCGGAATTTCGATCAATATTTTAAATTCATATATTAAACTATGGGAGTGTTTTAATGAACGAATTTATATGTTTTTTGCATCGCTAAATCCGAATTTAAAGTTTATTTTTATTTTGAAAGTAATCTTCACATCAAAAATTGCAAAAAATCTCAAATTTTTCCTCTTTTGTTAGGTTTTCCATCGATTTTCGAAAAAAATATTCCTTTTACGAAAAATTTCACGAAACCAAATTAAAGAACGTGAAATTTCCTGTCGGATACATTGGTTCATTTTTCTTTTGCGATGAGCGGTGTACGTTTCATAGCGTTTTGAAATAAGCAAGTTTCCTGTTTTTGTGTGAATTCAGGAAACATCAGTAATTTAGCGCGCTCTAGCATCAATACTTTTTATCATAAAATCAAAGTTAAATAGTACATTTTGTAGGAAATTAAATATACTTTCATATGGTATAAACTATTTCTCGGTAACTTGTATTTATTTAGAGCTGTAGTGGGGTAAATCGAGCGTTCGCCACTTTTTTGTAGAAAAAAGAAAAAATCGCCACACTTCAAAACGCCATAAAACGTACACAGCTCACCGCAAAAGTAAAATAAACCAATGTATCTGACAGGAAATTTTACGTTCTTTAATTTGGTTTCATGAAATTTTTCGTTCGGAATATTTTCGGAATATTTGTTTCGAAAACCGATGAGAAACCTAACAAAAGAGGAAAAATTTGAGATTTTTTGCAATTTTTGATGTGAAGATGACTTTCAAAATGAAAATAAACTTTAAATTCGGATTTAGCGATGCAAAAAACATATAAATTCGTTCATTAAAACACTCCCATAGTTTAATATATGAATTTAAAATTTTGATCGAAATTCCGCCTAAAACGCCCAATATTTCATAAATAAATTTAAAAATTTATTATTTTTAAGCATGCTTAGTCATCAATGAATCCAAAACAACCCATTTTATTGGTAATATATTGGAAATATAGCGCAGATTTCAGATTAACAACCGCGTAAGTCCGTTTGGTCTGCGAGGCGCGAGAGTTTTATTATCGATGTTTGCGTCCCTCCCTACCCCCTTCCAAAAAAAATGACAATGTAAAGCCCGTTATTTATAGAAAATTAAATGATCTTTTACGTGGTATAAAATTTTTGTTGATAACATGAATAGTTTTCATTTTGTAAGGGGTAGAAGTGCGCGTTTTCCTTTTTTTTGCGGAAAGGCAAAAAATCGATGTTTTTCAGCGCGCTCTAGCTTCAAAACCACTCTTCAGAAAATCAAAGTTGATTAGTGCATTTTGTAGGAAATTTTGTTTTCTTTAACTTTGTAATTCGAAAATTTTTTCAAAAACTAGTTCTTTAGGGTTATAATCTCCAAAATTTGAAAAAAACTCGATTTTTCCGCGGTTTTTTCGATTTTTGACAAAGTTGCGTTCGGCGCTCGAGGTCGAAAACTTGGATTATTCATTAGACCAACATCATAAACAAGTCTGCAAAAAATCAGAACTACCGGATTTGACGCATACGACCCCATGCTTTCAGACGACAAAGTTACTGGACTATTAACTTAACTTGAATCACTTTAAACACACCTAAAAAATAACAAATTTCTTTTTTGTGTGGGGGGGGCTCCAAATCCGTTGATTGTTTCTCCAATCTCTTATATTTAAATCAGGGTAAAATGAACTAAAATATCAGAATTAGTGATTTTTACATATTTTTTAAATTTAAAAACAAATCTCAAAGCTCTGTGACATTCTAATTTTGTTCCCAAAGTGAAATAAAACTCATCTAAAGCTCCTAATTTTGCGCTAGAGCAAAATAATCACCAAAGCAGTGAATATCGGTCCAAAGGGAAACTATTTAGTTGTGTAATTTTTTCTAGGGCTCAATTAATCTTGCTGCTTAGTTGTGAATATTGTTAAGGCGCAGTAACAAAATTATTATTTTGTTCCTTTTGCCAGCCCTGATTTAAATACATATCATGATTTTTAATAAGCATGATCTGATAAAATGACAGATTAACAAAACAAGGTAACATATTACAATATATAGTAGATGTTTGGCTTTGCTCACAAAAGATAGGAAGAAATTTAAATACAAGTGGTTTTCTTCCCAACACGTAAAGAGTTGAAAGTAAACTAAAAGTTGAGCCCCCCAAAAAAAATTTTTTTTGTTCCAATTACAGCACATGTTAAACCCTGAAATGTGTTCGGTTGGTTAGTGAGATGGTATGGAGCTAAAGAAAACATTTAGATATTGCCTAATTTTGTGTAAGCTCGTATGAATTTTTTTAAACTCAAATTTCTTGTATCTTAATTGTGTGTAGCATTTATTTCATCTAATGATTTGTTTCCTATTTCAGGATTAACTTGGAATTGAAAGATGATGAAAATGATGTATATTACTGTTAATATATTATATTTGTACTTGAATAAACTTCCAGTCTTGTTTTTATCTACATTTTTCTTGTTATTTATTTCTTATTACTGTACATTGCATTTTGGTGAAAGATTAAATTTGAATTTTAAAAATATTTGATAACTGTTACCCTTTAATTGAGGTAGTTGCAAAAACAAGCTAATGTCAAAAGCTTTACATTGAGGCACTGGCAACAACGAGCCAACTAAAATATAAAGTTGTTGGAGTTAGCTCGTTGTTCAGGGAAATGCCTCAATTGGGAAAACCTCTCCAATCCCTGTTCTAAGGAGGAAATTTTTATCCATTTAAAACGACTTGTGTTTATTGTTATTTGATTTTCAAGTGTTAAAGCAGGTATGGCCAAATGTCATGCCACTTAGTGGCACAAAAAGATTAAGAATGTGTTTTGAAACTTTTTATCAAATGACATCTAAAATAGACATTAAATAATCTAATTTTAACATCTGTGTGTGTGGGATAAGTTGTATTAATTTAGATGACTAGGTAAAAATATCTGAACAATTGAAACTGACTGACCTCACAATAGCATTAATCATTTAGTATTCATTGGTTGTAAAACTATTAAGAATTATATAAATGTTTTATTTGGTTCATTTTTATTATATTAATTTTTTTAAGCTCTTAAATTTTATTCTTAATAAAACTTTTGAATAAAATCGAACTAATTAAATCTGAGCTTTTGTTTTCTTACTATACTCATAACTTATTAACAAAAGCTCCATACTTGATAATGTATGGCGGTGGTTTTTGTAAAATTCATAAAATTAGAAGTGCTGAGCATAGACCTCATTAAATTGCAATATTTATATAAATTTGTCTTATACAAAAAATTAATAATAAAAAAAATTAAATGGTATCACTTAAGATGTAAAACATTAGGACTAAGTATTTTAAATATATTCATGCCACAAACTATTATTAGTTTTAATACAGTTTTTAAGTGAGGCATGAGTGTTTAGACAGACCTTTTTAATAATTATGAATTTGTTTTCTTAAGCCTTATGTAACTATAATGAACTAAGTCACTAAGATAATTCTAAATAACAATACATATAAAAAATAAGTATTGTTTTGAAGTCAGAATTGAAACTTGATTGCTTTTAAGGCCCATGGAACCATCTATTTACTTAAATATAGTATTACATTCAGTGTTAAAGATACATTTCTATCTGCTATTGTTTTACGAACTATTTGTTTTATTGTTTACGTTTGTTAAATAAATTTACGACTTAAATAACATTAGTTGTGCATAATTCCTACAAATAGATATATAGATGCACATTTTTATGCTCAAAGTTAATTTCAAAAGTTTGATAGGTTAAAACCAATGAGCAATCAGTTGATGATCCATTGGACAACTACATCAAAAATAAACTATTTTGAAATTTAATTAGAGAAAAAAAGATAATTCCTTTTTTTATACAACCACCGAACTACTTGCGCCACGACCAAAACAAAGACACGTCGAGATCAACAAGCTATGAACCAATGAAAAACGAATACGCCTCAATGTAAGCTATTCTGTGATTGGCCAGCGCCATTCCCACTCCGATGTCGTTTTCGAAACTTTTCCGAATCGATTGTCGGAATTCGTGAGCTCGTGCTACGAAGTTAAGCGACGGTCGAAATCAGATTTCGACGATCGTGCGAAAACGATGTCGGAACTCATCGATGTCGGTTTCAAATCGACATGTTGATGCTAAGGCCCCTGCTCCTGGGGTGTCAGGGCGTTTGAAGCTCATAGGTTAAAACAGTTTGTCTGTCCTCCAAGGCGGATATCGTAACCCCTTAGGGAAAATGCCCATATACTGCGTAACCCATTTATTCCCGTTTTCGCCCCCTCCCTCCCTTTGGTGGCCACCCGTAGTACATGCCAAGAACCTCCCTCCCCCCTATAGTTTTCACATAATAATTCATAAATACGGGTTTCAATTATTTTTTGCAAACGGAAAATTTAAAAATTAATTCGGCTTAATTTGTCTCATCTTAATAATTAATTTGGCTAATTTCAATAATTAATTTTGTCGTATTGACTAGAGGAAATTGACTACGAGATGAAACCTTAAGCTTCATAAACTACCCTCCCCTCCTTAACACAGGAATACTAAAATGTCCGAGCTCGCACCCCATCTCGACCGTGTATTTCTCGAACTTGTAATTTTCTTAGTTTTGTCTTGTCATGAGAATAATAATAATATAATTATGTACTCACATCTAGAATAAGAGAATTTAAGTAAAAAACTGTTTAAAATGCTTGGGTTTTTAAACTCTTTTTTAATTAATACAAATGTTTCATACAAAATTAAAGTCATCATTACATTTTCTTAAAGGGTGTTTCACTAAGAGCTCCCTAGTTTTAATAACTAATAAAAAATAGACAAAACAAGATAAAAATACTCCGTGATCTGTAATGTACTTCATTTAGACCAAAGAAATTCTTAACACAATTTTTTTAAATCGGTCGATCAAGAAAAATTAATATCTGACCACAAGATTTTGTGAAACGAAGGAAAAGCAGTCCTTGAAATCCTTATCATACATTGTAGAGAAATAAAATTTACAGAAGAATCGATTTCTGAATTGTCTTTCAAAATATATTTTTTAAAAAAATTATATGAATTTAAAAATGAAAACCTTCAAACAGTAGGACAGAACTCGCAATCTTACTATTGCAAGAGTGTTACGCTACCAACTAAGCTATCATTTAATCATTTACAGTACTACTACATAGAAATTTGAGTTTCAATAAGAATCGCCAAAAAGTATATTTGGCGATCACGGATTGGCGAAGTTTTTTTTCCTGTCGAATGCAAAAGTTCTACTGGTGGGAAAACTATCTTAGTAATATTTGAAGTTGTTTTACAAAATAACTACTGGAATCGAACCATTGTGTCTCTTCCTGCACAAATATGCAAGTTTTTTGGCTGATTTTCACCCCGGGGTTTCACCCCTTAAAACGCGTTTGCGACCCGTTTTCTATACCAATCCTTGTTCGTCTTGATGAGTACTATCATCCCTGAAAGTTTGTTGCACCATTTCAGATACACCCTGTATAAGCAAAAAATTATATAATTTGGGAGGAATTTTCAAACCTGGCGTTTTAATATCTCCTCCATATTCTAATTCAGCAGCAATACGGATTCATCCCCCCCCCCAATATAAATGGCAAAATCTCTATCTGAAGTCTGAACCACTTTCCACCTAACCCTCAATCCAAGAAAACGTTTTAATTCTCCAGCTATTTGCCTCGACGGAAGCTTAAGCAAAAGCACCAGAGAGATTTCAAATAAACACAAGTGTATAGTGAGATTTATAGGATGAAAGGCACCATTATTTGCAGAAGAATTTTACATAAAAGGTTAAAATTTAAACGGCTTATCTAGGAAAGGGAGGCTTTTCACGCTGAAGAATTCGGAGTTGTGTTGTTTCTCCTCTGGGAGAGTTTTCTAAATTCCTGATTTTTGGAGTGTTGTTCACTTCCCTGCCGTATTTAACCACTTAAGGCGGTTGGTTGTCTCGATATACGAGTTTAAGTTTTGAGTGAGTGAGTTTTCTTAAGTTCACAAACGTACGAGTATGTTAAGTTAGCAAATGCGTTTGAGTTAGGTCTTGCGTAAGGAATGTTAAATTATTTTCTGTAGGTGGGGATCCTAACTCAATGTAAAATAAGATCTTAATGTTAAGTGAGAAGAAAACATAAATTTTTGTTTAGAACTGGAGTATGTAGTTCTTTGTATGAGTATGTAGCTTTTTACTAAGATGAATATTTAAGATTATGGAGATAATATTAACTAAGAATATTTAACTAACAATATATATTCAATTTTACTTCTATTAAATTATTTATAACCGTAAATTAAATGGTATTGACTTTTTCAAAGTTTCTACTTTTTCTTTCTTACGTTTCATTTATTTATAGTACGTCGATATAATAATGGTTTTGAAATGAATACCTCATTGAACATTCAAATAATGCTTTATTTTATGTTCTCAAATTCCTTACTAATTAAAAATACGTTCAGATAGAAAATCTATCTCATAAAGAAACATAAAAATAATCAACCGTACGATGAAGAAGAAGCTATTTTAAGCTCACACACAAAGCTTATAACAATTTTTATAGCTTTAAAATTAATTTTCAATACAAAATTGAAATCTAATGAATATAAAGACGTTAAGAGAAACATTGAATGAAAGTAAATTCCTTTCAACTCCTTCCCAGAAAAATTCTTTTTTATTCCATAAAGATTGGGGTTATTAAGTAAGTAAACAGTTTTCTCTGAAGTCTCACCAGAAAAAAGACAAGTAAATTGTAGTTTTTATTTTCAATACCCAGAAGAATAAAGAAACAAGCAGAAAAGTCTTTTACAGACATCTTTTTCAACTGAGGAACGTAAAGTTTTAACACTATAAATAAAATATTCAGTGGAAAACCTAACTTTAAGTAACATTAAAAGAAAACTTTATTAATGTAATGATGAAAATAAGCTGATTAAAAGAATTTAATAGGAAAAGTTTATACCGCTTTTCATGGGTTGTGGAAAGAGCTCCATTGTATCTAAAATTTTACTTACTTTACTTCTTTGGATCTCTCCATTTATGCAGTAGTAAACTAAATGGGCTAAATTTTTTTCTTACTTCACTTACTTCATTAATTGCTTCAATAAACTAAAACTAGGGAATTTAAATTAGTTTTTTATTAGAAACTAATAAAGAAAAATAAATAAAATAAAGGAATAGGTAGAGTAATGCGATTCCCTCACATTTTAATATTTTATTGCATTACGCAAGTCAGTTCAAGGCTAAAAACCGTCAAGGTGCTCTTGTTATAATGACTATTATCTGAATCCATTATTATCTGAAACTATTTTTTACCGATTTTCAATAATTTATTCTTATAGTAGGGTTATTTACTAGTTAATTAGTAAGGTCATATAGGTTATTTAAGGTTTTGAGTAAGGTTATGGGTTTAGATGTGTTGACACAGTTCTTCTTTTTATTCTTTTTTGTAAATCTATTTCTCCAAACAAAATAAAAATTAAAGAGTAGGTGAAGATAATAATGTCAATAAAATGTTGTAGGTAGTTGTGTCAAACGTAGAAATAACCTCGACTACTATTAACATTCAATCCACTTTATTCCAACCGTATTTTAAACAACAACAACCAAACAAAAACAGAACAGCTTTTAAATAGAAAAAGAAAACAGTTAAAACTTAAAGCTTTTAATTGTGCAAATCAAACGTCGTTTTTCGATTTTAAAGTTTGGAATTCAAAAGTTAAAGTAGTTTATATACAAACTAAAATGAATTCAAATTAAAAGTTGAAGTAAGGTGCTTTTCTTCAATATCAAGTTACTCAAGCTTAATTAGTTTTAATCTCATATATAAAAAGTATAGTTTCCCAGTTAACAAAAACTAAAATATAGCTATATTATACTTTAATTTGATAACTCTATGGATATAAACAGCATGGCACCCTATCAGATGCTGCACAATTAAAGGCTCTGTTGAAAAAACTATAAGAAAACTCACGAACAAAAATAATAAATCCAGGCTATATTTATTCAACCTTCCACTGAAACATGAATCGTCTCTAAAAACAAATTTACAGGAACATATTGCGTCACCGACAAAAAGTAAATTTATTTATTCAACCTCTTTCTCGGTAACGTGAAACCAAATGTGAGATGCGATGAATTTCTCCTATTTCAATTTCAATTGCTTGGAAATAAATGGTTTGAGAGATGGATCAGGAAGGCAATTTATAAAACACTTTAATTCTCATTTGGTGAAGAAATAAAAACAGATTAAAATATTTCACGACTCCGTTGCGTCGAGAAGTGCGATTTTATTTTGATAAATGACGTTCTGAAAATGAAGAAACATGAATATTGTGCAAGCCGGGCATCTCTCGAATTCCGAAAGTTTTGCTAATTCTACACCGAATCGAATACAATGGTTTGAGTTTGAAAATATCATTACTTCTGGGCACTGAAAGGTTAGCAGTTTTTGGAGTTTAAAGTAATTATAATACCGTGAAGTAGGGACTCCGCTTGTAGTTATTTCGCAAAATGTAAAACACCTCAGAATGCGAAAAATGTGTCAGACCATTTTCGCAAAAAGAAAACCAATTATGAACAATATTTGAAGAAAATAAATAGTAATTGAATTTATTTAGATGTAATTAAGATATTGTGATTTTATTCAAAAAAATTTAGTAGTGAGTTTGTTTTTCGAAGTTTTTGTGTCTAATTACTGTGTCAATCCGTAGGTGCCCGAGATTGCCTTTGGACTCTATGGAAAAGTTTGGACAGCTCGGTCAGATACAGTTAACTAAATTTGTTTTAAACAAAAAATCTGCCGTATCTACCCAATTGAGTAATTTTAGCAATTTGTCTAAAGCTTTTTTTCTGCAAGATGAATTTTTCTCTGCCTTAACCTGGCTGCGAAGATATTGATAACGTATCTAATTGATAATCAAAAAAAACTTCTGATAAACGAGTAGTCACATTTTCATAATTGAATTGAACTGAACAGTTTGTTAATCAAATCGTTTTGAGCGAACGTATTATTAATAAGGAAATTCGCATATTTAAAGAATTTCTTTATAATGTTAATAGATAAAACCAATCGCACTACAGTTTGTATTTAGTTTAAAAATAATAAATTAATAATATTATTAAGAATTAATTAATTAAGGAAAAACGAGGACGTTAAAGGAAGTAAAAAGGAGGGAAATAATATAGTCCTACCACCATGAGAAAAACGTTTGATGATAATACGAGACGTCTTGACGTTAATATTGTGGTGATTGTCATGGAAACGGGATTTCCCCCTCATTTTGAGGGGAGTGGTGATCGTAATTCATGAACACTAAAAAATTTTTTTGATCAAAATTTTTGTCACTATCATTCACAATTTTGGTTTTTCTGTCCAAGCTTTTCTCTTGACGGTCGAACTACATCTTTTTTCCCTCCACCAAGTCTCAAAACTACAAAATCAGATGCATGTATTCCGAATTCCCTCAACCCAGAAACACTCAAACGATTCTATTATACTCCTTCCGATCAAAACTCAGATTCACAAGAGCACGAACCACAACCCGAGTCTTTTGATTTATTCATTTATCCTACCTAAAAGCAACACAAGTCCCGTAATGGCCTTTAAAGAGCCGGGCACAACGATCGTTAAAAAAGGCGATTTGGTTGGATCTTCCATCTCAAACGATTTATCCAAGGGGAGAATGTCTGTTCGAAGAACCGAACGTGAGTCGAATTCATTGATCTCAGTTTCAGGTGCCCCGTCTTCTGTTTCATCCGGTGGTTGGTGTGGTAGGAACTGAGGTGGTATATCTAATGGAGCTGTTGAAGTGGCTTTTAAGACCCTAGACGTGATGAATTTGCGGATGTTTTGAAATTAAGGGGATTAAGTTTGAGGGTGTGTGGAAATTTTATTACTTAATTTTATTTGAGTTGGTTGTTTTATGATTTATTGATTCATTGTGTACACACTATAAAGAATTATTTCTTCAAATAACAGAAATTAATAGACAAAACCAGGGTTTCCCAAAGTGGTCGGTACCGACCCCCCCCTGGGGAACGATGAAGGCTTAGATGGGGTCGATGAAGCTTAAGGGGTCGGTAGGGGGTCGCAGAAAGTTGAACAGTTATAAAAAAGAAAATTGCAAATGAGAACAACTTCTAATTACTGTGAATGATTCAAAGAATTTTCCTTGTCCTTTGCACTTACTTTACATACTAATTTTTAATTTCAAAGTTTTGAAAGATTAATGCTTCATTGGTGGTTTATTGCTTATTTGGTTCACCTATAAATTATCCTGATTGAACTGGACATTACTAGTGAGTGGAACTATAGCGGATCCAGGGGGGAACTAGGGGGCTTTAGCCCCCCCAAATGAAATAAGACTAACAGTGAGAAATAGGGGAAGTGGAAACAGGGGTGTAAAGGGAGAAGCGACTCCAAAACGAGTTAAAATCCTGTTTTTAGGGTTAAACTTCCAGAAATTTTCTAGGGGAGTACCCCCAGACCCCCTTTAGAACTTGGAACTCTATTACAGTCGAGTTCGCTTAATGTGATCGCAATTGTCCGAGATTAAACTGATAAAATTATACGAATGATAACAATAAGCGATTTCATATCAACAAGCAGCAAACAGTGTAAAGATTAATTGCTTTAAAATCAAAATCATGTAATCGTAATTACTGTATTTAAACCGATTTTCACTACTTAGTTAGCAACATAAAAATTTTAGGGAAAAATATAAGAGTAGTTCAATTAAAAACAAAATAATCGCTTTCTTTGTATTTTAATTTTTCATAGCTTTGCATTTATAACAGAAAGGTATATCTTTTTACTGCATTATATCCTTACTGCATTATATCCTTCCACCCCAATACACCACTTAAATTAATCTGAATTCCAGTAAATAAAAATATATTATCACAAAAACATCTGCAAGGCGCTGATGGTTCGTTAACAAATCCCAAGCATTAACCGTTTTCTATCAATGTGCGGAGCATCGAAAATTTTCTGTTTCTTGCAAAGAAACGATTTCAACGGTGCAAAAAAAGAAGCGACAGAAACTCTATGGTCGGGTTGGGCAGATGTGTTAACTTGAAAAATTGTAACACGAAACTCGAAAGTAGACGTTTTTTAGGGAATAATGAACAAATTTTGATAACATTAAGCGGCGTGGGCTGTGCTTACTGATCACATTAAACGATGTATTTTACATTACATTAACCTTTTACCTGCCGATGTTCCCAAATGGGAACATCATTTTAAGGAATTTTTCACCACTTAATTTTTTATGCAGGGATTTGATACTTGGTAGAAAGCAACTCAAAGGTATGAAGTTATTTTACATGCAAAAGTTTTTCACGTGCAATTAAATCCTTTTTGTAGAATTTACATCAAAAATAGAGTTTTTTGGCTCTTCCAAAAGTTGCACAAGTTTCAACTTGTGAAAAATTTAAATAAATTTAGTTTTAAATAATTTTGCTGTGCTTAGGTAACTTAAGTACACATCTTCCCATTTGGCTTGACAGAATAGCTTCATGTTTTAATTTTGGAGAATAATTACCAATACAACGTATATGTTCCCAAATGGGAACATCGGCGTTTGGGGTATAGTATTTGAGGGGATTTTTATAACATTCAAAAGTTCAAATTATTTCCTATTTTCTTAAATTTTTTGAACCTTTCTTGTCTCAAAGGATCTAAACAGGTTAAGAATTATGTTTTAAATTCAAAAAAATGTAATTCTTATTTTTTCACCTGATTTTATGGAGAAATAAATTCTAAATCTTTATAGCAAATTCTTACACTTGTATATATTTCTAACTCTCCGATTGATAAATTTTCAGTAATTATCAATAGGGATTATGCAAATAGCATATTTGGAGTACTTCTGATGATTTGCGTATATATTTTTGTTGAAGTACTTTTTACATAAAAATGTTAGGAATAAAATTGAAGAATTTTGAAAATAAGGAAAAGTGCGTACATCTTAAAACACTCTTCTAACGTAAGTTGGATGTAAAATATATGTGGTTCAGTTCGGAATCTTCCATGAGAAACACAGCTTTAATAAATCAATGGAGATAATTATGATTATCACTTTTGAAAGCTAATTACATTTGATTGCAATTAGTGGATTTTATGCTATATATCTGTATAGAACAGTAATTAAAACTAATTTTTCTCTCAGAAACGTAACTGTTTAGCTTTGAAGAGCATGGGGACACTCTTTTGTATTTTTTACATCAAAATATTACCCATAGTGCAAGAAAAATTTACGGAAAAGTTTCGCGTACGTAACAAACATGTCAATTTTTTCTTGTGAAAATTTATAAAATGTTACTCAATCGTTCAAGTATGGATAATAAAAATGAAAAATTCGTCCACAATCATAAAAATGATCATAATTATTGAGTAGAAACCTATTTCAATCATTTTATTTGAATTAATTGTAAAATATGTCCCTTTTGGAAATCCCCCTAAAAACTTCACCCCAAACGCCGATGTTCCCAAATGGGAACATCCTCAAAATCATACTTAGGATTTTTTTTCCGCCCAAAAATGACTAGAATGGTTTTAGTAATGATGAAACTAGCCATTTAAGCCAAAAATTAGAACCTTTAATTCGAAATTTGAATTGCGGCGTTTAAAAGGTTAAATAGGAATAATCGGGACTTGTTGATTTCGATAAAATTATCCGATTGATAACATTAACCGTGATCACATTAAGCGGACTCGACTGTATTTACAACTTCTTTCTAAAAAGTTCGTCAAAATGCAAAAATCCTACCAAAATATAAATTAAATTCTTGAAAATGTGTGTCCGAAATCCGGATTAGGAGCACCAAAACGAGTTGAAAATCTGCTTTTTAGACTTAAATTTCCAAAAATGTTCTGGGGGAGGACCCCCAGACCCCCCTTTAGGATATTAGTAGACGATTTTGATATAGGAAATTCTTGCCCCCCCCCCAAAAAAAAAACAAATCCTGGACCCACCGCTGGAGTGGAACCAGCTGTAAAATTTTAGTTACATTTTCTTTCATAAATAATTTTTCTTAAAAAAAATTAGTCGTATTTTTGAAAGGGGTCGATGGCCTAGGTAACACCACAGGGTCGATGCATGAAAAAGTTTGGGAAACCCTGGACAAAACTGGTGCCAATTTTGAATTTTCTCCGTCTCCATAATTATCAATTTCGATCTCAGCTCTAAAAGCACTTTTACTTTGAAGATGTGTTTTCTCTGTTGTATTCTGTCTTCATTCGTATTGTATTCCTATCCTCACTTGTATTCTAATGGCTTTGTGACATAAAAACACAACCAATGCACCGAATCATTTTTAATTTAATTTTATCAGATTTAACTAGAATTAATAAAGAGTATAGGGGAGAGTGTTGTACCTACGGACGGTTGTACCTTCAGCCACCTCATTTTAAAATTCGGGAAAAAATGTAAATTTGAATTTGTGGTCGATTTTGAATGTAAACAGATGCTATCTAGTTGCTAACGTGAAATCAGCTCTTTAAAATATTATTTAAATTTTATATAATAAATTTACTGTTTTTAGGTGCTCAAAGTTTTTTTTAGTGCATCACTACATTAACTCTTTTCTTCCCCTTTAATTATGACATGATAAAATGGGATACATGGAGGGAATCCCCAATATTTTAACTTTTATTTTTGATATTGGAAATCGTCAGATCTCAATTCTTTTATCTTTTATAGAACTTTTAATGCAAAAACACCTCATGTTGTACCTTCGGACACCATAAGTGTTGTACCTACGGACACGTTCTTGTGGGTGTCTGTAGCTAATCGGCGTTTTAGAATCAGGTTTCATTTAACTGAATACATTTTAATAAATGTTCAATTAATTCTAAATGGTAATCTATTTGTCAGCGATTATTTTCAAGTGAATTTTAGATGAAAAATCAAATATTTTGTGATCTTAACTACTTTTTAAAATTGATGATTCTACTTGGAATTTAATGTAAAATATGGTGTAAAATCCTAACAACCCTATCGCATTTAAGTATGATGATTAAAAAAACTTGAAATTTCCACTGAAGAAGATTTACCACCAAATTATTATTATTGTTATTACCACCAAATGCTTGCACAACTAAGTGTTGATCAAATTGTTTTTTGGGGGGGATCAGTGAAGTTGTCAGATCAATCAGCATGATTGATGAAACTATTATCTTAAATTTTGATCTGAAAATACTATGTGATTTTTGTGTTTTTGGTAAAAAATCAAGACTTTTATCATTCAACTTCGTTTTAATGATCATTTACGATCTAAAACTACATTACTTTAAAAAATCTATTTTCAATTTTAAAAAGGCTTGAAATAGGTTATTAAAAGGTAATGCATCAATAAAAATATTAGTTCTTAGCTTTTTTCAACTAAAATTTTCCTTTTTAAGGGTGTCCACAGGTACAACTGGGTCTGTCCATAGGTACAACAGGTTGTTGTACCTTTGGACACAAATTTTTCCATGTTATTATAAATGATTAAAAATCCAATTTTCAAGATTTTGGCTAGTAAAAAATATCTCTGTACTCACAAAGGTTAGGACTATAGGTTGGGCACTTTAAATGGTCAAAATGTGATTTTACCTGTCTTAGAAAAATCCAAACGTGATTTTTGTCCAGAGGTACAACACTCTCCCCTATATATTTTAGTCTCTTGTAATGGATTGAAGTGTTACGTGCCAGAAAAAATTCTTTTTTTTTCTCTAAGGCTATCTCGGATATTTTCTCGAGGTGAGAGCTATGAGAGACACCTCAATTATTCAAAAAATACTGAAAAGTGTGCCTACCTTCTCGAAGTCGTGTATGTTGTGCCGTTGTGGGATTTTTATTTGTTTATCGAAATATTTAAGCATGAAGACTTTCACAGCCGGTTTGATTTATTAAATTCATTTCTTTCGGGCTTGTAGGCCGTGGTCTAAAATAAAATAAAAATAAAAGGTCCAGACGTTTCGTCGGAATACTAACGGCCGTATTTTGAAGCCTCTGGCAACCTCCAATCCAAACCAAACTTATTGAATCGGTGAACTAATGTTTTATTTCCACTGATGATGTCGGACACAGCTTCCGACGAAACGTCTGGACCTTTTATTTTTATTTTATTTTAGACCACGGCCTACAAGCCCGAAAGAAATGAATTTAATATATCGAAATATTTTTCGTCAGGGTTTAATGATGATTATGAAAAACCGAATCGCTTTACAGTGATCATGATTTTTAATAGACACCAATTAAACTGGAAATCTGACGTTTTTTGTCCCATACCAGGCCCAATTTTTACGATTTTACTCAAAATTGAATCCCTAAAGAAGATTTTAGCGAGATCAAGTGTGATCATTATATTCAAACACCCTGATAACTAGGGATTTTACTTATTCTTTAGTGCATTCTTTTCCAAGTCCGCTAACGATCCAGTCGTCCACCCTCTCATCAATATCCCTTCTGATCTGGACAAGTTCCAGGCGACACCCCCCCCAGGGTCAAGCGGGGGAAGGATGCCAAGAGAACCGTTTGACAAGGGACGGTTGCGGGAATGGCTCATATGGACAATTGCGGTGAACGATTTCTTTTCATTGTATTCATGAATTGAAATATCACAGTGGCGTATGTGCAAGAAGAAATACTGCAGTATTGAGTCTCTTGAAATGACCCCTTAAAGGAAAACATTTATATTACAATGGGTCGACTTTTCTATAAGGGAGCGAATAATTTGGCTTTGAATATTACTGCATGCATTAAATGGAAAGAAAACACTCAAAACCTCTCTCAAGGGACCAGTTTTGAAATAAACTAATTTCTCTTGTGAATTTACATAGTATTTACTGGAGTAAATGTATACCATCTATCACAAATGATGAACTCGTGTCCAAAAAATAAGGAAAATTTTATTTTTGGAGAACAATGACACAAACCTTATTTACTTATCGATGAAATTCATGCCTAAGAGTGAAGGCTTCTAAGAGAAATCAAATTACCTAAGCAATAGTCTGGGCTATAGAGGTCCCCCATTGATAATGAAGTTCCATACTCACTCGGAAGGGTAGAGAGATTAGATGATTTAGTGTATGTTATACTTTTTGAATTCGAAAAATAATTGAACACAAACCGGAGAAAAAGTTATAACTTTACAAATAAATTGTGAAAACCATAAGCATATACATCTCAAGACTTATTGTGACGTACAATGGTGTTCAAAAAGAGTCGGCTATCTATATTAAGAGTTGGATTCTTTTCATCTTTCTTTTTTTATTAAGGACCCAAATTAAAATTTCCTTTTTTACAAATACAAATTTAGTCAACCAACTACACGCGTAAGCCCAGCAAAGTTGGTCCAGTCTTTTTAACCCAAACTACCGGAATCCCAGTATCTGTCAATTTTCCTCTTGAACTCGTTTACCCCACTTGAATTTACAATTGTTTCAGGCAACGCATTCCATCTATCCACTACCCTATTAAAAAAATAATGCTTTCTACAATCCGTCTTAAATTATACTTAATTCAATTTGAAATTGTGACCCCTTGTTCTATTACCCGTATTGAAATCTAGTCGCTCTGTGTGCGTCTGTGTCCCCTTGCTTTACCATTTTAAAAAGTTGAATCAAATCCCCCTAATCCTTCTTTTCTCTAGAGTGAACATATTTAGCTTTTTTAATTTTTCCTCATAACTTAAACTGGATATAACCTTGACCATTTTAGTAGCCCTATGCTGAACCCTTTCAATTGAATCAATATCTTTTTTAAGTATGGAGACCAAAACTGAACAGCATACTCTAGATGAGGTCTCACCAAGCCTCTGTATAGTGGCAAAATAATATCCTCGGACCTTGAAGAAACAGTTTTTAACTATGTGAGGTATTTCAACTTCTCTAATCTCTAAACTGCATCGAATTTCTGATCGGACATTGCCAACTATTCTACTCAGTGAGAAAAACGAACTATGCAGAATAAAACGTATTAAACGGTTTGAGGTGGTTTTCTGTATTTTTTTTTAATTCTATTTTCATTCGGTTCCTCAAAATGGAAATTTTTACTCATGTTTCTTTACCGAAAGGAAAATAGCAATACTTACAGCATTCAAGATTTTGTTAAAACTCAATAAGTTTTTTTCTTTCAGAGTCAGGGGAGATTTATTTACTTACTTAGCCTTGATAGAAGATGTCTGAGCAACGTTAATAAATGTCGTCGTTGTTTCGATAAAAAGTGAGGCAAGTCGTTTCTGTATTTTTTACTCAAGGGTTGATATTTATTTCTTACGACGGATTAAAAAATTAAGTGACTGGATGAAACATGGTGGTGAAATTAGTTTTTACGCTAAGTAATGGCATAAAAATTTAGGTTATTGCAATCTTATAGGGGATTTAATTTATTGGGATAAATTAATTCAGATTTATGCTGTCAGTTCTGATAAATCTTGCTGTGAATATAATTACTCAACTAATGGTAGAAATAAGCCCAATAATCTTGCACAGTTTTAGTTTTCCAACACATTAATACACCAAGATATATATATTTTTTCAGTATGTCCAGTGATATTACTGGGCCACTCATAATTGATGGTCAAAACATTTTCACTCACGACATTCTGCAAACAACTTCTCTGGCCAAAAGAGTTGGTCCAAACTCTCCCTCCAAATTTCCCCCTTTCCCCTGAAGTATGTCAAAGTGTCAGGCAGGTTGTAACTCTGACATCATCGATCAGTGTTAGACCTGATGAAGGGAGGACCGCTGTCCGCTTCTGTTTACCCTTCGACGACAAACAAGGATGATCTACAACTAAACTTGTCTCATTTTGTCACAGGAAGGCTAAAATGGGATGAGCAGTCAGGGATCGAGTTTTGAGTCTACGGATTGTTGAAGGAAATTCGAATTTTTCTGTATGGTCACAATAATTCGTTGGATTTGAGAGGATTTGCACATTTTATTTTTGTCTTCAAAAAGAAGTTGATATTTACTCTATCAATATTTTAAGAATTATCATCTTGGAAGCTTTACTCACAATTGATAGTGTTAGGTAGGCGTTTAAGTTCATTGAATTCAAGTATGTTTTTATCTCTGTTATAAGGTAATAAATATTGCTTGTAATATTAATATTTCAAGGGATTAAAGGCCGTGGGGAGCCTAGTGGTTAAGGCATCGGCCTTGGGATCGGAGGGTCCCGGGTACGATTCCCGACACCGCTGGAGACCCATCGAGTATATGCGGAGCACTGAGCTATAAAACAAACTGGAGTGACAACCTCCGATACTATAACAAGCTACCAAACGTGCCGGCGCGGAAGGTTAAAATTCCCCGATTGCTCGCAGCAATCGGGGCATTCGGGGCTAGAAGCAATCGAGGCAATCCCCGCATGACCATCTTTTAATCCGCCCATGCCTGTTTTTTAAAATATTATGAGCAAAATTTAAAATGGTTGTTTCATTCTGTGTATACAACTGGACTAACAGATGGGGAAAATTAAAAGAAGATGGAAATCCTTTCCGTGGTGTGATGCGGTTTCAGCACGCTCGCTAGTCACTCCAGTTTGTTTTATAGCTCATTGATGCGGAGTACGTGCTCGTTAAATCTGTGGGTCCGAAAGTCCTGAGGTCGGTCATGGCGCAGTTTACCTGGGGTCCAGGTGTCTGGAGACTATTACCCTCCCCTTCAGATGCATGGCAAAATTGTGGAGGTGGCGATAGATAGTGAGAGCATCTATCATCTCATGAGGCAGAAGTCGGACTCCTACCATTTTAATGGGCCTCACTTTCTCAGGAGCCACACCCCCTTTGCCTTGAATCCTTGTGGAGCTTGGGTATTCCAAGTGGCACACGACAACAACAACAACAAGGGATTAAAGTTTATAAGGGAGGTTTATGCTAGAAAACTAATTCTTTTATGGAAAAATTAGAGAAATCTTAATCGATTTTTTAAGTAGCTGAATCTGTATCTTTTTACAATAGTATTAATAGTGTTTACTTTTAGAATGTGCTCCCCCTTCTGATTTTAACGATTCTTAACCTTTGTTTTTTTAATAAATATGCTATCGTTTTAAAAAGATTTTTTATTCGTGTGAGATATTTAAACCCCCACTTTGGTAATCTCCACAAATGTATCGCACTGTACTTATGCAAAGCGGAAAATTTTTTTGTGACTATCATTACTAAATACCTAATTATGTTTAATTTAAATATAGTGTGGTATCGTTTTTAAATTAAGAAAAGTAACCAAAATATATCTAAAAATATAATTATTTCTGGAAAAAACTCAATCACTGCATATTATTTAAGTATTACACTACATACCTGTGCTTTGGAATTTTGATAAGTAATTGCAGGCTTTATTATAACGAATATCTAACCATGTAATTATGCATTCTTTCACTTACACCATTTTTCCTCTAACCGACCAATCCCAGTCTCGCTCCATCCGATAATTTCACACTTACCAACAGTCACTCTGTGTTTTTCACTCGAGTCCATCCGAAACACACCTATAGCACTGAAAGGACATCTTTGTCCTAATTCAATTTGCATACACTCAATCTATCACAAGCTCTGCACAATGCTTTTCTCAGGACTGCAAATGCAATTAGAAGTAATGACTGCAGAAGCAAAAACGGTTAACGACTGAAGATATATTTTTTCGCCTCTTGCATATATAGTGATGCCGGTTTTGCCTTTTTTATAAAAAGAATCAACGTGTCTGAAACAATGCGTTAGAGATACGCTAACGTGAAGAACTTTCTTTCTGTAGTGACTTCAGGAATTGCATATTTAGGGAGGTTAACTATGTTTTTTTTGTTTTTGCTCGGCGGGGGGGAAATTTGCCGTTTGTGTTAGAATGAAGGATTTTTACAGAGCTTTCACAATGTCTTAGTGTACGTCTTAGCTCTGAGAAAAGTCGAGTTTTGAAGAGTGTTAACTAATGAGGTTATAGGATGTTTTGTTTAAGTAACGGAATTTCTACATTCAAAAGGTTGACTTAAAGGTCGTATTAATTATGGTACGCATTATAGATATAAGAACAAGTTTTATTGAGCGATGGTGATAAAATTTGGACTTGCAAGCGGGATAGTGCATCCGCAAGTCAGATTGTAATTCTAACTTTGCTGAATCTAGGAGTTTTTACATGTCTACGACTTCTAACAAAAGTAAATCATAAAACTTTTTGCTGCAATTTTTTGTAAAATTCAATAAAGAATGAAAAGGGAGTACTTGACCACTACCTCTGGTTAAAGGAATATGTGCGAAAATTCCAGCTCTCAAGCGTCGCCTCCGACCGTGGACCGGTTTCGCCCTTGTTAGGGCTCATCAGCACGGTTTTCTCACATATTCCTTTAACCAGAGGTAGTGGTGAAGTACTCCCTTTTCATACCTGTGTCCTTTCGGGAATTAAATCTGTTCTATGGAATGCGCAGTTCATTCCGGCAGATAGTGGAGGACTAATCAACAGTCACCACTTTTTCCGTTATAGTCGGCTAGACTAAAAGCTCTCCCTCCGCTTTCTTGCGTAACCTTCCTATACCGTGCTGATAAGCCCTAACAAGGGTGAAACCGGTTCACGGTAGGAGGCGACACTTGAGAGCTGGAGTTTTCTCAATAAAGAAAAATATGATTATAAATATTAAATACATAAACAAAAGACAACCATAGAAAACTTTTGCCTTATTCAAAAAAAATTCCCATCAAAGTTAATTCTGCATATCCTAGTTGGGCTATGCCGCTGAATTTTGCGGTCCCTGAATGGTCTACGGGATAATACGGAAGTACCCCTAGTTGTACCATAGTATCTGTCAAATTTAGTTTTTTTCATTTAAAAATGTTTTGATTTTCTACCTATGCATAGAAGACTTGTGTTTGTGGGTTTAAATAAGCTTTAAAGCAAAATTCAAAAATTTTATTACCCATCAGGTTGTTTACGTTCTTATTAACTATTCAAAACAAATCCCTCTTAACATTTTCTTCATATGAATCTTCCATTTTTATTCTTGTGTTCAAAGCTTTCATCCACACCTAGTCCCTAAATTAATTATTTAAAATTCAAAACATTTACCCTCCGTTGCAGAAAACGCGATAAAAAACAGTACTACTCGAACACAAAACGAAATCTAATTTAAATCCTATTATCACTTTGCATTGTATCTCAAACATTTCATTTTTATTCTCTCCTTTGTCTACTAGAATAGAGAGAAATCCGATTGATTTTTTATACGTCTATTTATTATTCCATCCGATATTTCTCTTAAATGGGTACTTCTATGTGCTCATATGCTGTGTGCAAACGTGAATAAAGAGTAAGGAGTAAATAGATGTTGAATTGCTCTGATTAAATTGAAATGCTCTGATAAATTGATGATAAATAGTTTATTCTGGAACACCCCTTTTGGAGAATTCATTCTTATAGTTCAGTACAGGGGATTCTTAAAACACACTGACAAAAGATAATGAAAATATGTCCGTTTAATCACCGGTTGTACAAGTTTTCGATAATCACTGATGACCAGTTCAATAATTCAATATGCTGTATAAAGTTATCTGAGACTATTTAATATAAAACAATAGATTTTTTTTTAAGTTTATTTTTTTAAATTTGTAAAATTTCACAAATTCACCTGAAGATCAGACAATCCGTATAGGTGAATCCATCACATACACACAAGAACAGTCACACTAACATCCATGCCAAACGGGGATTCGAACCCCAGACGTACGGCTTCGCTTTCAGGTGCTCTAACCACTAGGCCAGTACGTCGGCAAAACAACTATTAACAACTACTGCTTTTGTAATCTTGGCAAATCAAATATTAAATTAGTTTTAATGTGAATTTAAACTCTTTATGTACTGCATTATGATTTATTGCAATTTTTTTTGTGCAAATATTTTTTTATTCGTCACTGAAATGATAATTAAAGGATATTCATAAATAAATTAATCATCTTTGGAAAATTCAATTCGCTAGAGCCAACTAACTAAATTCATACTTTTGAGTACTGTCAGAACGCAGAGTGCAAAACGTTTCTCTCAATACAAAAAAAACATTGCTTTTTAATCGCAGTTTTAATTCTTAAAAAATAACACACTTTACTTTTGACTTGAACTACTTTTTTTTTGCGAGAACACAAAAATGACAATCATAGGAATCTGATCGAAATGGCAGCTGAAATCACTTCTGTTAAATCTATTCGCATCTCCCGCTAAAATACTCATTATAGTACCTTCTCTGCTTTTTATCCTGGAACAAAAAGGCTAAAAGATTGTTCCTGCAAAGTATAGTCGATCAGTAAGGATGGTTATTCTATGTAATTTTAAAGTCGATGGTACTTGTAAGTACCGTCACAGTAGATAAAGGGTAAGATAAAGTATATATAAAAAGTTAAAGTGTATAATATAAAGTATAATATAATAAATATGTAAATATAAACTAGCATTAGGATCTAATAAGAAATTAATACATTCCTCGTAAAAGTACGTAACTTAAAAATATTACCGCTTTTTGTGAGGTAATTTCATTTTTAACAATTTATTTTACTCATTTTAGAGCCCAATTTTGTTAAGATGCAGCTCCTATAAAATTTATGAACGGGGCTTTATCTTTATCATTTATATTGATGGCATTTTTTCCTTTGAAATACCCGGGATAGGTTCTAGTCCCTACGGAAACGTCTTTTTTAGCAATTTCGTCGCTAGTTGCACTCTACTCAATCGTAAAATTTAATATCGAGTTAGAAAACTAAAAAACACCTATAAGAGTAGGAACTCCTCTGTTCAAATCTCCTAATTAAAGAAGTCTTAAAACAACTATATCGAGTTTAAATGCTTCCTTTTGTTAAAAAAAATAAATTCCAAAATAACTACAAAGAGTGTAAACGCTTTTGACAGACCAATAAAAATGTATCTAAAGGAAATTTAATCTATTTCTGGAATCATAACGTCTTAAAAGAAGAAACTGGAGTACGATTTGAAAGTTCCTTTCAATTTTAAATTAGAAACACGTTTGACTTGTGAGAAAGGATTAAATTCCTCAAGGGATTTGAACCATGAAAGGATTGGTTAAGCTAATGTAATGTGGAGATAGAGGGGTAAAAAGGTAGAATTATAATAAAATACGTATTCGCTATTTGAGAAAATGTGTGAATATATAATAATAATAATTTAGAAAAAATAATTTAGTGGAATAAGTAGTCTGGTGAAATTTATACATGGAATCCAGGGTTTGAAATTGATACTTAGGAAGACAGGAATAATACTCAAAATAGGATCAAAAACATTTTGTTTGTAACCTATAAAAAATCCCACAGTTTTTCATCGAACATTGGTCATCGTTTGGTGATAAAAAAAAAGAAAATTTGGTATTTAGCATCACTGGTGTTCATAATTTAATGACTGGTACACAGTATTTACAATTAACCTTTTGCATTTATGTTTTTCTTAATAGGTATTGGAATTTAGGAATATACCTACAATATACCTTATGAATATACCTTTTGAACAACATGATAAAGGGGTGATTAAATATGTCTGTGATGCGCATAAAAACATCTATACTTAATTAAAAAATTAAGAAAAGAAGAGTAAAATGGAGGGGAGTAAAATAGGGGAAAAGGTTTTTTAATATTTTTCTTCCCTTCTCGACAAAGACATTTATCACAATACCAAAATTTGTATGGCGGAGAATTTTAGAAAAACATTTTCCGAAATCCGTAAGACCAATATAACAAAATATACAATCAACCTTCCGTTTCATTTTGGATAGGGTGGGTTGGGGCAAAGTGGGTCTTGGGGTAAAATGGGTCAGTTTTAATTAACTCGATATAAATCAAATTTAAATTGAATTATTTTCGCTCATTTTTTTTGTATTATAATATTTTATCTGTTGGCAAAATTTTCCGACCGTCAAAAATTTAGATTCATGAATTTAAGAACTGAAAAATATTTTATTTGAACGATAAATGGTGTTGTCGAAAAAACAGGGTTTACCAACTTCCAAATATTCATATATTGTAATAAATTACAGCAGACTTTTGTAATACTTTTCCATAAAAGAAAGTCTGAGAGACATTTCAAGCCAATCAGCTTAGAAAAATATAAAATATTTTATCTTTTATAACAATATTTTGTACCTGGGGTAAAATGGGTCATAGTTAGGAGGCCTTCTGTATTAAGTAAAAACAATGTTTTTAACTTATTTCCTTCAAATATACATTGAATTGTCAAACAAGTTTATTTTTTCTCCAAATAAAGTACTTTAATCGCTACATTAGAACAATGTTCATTAACTTCGGACTTAAACAATTTCACTAAAGTACAACTTAAAACAAATTTTTTCAGATAAAAAAGGCTTGGCCGATTGCCTTTTTTCGTATTTTCATGTATATTTAGTAATAAATATATTTTTGACATCTTTTTGCCATGAGACCCATTTTACCCCACGTTGGGGTAAAATAGGTGATTATTTTGATGCTAAGTTTAACCAACTTATAACTAAAAAATATTTGATAAAATTAGATGAAAATGTTCAGAAGGATTGTAATGTCAAGATCCAATTGAAAGAAATCCTTAAAAAGTAATAGTTTTGATGAAATAAAACTTAGAATGTGAAAGTACCTTAAAAGTGACCCATTTTACCCCAACTCACCCTACCCTATGAAATGTCTCAAACATTTTTATATCACAGTGGAATAACCTCCATAAGACTCTTTGATAAAAATCAATCTCGTTTTAATAATTGAGTGGAAGAACCCCAACTTAAGTTCACTTCAAATTAGCTCACCTCGGAAAACACTCCAAAATGTATTCACAAGCCTCAAAACATCCGAAAACTTCCCTTAAAACTCAGCACGCTAAGTGGAAAGTCGACCTCAATGCTTCCAAATGGCCTCCAGTGTGTTTACCCAGCACTCACGGCGTTTTTTGAGAGGCAAGAATTGGAGGTGCCAGGGTAATTTGCCCCTTATTATCTCCCTCCAGATTGCCCCCCATTACTGCGTAATCTAAAAGGTCCCTGGCCACTTCAAATTACCAAGCAGTTACGAGGTTCACTTGCATGTTCCGAGAAAGTTGTTTAGCTTTAATTTTTGATCAGTGTGAAAACAGCGATCTTAGCTTCAGCATGGGATCGTTTTGTAGTTTCTCTAGTAGTAGAAATTTCCAATGGGAAACTTTTGGATGTTTTTTTTTATGTTTATGTCGGGGTCGGCAAAAACCCGGGTTTTTTTTTAAAACATATAAAACTGTTTTTTTTTCGGAAAAAGTAATTAAGTGGTTTTCTCCTTCATAGTAAGTGGGTTTTTTTTCAAATTTTAGCGAGTTCTTTCTATGTTAAATGTGTTCTGTCAAAATAATGTCAGTTTTTCCACAGTTATGTGGGTTTTTTCAAAGTTTTTATACTTTGAAAAAACCCACTGAAATTGTAAAAACACCCCTTATTTACTGAAACCTGGTTTAAATTTTGAAAAAAAAAACACTATAATTTAAAAAATATCCTAAACTTTGAAAAAAAAACATTCAATATTGAAAGAAATCTATTCAACCTTGAAAAAACCCACTGAAATTTTAAAAAATCTTCTTTATATTTTATATCTAGTTTGAACTTTAAACGTCCTAAATTTTTGAGAAAACCCCATTCAGTAATGAAAAAACACTGAATAAGATGGAGATAAAAGGTTGAAATACCTAGTTGTTCCTACGCTTACCTCAATCCATTTGTTAGGGTGGGTAGGGGTAAAATGGGTCACTTTTAAGGTACTCTTTCACATTCTAAGTTTTATTTCATCAAAACTATTACTTTTTAATGATTTCTTTCAATTGGATCTTGACATTACGATCTTTCCGAACATTTTCATCTAATTTTATCAAATATTTTTTTGTTATATGTTGGTTAAACTTAGCATCAAAATAATTACCTATTTTACCCCAACGTGGGGTAAAATGGGTCTCATTGCAGAAAGATGTCAAAAATATATTTATTACTAAATATACATGAAAATAAGAAAAAAGGCAATCGGTCAAGGCGACTGCCTACGTTGGGAGAAGGTTTTTAAAAAACATTATATGTAACTTGTTTACATATTTTTTCGAAACCAATGTAGTTTAAATAACTAATATATGTAAAAACTACCCAAATTTTATAAAAAATATTTTTGAAAATAACAATTTATACTAAAATTTGGCGGAAATTTAAAATTACGCCAACACCTCTATAGGTAAATATATAAAAGTTTTTTTGAAAATTCTTGAAATCACATGTTCCTTAGATAAATACCTGTGCATTGACCTAAAAGCTAAGCAAAATTTTGAAAATTAAAGGAGATATGCTATTTATCGTAAAATTTTTTAAAAAATATCTTAAAAAAAGGTAAAAAAATGGCGATAAATAGCATAGCTCCTTTAATTTTCAAAATTTTGCTTAGCTTTTAGGTCAATGCACAGGTATTTATCTAAGGAACATGTGATTTCAAGAATTTTCAAAAAAACTTTAATATATTTACCTATAGAGGTGTTGGCGTAACTTTAAATTTCCGCCAAATTTTAGTATAAATTGTTATTTTAAAAAATATTTTTTATAAAATTCGGGTAGTTTTTACATATATTAGTTATTTAAACTACATTGGTTAAGAAAAAATATGTAAACAAGTTACATATAATGTTTTTTAAAAACCTTCTCCCAACGTAGGCAGTCGCCTCAAGCCGTTTTTATGTGAAAAAAATTTTTTAAGTTGTACTTTAATGAAATTGTAAAAGTCCGATGTTAATGGACATTAAACAAATTAAATTAAAATACTTCATTTGGAGAAAAAATAAACTTGTTTGACAGTTCAATGTACAGCTCCCGCAAAAAAAAACCGTTACAGTGGGGTTTTCGGGCAAACCACTTGGGTTAGGAAGACAAAATAGGGGTCGTTTTTCATTAATTAAAGCATTCTTTTACCACAAAAATTTTCGAGTCCTTAGGGGGTCGTCTTCATATTAAACGAAACACTAAATTTTATTTTTCCAATGGGGACCCCCAACTATTATTAGTTTTTCTGAAAGGCCATCCCCTCAAACCCTTAAATACCCAGTTTCATCCAGACTGATTAAAAAAATTTATTTTTTAAAAACAACCTTAAAAATTTTTTTTTTAAAATCGTGAAATATTTTTATGGTAATCGATTCTAATAGTAATTTTATGTATGAAACCAAAATTTCAAGCGATTTTATCCAATAGTTTTTGATAAAACGAACGAGAAAGAGCATTTGCGGTATGCATTCGGCAACGGTATACGGCCCCTTAAGATATTAATTTGTTTTTATCAAAAACTATTAGATAAAATCGCTTGAAATTTTGGTTTCCTACATAAAATTACTATTAGAATCGATTACCATAAAAATATTTCACGATTTAAAAAAAAATGTTAAGGTTGTTTTTAAAAAATAAATTTTTTTAATCAATCTGGATGAAACTGGGTATTTAAGGGTTTGAGGGGATGGCCTTTCAGAAAAACTAATAATAGTTGGGGGTCCCCATTGGAAAAATAAAATTTAGTGTTTCGTTTAATATGAAGACGACCCCCTAAGGACTCGAAAATTTTTGTGGTAAAAGAATACTTTAATTAATGAAAAACGACCCCTATTTTGTCTTCCTAACCCAAGTGGTTCGCCCGAAAACCCCACTGTAACGTTTTTTTTGCGGGAGCTGTACATTTGAAGGAAATAAGTTAAAAACATTGTTTTTGCTTCATACTGAAGGCCTCCTTACTATGACCCATTTTACCCCAAGTACAAAATATTGTTATAAAAGATAAAATATTTTATATTTTCTAAGCTGATTAGCTTTAAATGTCTCTCAGACTTTCTTTTATGGAAAAATATTACAAAAGTCTGCTGTAATTTATTTCAATATATAGATATTTGGAAGTTGGTAATCCCTGTTTTTTCGACAACACCATTTACCGTTCAAACTAAATATTTTTCAGTTCTTAAATTTATGAATCTAAATTTTTGACAATCGAAAAATGTTGCCAACAGAGATAAAATATTATAATACAAAAAAATGAGCGAAAATAATTCAATTTAAATTTTATTTATGTCGAGTTAATTAAAACTGACCTATTTTACCCCAAGACCCACTTTACCCCAACCCACCCTATCAAACAACATGAAAACCCTGATTCAATAACGATTTAAGTGTCTTATGGCAAACCGTAACATAATTTTCATAATGATTGAAGAAAGCCATAACGATATGCAAACATGATTTTGAACAGAAATTAACATGCTGTGAAAACCCCTTCGAAACTATTCTCAGTACTAAACAACACTTGCATTCCTAATCAACGACACACAACACTTAAGAACCCTCATTTTATGCGTTCCTTGATGGAAGAACTTCGCTCCAAAGAAACAATTACCGTCAGAACATGTCATCTGCCGTCAGCGAAGAATCCCTACGAAAATGTATCGTAACAAGCAAAAGACGTGATCCGATCTCAGCAGAGGACGTGCTCTGCTCTGCGCTGTGCCGCGCCGTTGCGTGCATTTTGTTGCAACGGGAGTAATGGGTGTTCTTTAATTATGCCTTATTTGCTCAGCGCAATATTTGGGAATAATTGCAGCGATTGAACGGTTATTGCTCGGTTTTGTGCAGGTTGTCCTGCGATAAGAAATGCGCAATTATCGGACGAAATGGCGAAGAAATACTTTTGTGGATGGTAAGGGACTTCAGGAGAAACTATTTACTTATTTCCTCTATGATGGTTCGTGAAGATGAAATTTATGAGATCAAAACATTTAGTTGAATTGTGGTAAAATTGCTATGTAAGATGATCATAACGGTTTATAAGTAATTACAAACTCTAAAAATGTTTGCTTAATATGTTATAAAAATGAGTAATAAAATAAAACAAATGACAAAAATTACATTTCTTTTTTGGTGCGAAAAATAAAACTCAAAAATAATATTAGATTATCATTAAAATAATGAACACCACTTATGGTTACGATGCAATTTTTTCTTTTCTGATTTCCAAACAAAGATTCTTGTGTAATGAAAAACGCTGTCTGCTTTTTAAAAGCGGAAAGTGGAACTTTTTACCCTATTTTGTTTTTTGCCTCCGTTTTTATAAAATTATCAATTTAAAAAACCCTGCTTCAAACTTTAAATCATAACCATATTCATAAGCATTTCGGTGTCAAAATCTGAAAACTGACATTACTTTTCGCTGTTCAACCTTATCTTTCTAAGGTTTCTGAACATCTTCCTCTGTACGCCTGGTTGCTCCCTGCTCCTTATCAGCCAAAAACCATACAAAGCCACAGAGAAGGCGCTGATCTGATCCTGTTGTGTTTAAAAAGCACTTTTCAAAACAACTTCTGTGTTTATCTCGCTGCGGGAGTTTCGGCGTTTATTACGCGCCATGGGATGCACGGACCATCGGGTCTAGTGCTTTTTGTGACAAAACAACAGAGTTTGCAGATTTTTGCAGAAGTTTAAGGAAATGAAAACTTTTGTATGGTTATCAAATTGATGGCGAATTTTGAAGGGCATACGTCCGAGAAATAACGCTTCTGATCTGAGGATACCATAAAATGTCTGCGGCGTTAACAGACATAGAGAGAAAACATAATTTTTAAACCTTATTCTTCTAGATAATAAGTTTTTAAGTTTTTCATACGCATGCCGCACTTTTTGTTAAACTAAATATTGCTGTTGCTGTTGTCTTCTGCCACTTGAAATACCCAAGCTAACATAAAGATTTAAGGCAAAGGGGAAAGTGATGCCCATAAAGTTAAACCAAATGTTGAATATAATAAAAAAATTAACTAATGTTTTGTTATATTTTCCCCCTATAAATTTTAGGGAGTCATCTTCAGTGTTCCAACTCAACATTTCGAAGTATATTTCATAAGAAACTACAGTCCTACCCGTCCATCCATTTCAGGAAAGTTTGCTTCCCTCTAATAAATATTTCATTCCATGCAATCCGAAACAGTTCCTCCGATCTTTGATTTAGTGGCTTCAGCTTCTCTCCTTTAAGGACTCCGAGAAACTCCCGAAAACTCTGGAGCAATAAAATTGAAATTAACTACTTCATAAATAAAAAATGGAACCCTCTCCCCGAAATCCTGTCGGGAAACACAAAAGTGGAGTCATAAATCTTCCAAAACGTAAGGAAAAAGTTTCAGTATAGGGACCTCAATGTCACTTATTGATGTTTTTTATTACTATTAGCATATGAATATGCAGGGTGTTTCAAAAGTCCGTTTCCCGGCCTTTATTTGAAACCAACGTCTCCTAGGTTCATGGTTACAGCGCCCCTAGCGGAAAAATAAAAAAAGTTTTTTAAAAAATAATAATAAAACTAAAGGAGATAGATCACTTACAAAAACCTCAATGAAAGTATACTGTTTGCCACTGTTATAAATAACTAAGTGAAAAAAATTATGAAAATATCGCAAATATTCATGGGGACATCACAGCACTTTTTCAGGCCTATAAAAAGAAAAAGTTTTCAAATTTGCACATTTTTCAGTTCTATTATGTAGTTTTATTTCTTTTTAGTGAAATGAAGACAAAATTTAATAAATTTACAAACTAGAACATTCATTCACATGTAGAATGTAATAATTAATATGAGATAATTAAAATAATGTGAAATTGTATTCTAATGCATATCACTTCTAATTATTACTGTATATATTTTATCGAATTCTTACTTCAGATCTTTCTCCTTACAACCGTCAGATCAGATTATTGCCCTCAGTTACTAACTTTTTTGTATTGCTTTACTTATTACTCCTCTCTCAAGCCAATTTTACCATTCTAATAATTTATCAACTTTCACGCTTAGAGCTTATTTCTTTTATTTTTAAACCTCCATATCTTAACAAAAATTACTAATAAATAAAAACTTATTATCCAGCATATCCAGGGGTCTTTTTTACCGTTAATTTTTCCTTCCTAGTTCCTCATAAAAACTGACTGAAGTGTTAAGATTTAAAAAATCCCCTCAGTGTTAGCCTGGTGTATAAAATTAATTTACAGGCTTTGTTGCATGTATATGCAATTAATTATAGGATTCAAGAGATTCTTTTCGAGCCTTTTTTCCACGCGATTTATTATTTGTCACATCACAAAAGTTACGCTTTTAGTTTTGTTGCTGGGCTTCAAAAGATTATCTTCGTATTTCTGCTGAAAAAAAAACTCCCCTAAAATGAGATGGATTATCTGATTTATCACAGGAATGCGTTTATTAAAAACTTCAATGGCCGATGAATCTAATGACTTTCAAGTTGCTCAATAGTGTCTGCGTCTTGAATGAATATGAGTTATTCAGAGTCGCCGGTATCACATGGATTAAAGCCGTTTATTAGTTTCCCTGCTTTAGAGCAGGGTTTAATTATATATTAGTATTTAGGCCTTGTTTGAGGCAAGACTCATGATAGGATTTTAATCAACATTGGTTTCGATTAAAAATCCTGATTACTTTTGAGCTATACGACTTTACAAAATGAGGATTAATTCCTGATTAAACATATTTCAATAAAACACCCCTTTCCAACACAGACAATCTATTTTCGAGGATAGGCATTCTCTGTGTTATTTTTCAGAGTAATAAAAGTATTTAAAGTATCTCTTCATTGGCGATTTTACGATTTTTCACGTGTCAAAAATTAGTTTTTCTCTGATCTCCAAACAATCTGATATTTATGAAAAACGCTGCCGGAATAAGGAAGTTGCATGTGTCAGATTTTCAAAAACAAACAAGTGTTCCGTATGGTTTTTTGTATGGTAAAATGAAATACCTAGTCAGTTTTTCAAAAAAAAATGTACAGGTAATTAAATATTTTAATTTAAAAGTCGAGAAAAAAACACGTGACTGAAAACGTTTATTGTTTAAACTATAAGATGACGTCAACAATAATACCATCAACTCCATTGCTTTACAACAATGTTTAGTATAAGATGACGTCACATCCAAACTCTTGGCGTTTTCGCGCGCTTTTAAAAAGGGGATTTTTGTTAATTTTTTTGACAATCAAAAAATTTCTCGATCGGCCTCAAATTTTGGGTAGTTGCTTATATTTGCAAGAGGAATCGATTAAAAAAATATAAAAAAATCATGCAACTTCCTTATTTTTTAAGCGGAAATTAAACATTTTGATCAATTTTTTTCCTTCTACAAAATTATCATTTTCAAACCCTGCTTTAGCGAAAGTCTTTAAAGGTCTTAAATGCTTTTATGGTGTGCTTTTGCTGGAGTTGATCCCATTCTAGCTTATCTCTCTTTCTTTCTTTCTCCCTTTCTTTCTTTATTTCTCTCTCCAGTCCATTTTTACCAAAATAGTTTTTGTTATTTTATGATATTATATTTTATGGCTTCAATCAAATAAAGTTCATAGACGCAAACTAAAAACTTTTTAAGAAACAATTTTTGAATAAAATAAACCCAAAAACTTAAATCGGATTTCTTGGTCTTTCTTTTATAATTAATGCCAAAGAAACTATACTGAACAGCAAAAACCAATACTGGGAAAGGGTATTTATTATTTAAAAGGAGATCATTTTGACAAACGACACTTTCCTTATTTCTGTGCGACATCTTCATCATTCTCGTTTACTTAACCCTTTCAGACTTAGGCACCCTAAATTTTCCATAGAATAACATGGTAATCTCGGGCGGTTGAGGATTGAAAATATTAATCTGTACTAGAACAGGAAAAAAAAATTTTGAAACAAGTTCAAACATGTAGAAAGAAGCAAGCTCGGTAAAACTTCCCAAGGAAACCAATTTGGTAGGGACGAGTCTCGCATGTTAAGAGAGCGGCTATTCGTTGAAAACTTTTATTGGGTTTTGGACTTGCGATACTTAACTGAGCATCCATTTCGTTCAAAGCACCAAACAGAATAAAACAGAGTTTATTCTTATCACGTCTTCGTTTTCCTTATGTTAGCCTTTGATAGTTTTTTTGTGGTAATTTAACGCCAATTAATTTTTTTATATTTTTGATGGGTTTATTTTACGGCAAACAGTTTTTTTTATTTTTAAGTAATGTTGATGCTTAAATTGAATCGTCAGTTTGAAGAAGGGAATAAGTCCAAAAACCAAGTTTTGAGAAAATCTAAAAAAAACTGTATAAGTAATAGAATTTTCATTGTATAATCACCAAATTTTTACTGGAAGTTCACAACCCTATTTAGAAAACAGAGCAACCATCAAAACAATTATAAGTATATTCAAAAATATTTTACAGTCAAAATAAGTTGATGGACTTATTCCCTTCTTCAACCTTATGAAATTTTTCTGATGAAAAAATCTTAAAAAACCCTTAAATTCACATTTAAATTATATTTCTCCTTAGTTTACACCACAAAAGGGTGAAATAAAAGGAATAAGACAAATAAAATTCAAAATTATAGTGAAACTGAGTTATTAGAGCAGTATCAATGGAGTGAGTGAATATGAATGGAGTTAAACATTCCCTGCATAAAAAAAGTTTGAAAAAATTTTAAATTAAAAGAAAATTTCATTTTAACTTAGTTTACAGCTCAAAGAATGGGAAAAGAAAGACAAATTAACTTGAACTCCAAATTAACTTGAAAAATACAATGAATGGACATAGATTTCACAACTTCAAGGGGCGATATCTCCCTATAGGGGTTAGTTATTTTCCCCTCTTTTCACCCATGTGTAGAGCAAAGCTTGGAGAATTTTTTGAGCACAAAAAGTCAATTTGTCATTTTTTGGACTTATTCCCTTCTTCAAACTGACGATTCAATTAGTTTTAGCACAGTGTTGAAAAACATAGAAGTATGATTAGTTTCATTTTCTTTGTAGGGCTATAGGCAAAATGTATGTATAAAATTAGATTTGTAATACCCCGTTCGCACTGCCGCTAAAGGGCCCTTAAACTTTAAGTGCACTTAAACTTTAAGTGCGTTTTCTTAAAACAGCGTTCGCACTGGCAAAGGGTGATTGAGCACTTAATTGTGGAAATCTAAGAAATGTTTAATTTATTATTATATAACTTAAAACTAATAAATATAATCACCAACTTTTTAAAAAAAATAAAGTAAAAATGTAAAAATACATAAATAATTATTAATTGACAGACGATTTAAGAAAACTATTTCTGAATTTCAAATAAAAACAAAAACGAGACAAGCTGACTGGATTGTAGTGGGATAAATTGGATCATATCAAGGTAAATAAACTAAATTTTTTTATTAAACTAAATTTAATCAGTTTTTGGTCCATTGTTTTCCATATTTTGATGTACTTTTATTTTACCAACTGGGTCTTTTTGCCTTAAAAATCTAAAATATCTGGATACAATGGATATATTAGTTTGGCATAGCAGAACACGAAATAAATTTTATCATATTCATAACAAGAATGTTCTGAAAAGATTTCTTGATTGAATTTTTGTTTAATATTTTGATTTCTTTTTATCAGCAGCTGTTTTTAATTACATTTATACTATTAAGTAATTAAAAGCAATGAGCGGAGATATTGAAGTACAGCATTGTTTAGCTCACGGTTCAATTTTTGATGGGCTTTTTTGTGTTAAATTATTGTACTAATTCAAAGAACCGAATAACCTATAAATATGTTCGTAATTGTGTCCAGTTTAAACTGTTTTAACAGTGTCCTTGGTCTTTATTTGAAGAAATATCACCGAAAATAAATTTTTCCCATCCTGGGAAACATTGTGCGCCGCCATCTTTGTTGATTTTCAAACACCCTTAAAAAATGGGGCGATTTTGTTATTCCTAAAGTGTGTTTCTATGGCAACTAAGTGCGAAATGAAAATAGAGGGTCTTTTTCCTGCCAGTGCGAACGGGGTATAATAGAGATCTCAAAATCGTCTATAATCCTCTTTCATTAACTATAATAAGTGTTATAAGGATTTTAATTCAAATAGTTTTTAAAACGAAATGTTTCCCTTTACTCAATTAGTTATTATAAGTTTAGATTAAATCAAAGAATTTACAGTCACACATCTTAAGTACTTATAAAATATACCCTTGTTATATATGACATATTATAATATACGTATACTCGTGTATGTTAAAACAAGACCGGCCTACAAACCCAGAAAACTGTAACAACAAATAGTTACTATTCAGGCCGGGGAAAAGTTTTCCCGATTTTATTGACCACCTCAACTGAAAGAATACTTATCTGCTGATTCGTCGTTTAGATCATCTTAGGAAAAAAACTGGTTAAAAGTTATAATTTTGAGTTTCTTTACTATAGAAAGGTACTTTTTGAGAAAGTTGATTGGTGTTTACTCAACTCTATATTTGTGGCACTAAAAATATCAACAAAATGCCATGCACCTGTCGGAATGCTAAGAAGTTCTTCCAAGTAGGAGGATTGAACAAGTAGGATTGTAGTAAATGGGTCTTGGCAAATTGCAAAAATTGAAAATTCAGTAAATTTATCACATTCTCATTCTTTGTCGTCTTCTAATTATATTATAGTTGGATGTGTATGGGGACATGAAACTGAATTTAAATTGAATCGCATTTCTTTGTTGCAGTGGTGAGCCAGCGCTTCAGCCCTCAAGTGTTGGCGGACGATTCTGCCTACCTAGGGAACACGGCGGTTCTTAGATGCCAGGTGCCCGTCTTCGTCAGAGAGTTCGTCTCCGTTGACTCATGGATCAGGAACGACGACCTACTACTCAAAGCCAACGACAACCGGGGTGAGTATATTTCAAGAGTATTTATAATTAACCAGTAAATATAATTAATACTATTTTTTTTTCAATCTTTTTTACAATATCAACTTTTAAATCTACTCCAGTAAACTATCTTAATTTATCTTAAGTTTTCTTTCCTAAATTACATTAAGTTTACTCCAATACTTCCAGTAAAACAAACAGAGTAGTAGTAAACTCCATGTGTTGGCATATATTAGTTCTTCGTTTATATTTTCATTTAGAAAAACTTCGCTTGAAAATTATGTTCCCTCTTTATACAGGGTGTATCTGAAATTGTGCAACAAACTTTCAGGGATGATAATAGACACCTAGACGAGTCAGAATCACATAGGATTTGGGGGTCCAAGACCAAATCCCAGGGAGTTAAAAATGGAGCGACACACCAAAAAATCATTGAAAAATTCAATTTGTAGAAGAACTACTATTGGTAAATATTTAATTATGGCATCAAAAATTGTGGTTCAATCTGATCTTTAAAATTATCTCAAAAGTCTTCACTTTAAAATTTTTTATTATGAAAAAAGTTAAAAAACCACAAAAAATGTGAAGACTGCCAAAACCTTATTTTGTATTTGGAAATCCTTTCTTTTGGTTTGATAATCTGAAAGATCAAGTTGAAAACCCTTAAGTCTAAAGTTTCACGTAAAAACCATCAATATTAAACCCTTGAGATCACATTTTCAAGTTTGTTTTTTGCGTTCGCAAAGAGCTGTTCTGGAAACTGCTCTAGAAAACTGTTTGCGCATGCAAAAAGCAAACTTTAACAGAGGGGATCTCAAGAGTTTAATATTGATTGTATTTACGTGAAACTTTGCATTTAAGGGTTTTCAACTATGATCTTTCAGATTATCAAATCAAAAGAGATGATTTCGAAATACAAAATAAGGTTTTGTCAGAGTCTTCAAATTTTTTGTGATTTTTTTAACTTTTTTCATAATAAAAAAAATTAAAATGAAGACTTTTGAGATAATGATCATATTAAACCACAATTTTTGATACCATAATTAAATTTCTACCAATAGTAGTTCTTCTACAAATTGAATTTTTCAATGGTTGGTTAGTTTGATTTTTATGGCACAAGGCCCATATCAGGGCATAGAGCGCCAACCACATGAATTTTTCAATGATTTTTTGGGGTGTCGCTCCATTTTTAACTCCCTGGGATATGGTCTGGGACCCCCAAATCCTATGTGATTCTGACTCGTCTAGTTGTCAACTATATTCCCTGAAAGTTTGTTGTACCATTTAAGATACACCCTGTATAACTAATAAAACTACACATTTTAATTAAATTCCCAGACGAGGTCACCTGGACTTAGTTGAAACAGTTTATAGATTAAATGCACTTCTAAACTCAAAAAGTAATTATGTTTAAGTAGTAAAGGGTTAACTAATCACACACACAGAGAGAGAACTTATTATATACGTATTATAGTATTATATACGTACGTTAATATTATGTTTAAGCAATTACAAATTGTTACCTAATTTAATTGTTAAGAACATCCTCTGATGCTCTTTTTAAGTAAATACTAATTACAATCCCAGTTACAGTAATGCTTCATCACTCACTATTGTAGACACCCCTTATAATTGAAATTCCTTTCTCCAAAAGAAAACAACTTGGAACATACTTAATTTCAACAGCACATCTCACCACACAGGTTAAATTAACGATCGCTAGCTACAACCAATCATGGGTTAGAATTTCGTTCAACTTAACCATAAAACGCTTCCCAAAAGCATCTGTGTATACAGGGTGTATCTGAAATGGTGCAACAAACTTTCAGGGATGATATTACTCATCAGACGAACAAGAATCGGTATAGATTAGGGGGGTCCCAGACCAAATCCCAGGGAGTTAAAAATGGAGCGACACCCCAAAAAAATCATTGAAAAATTCAATTTGTAGAAGAACTACTATTGTTAAAAACTTAATATGGTCTCAAAAATTGTGGATTAATATGATCTTTAAAATGACCTCAAAAGTTTTCACTTAAAAATTTGTTTTATTATGAAAAAAGTTAAAAAACACCAAAAAATGTGAAAAATCTGCTTAAAACTTATTTTGTATTTCGAAATCCTTTCTTTTAATTTGATAATCTGAAAGATCATAGTTGAAAACCCTAAAGTCCAAAGTTTCAAGTAAATACAATCAATATTAAACGCTTGAGATCCTGTTCAAGTTCGTTTTTTGCGTGCGCAAACAGCTGTTCTGGAAACACCTCTAGAAAACTGCTTACGCATCCAAAAAACAAACTTTAACAGGATCTCAAGCGTTGAATATTGATTGTATTTACGTGAAACTTTGGACTTTAGGGTTTTCAACTATGATCTTTCAGATTATCAAATCAAAAGAAAGGATTTCGAAATACAAAATAAGGTTTTGGCAGAGTTTTCACATTTTTTGTGTTTTTTAACTTTTTTCATAATAAAACAAATTTTAAAGTAAAGACTTTTGAGATAATTTTAAAGATCATATTAAACCACAATTTATGAGACCATAATTAAGTTTTTACCAATAGTAGTTCTTCTACAAATTGAATTTTTCAATGTTTTTTTGGGGTGTCGCTCCATTTTTAACTCCCTGGGATTTGGTCTGGGACCCCCTTTCTATACCGATTCTTGTTCGTCTTGATGAGTACTATCATCCCTGAAAGTTTGTTGCACCATTTCAGATACACCCTGTATATCACGAGGTTCCTGTTCTTCTATATGAAAGTGCATTGCGTTATACAGGGTGTTTAACCCTTTACCAATTGAAGGTACTTACAAATAATGTCACCAACTTTAACCCTTTATTTACTGACGGTACTTACAAGTACCGTCAACTTTAAAATTACATAGAATAACTATCCTTGCGAATATATTGACGATAATTTGCAGGAACACTCTTTCATTTATCCTCTTCCAGGATAAAAAGCAGCGAAGGTTCTATGATGAGTATTTTAGCAGGAAATGCGAATATATTTAACTGAAGTTGTAAGTTTAGCTGTCATTTCGATCGGATTCACATGATTGTCATTTTTGTTCCCGCAAAAAAGTAGTTAAAGTCCAAAGTTAAGTGTATTATTTTTAAAGACATTATTGCGATAAGAAAAGCTATGTTTTTCTTGTATTGTGAGAATATTTTAGCACTCCGTGTACTGACAGTATCCTAAAGTATCAATTTAAGTAATTGGCTCTAGCGGATTCAATTTTCCAAAGATGATTATTTTATTTATGTACTATATCCCTTAATTTTCAATTTAGTGACTCAAAAAAAGTATTTGCACGAAAAAAATTGCAGCGAATCATAATGCGGTAAATAAAGGGTTAAAATTACATAGAATAACCATCCTTGCCAATATACTGACGATACTTTGAATGAACACTCTTTCAGTTTTACTGTTCCAGGATAAGATACGGCAAGGATTTTATGAGTATTTTAGCGGGAAATGCGATTAGATTGAATTTAAATTTTATTTTCAGCTGCCATTTTGATTGGATTCCCATTATTGCCGTTTTTGTTCCCTCAAACGTAAAGTCGAAACGTCATTCAGTCAAAATGAAAGTATATTATTTTTTAAGACTTAAAACTGCGATAAAAATGGTTTTTTTTATTGGGATAATACGAGGGTTGTTTTTTAATTAACTTCCGTTTTTCTCCTGAAAAAAAAGTAGTAAGAATTTCGAAAAAACATGGCGCAGTCGCAAAAAACGTAACTAAAAATCCTGCCGACTGCGCCATGTTTTAGTATCATTGAGACAAGCCAGGTTAATCTAAGCAGCCTTTATTCCATGCTCTTTACTGTACATATATACATAGTTCGTGATGACGTAACAACAGTTATAGTTACAGCTATACAACACTGGTAGTTAGATACATCCTTCAGGTTCAATTTGGCACCTTACTCAATGAAATCGGACATTTTTTCTATTTTTTATCGATTTTACAAGCGCGCTCCTCGAACAATTTTCCCGCCAACCCATAGAGAATTCGGCTTTTTTTTCTCCCTTCGCTCCGTCCGCGATCACCTGCCCACCCATTGTTTAATGTTAATTCCTTCTCGCGGACGGAGCGAAGGGAGAAAAAAAGCCGAATTCTCTATGGGTTGGCGGGAAAATTGTTCGAGGAGCGCGCTTGTAAAATCGATAAAAAATAGAAAAAATGTCCGATTTTATTGAGTAAGGTGGCAAATTGAACCTGAAGGATGTATCTAACTACCAGAACCAAAATTGTTTCGAAATTCCTACTACTTTTTTTTCAAGAGAAAAACGGAAGTTAATTAAAAAACAATCCTCGTATTTTAGAACTAAGTGTTCAAATGTATCAATTATTGAATTAGCTCTAGCAGATTGAATTTTTCTAAATATGATTATTTTTTTATTATCCATTTTATTTATGAATATCCCTTAATTTTCAATTTAGTGACTAAAAAACTAGGCACGTTTTTCAAAGAGCAAAAATGTAGATATCTAATGTAATGAAAATAGTATACAGCGTTCCTAATACGTATACAGATCATTCCTTGTTCACTGTGAGTATCCTTTTTTTCTCAATAAACTAACCCATTCCCCAGGTGAAAATGACAACATTTTATTTTCAATCCGAAAATGGAAAAATAGAATGGAAACTTATCTTCCAAAGAGCGTTGAAAAAGACCCTAAGAGCGCGTGCCAGAATCTGGGCCATTCTTATTCCTCATGGCAATAAAACTCCAGCTTTCCCGCTTGAAAAGCGTTCCAAAAGTTCTTTGTATTTAGGATCGCATCCATTTGAAAGCCTGGAGTTTCAATAAGAGCGAATGGGCAATATAGTGCAGCTGTATCCAGGGTATGTGAGGAAGTAAAATTCTGGAATAGTTTTAAGACATTCTCTGCTAAACGGAAGTGATTTAGTATCGGTCCATGGGGTTTTTAATCCGGGGTCACACCTCAAGGGAAAAATGCTAATGTTTCTGATAGGAAGAACTAGACTTGTATGTGCTTATTTTTAAAATTGGCATGTCTATTCGTCAGAATATACAATATTACCTGTTTTTTATTGAAATCTCCATTTATTCTTCATTTAAAGGGTAAGTTTTATTTGAAATAATACCTATTTACGCAAATTAAAACTATTTGTAAAAAACCAATTTCATTAATTAATCTTTCAATCTTCAAACACCCTCTTAGAAAATGCAATTAATTCTAAATTAATTTGTATCAGTTACGTAAATTTTAATTAGTTTTCCCCTCCGTGCATATAAATAGGTGTCACAAGTAGTGCTTTTAGAGTGAATTAATTAGCAAAAAATTCTTTTCTCAATTGTTGCTAGTAAAAAAGGCATCAATGCACTTCTAATTTTATCATGAAGCGATGAGTCTAAATTGTTTTTTTGTAATTTACAATACAAAAAGGAAACATTTGAGGTTTATTTGTTTCACCATTAATTTATAAAACTGTTTACACTTAATCACATTAAAAGGGAAGCCCGAGTACCTTGATTTGTAAAAGGAATCGGGAGTTAAACAGGTTGGTGGGTTTCAAAAAGTATTCAAATTGGAAAAAAAAATAATTAATTAGTTTCTTGTATTATGCAGAGAAAAATTTCAATCAAGCTGAAAGAAAATGTTTCAGTACACACTTTTAGATCCCAAGTGTATTGTAGTTTCCCAAGTTTCTATTGTATCTTTCAATAGAAATAGTTGGTACTGTTTAAGCAGAAGTTCCATTTTAAAATACTTTAATTGTTCGACTAAATTTTAAACTGTATTTCGAAACTAACTTTTTATCAGAATTTTCGAAGTAAACCCTTTATGTGAGGCTATTATCATGATTTTCCATAATACCCTCGTATAGATTTGCTTGTTTTTTTCTTTTTTAAAAACTCGGATGCCGTTATTTGAATTTATTTTAATATCCATGTTTATATTTTTCTTGCAGCTCACTGTTACAAGAGTAAAACTTACTTTCATAAATAAACATGGTTTAAAATTGCTAATTATTAAGTCGGAGAAAAACTTTACTGACTTACTGAACTGGCTACTTTTACACATCAAGCCGATCTTATCGAGGAGTCAGTATGGTGGTTTTGGCTAGCGATATGTTTCGGCGTTTTTATTTTTGTTCCAAACATTTTTATCATAAATTTTTCATTATAATCGGCGTAAAACCATATCGTTTAAAAATAAACATAATTTTTATTCAATAAAAATAAAATTTAAAATCCATCCGACCATGTGTTTTTAGCCCAATACCAGAACCGATTTTTAAGATTTTATTCAAAATTTAATCATTAACCCTTTTATCTATTGACGGTACTTACAAGTCCTACCAACCATTGAATAACCATCCTTACGAATATATTGACTGTACTCAAAAGTAGAATCAATTTATTTAATTAGCTCCAGCGGATTAAATTTATGAAAGATGATTATTTTACAACGTTTTTATTAGGTCGCTTTCAATCTTGTCTGTCCGTCAGTCCGTCCGTCTATCTGTCTGTTCGGGAGGAATTTAGTAATCAATTTTAAGCATACTTCCCCATGAGCTAGAGACTTGAAATTTTGAACATAGTTCAGATCTGCATGACAATACGATATTATCTCGTTAGTTCGGTTCAATTTGCTGTCCCTGAACCCCCAGGGGGACTTAAAGTTTAGAAGTTCAACTATAGGACCTTATTGTTAAAAATCATTGTTGTGCAGTTTGCCTCCTCTCGTTATCAAGATGGCTTTAGAAGTGTTGTATAAAATATTAGTAAAATGAAAATTTGTAAGAATAAAAGTAATACACAGTACATGCAGTACTTCATGCAAGTTTTGTATTTGTAATACATCTAAGGGACTGACTTTATTAATTAGTCACTGAAAAGTTTGTCACCAATATATTTTTTAAAACACTTTTTTTATATTACTAGTGTTTCAAAAATTTCCAACGTCATCTGAATAATAGCTAGAGGCAAAAACTGTGCAATGATTTTAACAAAACAGAGTAAAGCCATGTATTGTACACTGGTGTTCAAAATTAAGAGAAATAGCACATTTTTTCGATTTCTCCAGATCTACTCGATAGATTTGGATGGAATTTGGTATGAACATAGGTTGATATAATACCAAATAAATAATCATTCAAAAATTGTAATACACACACATGCGCAGAAATAATAATCGCCAGAGTTGGAAGGTATGAAATACCGGTTCCAGAATAGAGCAAAATAGTGGGTGTATAAGGGGTGTGCCACCCTCTCACTATCATGCATGCCTCCTTGAGTGATTTTATTGCGTGAATAAGGCAGATTATAAAAGTTCCTGTTCATTAAGCCTAATTTCTCAGAAACGCCGTTTTGGGGCGCTGAAGGGTATGTGGAGGGGGTAGAAAGATGCAATTGCCTTATATAGAGTCCCTCATACCTCCTCTAAAGGGGCGATGTCTTTGAATCTGGCTGCCTATTTCATATGGAGAATATCTTCCGTTTTAATGAAAATTGATAACTTGAGGAGCTCCATTAAGTAAAGGATTTCTATCGATTGAAAATAAGTTAAGACCGATAGAACGACCCCCTAAAAGGTGAATAAATGTCTCCAAGATATACACCAGTGTAGTTAAAGTTCAGAAAAAAAACACTTTTTAGTTTTATTAAATAGAGAAAAGAATCAAATTTTCTTGGAAGGCGTTCAGGTCGCGAATTCTAAACTTTACACAACAAAACTAAAAACCAGAAAATAATTAATGAAAAAAAACCTTTTTAAAGAACAACGTTTTTAAAATGCACTAAAAAGTATAAAATAATTTTTTTGCAACTCCTTGTAAAACGAAAAACGTGGGGATCATGAATTAGGTATTTAATCCAACTTAATTTCATCATTCATTTAAATAATTTTTAACTGTGGATATAATGGTAAATAGAGTGACAAGAGTAGTGGCTGAAAATATTATTGCATGTTCCCACGTTTTCGTTTTACAAGGAGTTGCACTTTTTAGTGCATTTTAAAAACGTTGCTCTTTAAAAAGGTATTTTTCCATTAATTATTATTTATTTACATCCATTAATTTTCAATTTAGTGACTCCAAAAAATATTTGCAAGAAAAAAATTGCAATAAATCATAATGCAGTAGATAAAGGGTTAAAGCAAATTTTTGTGATCATGTGTAACCATTAAATTTAAACACGAATAAAAAACTTAATTCTATTCCTATATTTTCAATAAAACAAGAAACAAAAAGTGTTAAAAATGTAGGGAATTGAGGGCTTATACGATGCTCTTTGCCTCTCTATTTTCATTAAATATGTAACCTGATAATATTAACTTAACATTTCAGATAAAAGTTGGTGACTGTTTCAGTCACGACCGCGATCAACACATAAAACAACAAAAATCAATAAAAAGAGCTCACTTCAATAAACAGTCTCCTTCAGTGAATCTTCCCCTTAAATTACAGTACTATTCAAACAAGACGTCATCGGATAAGAGCAATCTCAGTTTGAACGGGATGCCCCCCAAAATTACCTTCTGCATGCTATAACTTCGTAATCCCAGGGCAAATATTTTACCAGAATGTTGAGCAAGCCAAACATAGAGAAAACTTGATTATTCTGCTTCAATTAAAGCGGATCAATTATTCAATGCTATTAATTTCCCCTCCTCCGTTACAATGAATAATTTACCCTAACTTTGAAGTTTGGGAAAGAGCACTCTTATTTAATTTGATTCAAGGTCTATTTTACGATCCTTACCCATTTTCCTGGAACCGATCTAATTCAAACTAAGATAGAGGAATAAGGTAACTGCCTGCGTTGAAATCGTCATTTTCGCCAAAAATATCAAATATTGTTTTAGTTTATAGCCTGTTTAATAAGCTTTCTAAAACTACCTTACTTTAAACTCTGAGTAATCTAGAACACCGGTTACAGCTGTTTTAGTACCGAGTAGTACCAGGATTAACATACAATTTTAAACTTTAAAGCCGTTTTCAGAAGAATGACATTTTTGTATATTTCGGATCACGGTAACAGGGATTTCTCTTAAACTACTTACAATATTCTGATGCTTTTTTTCTATTTCACTATTCATATTATAACGCATGTTATTTTGTACAATCTAAGAAAAATATTTGGATTAAGGTATTTTTTAAAGTGTGCAAACTTGATTTAAATGTTTTTTTCATGAATTTTTACTTTTTTCGATTTCAAGTGCCCGTATTTCTTTTCTATTTTTTGTAGATAGTAACACAGATTAGTGTCTTAGGATCAAAATCCTGCAAAAATTTTAATTGTACCCGTAAAAGAACATTCTCAGGAGTTGTTGGCGCAAGTTGAAGTTTTAGCCTTATTTTCATTGAAATTTCTCAATATTTAAAAAAAATAATTTTTTAAATTCTTTTTTGAATGATTTTCATTGTTTTAGAACATTAGCTCTCAGAAAATAGCAATTAAATAATTATTTAGTTAATTTTTTAAAAAAAAGGCCTCCCAACGCAGGCAGTTACCTTAACTAACAGTATTATCACACATGCAAGGGATGTAGTAGGTATGCCTTAAAATAGTTGAAAGTGGGCTTGGGATAGACATAATTTGTTTTTCCATACAGGATGTTTCAGATAAATGTTTCAGTCGTCTTCTCAAAGTTAGGATGGGTATAACTTTTTAAACAACCTAAAACTCGGAAGCTAATTGATGGAATTGGTATTTTTCCAGAGCATATAAAGTTTCGTGAAAATATGAGAACCTAGGGTGTAAAATTGAGTTCTCGCTGGATGATTTTGGCGTGGAATGACCCGGGTACTACTTCGGGGTCGTATAAATGGGAATACTCACCCCTTTTCTATTTTTTCTCACCGTTTTGACCAATAACACTCTAACCGTTAATAAATGTTTCTTCCTCAAAAAATTTTAAAAAACATAAATATTTACAGTATGACACTTTCAAACAGTCTATTAAAATCCTCGCGTTTTCTATTTTTAAAACGTGGAAGTTATACTTCCATTTACACCAGTTCATATTCCCATACTTATTTTTCTTATTTAAAAATCTAAAGAAAGCTCAGTTAAAACAGTATTCTAACCCAAAAATAATTCACTTTTAAAATAGTTATAAATGTTTAATAGTTAAGAGTAAGTATAACTAATTTGGTTACTCTGATAAATCTAATCAGAGTGTCTTTTTTGGAAGTTTTTACCTGAGCTGAAAAAAATTTTTTACCGATAAATGCAAAACACAAATCTCAAATCAGAGAATTCTTTTAACTGTTAAATAAACGATTTACATTCCTGAATGAATAATAAAAATTATACTTCACATCATTTAAAATTGTGTTCAAAGAAAATCTATTAAGATTTTTTGTCAAAGAGCTTTGGCACACATGTTTAAAATAAACTTCTTAACCCTTGCATTCCTGAGACCGCCCGAGATTAACATTAATCCCTATGCAAAAACTTGGGCGGTTAAAACTTAAAAGAGTAAAATCTGTCTAAAAACTTGATAAAATATCAATCATTTCATAAAATAAATAAAGCACGCAACAAGAAAATACTTATAGGCAGGTAAAAAACGAAACATAAAACCGCTTTTTCTTAACGATAGTAATTTCCTAATTCTTTTCATCCTTTATTTGGCGGGTTTATTCTTAGCTTAAAAATTATTCTTAAATTCCCTTTTACGGTAAGGTAATCACTCTCTCCATACTCTTTTTTTTTCACTCTTAAGTTCCTCTTTCGCTCAATTTAATTAGAATCAAGTACATGATTTCATTAAACGGTTATTATTTTTTTAAAGTTTTTTTAAACTCCCTGTTTCTTGGCTTTATTTATTTACCTTTCTTTTTGGTGTTGAGGTGGAACTTCGATTATTGTTGTAGTAGTTGTTTTGAAGATTTATTTTCGTTTCTGAATTTGGGAAAGTAAAATCATCAACCGTTTTTTTATAATTAAGGAGAGATGGTTCATTAAAAGAAAGTGATTAATGTTCACTCTTTGTTAATAATCACGGAGTGTTTTCTTTTCTTGTGAATGTTAGTGAAATTTATCAAATTCTATTTAATTTGCGTTCCGCATTTAACAGGGTTATAATTAATATTCCTTAAGGGACATAATGACAATATCCAGAGTTTTTTTTTAATTTTAGGCGCTCGTATGTTATGTGAAGTTTGAAACCATTATTTTACATTACCAATAATTTATACAACCCTGAGTTGAGGCTACCATAACCTAAAACTGAAAAAAAAAATTTTAAACTATTTATTTCAGCTTAAGGTTCTTTCACTAACTGTCGACATAAATTCAAAATAGTCCATGCAAGCATATATATTCGAAAAGAAGTTAAAATAGTTTCTATTTTCTATAAAAAACTTTTCACTTAAATTTGTAACAATCGAAATTGTTAACAATCATCATTATTTTGTGTATTATTCTTATGGCAGATTTAGTAATCTGTAATTAATAACACCCAGCTCATCACAGTGGATTTTTTGATACATATATTGTTCTTAATTTACTTTCATTTATTTAAAATTTATAATTATATCACCTTCATTCATTTATGCATATATTATACAATTGTAAAAATATTGAACAATATTGTTCACCTACATGGATCAAACTATTCCAGGTGATAAATTGAGCTTATAAAATAAATAAAACAACTTCTTTGAAAAAAAGCATTTGCTTTGAAATTTCAAAAAATTTTCGTACAGTGGTTTTTCTATTTTAATTTTGAAATTACGAATATGAATTTAGTACCGTAGCTATATACCAATACCAGAAAGTTGCTAAACTGTAAAATTTTAATATATACGCTTCCAATGTCCTCGTAGGAACATCGTAGGAAATTAGTAATAAAGGTTAAATTAAGGTCTTTAAAAATGAAGTACGATAACAACTTCCCAAGTATTGTCTTCAAAATTATATAATACATCACTCTGTCAGAACAAGATGGTCATTCCATTGTTCCAATTTTCAATTTACCCATTTCATTGTTTTAGGACACTAAATTACGAAAGAATCTAACATTTGCAACTTCAGTCACGTTATTCCTAATTGTAAAACCAACAAATATGTAAATTAAGTAGCCCGCATTCTATTTTAATTAATCAAATAAATTTATTCCATTGAATGTACATAAAATATAGATATTTATTGAATTGTTAAATGCTTCATTGGTGTTTAAGTCTTTAAAACTATTATCACACAGTTTTTAGTGCAATTGTTTTTGGATGGCATAAAAAATTAGTACTAAATAAGTACTTCAGGATTATCCGGATGTAAGAGATCAGATTGATCATCAAAAATAAGCAAATATCAAAATAATAAGCAATCAAAATTTCTCAACTAACTGATACCATCTATTTTTATTATGTTTTATGTGTAATTTGTAAAACATCACCAATAAAGTCTTATTAGCTGTATTTACATCAAACTAATTCCAAAGATGCATCTTAATAACAATTTTACTAATCATGAAATATGTACCTAGTATCTAATAATTCCCGAAACAGTGAAAAATGAGGAAGTTGCATGATTTTTTTTTATTTTTTTTAATCGATTCCTCTTGCAAAAATAAGCAACTACCCAAAACTTGAGGCCGATCGAGAAATTTTTTGATTGCCAAAAAAATTAACAAAAATCCCCTTTTTAAAAGCGCGCGAAAACGCCAAGAGTTTGGATGTGACGTCATCTTATACTAAACATTGTTTTAAAGCAATGGAGTTGATGGTATTATTGTTGACGTCATCTTATAGTTTAAACAATAAACGTTTTCAGTCACGTGTTTTTTTCTCGACTTTTAAATTAAAATATATTACCTGTATATTTTTTCGAAAAACTGACTAGATATTTAATTTTACCATACAAAAAACCATACGGAACACTTGTTTGTTTTTGAAAATCTGACACATGCAACTTCCTTATTATTAAATTTAATTGTTAACTATCATTGTTTTCGATGTTTCGGAATGAATGAAGTTACATACTGCTTTTATGCCTTTTTTAAAAATCAAACTTAGAAATTAAATTGAAAATTAAGTTAGCATCGTAATTTAAGAAAGTCCACATATATTTTTTGGATACCTTTATCAAATAAAAAAAATATGGGAATTGCCTATTACCTAGCTTATTGCCGCTTTAGTAAATCAATCAGGAGGAAACAAAGTATCCTAAAATGAAAATATCTCCTTTATACAACGTACTGGAAAATTTAATCTCAAAGGACTTTGAAACTTGTTCTCAAAAATGCCAAGCAGGGAAAAAGCCACCCTGCCTACCTACCTACGGACTGGAAAACTTATTTTGGCTGAAAGCATCTGCTTGGTTTCTCAAATGGTCTTATAGCTTATTCGCGTGCTTATTTCGGGTCATCCAGTTTCTGCTTCCTAAGGTAATTTTGCTCAGGCAATTTCCAGACTTAGTGCTGAATGCGTAACTATTCTCATTCTTGATATAGGAATACCGAATATAATCTACATTTTAAAGATGGTAAGGGATGGATGGGTTGTAATTCGTTATAGCTATTTTGTAATAAATATTAGTTTTACTAAAAGAACAAAGGCTTTCACGACCGGATGGGTTAGGATAAAAGTTTTCTTCCGGGCAATTAGGCCGTGGTCGAAAAGTAGATGTTAAAAGTCCAAACGTTTCGTCTGCAACTTCGGCAGACATTATCAATGGAAATAAAAGGCTAAAAAGGCTATTAGTTTTACGGTTCATAATAGTTAACACTACTAATAATTGTAAAAACTTTAAGTAAAACCTTTTTAACCTTTATTTTTAGTTTAGACATTTTAATATGTAATTTTATCCAAGTAATGAATACTTCTTTAGTCTTAAATATTTGAAACTATTTTGTCACCTAAAAGAACCTATCTGTTGTGAACTCAAACCCTCAAACTATTTCAAAACTTTCACCAATATCACAGTTTTGAGCGGTTTTCTTACTTACGTGGCAACATCTGAAAATTCTGTATTTTAGCCCACCGAATAACTTGTTTGTTCTCTTCTCTCTTCATAATTTAAATATATTAAGTTGCCAATAAATTATGTTATTTTGCATGCAGATTGTCAAAAAACGTTTATTTTTTCAGAATTACCGTTACCTCTTAAATTAAGTGTAAAATTCCGTTCCCATAACAACCGCAACGATCAAGACATCAAAAGTTTTCTCCTCTGACTATAAATAAAACAATTTGTGAAAAACTGAATAAAAATACAAACGTTCATTTTATAACTTTTAAATAAAAAGGAACATTTACATGGAAGGATGGACGGTAAATTCTAAGAAATATTTAATAACCACTTGCTACAAGCAACAACATTTCAAGAACAATTTGTTTGCTGTTGCCATCCGCATTTGGATAAAAACCAAACTTAACACTGAAAATTCCGCTGAAACATCAGATGCCAGTAAATCTTATTACTAGATCCCGGTTCCCTCTTCCTAATTTAAGTAATGGGCCTATAAAAAAAGCAGGAAAAACTTACCCCGTTTTTTGCTCCAATCCGCATCGATTGGGTTCTAGATTGTGTTAAGCATAGGCGGAATGTGCCAACAACGTAAAAGCCGGGATCCTAATGATGATAAATTCAAGAGAAGTGCAGCTTAGGTAAACAATACATGGATAGAAGAATCCACCAGCGTCAGCCGATTTTTCAGAGGAAAGAGAGCAAATCTGGCAACAAATTGGGTAAAATTAAAAGTAATAGGAGCTGGTTTCGGAAAGAGTAGGGTTAATGGTAATTTATTGTAAAATGGCGTCGTTGGTAATGATTAAGAGTTGGAGAGGGACCTAGAATATTTATCTTGATGCTATCTTCGTATTATTATTTGCTGTTAGACACAATTCGGGAATATGTTTATCTGTTGATCACTGGATAATCGGTGATAATAAAAGGATGAGAAAGGGGTATAAAGTTAATTTAAAAAAAGGATCTGAAACTAATCTATCAAATTATGAGGTGAATTTCATACACATAGGACATGCACCTATACTTATATGTGCATTAGATATGAAACAATTCAATTTCATTAAACCTAACCTGGAAAAAGTGGGTTGAGTCCTAAATCTAGTAAAGCATATATCTCATTAATAAACACTGTTAGTATATATTGTTTTCAAAATGAGAATAAACTGAAATAAACGTATTTTGATAATATTTGAAGTTTGAAATTTATCAATTATCTGAATTTTAAACCTTCTATTTAAATTAAGGAATATTTCTAAATTGTTTACATATAAACCTAGTTTTAAAACTACTGTTTTTATCTATTTAAATTTTCACTTAAAACATCACTAGAACCCCCAGGGAAAAACTGAACTCCGAATTACTCCCATTGTTTATATGTAAAATACCCATTGCTCCATTAAATGCATTATTTATAAAAATAAAGAGTTTATCCCAGACAGGAAAAACTGAATCGAAAGCATTATGCGCATTTGTTTCCAAAATTTATTGGAGCATAAGTAACAAAATTTAAATACAGGGAGGTTATCTTTCAACCAGAGCTCCATATGTCACAGCACTTAAGATACTCGAAACCAATATGCGAAAACAGTTTTGCGTGATCTGAATACTGAGTAGTGGGCATTTTCTTTATTCGAAGCTGAATACTAAAACTGTGAAATGAAAAATATCCGGTGTAATATCCCTTGGCCATATCGGGTTTCTTTCAAAGACTGTTTATCTTCAAACTCTTTTTTTGGAGCTAATATTTTTTTAAAAGATTGAAGTAAAGTTTAGGTTCGTTTTATTCTTTTTTGGAATAGGAGGATGCACTCAAAGCAGTTCTACTAATGACCATGAGTGAAATTAGTAATAATAGGAGTTTCGAAGAATGTTTTGGGCTTTGTTTAGCCGAAGATTTTTGTACAGTATAACCTCAATATCCCAAAATCGTCAGGAAAAGAGAAAAAGTTTGTGATAGCGAGTTTATCCCCAAAGCAAAATTTATCTCTTTAAGTAACGAATAACTGTCGAATACTGTCTGAATATATCAATGGTTTGCGCAGTTTAGTTAATAGTATATCAGTGATAATTGCTTAACGTTCTAGAAGAGATTGCTTTTACTTACTAGAATTAGAAATCGCTTTTCTTAATCACCCAGACACTTTTTACAAACTGATTTTTGAATGTTCATTTAATTCCAAAATCAGGGGGAAAGGGTTAAAAAAACATTGAACTGATTAAGCCTGGGTTTAAATTTAAGGATCCCAATTGATCACCAAAACCTGATTTAATTATTAAATTTTGAGTAAAATAGTTAAAAAGGATTCAAAAAAGGTTATTTAGATGGTATGTAAGTACCGTACCATTAAAATTTCAAATGATAAATCTCTAACCCTACCTCTTTTAGTACTGAGTTATTTTTACTTAAAATCGGAAATATGCAGCGGTACTCTTTCAGAAAGCGTTTAAAAATTTCACTGAAAAACAGGGTTCAATTCCGTTAAAGGTCCCGCGCTAAATATCACCAAGTTTTTATGAGCTCCATATATTCAAATATCGACAGATTTTTCTGATTTTATTGATAAACTAAACAGTTATTGATCGCACTAAACATTTTAATCTATTAGTTTGAAATTATTTAGCAATATTTCTACTTTTGGGTGACCAAAAGAGCAGGGCCATATTTAGCGGGGCCTTTAACGGAATTTAACCAAAAACAGTATGACTTACCCCACATTTTACAATAAAATGGGGTCTATAAGAGTTTTCCACTGCCAAAACAAAAAAATAATATTGCCACAGTTGCCACAGCAACCATTTTTCTGACCTCCAAGCAGTTAACAGTTAGAAGAAAATGGCCGTGACGTCATCGAGAAAACCCACCCAAGATAATTCCTATCAGTTCGAATCACATTCTTCCATTTTAATCACTTTCCCCAAAAAGAACTTTACTTTCCGTGCCCCGAACAGACTTCCTTTTGGAAACTTCTAATTTGACACGTTCGTCTGCGGCGACTGCTTCGAATTAATTACTTTCGAGGAGCGATTCTTTTTCCATTGGCTGCACCCATACTTAAATGATGACAGCCCTCGTTCCGTAACTTGACTTTGGAATAATTATTTCATAGTTAACCAGGAAAGATTCTCGCACCTTCTTGTTAAACTTAAAAATGGAGTGTCTTGAAAGTGTGTTTCCCCCCGTGAAATCTTCCCTAACAGAGTTTAGATATAATATAATCGCCAATAAACAATAAATTTTGAATCAAGTATGGACAAGAACAAGTACCACAAGTTTCGTAACTTATCGCCATATTCACTACTAACGTAACCTAATGCAGAGACTCCAACTACTACGGATTCTCCGTAGTTTCTACGGATGCCGTCGTTAAACTACGGACTACGAATAACATCAAAAAAGCTACGGAAAATCGGAAATCAATCATAAAAAGAAATTAAAAGCGCAAGTTTTTTCACAATTATGCTCTATTTTTAGGATATTTTCAGTCTACATAAAACAGGGTGGCGAGCGATCGGGTTTTTTGTTGCTAGCGGTGTATTCCGTTCTTCCCTCGACTTCTTTCTTGGACGGTGCAGCGGCGGGCGGCAAGTTGAAATCGGCTTCTTCTTGCGTTGTTAGTGCGATGTGGAAAAAACAACTTTATAGTGGTTAGAAGCCGTGTTCCGGTTTTTAGGATCGCGTTCGGCGGAAAAGTCGAAAAACAGCGATTTTTCGCGTAAGTACCGTTTTCCCGCGCGTAGTTGAAGCTGGCTTCTTTTCAAATTTAATTTAATTACACTGTAGGAAAAATTTAAGCATGGCCAGAGGAGCCTAGTAAGTCCAGTGATACCTCGGATCACGTTTTTATCGATTTTAGTCAGTGTTTTTAACTAATTTTTCTTAAGGATATCCTAAGTTGTAAATATTTACTGTTAGATCACTCTGAAGCTTAATGCAGTATTTTTAAAAATATTGTTAGATTATAACCTGTTTCAGATATGACATCAAGGGGGATGGCAGGGGAAAAAATCGCTAAAAAATCGGACTAGGTGTCTATAACAACCCTGTTTTTAGGGTCAACTTCCAAAAAAATTTTCCTTACTCATAAGGACTACTGACAACCATCTTTGAAAGTTGGAGTCTCTGCTAATGTTGTAACCTCTAATTGGTAGTTGAAAAAGGAACACAAGTTTTAAGCCAATCAGAGTTGACAAAAAACCTTAGGTCAGGTTAGTGGTAAATACAGCCGTTAGTTAAAATGAAGCCCAAGTTAGGTTCAGAATGTATTGCATAGATGCTACACTGTAAAAAATAATCCTGCAAAAAAACAGAAAATTTCTGGCAGCAAAAGTTGCCAGAAAAAATCTGTAGGTTGAAAATCCTGTAAAAAGAAAAAAGCTGTAACCTACAGGTCAATGCTGTAAAAAGGAACTTTCTGTCAAGTGGGCTACAGATTTTTCTGTTGCCTCTCAGTAATTTTCTGCTTGTGCGCATGCACTTATTTTAGTAGAGTTTTTTTTAATTTTAATTAATTGATATCCGGGGATCGAACCCGCGACCTACCGCATGCTAAGCACGCACGCTACCACTGAACCAAAGAAGTTTCAGTATAACGTTGCCAATAGCTGTATTGGTTTTCAATGCAGTAAGTTTCTGTTTAAGTACAGACATGGCTTACTGCGATATGGTAATTGAAACACGTAGCGGCTGTACCAATCCTGCAAAAACCGCGTACAGAGAAAGTTTCTCATTCTCGCCACTAGGAGCGCATTACCGACCCCGACATCCTCGCAGTCTCAATAGAAAAGACGCTTATTAACGATGTTTTTACCGGTTTTTCCAACGTATAAGGATCGGGGGAAAGGAATTAGATATCCTACTACTATTATAATTGTGAATGTTTGTCCGGTTGTTTGTTACTCTTTCACGCAAAAACTACTGAATGGATTTTAATGAAATTTTACCATAATGTAGCTTATACATCAGAATAACACATAGGCTATAATTTATAAAGAGAAAATCAGTCCTTCATTCTTTTATTCCCGTTTTTCCTGCTTTTTTTCACTTATTTTTCCGTGTTTGAAAACCTGTTTTACCAGTCATACAACGAGTTAAATGTGCGAGTTAAATGTTCATATACGAGTGATTAATTGGGCATTATTAATAATGCCCAGAGTTGGAGGCGGGAAAAGAGATAAATTTCATTGATAAATGCCATTGAATTTATCACATTGCCCTCCTCCACTTCGGGCATTATTAATAATGCCAGATTTATCACATTGCCTGTAACATATATACACCGGTGAACCCTTTCAATCCTAATTTACCCGAGATTATCGTTGAGTCCTATAGTAAAGTGTCAAGTAATAATGGGGCATTTGAATCAGTTTTAGTCCGTGTAAATAAAATTGGCGGTTCATCACCATAGCAACGACGTGGAAGTGCAACAGAATTTCTATTGCGTCTCCACGTTTTATTTACACTGACTATAAATCATAGTTTTGACTAATATTGATAGATCTGTGTTCCAAATATGGTTCAGAATTTCCAGTAAACATTTAGTGATTTTCTATAACGTACACAGTTTTTTTATTTTCTCAAAACTTGTTTTACTTATTACTTATTCCCTTTTTTAAACTGACGCTTCAATTCTAAGGTTTCTTCAAATAACGGTAAAATTTCTCTCCTTTGACCAAAGAGAAAAAAAATATTTCCTCAAAGTACACAAATTCACCGTCAACAGCAAATTTCGATTGTTTGAAAAAAAATACTTAACAGAGAAGAAAGACTCCTAGACCAATATTTCATTTCTGAGTCAATATAGCATTACATTGACATACTGCATTGCAATCTCTGCTTTACTGAGAGGCTTACATCGCCACACACAAACTTTGATCTTTCCTCACTGCTGCTTAACATCCAAAGCTGATTTGTGAGGCTGATTCGCTCTGAAAGCAGCCTTCAAACTCAGTCTTAACATTGACCATCTTTAGTAGTACACATGCCCAATAAACTAGGAAACCAATTAATTCCCTGCGAAATAAAACTGCTCGAAGAAAAGGGGATTTCCAGGTTGTGATGGAAATAAGCCTTATTCTGAATAAGCGGGTCAAGCGACAAAGGGGATATCGAGCCTTCAGCTGTCGAATCATTCATATTTTATTAGATTGCAGTCCAGTACCAATGGATGGAGTCCGTGGGATTAGAATACAAATGAGTTGACAGATGGTGGGATTGGGTATTCTTCAGTTAACTAGAGTGGAAGGATGGAGAATACTAGATCAAGAGTACAATGGGCCACTGAGCTATAAAACAAACTGGAGTGACTAGTGAGCGTGCTGAAACCGCATCACACCACGGAAAGGATTCCCATCTTCTTTTAATTTTCCCCATCTGTTAGCCCAGTTGTATACACAGAATGAAACGACCATTCTAAATTTTGCTCATAATATTTTAAAAAACAGGCATGGACAGAATAAAAGGGGGTCATGCGGGGATCGCCCCGATTGCTTCTAGCCCCCAATGTCCCGATTGCTGCGAGCAATCGGGGCAATTTAACCTTCCGTGCCAGTACGTTTGGTCGCTTGTTATAGTATCGGAGGTTGTCACTCCAGTTTGTTTTATAGCTCAGTGCAATGGGCACAGTCCATTCTAATATAAATAATAATACCTGCCTAGTATCCAGTATTTTTATTTATATTTATTTCTTGTTCGATAGAAGAGTATCCAAGAGAGGAATATATGCGCAATTCAATTTTAATTACGATTATTATTTATTTTTTAATTTAATTTCTGTTTGACTTTAAAAAAGAGCGCAAAAACGTCAAATGTCAAAACGTGACGTCATTTAATCCTAAACATTGATTTTAAACATTGGTTCAATTCAATTTTATAAACAATTCAAAGCGATTGTTGGTTTTTCACTTTAAAGTAAGGCCGAAACAGATTTGACGTCATTCAATCCTAAACAAATAAACAAAAGCAAAGGGATTGCCGATTTTTATTTAAGAAAAATTAATTAACTCATTTCTTTCTGAAACGTGTCATGTTAATTTTTGAATTTAAATCTATTTCTTTTACGGGAAAAATGCATATTTTCTGTTTTTCAAAATACTGGTATTGCCCATTCAAGTTTATTCTTTATACTTTTAGTATTACACTGAAAATGCATGGAACGGTTATCCAATATTAATAACGATATTCGTCATTTATCATAATTGGTAGAAGATATTTATATACAAAGTTTACTCAAAGCTTCTATTATTTAGATTATTTTCTTTACACAAGTTTTGATATTCTAGAAAAAAACTGGAAATATTTACGTTCGATTTACCTCTGATGATTCGAGGAAATATATGACCTTTTTAACTATTCGCTCAATCTCAATTCTTAGAATTTGAATATCAATTAAATTAATTTCAACTTCTTTAAAACGAAAATACCTTAATTGGCTGGTCGCAAGAGCAATAACATTAAATTTTTTAACAAAACACATTTTTAACAGGTGACTAAGTTATATAATTATATAGTGAAGTAATTATTAAAAATAAAAACTTTTTATATGACTGAAGAGTGAACAACACAATTCAATGTGTATCTGATTCCAGTTCGTTTCGTTTCTCTTCCGTAGTGCGTTGGTACAGCGCACTGCTGAGCGGTGAGCTTCTGATCCACGAGGCTCAGGAGAAGCTTCGATTTTATCATCGAAAAAATATTCTTGTGCAATGATAAGGTAGCCTAAAAAGAAGTAGTTTAAATACTGTAAAAGAATAGGTCACTGAAGTCGCGTGATGTTTATAAGGCGTTATGGATTATGTTCTAGGCGCATATTCTAAATTAACAGATTATAGATTCAAACAGTTCACCATTGAGATGGTGGTATAAGTCCTAATCTCTTTACAAATATATTAGACCGCAAAGCTGTTTAGCCGGCAAAGCTGTCTGTACTAAAAGTTGTTTTTAAACTTTTAATTCGTGCTTTAAAATGAATAAATACATTTAAAATAAGTAAAGGAAGTGTTTTACTGGTGAGTAACTGCACAATTCAATTGATCTGATTCATATTTTCTCTCTTCTGTATAGTGCGTTCGTACAGTGTGCTGCTGAGCGGTGAGCTGCTGATCCACGAGGCTCAGGAGAAGGACGCAGAGTGGAGTTTCCGATGTCAGACTAGACACAGACTCACCGGAGAGATGTCCGTCAGTCCGCAAGCAGCAAAGATCACAGTAACAGGTAAATACGATCATGTGCTTCAGTGTCACTGTGAAACTCTGTTGAATAGTTTAGAGCAGTGGTTCCCAACCTTTTGTAGCATATCACCCCCTTTCTTGGGGTTAACTAACACCTATCACCCCCTTTTCATTCTCATTGTATGTCTAATTTTAATTTGAAGTAAAGTTTAAATAAAAAAGCAATTTTAGGTCCGGGGGTACTCCCCCAGAAAATTTTTGGAAATAAGACTCCAAAAAACAGGTTTGTAACTAGTTATGGTACACCTCTTCCAAATTTCGGACATATATTTTAGGTAGGATTTTGATGAACTAGTAATTATAAAAAAGTTTTGAAAAATCAAGTTCCAAGTACAAAAGGTGGGTTTGGGGGTCCTCCCCCAGAAATTTTTTTGGAAATTTGACCCTAAGAAACAGGGTTTTAACTAATTTGGGTACATTAAGTCTGAATACAGTCTGTCATACAGTACTATTTTATTTTCCCCCTTTAAATACCCATCGCCCCTCCCTTATTTATCACCCCCTTAATAACACAAATCGCTCACCTGGGGATGATCGCCCCCAGGTTGGGAACCACTGGTTTAGAGCACAAGTGAAATTTCTTTACTTCTTCACTTTTTTTAGGCCACAGGGATGGTCAACCCGTGGCACGTAAAGCTTTTGGGAAATTATTGTGACTTACGGCCGTATTGACCGGTAACTTAACCGGTGGTTAAAGGGCAGTCAAACTTCTGATTGGCAGTTGAAGAAGGTAAAAAAATTTCCACCAATCAGATGTTTGACTCGCAGTTAACCGCCGGTTAAGTTACCGGTGAATACGGCCGTTAGTCAATGTGGTTTCAGGGCTCCCGCCAATCTCCTCTTAACTTTTCGTTCCTCCTCTTCACAATTTCACAGGCCGTGAAGAGACTAATGGTTAAGGCATCGGCTCCGGGATCGGAAGGTCCCGGGTTCGATTCCCGACACTACCAAAGACCCAACGAGTATATGCGGGGTTCGTGCTTGTTAAATATGTGGGTCCAAAAGTCCTGTGGTCGATCATGGCACACGGGTCCAGGCCGTCAGGAGACAATTTCCCTTCCCTTCAGAGACATGGCTAAATTGGAGAGGTGGCGATAGATGGTGGCAACATCTATCATCGCTGAAGTTGGACTCCTGTCATTCATTGGGCCTTCAGGAGTCGCACTCCCTTTGCCTTAAAACTTGTACGTTCTGCAGATGTGGAGCTTCGATATTCTAAGTGGCATTATAAACAACAACAATGCAATGTCATTAGTGATTTTGAAAAATCTTAAGAGTAAGAATTCATGTGGGACAAATATCTGAAGTGCCTAAAAGATAGTTGCCTATCCACCTCGAGTGTTCTAATTTTCTAATTAATTTAGAACCAACTTATAATATAGCTTGAAAACTTGTATTGTTCTCTTTTCATTGAGGTCTACTGTCACGTGTGCCCTTTGTGGTCCAAACCATTTTCTAGAAGGTCCGTCCTTTCGTTGCCAGCAATGCTAATATGAGCCCTGACCAAGCTGATTTTGAAGTGGTATTTGCTATGTTTCGCTTTGAGTCGGACTTCACTGACAAAGCCCAAAACAAGGCAAGGAGAGATCAAGGAAAAGGCATCGCCTCCAGATCCTTCAGTTGTAGTTTCGTTTGTATTTCATTCACTGGAAAGACAATTCGGAAAAATAGTACAAATACTCACAGAAGGCCGCTAAGACATACCCATTCTGAAAATATCAGTTCAACACTTAAATATAATTGTATTTAATGGAGTATTTTAGAGTAAATTTCCCTTGGTTTGAAGATATTTTTCGCATGGGACAGAATTCTTATTCTCCAAATTCTTAGAATTAAAACAAAACATTTTATAACTTGAAAGAATAAGCTATAATGGAGAAATATTTTCGTTCACACACACACACACACAAATAAAACAACGACTGTTCAGTACATTAAGATTAAAACAAAATATTTACCTCAAAGTACCGTGAATACGTTTATCTTACATTTTTACAAACCAAATTTCATTTCAACATCTTTATTTGTTTTATAAAAGATAATTTTATGGTCTAAAGAGTATGTCTGGAATTTTAATCACACAAGAACTTTTCAGACGGCTTTTCTTTATATTCTTAACCATTTAAACTAAGCACGTCTTAATTTAAATTTGAATGTTAAAGTCTTCTTCTTCTTAGTTTTGCGATAATCAAGACGTTAAACTTTATCTATGGAATTATGTGAGATCAGGCTAACATAATATAAGGATTTAAGTAAATTTTTATTGCATTTATTTTACATTAACTTCGAATTGCTTCTGTAGGGAAGATTCCTTACAAATTATTTGAAAAGGTAGACTGGTTAAATATCATTGCATCTAGGGGTTATATAAAATATAAGATTATTCGATGTTTTCCCAACTAACTACAGTTTTAACTACGAAATATGAATTTTATAAAATAAGCTGAAAACAACTATACTTACTTTTTTTTTACAGTTTTTGATTTATTCTTTAAGTTTGCACGTAAATGAGGTATTTGCATAAGTGAGGGATTTGCTTGATTTTATACTATTTCGATACATTATGGTCTAAAACTCCCAAATTTCTGAATTTTAAGTTCAAAAATGTGTTTTAAATAATTTAAAATTCAATTTAATTTTTGACAAAACGTCAGAAAAGTCACGTTATCAGACAACGGGCTTCTATTGAATGTGACTTCACAGCGCATGATTTGTGATTCGAAAGTGTTTTCGCGCCCAAATAAAAAACGAAATTTCAAAAATTTATATCTCAGAAACTAGGCTACGAAAATACTTGATGTAAACGTCATTCTTCATGGTTTTTATCTACTATTTTAATAAAATTTAATCTCAAAACGTGAGAATACCTCATTTTAATCGCCAGTTTGAAAAAGTCCAAAAAATGACAGATTTACTTTTTGTGCCTAAAACAATCTCCAACCTTTGCTTTGGAATTAAAGTAAATTTGTCTTTATGTTCTTATTCTTTGTGCTGTAAAAACTAAGCCTAAATAATATTTTCTTTCAACTTCTTGTTTCCCCTTTTCAACTACCAATTAAAAGTTTTGATTCCAGGTTAACCTCAGGTTAGTTAACCTTAGGTTAATGGTGAATACCGCTGTAAGTGAAAATAAAGCTTCCTTTTTAATTTAGAAGTGTTTTTAACTTTTTTTATAAAGAGAATGTTTGATTCCATTCATATTCACTTACTCCATTGACACTGCTACAATGCCCCAGTTTCATAGTAATTATTAAATTTGATAGGTCTTAATCTTTCTATTTCTCACTTATGTGTTGTGAATTAAGCATTAATATAATTTAAAAGTCAATTTAGGTGTTTTTTTTCAAGATTTTTCTTGATTTGAAATTTCATAAGGTTAAAAAAGGGTTAAAATAAGTCCATCAAATTTTTTCAACTGTAAAATACTTTTGAATGTACTTATATTTGTTTCGATGATTTCCCCTTTTTTTCTAAATAGGGTCCTGAATTTCGAGTAAAAATTTGGTGGTTATACAACGAAAATTTAATTATTTATACAGTTTTTTTTTTCGATTTTATCAAAACTTGGTTTTTGAACTTATCCCCTTTTTCAAACTGACGATTCATTTGTCCCTTAATACTTACCCTGAAATGGATATATATACCTGTTGTTATAAATCACGAACTCCGTTAAAAATATGTTACCAACGTCCAGGTCATTAAATCCAACAAACACCATTTTCTATCACCACCCTCACCGTTGCCACACCAGAAAAAATTCACCGTAACTCGGAATGGCAGTCACGTCAAGACACCAACTCCCCCAAAAGGCATCTGCAACTTTTTAAAGGCCCATCGCTTGACACCCTAATTACATTTATTAGCACCATTACCCTAATTTTAAGCACAAACTTCCTGAAGCGAAACCTGGCAACGAAATGTGGCCAATGGTCTTGTTGCCTTTAATTATACATCCGGTAGCCGGATGGCGATGCAACTTATCAGCCTATTCATTATTAACTCTGCTTTCGGACATTTTGATTAGTTGTTCCCCTCCTGCTTGGCTTCGGTAATGAATTATTTCGCTTGTAAGAATAAAGGGGAACCATAACGGGTTTTTATGAAGTAGAATATATGAAGCGTGTATATCTTAGGCTTAGTTTGGTTAGTTAGTTATGCTTGTAAAAACCGGTATTTTGGTTTGGTATTTGTATTTTTTATGATATAATGATCTGCTGCAAGTAAGCGTTAAACGTAAAAGTTGTATGCAGTATTTTCGTAGAAAGAGTTTTTTTGTGTGAAAGATAAGGGGTTATGCGCATCTTCGTATCAAAAGTAAACATAAAATATGCATTCATGAGCTTTACTATAAATTATAAGAATTTTCCTTGTAATATATGAAACATGTAAAATAACGAAAAGTATAGTTTGTGTAATGTAGTTGGGTAATATGATAAGATTTTATAAAACATTTGCATAAAAATGTTCGAAACGCGCGATGTGTATATATTCTGTGAAGAGGTGGTTAGATTAAGTACATTTTACATTTTTATTAAATACAAATAATTATTTTTAGATTAAAGGTAAAGTATTTATAAAATATTAATTTCAATTACGTGTGTGTTACATTACGTAATATGGTATAAAAGTAAAATATTTCATAAGTTCCAAAAAATTAAAGATTTTATATGTCTTAGCAATCAGTATCACCAGCTTTTATAGAACATTTACATGAAGATTGATAAATGTTTACTTAACCAAGTATAAATAAAGTTGCAAAGTTTTTTAATATATGTGGTCAAACACCTGGATAAATGGAACTGGCGTTCCTGGGTAACAGGAATAAAAACGCTGATCCCGAGAGATTCCACAAGTTTGACTATAGTTGCATTAACTTTTAAAATTGTTAAAAAATGCCTAAAGTAAACTAAATATTTTGAAATGGACACCTTTAGAAGTTTAAGCACAACTTTCGTGATAAATTTCATTTAGTATATCGCTCAAAACATACATGGGAGTTACCCCTTTATGGTTTTCCCTTATCAAAACAAACTCAGATGAAATGCAAACATTTTTCATCTCGAAACCAACTTTCTAAAAAACCCTCAAACAAACTTTTCTTCTCTCTAAAAAATATCACAAAACCTTCTAAGAAAAACAGTCCATAGATCCCGTGGGATACTGAACACTTGTCTCCAATTCGGTGTACCTAGGGACTCTTTTTTTAATGAGCATAGACTTATTGATCAAGAGGGATAACATAAAACTTGAAAATTGCCGGCAGACTGGCCAGTACTGTCCTTGTTCCCAAAAATGCATCTTTCGTTGGCAGAAGAGAAATTGTTGCCAGCGTGAAATATTGAGTTTCTTCATAGAAGACGCGAAGTTTTTGATAAACTAATGGAAATATTATTGACACACTCTCGAGATCCGAAGCTATAAAAAAGCATTGTTCGCTGTTTAGAAGAAGTTGAAATCGATAGTGGTGGAATTTCCGCTTATTCTTGCATTTTTTAGTATTGATAGTTGTTTTTTCTCTGTTGTTTAGTTCATAAAAGGGAGGTGTAAATATTTGGTAATATTTCGGACTACTTAAGGGTGGTATATTTCGCTACATTTATTGGTAAATTTCTTACACGATATTGTAGTTTGTGAACTGTTTAACATAATGACCTAATTTCTTTTTATAATTTGAATATAGCTTTTTGGGTTTTGTCTTTATTCTAATGTTAGTTAAAATTGTAATTTAAAACAAAAGACCTAAGCATTTTTTTTTCAAAAATGGTTTATTTATTAACACAAGGGAGCTATGGTTCCCTGCTCGCTATAGCTCACCACCCCCCTTAAACTGCTAACGCAGGACCTTTTGGAATTGCTTCGCAATTCCCATAAAATCCAACTCACTAAACTTGACACACTTCATAAAACAATTTGCAGAAAAAAAGTACACCAACTTTCCAAAAATACGTCATCAAATCCCCTCCATAAATAAAAGTTCAAAGTTCCCCTTCCTTAAAAATTTGAATATATTATATTAACTCTCTTATAAAAAATTTAATCGAAATGTTTTTAAAATATTCAGCGTAATTATTTTTAATCTATTGTTATAAAATTAACTATTTTTAATTGTTAATCAATATTCAGACTTCAGACCATACAAAAACCATTAGCTCATGAATATTTAAATTTAATATTAAAATGAAACTCGTTAAAGTAAGTATACCTAGTGTTTATCATTCATATTTTTATTTAAACCCAGACTTGTTAAACAATACCGTTTAAGCAATTGAAAATAATAAGAGACAAAACCTACACATCACTCAATGTTTACAATTTTAATTTCGATTAAATCCAAATCAGACTAAAAATTTTAAATATAATACAAAAAGTGTGGAATTTTAGAATAAAATGGCGCATATGTAAGTTTTTAGAATACTTGTATCTGTCTTTGAATTAAATTTTATATAGAAAGTACTTGTTTAAAAGGTGGAAAAATCATGTTTCATCTTAAAATATGGCGTCAATCGGTAGTTGTGATCGGTTGCATTATAATTTGTTTGACAACACTTGCTTTGTAACTGCGACCTTATCCGTTTTATAAAAAAATGGAAATATTTTAAAATTGAGAATTTTTTTGAAAAATCGAAGGGTCTACTCGGAAATCCGGAAAGAATCCGGACATTTTGATACCATATATGTGTCATTCGGTTCAGTAATTAAAAAGCCTTTCTCTGGAAACGGTTTACCAAAAACTTTTTTTTAGAATAGAACTCAACTTTCCGAACTCAAACTAGTGTAAAATACATTAAGCCAAGTATAAAAATACGAAATAGCATAAAATCCAGATATCCCCTTTAAAGTAAAATTAAGTAAAAGGCATGGGTTGGGGTATTGGTATATTTCGCTGCTTTCTATGGTAAATTTCTGATAAAATATAATTTTGTGAACTATCTTTAGCTTACATTTATAATTCAAATTTTTTCACTAATAGATATTTGAATAAAAAGTGAAAATTTAAACAAAACACTTGCCTATTTTTTTGTTAAAGACAAATAACTTCAAACATAAATCCAAAGTCAAACTAATATAAAATAAATGGATCCAAAAATATCAATAGAATATAATTATAATAAAATATAATTTATTGGACTTACAACATACAGTAACAATATAGTATATAGCTGTAACAATAAACAAGCATATTTTAACAGACGCTGGTATACACAATAACACAGAACCATAAAAAAATAAAACAAAAACAACCCACAGAAAATAATTATGGGATATCAAAAGAGAATATGTCTCGCCCTTGGTACCTAAAAAAAATTATGGTACCTAAAAAAGCTAGTCAAACTCTATTTCCAATATCAATACATACCAACTATCAATTCCAGATATCACCATTAATTTAAACATAAGTACAGAGACCCCCTAAATTAACATTTCAATGGCATTCCAGAATATTACGAAATTTAGATCCAACCATTTAATAATTCATATTAATTACAAGAAGTTGTTAACTGCTCAGTGTTACTCACTTTTCGCTCTCTCCGGTCGGTTGTAGCAATCCACTTACAGCTACAAATTGAACAACGCGATACCTCGAAGCTCTCTGGAGCTTCAAGATCAATTCGAATAGAGAGCTATCGCCGATCGCTGTGTCTAGTTAATTGAAACCACTCGAACGTACAGTCTGGTCACCTGACCTCTAGGCTATAACCACCCTGTTTGAATTGGGTCTGGCTCTTCTAAAACAATGTTGAAATCTAAGGGATTGTTAAGGTAATCAAGGGAGTTAATTATTCGTAAACTATATTAGATTGTTAACCAATATATTGAAATGAAATATTGGTATCTACCATATATTATGCAAACGGCTTAACTCGTATAAGGACCAAATCCTATAGAATCAAAACAGTCATTTCACATAAGCATTTATTTATTTAGTACTAAAGTTAGCTTCACCAGTCTATAGAAAACAAGGAAATAACCTATGGGTGAAAACCAACACGCTCACTACGTTTTATACCAAAACCTGGTCGAACTGTAGCTCTTTTAAATATACTGTTTCTTTGTTTAATAAGATTACATCCTATTCACATATTTTATTATTTTTGTTAGTTTTTCATTACATGAAATCGCAGTCCAATTCCAGCTTATTGAAAAACCTATCCCAAAATTGTGTTTATTTTTATAATATCCTAATATGCCTTCCTTTCAAATTATATGCAAAACTATGAAAAAGAGATGGTAAAGAAATAAGTTAAACAGAGAACTGAATAACTTAACTTAGAGTATTTTTCGTATTACCAGTCAATGAAAAGATTTTTGGAGGGTTTCCTTTGGAGTCAAATCATTATGCAATGTGGATGAAATCACTACATAAGTTTTATCACAATCCTATGGTTTGCTATATTTGGTGAACTGAAGCACCACAAGAAACTTCATATCTTTGAGTACCAGTACTACTGGAAGTCATCTTTAAAGTGCTTCCTTATTTCAGAAGCTATTGTTTCAAAATGCTTTCTAAAAGCGAACCATCTTGAGATCATGTATCCGATCTCTACGTTTGCGATTCAAACAATATTGCATGTCAGTAATTTTTGATATAGAAGTTGAGGACTTATTTCTATTCAACATATGGAGACTTTTCCAGAAATATGAACCTGATATTATGGACACTTGTTAACGTAAGGAAACAACTGTGTGATAAATTAATAACCCGATTTTTTATGCCTAGGGATTGGAAATTTAACATAAAACTTATAACTCAGAAGTTGAAGAATTGTTTTTAAAAAGGGTGTTATTTTTATTAAAACGATTACTTTTGTTAACTTTTTTCGAAATACACTTTTAATGACACTAGAAATTTTTATTGATTCCTTAGAAAACAACATCAAGCGCTTCGGGTATTCTTACTTCTTTTCTTCAACCTTTTTACTCCTCTTTATTTCTTTTCAAACTTAATTTTCCAAAATCTTTTATAAATCCTACTTCGCATTACACTGTCAATGCAAGAAATGCTTTTGAAACGGTTTGAAAACCCTTCAGTGAGAAATTCTATACAAATGCGTTTTTATTGTATTGTGAATGGATTGTGCGAGAAGAAGATAGTGTAGTAAAAGTTATACAAAAAATTACAGAGATAGAATATGTGTTCTTGAAATGTTAAATTATTATCTCTCTAATTATGAACCCCATTAATCACTGATAACTATCTCTCCTGTACCAGTTAAGCCACGCCAGTTTAATATGCCACTATTCAAACATGCATCCAAGCTATTTCATCATCATCCATCACAGATTCTTATCTAACAAAAATCCTTCACTTAACATTCTATAGAAAACATTTTCCCCATTCAGATATCATCATCGGAAACCATGTATCTCAAATTTAGGAATTTACGGTATGAGATGCTTGTAAGTGCTCACGCCAATCACAGATCAGAACCCTTGGCAAATCATAGCAAGTAGAAGGAAACCCAACCTGTTAACGCCAAAAAAGAGAATTGCTGCGGCCTCCCTGTGAACATTAGTGACCCTGGGAGGAGTAGCCCTTTTTTGTGTTTCTCTTTTCATTTTTACTTTTATAATATAAAAAAATAAAATTTCATTTCATTGCCCGAGTGAAAATAAATTCTGTTACAACACCTTCTGAATTGCACTTAGAGAAATGACATTTTCAAATTTGAGTAAATCGATGTTTTGATATAAATTTTTTTTTTCAAATATGACGATCTACTGCTTTCAATTTTGAAATACCTGTAATCAGTTTCAAAAAATTCAAATAATAGTCACTACTCGAATTTTACTTATTTTAAACATATGATTTGGATTGGATTTTGTTCACATATTATCCGGGTCGTGTGATTTATCTCATGGATCCGCTTATAAACCTTCGTCAAGACCGACATAAGCAGAATTTATACTGAGGCAGCGGCCCCGTTTACATGCGCCACTCTTATACCCGGGTATAATGCAGGAGAAAGGGAAATTGAAAACCGTGCTATAAACCCGTTTACATCGCCAGTTCTCAAATCCCGGGCCGTCACTGGTCCCACCATTCATTGCGATTTGTGTTTGTTTACATTCTGTTATCTGTTTTCGTCTGGAAATTTGGCGTTCATAATGGATTATTTTCAAGTTATTTCGACATTTAAGGTAGTAATCGAAAGAGCTATAAATGAAAGACCGGTTGGGAGAACAACTTAACAACAAGTACTAACCAACAAGTACTAACTAAAGCCTAATGTGGATGACTTTTGTTTTGAGTGAGACCGAAATGCATCATGGAAAAGCATTGTATTCAAATTTTAAGTAAATAGGTGGATTTATTTATACCCTGCATTTTTCCCCTTCCATAGGGATTGCAGGGTATACCGGCCACTTATACCCGGGCATCGTAAACAGGGCCAGTGAGAAAGAAAATACGTCCAGGGTAAGACCGGGACACGAACCCGGCGACAGGTACAGTGCGCAGACTCACTAAGCCGCCCCGTCCCCAAAACGTATGCTGATGTATGAGATGAAAAACGATGCCTGATATACGTTTATCGTCACAAAATCAAAATTTTGGTTTGATTTTGAGTTTTTACTCCGTATCCAAAATCATCAAATTCAAACCCTGATGGCGGAACCCCCACGAGCCAGTGTCTGTAACAATGAATCAAAAGCAATGTCCCGCCCCACCTTCAGTGAACGGAAAATTGGCGTCCTCAGTTATTATACAAACGTTGTCTATCTCCCAATTGAATCCGTGATTACAGAGCGGAAAAGAGTGAGGGTCAGCACTCAAAGCCACGCTGTGCGGGATAAATTAACCGTGATTTGCAGATAACACGGGTTGCATGTGAATTTTAGGAAGTGGCGCCCTTATGTAGATTGAGTGACTGGCCGAGTTCTAATTGGAGGTAACTGAAACCCTTATTAGCATAACAAATGGTCAGTTTTCGTTAACCTAAATGAAGTCAATAAAAACTCGAATATTTTAAAAACAACATTGAGGGGTGTGGCGACTCTATTTGTTAATGATCAGAAGGTTATACTTATATAAATATGTTTATTTACTGATATAAGATTTAATTTAAGATTATTACGATTTGTTACGAGAGCAATGATTTGAAATTGAGTAGTTATGATTAAACTGAATGAAATTTTCTTTTACTAAACAAAGGCTAACTGGAACAATCATGTTCATTTTTCTAGGTTTTAAACACTCCTTAATTATACATACATATTTATATAAGACTTTAATACAACAAAAAATATTCATTTATTTACTTATAATTTCAGATATTTAAGCTGATATTTCAATATTTTATTGATTCTTAGTTTCCTATGGTATTGGCAACCATTTTGAAAAAAAAATTTCAGTCATCATCATCATCATATTTCGGTAGTTTTTTCTGTCAATAAATAGTCGAAAATCGTTGAAAAATCTTTTTCTGGTGCTTGTTCCGCCATAAACCAAACCCTCTATTTTCATGGCCTCCCAACTGCGGACAATGACGTCAGACGTGAGAGAAAATCGGTGAATTTACAATGTTTAGTCTATATGGAGTGACGTCAAAGATGAGGGACAGTGATGAACTGCCGAGTTGTTAGGCCTTGTATACAGGGTGGTCCTTAATTCATGGTACAAACTTCTAGGGGTGTTAGAGTACACCTAGACGAACAAGAATTGGTATAGGAAGGGGGGTCGCAGTTACACCGTTAAAGAGCTAGGTCCTAATGTAGTGCGAGAGCGTTACAAAAGGACGTTTTGCCAAGGCCCGTTTAACGAAAAAAAAACATAATGAAATGAAAAAATTTATTGCATGAGGTACAGCAGTATCCGTACTACTTACATCATAAATTTGATAGAAATTGAACCACTTTCTAAACCGCGGAGTTAGTTTCAAAAGTTCAATATTAATCTTTTAGTCAAAGAATCACATTCCTTAATGGTATTTATAAAAATGATGATCGGGGAAGGAATTTTCAATGATCGTAACATGGATCATTGAAACTGTTTGATCATTGAAAATTCCTTCCCCGATCATCATTTTTCTAAATACCATTAATAGAACTCCATTGTTTGACTAAGAGCACGTTTTAAAACTCACCCCACGGTTTAGAAAGTGGTCCAAGTTCTATCAAATTTATGATGTAAGTAATACGGATACTGCTGTACCTCATGCAATGAATTTTTTCATTTCATTATATTTTTTTTTTCGTTAAACGGGCCTTGGCAAAACGTCCTTTTGTAACGCTCTCGCACTACATTAGGACCTAGCTCTTTAACGGTGTAACTGCGACCCCCCTTCCTATACCAATTCTTGTTCTTCTAGGTGTACTCTAACACCCCTAGAAGTTTGTACCATGAATTAAGGACCACCCTGTATAGAGGGTCTTGCGTAAACCCCCTTTTGCTTTACTACTCTACTAGAACGCCCATGTTTTTCCTAGGTGGTGTTTTTCCACCCCTATAGTGGGCTCTGTAGAAGTAGCTTTTCCTTGATAACTCTCTTACAGCAGAGAAAACAACACATAGTTTATTATGTACATGATGCTTTTCCTTTATAGTCTTCATATGGCAGAGAAGAAAACATCATTGTTTCATAGTATGGCTTGTAAATGTAGTATTCCCCATCACCTAGATTAGCGTGAACCCCCTTTTGCTTTACTACTCTACTAGAACGCCCATGTTTTTCCTAGGTGGTGTTTTTCCACCCTTATAGTGGACTCTGTAGAAGTAGCTTTTCCTTGATAACTCTCTTACAACAGAGAAAACAACACATAGTTTATTATTACTCTGTTTATGATGCTTTTCCTTTATAGTCTTCATATGGCAGAGAAGAAAACATCATTGTTTCATAGTATGGCTTGTAAATGTAGTATTCCCCATCACCTAGATTAGCGAAAAAAACCTTTTTTTTTGTAAAAGTCTGTAAATATTGTGTACTTCTTTAACAACAATGAAAAAATTTAAGTAAAAAATTGAATACTTAATAACTTCAACGCGCCAAAGCCAATCAGATAAATAAAAGAAAACATTGGAAAATTCCCCGGGTTTTTAAGGCCAAGGTTCTTCCAAATCGCTGATAGTGAAGCAACAATTTATAAATTAAGCAATTATAAGTTAGACCGATTATTTAAATTTAGTTAAACAGACCCCAAAAGCTTGTTTCTGTAAAACAGTTCCCTTTGACTGGTTAGAACTTTTGAGGCAGAATAAATTCAAACATTCTAGGACAATCTTGATCGATTAGAAGAAGGGCTCCCTTGAGTGTTCTCCAATTATCGGCAAAGTGCAGATCTGGTTGCATAAGAAAGCTTATTTGGATCTCCCTGTTACCCGATAGTGTGAAATCGCATTCGGTTTGCTTAAGTATCTATTAAGGGAGAAGTTAGTCCACAAGTGTTACGTTATTGTTCCCGCTATTAATCTTTCATGTGTGAAAATTTGTTTTCGTTTGCGTTTCTGCAGAAAATTGTTAAGTAATACAGGGTGTATCTGAAATGGTGCAACAAACTTTCAGGGATGATAGTACTCATCAAGACGAACAAGAATTGGTATAGAAAGGGGGTCCCAGACCAAATCCCAGGGAGTTAAAAATGGAGCGACACCCCAAAAAATCATTGAAAAATTCAATTTGTAGCAGAACTACTATTTGTAAAAACTTAATTTTGGTCTCAAAAATTGTGGTTTAATATGATCTTTAAAATTACCTCAAAAGTCTTCACTTTAAAACTTTTTTATTATGTAAAAAGTTAAAAAACACAAAAAATGTGACAACTCTGCCAAAACCTTATTTTGTATTTGAAAATCCTTTCTTTTGATTTGATAATCTGAAAGATCATAGTTGAAAACCCTTAAGTCTAAAGTTTCACGAAAATACAATCAATATTAAACGCTTGAGATCCTTTTAAAGTTTGTTTTTTGCGTGCGCTAACAGTTTTCTTGAGCAGTTTCCAGAACATCTGTTTGCGCACCCAAGAAACAAACTTTAACAAGATCTCAAGCGTTTAATATTGATTGTATTTTCGTGAAACTTTGGACTTAATGGTTTTCAACTATGGTCTTTCAGATTATCAAATCAAAAGAAAGGATTTCGAAATACAAAATAAGGTTTTGGCAGAGTTTTCAAATTTTTTGTGTTTTTTAACTTTTTTCATAATAAAAAATTTTAAAGTGAAGACTTTTGAGGTAATTTTAAAGATCATATTAAACCACAATTTTTGAGACCAAAATTAAGTTTTTACCAATAGTAGTTCTTCTACAAATTGAATTTTTCAATGATTTTTTGGGGTGTCGCTCCATTTTTAACTCCCTGGGATTTGGTCTGGGACCCTCTTTCTATACCAATTCTTGTTCGTCTTGATGAGTACTCTCATCCCTGAAAGTTTGTTGCACCATTTCAGATACACCCTGTATAGGGAAGTAATTTTAAATTTGTATAAAATGCTTCATTTAAGAGCATAAAGACTCATAACAAAAAGCAGTATGCTATGGAGACTAATTTTGTAAAAAAGTTTCAAAAATCCATTTCAAGATTTTTATTCAGAACCAATGTCTCCTAGGGTCATGGAAGTAGGGTGTCCCCTGGGTAAATGACCATGGGAATCATTTAAGATGACTTACAGCAACCCAAAGGGCGAAATAAGAAAGTTAAAAAAATAATTAGGAGATGGAACAAAAAATTTGTTGAGAAAATTTTTAACAATGGCATAAACGCACAGCTCCTTTAGTTTTTTTAATATTTTTTTAACTCTCTTACTTATCTGCTATGGTCGTTTTAAGTCATTTCAATGGTCACTTGCCCAGATATAATCCTTACTTCCAAAAGCCTTAGAGAAAAAAATCGTGCAAAAAATCAAATAAAAATCGTGCGCGTACTTAAAATAAATATACCTACATAAACATTGAAACGCCCTGTATAGAGATTGCACTCAGAAATTTTCTGAATAACTCAACTTAATACACTTCTTAAATAATATGGTATCAACAAAATGGAATTGTATTTTTTGACAAATTATGTTACCTGGGGAAATCCAAAGGAATCTGCTACGTGCCTGAGGATAAAATATATTCATTTCTTGTTTATATTTTAACGTAAACAAAACACACGATAAAGAATTTATGCTAAGTATTGAAAAGTATTTCACAGTTTTATTTTACAATATAGTCAAGTAATTACTTTGTTTACAAATGAATTTTCCTGTACGCTCTGCGGATGGAGCTTGGATATTCCAAGTGGGCATAAGAAACAACAACAACACAAATGAATTTAGACCGTTACTTATTTGAATGAACAAACGAGCGAAACCCTTTTCCCTCTTTAACAAGAAAATGCTCCTAAACATTATCAAAACAACACCTGAAGTTTATTTTCAAGAGAGAGCCCACATTTTAATTAAACTGCTCAAAACCTAATTTAAACTACTGAAATCCAAGCAAAGCGAACAGCCAAAAAGCGTCGCACTCAAACCCCAGAGCAAATTAACATGTCAGAGACCTCTATCTCGAGATTTAACTCCTAATTACCTTTCGCTAATAAACCAGACAATTCTCGCACGAAAAAAAAGAACGTGACAAAACGGATGAACTGCACTAAACCCCCAAACGACTACAGCAGAACAACACCGGGAACAGGTTGAGGGATTTAACAGCCCCCCGTAATAACACACGGGAAACCTAAACTGCGATCATTTCCTTCACCGAAATCGATTCTTGAAGAAATATCGATTCCAAAATCGATTGAAAAGATTAAGTGTCCCAAAGGAAATCGAAATCTTTTAAAACTATCTTTTTTGTTGATCACACGGAATCGTTTTATATGGTATGATTCAGGGAACGTTTTTAGAAGGTCCTCGAAATATTGACCTATTAACAAAACAGTTATAAGAAAATTCAGGTCAATGCAAAAACCGGTCGGCGAATTCTTGTCATTAAAAAATAAATTTATTAAATTGGTAAAGCTATAAACGTTTTTGTTTTTCTGACCGGTTTTCGCATTGACCGGAATTTTTGCGACACCGGCAAAAATTAATAGGCTAGCTCCAGGCGTGACTAAATACGCACTACAAATTAGCTAAATTTGAATCTTAAAATCACAACTGAAGGATTATTATTCAATTAAATTAAATTTACCTTTGGTTTCCTTTTTCCTTATGGTTGGTTTATTCCTACAAACTATCAAATTGAATTTACTTTATGATAGAATTTTTGTTTTTGGCAAAATCTCAGTTGTGACTTACCCTGCAGGAAGAGGAAAAATAAATGAAATTGGATAGCTTGCAGGATATAAACCAAACATGAGGAAAAGGGAAACCGAAGGTAAATTTATTTGTAGCAGGGACTCACGCATGGAATTAGCAAATAGTTCGGAAACGTAAATAATAATTGGAGAAATATAAAAGCGAAGCACCATACTTCAACTTTTAATTTTACTTCATTTAGCGGAATCGATTCTTTCATTAAGTAGATCGATCTCAGAGCATTCGATCCTTTCGAACGATCTCTGTGGGGACGAAGCGTAACAGTACGTCCCTCACTTTAATACCATTGTAAATTTCGGCTTTCGCAACAAACTAACAGCGGTGATTAAAATTAAACCATCCTGTTTCACGACGCCCGTTGTCATTGTTGTTGGCTTCTCCCCGTATTGCCCAATTCATCCTATCCTGAAGGCTACGGCTCCCCAGGGGGAAAGCCGGATTTACGCCTTTGAAGCGCCTCTAAATCCTGTTTTCAGGCCTTTTACGGGACTCAGAGGAGAGGTAGGAATGGAGTCTTCATAAAGAGGCGCATTTTTTGGTGTTTTCGGAATAGACAGGGATCTGTGTGTTGAGGGGAGCCTTCTAAATCTGATAGAAACCCTGAGGGGAACTTACGAGTGTGACGTCATTTCCCCCAAGTATTGCACAAATAAGCTGCCTTTTTATTCCCTTTTTGGGGGTTGGTGGAAAGGTAGTGTTATAGGCAACGGTTTGGCTTTTATGGACTGGGTATAGAATTTTATATGAGATTCAGCTGCAAAACTGAACCATTTCGATATCAAAACTTGTATTCAGCATGTAAAGACACTTAGATGTTTTATTTTCACGAACGTTTTTTCCTATTTAACTACATAACAATATTTGTTTCTATTCTAATAGTAGTAGACTTGATTACCGTAAAATGGGGGATTTTGGCCCAAATGGAGTGTTTAAAAAAACCGGCGAAATTCAAGCGAAAGTATCTTTCAGAAGTGTCTCTGTTACGGTGAATGTCCGAAATTGGAGAATGTCGACATTCACCGGTGATTGTCGACATACACCGGTGGTGATTGTCGACATACACCGGTGGTGATTGTCGACATACATCGGTGGTGATTGTCGACATTCACAGATAAGCGAACATGTGATTGTCGACATTCACCAGTGAATGTCGACAATCACCAAATTTCGGACTTTCACAGTAACATCTCTATTAGTAGAAATACAACTGAATTAAACTTTTTGTTTGATAAGTCAAAAATTATTTTCATATTCTTAAAGTACAATAAATGTCTGTGGGGCAACATTATTTTGGTCTTATCCATCAAGTTAATACAAAAATCACAGTCCAATTTATGTGTCCGCATAACTTTTCTTGCTAATTTGCCACTAAAACATGCTATTGCATTTAATTTTATGTTTCCTGAACCAAAATAGCTATTGTAACAGGTTCTTCACAGTTTTCTTCTTATCTCCATTTTGTCATCGATATTCCTTGCTACTGTGTTTCAAGCTCCATTTCTGTGTAGTCATCCGTATTCATTTCTGCTGTTTTAACCTGATCAGTCCCTGCGGATAAGAGGTACAACATAAATTTGTCCCCATCTAATTTTCAGTTTGCATACCTACTCCTTGCAGCAAATGCTTTCACCGAAGCTAATGTGTAAGAGGAACATACCTCTAAGGATTGCTTCTGTTAACTCCACTACCTTTCATTCTACTGAAAATAAAATTCCAGACAGTCCCGATTGCAACGTTTAGTCATGAAGCTATCCTTCAGCACTTCTAATAACATAATCATTGAATTAATTATTAAAATACACCCAGTTTTGTTCAGTGAACAATGGCCTTTTAAAAGAATGCTAGTAAAAACTCCCAGGATTCAATGATTTTTAATATGTTAGTCCAAAAAGAAAAATAATTCGAGTTTTCTTTAACAGCTAGCGCCATGTAGCTTCTTGCTCTGAACTGGAATTGGTCCCATTCATTGAATCGAAGAGTTTGTTTATGTCCTCTATGAACTCAAAAGTTTAGAGAACCTACACCAAATCAAACCAGACAGAATTGTCATATTCATTCCAGTTGCCACAGTATGACTGAATACCTAGGCAGCTAGGAAAACCTTCATAGAATTGAGGCCAGTGGTGGCCTAAACTGTGTGAATTTGTCAAGTTCGGGGAGCAGATTGTACCAACAACATTTGGTTAGTTGGTGAGGTTTTATGGCGCGAGGGCCATATTTGGTCATTCCGTGCAAAATATGGCCAATATTTGAAAAAGATTGTAAAAATCTTCTAGATTTCGAAAAAACAATTCCTTTGGATTTTTAGAGATTATATTTCATTAGAAGGGTTTTTAGAAGATGTGGTGGGGTCGAAGACCCAAAACATCTTTTATTCTTCATAGATAAAAAAGGGCACTGTGTTTCACCAACTCCTCAAGGAGGGATAATAATATTTTAATACAAGCCCCTTGGTCACAGATTAGGGCTTTTACTTCTGCCCCAGCTTCTTTTAACTGCTCCAGTGCCTGAAGAATTATGCCTAAAAATGTTTCAGATTTAATAGCCATGACTTGAAAAGAAGAATCCAATGGGTAATTTCTTTTTGCTGTTCAAGCATCTTAGCTTCAATACTAGAGCTTTATTGCCTACAGAATCTATCCTGCATCCGTCTCATAAGTCTTCAAATCCTGTTACCTGGTTTTTATTACAGTCATACGGAAGACCAGATTGAAGTGACATTTCATCATAAACTAAACTCCCCCTTTTCCTTCTAGAACTTTTTTAGGCCTTAAATAATGTCAGTGCAGGTACCTGGATTGTATAACTTTGTTAAATAAACCTTTGGAGAGTTGGATTAAAGTTTGAGTACATCTTTGAGAGCCCTAATGGAGCAACTCGGTTTTTGCGAAAATTCGATAAGCTTGAATTTTATCGTGCTCAGTATATCCTTTTCTTTTTTTTAAATTTACGTTTGAAATCATTCGTTTCTGTATAATTTCTGACAATTCTTCACTAACTCCTTGAAAAGAAAGAGTCTATTTTAGGGATATTTTGCCCGCGTTAGTTTTTTTACATTTAGCAAATTCTCTTTCCACTCTATCTCTGTACCGGTTAACTTTTTTGTGCTGTTGTTGTTTTCGAGTCCATGGACGAAATGTTCTTTAAAACTACTTCAGATGTCTTCAAAGGCACTTATGAATGCTAAAAACATATTTTAAGGTGTGCATTTTTTAAACCTTCTGTGTGTTGGTTTTCTACAATTAACAAGTGTATTCAAGTTGAGTAAGAATAGGTGAGGTATAGAGTGATGTGAAATCTTTTGATTTCGGGTAAGACATAAAGCCTTCCATTTCCGATAGTGATGTTTTGGAATTTTGATTAGGCATTGGGTATGCATCTCCTTGGATACTTTTTGTAGATTCATAAGGCATACCCCCTGCTTTTTCAATTTTCATTACCGCCAATGGCCATGAACTCTTTTATGGTACTCTGTGTTTCTTACCTTGCATTTAAGAGTGAATGTTTGAGGTAATAAAAGAAGGAATGGAAGAAAACAAGACAAGGATAAAAGAAATACCAAGTGAGACGCTAAAATGTTTTCCCTATCAGCCATTTACATTAGCATTTGTTTTAAATGGAAATAATAATTTTCTCTCAAAGTATTCTTAAAATGCCATCGAGTATTTTTAAAATATGTTTATTTACAGTGATTTTACCAGTGTTTACTCAGTTGGAAACTTGTTTATTCAAAGATATCATTCACTTTATTGAAATAAATTTTTAAAGATTATTCAAATATCTATTCTATTTCCATCCTTTCATTACCTATGATACCCACTCAAAGGAGAAATAAGTTAGGACATGCATATCCATATTTTTAAATACTTATATCTGGTTCAATTTGTCAACGGTTCGACTTTAAATAGAAATCTCAGCATGAAATTTAAAAACCGAATTATTCTTGGATTAACATTTTAACATAACATTCGATTCTATTGAGTAAATAAGATGATATTTAGTTTTGGAAATAAAATTCAGAAGTGAGTTTGCGAATTGAAATTATTTCGGGTGATATGACAAAATTAAAGGGGGTTCCTAAAAATACCAAACGTTTCATATCTATGAACAAAGCACTTGTATTTTAATGTTACACATTATCAACGCTATAATAACAATTTAATCTCGATTTAACGGACCTCAAAACCTCTATTTCTCGAAAAAATACATTCTCCCTCCCTAGATATTAAGTTTTCCTCTAATGTTAATTTCCGTTCTTAAGTCGAAGACTTTTCACTAAAACTCATGTATTCACTAATTTTTTTCGGATCTAAAAATAATTTTTCCCACTTAGGGCAGGTGATAATTCCGTTGTTAGAAGGAATGAACTTGTGACTTTTAAAAAGATAAAGAGGGCACACGATAGTATGGTGTACGAGCAAAAATTTTTCTCGGAGAATTAGAACCTCATCATTTTGCCTTAAAGCAGATGTTTTCCCTCATCGACCAATGAGTTTTCATTTATGTTCCTTGCTCAGTAACACAATGTTTTAGATTTAACCATAAATTTAACTGCCCATACAAAAATTAAGAGTTTTAGAGAATGATGACTTTTCCTGCTGTTTTAGAATCGAAAAATTAGTTCAGAAACCGTCAAAAAATGTTTGCTGGTTAACTGAACAATAACTATTAACAAAGTTAACTTTGTTTATAGTCAACGTTTAATATTGACCTTCTACTGCCCATTAGGGTGGTCCACATTCCTATGGGAAAAAATAAACTTCGTCCTAGACACAACGTCGCCCCCTCATTTTTTTACATCTACCTATAGTATTATTCTGGCAAAGTTTCAACTTCCTACTTCAGTTTTAGGAGGGTGCTCAATGGCCCTAAAAAAACTGCACTTTTTAATTTTTTTCGAAATTTTGGCTAAATTGGCTAAAAAATAAGTAAAAGATAAATTATTTTGACACCTATTTTATTTATACACTTAATATATGATAATAAATTGAAAATAAAACAGTTAAAAGCATCATTTTTTTTTAAGTATGAATGTTTAGAAACAATATTGACGAGTTAGTTTTTTGTTGACTAGGAAGCAACAATAGCAGAGCTGTTGAAGGGAATAATTGTTCAGATTGCGCAAGAGTCACCAAAATTGGTGGAAATATAGTTTAAAACATGCTGAATTTAAAATCGACCAGAAGCACTCTGGCGGAAGTGCCGTTTGGGACTTCCGGTCAAAAACAAAATGGCCGCCCGCGGGCCTATTTTCGGTTCTTTTAATAATAGAAAGACACTTTTGGGGGTCAAATATTATGCTTTAAGGGTCAAAAAACATGATTCTGGTTACAAAATATGCAATTTGTTTTAAAAAGTAACAAAAATTCAATAAAAGCTCAAAATAGTAATAAAGTCCTATGACAAAAGCAGTTGCTTCAAAAAAAAATTTTTTTTATTTATTTTCTTCGACGGTTTTATATGTTTTTTGAAGTGCTGATTCCAAATATCTGGTTCACTTTCACGTGGAAGGTCGACTTCATATCAAAAAACGCAAAAATATGTGAAAAAATTGCAAAATTTTCACTTTATCTCCGGATTTTTTCGTATATTTAAAAAAATATTAGTTTCTCGAAAATTACTTGAATTAAAAAGTTAAAGTAAACAAATTTTCCAACAAAATGCACTACTCACATTTTATTTTTCAAAGAATAGTTTTGCTGTTATAACGCACTGAAAAACAGGATTTTAACACAGATGATTTTAACGCATTTTGCGGATCCAGAGAAAAGTTTTGATAAATATAAAAATTAAACTAAATACAATATAACAAGGCATATTGACACTTAGAAACATCAGCCTTTACGAAAAAAAAATTGTTTTTTAAGCACGGGATGTCTAAAAGCAAATCCATAAAATTTTTAAAGTGTCAAAAAGAAGGGTCATTGAGCACCCCCTAAAAATAGGAGTAGAAAGCTAAAATTAAAGGAGGATGATACTATTGGTAAATGTAAAAAAATTAGGGGGCGACGTTTGGGCTAGCTTGAAAAAAGTTTTTTTGGACCACCCTACTGCCCATGTTAGCAAATATGCTACCAAAAGTTAAGCTTCAATTTTTAGCAAAAAAGCGGCAATTTTCAGCATATTTTTAAGTTATTGTAGCAATAACTGAATGCTATAGACTAGCAAGTGCAAGAATGTATAAAGTTTAGGTTCAGCCCCCAATTTCAAAAATTTTTTATTCAGAATTTTTGTTTTTTTAGGGGGATTGTTACTTTATTTGGCCCAAAACTACCTAAATATGGCAAAAAAAATTCCATAGTTATTTCTGGTGGTAGGCATTAGATTGTTTTACTTTAAATTTAGAACATATTTTAGTTGAATTGAAATATCACTTACAATCTATTGAAAATTACTAATTTAACTTTAAATACGCGTACCTATATTTGCAAAAATAAAAGTTAAACACTGAAAAACTTCAATCAGAAAGTTCAAATATTCCCTTAAGGTCTAACAATCGTTTGCGAAAGCTCAATTTATGAATAGCCCCTCACTACAAAGGTGTTTTTATTTGTTCGGAAACTCCTCTCTCGTTTGTATCTTAAAAATTACCGATCTGAGAAGTTATGCAAATAAAACTCCGCCAGAACGCTCCGCGTTCGTCGATGCGAAGTCAATATTTGAGGAAAGCGTTCTCGGTTGTTGTGTGGGATTCAGCGTTGGTAAACATTACCGGAAAAAGCAATTTTTCGTGAAATATCTTTACCGTGTGGGGACGAATTTCGAGTTATGTAGAAATCCGAATTACTCCATGGAGTCTTTCACTCTGGTATTTTACAATTACATTTATAATGTATGATGTAGGTGGTAGAGCAATACTGAGGCGCTAGAGAGAGGACAAAAGTTGCAAAAAGTAATGAAAAATTGGATATTGTAAGCAAACGTTTGGAGCTAGGTATAAAGATTTCAGGGTCAAAAAACCCATGTGAAAAAATTTTAATGGACCATTTTGGACCTATTTTTGAGTTTTTTCAAGAAAAATCATGATTTCGGCAGTTACTTCAAAATTTAATGTGTTTTTCAAAGTTTCAAATCAAAAAGTTTATGATATTTTTAAAATTTTAATGTTTTTTTTTCAAAATTTAAACTAGGATTTAAAAAGTAAATCGTGTTTTTTCAATTTCAGGGAGTTTTTTTTAAAGTTAAATAGGTTCTTTCATTATTAAGTGGGTTTTTTCTTTATTAAATGGGTTTTTTCATTATTGAATGGGGTTTTTTAAAAATTTAGAACTTTTAAAGTTAAAATTATATATAAAAAGAAGATTTTTAACATTTCAGTGGCTGTTTTCAAAGTTGAATAGATTCTTTCAACATTGAATGGGTTTTTAAAAATTTAGGATATTTTTTAAATTTTAGTGGGTTTTTCAACATTTTAAACCAAGTTTCAGTAAATAGGGATTGTTTTTACAGTTTCAATGGGTTTTTTCAAAGTATCAAAACTTTGAAAAAACTCTCTTAACTATGGAAAAACTGACATTATTTTGACAGAACACATTTAACATAGAATGAACTCACTAAAATTTGAAAAAAAACCACTTACTTTCTAAGAGAAATCCACTTAATTTTGAAAAAACCCACACTTTTTCCGAAAAAACCCAGTTGTTTATGTGTTTTTTCAGGGCTTTATTGAAAAAAAACCCAAAAAACCCAACCCACTTGGGTTTCTTCAAAAAAAAACCCGGGTTTTTGCCAACCCTGAAAGATTTCAATGCTAACTATCTTTATTAAAAGCTTATTGATAAAAACTGCGTTAAGTTTTTCCGTATTTTAAGTGTGGCTATAATAACTTCGTTAGACACTGGAATTTCATTTATTTTCCTACTCTAACCGTTTGCCCACAGTAACACATTGGGCTGAAAAGTAAAATATCTTTCAACAACTTTTGTAACGCTCTAGCTCCTCAGGGAAGCTTCGCTGCCCACCCACAAACCGCAATGATTCTGAATTACGGTAGTCTACTCCCATTAACATTTTTGACTATTAGTTTTGAATCCCCCTGTATTTTTAGTTTATTAATATGTCTTCATGAAGAAAACTATTGTATGCAAAATCCCATTTTACTGGGACATAAATGTCCTCAAAAGACAATTTTAATAGAATTTTACAATACAATACATATAACAATTTAAAAAGAAGCTGCAAGGTTGGACACACTGAATAATCGGCTATAGCAGATTACGCCTTTCAGCCAGGATATAACATCCTTTGCAGTAATACAACTGTCATGGATACAACAAAGCATTATTTTACCCGACTTTGTCATAAGAAGCCATATGAATATTTAAACATAAAGATAATTATAATAGGAAGGAGGAAACAACTAAAATAGATAAAATTTGGAACTGCACCTTCGCAGTTGTTCAATAAAAACAACCAATCAGAACCAGCCACCGGAGGTTGTAACCAATGGTGGTCAAGTCTCTGTGGATTTGGCCCCACCTACAATAACAGACGCCTCTGCATCGCCATCGCCAGTCAATTATTCAGTCGATGCCTTATGACCATCAGAACGATTGCGTGAGAAGAATCATTGCTGATGATGCCCGACAAAGTTTTGGGCGAAACGTCCAATTTTTCAACATCAAGACCACGGCAACCCAGCCCGGAAGATTTTACAACCGGAGATACAACCGGCCGTGAAAGCCTTTCTAGTTTTATAATTTTAATAGCATTCACCTTATGAATATAATATTTGAAGACCTCTGGGGAAGAATGGTTTTTGTCCATTTCAACACATCTTAAGTATAAGTTGACGGTAGCCATGTTTGACCACAGCTTTAACTTCTGGCCCGGCACACTGGCCTAAAGGGAAAAAATTTAAACTTAGAATCTTAATAATTCTAAAACTAATTAGAATTTTTTAAAAGACGAAACGACAATCTTTTTGCAAAAAATAATGGTATATGTGTGTAAAATTTATGTACTTCTACCATGATTAGTTTTTCTTTTATAACGAAAAAAGGGGTTCCGATTATTTCATTGGCTGCCGCGACACGAGTTAGCACGCACGAGTTAGCAAGTTTGGCGTCGGGCCAAAAGTTTAAGCTGTGGTCAAACATGGCGACCGACAACCTATACTATAGCTGAGCTCAAATGGACAAAAACCATTCTTCCCCAGAGGTCTTCATTTGTTCTCCATAAAATACTTTTGAATATCCCATCCCCTCTTAACCCTTTTACAGTGCGTGAGCATAAAATTGGCGGCTCGTCATCATGGCAAATAATAGAAATGCAATAAGAAATGACTAGTAGTGAGCAGAGACCTTTACAGAGACCTAGCAGGATTTACACAGACCTAGTAGGATTCAATGACAATATCGGGCAGTCTAGGATTGAAAGGGTTAACTTCGAATGTTCCTGATAAATTAATCAACTGAAAAAAATGGAAGAAGTTTGTCACCGTTGGTTTACACAAATGCGTCAATGAACCTGATCCAGACCATATCCTGACCCGCCCCATTTAGTTTAACCACGGCTCATTCACCAATATGGCCCTTTGATATTTTCCGATGTTCATAAAGAGCGCCCTGAATAGACCCTACCCTGATTAAAACAAACCTATCCCCGCAAAAAAGCGGGTTGTTTATGGCTGTGTTAAAGCGGCGAAATGCACGACTTTGGTTTATGGAGCATATAGCTTCACATTGAGGAGTTTCTGTGGAAAGGAGGGTGATATCGTAACTCTCGGATTTTATTTCTGGTAAACATCGCATTTCATTTTGGAATGCCTTTATTGTAGAGAGAAATGGTTATGGGTCTGTATGGTGTCGATATTATGGATGAAGGACATAATGAGTTCTACACTCTTAAAACGACAGTCTCAAAAATGAGTAAAAATTACTCAAATCTGAATATGTCAAGCACTCAAACAGGCTCCGATCCAAATTTACTCAAATTTGAAAACATATGCATGTACTCATGTTTGAAAATGAGCAGATACTCAAAAATAAAACATCAGGTACTCATTTTTTAATTCGTCCATGACATTTTTATAATGAGTGTGCAATGTGTTACAGGTATGGTGACCATGTTATAGCCACGTTACTATGACGTGGGAAGTATACCAATTAGTTGTGTGACGTCACATTAACCTTATTGTTTCTTTCGATATATTGCAAATAATTAAATTTGAAAATATAAACTAAAAATAAGCGTAATTTGAGTGGTGACTATTAAATTGTTTGAAACTGAGTATGTCTGGTTTGGGTGTCCCTTATATCTCTCTATATTAAAAAAAAGTTACTGTCACCGCCGCTGCCGCTGCCGCCGTTTCAGAAAATTTTATTTTTCAACTCTTTGAACTCTTATATCGCAAAAACTACTTCTCTCTATATTAAAAAAAAGTTACTGTCACCGCCGCTGCCGCCGCTGCCGCCGCCGCTGTTTCAGAAAATTTTATTTTTCAACTCTTTGAACTCTTATATCGCAAAAACTACTTGATAGAAATTTATGAAACTTGAAACGTTTGTAGAGGAATATTTGGGGCACATTCTAGAACAAAAAGCTAACTCATGTGATAATTAGTTGTGGGGTATTTTTAAGGTCAAAGTTGAAGTTTTTCTTTTTTCGCCGCGTAATCCAGTTCAGCAAAATCTATTGGCAGCAGAGCTATGATTTTTTGCAGCCTAATACTCTGAAGTATGAAGATGTGCACTACGTCGCCCTTTTTTCGAATTTCGAATTTGGTTTAGAGTAATTAATTTTTTAATTTTTGAAATTTTTGACACTTTTTCGTTTTTTTCTATCTAAAATGAAAACTAATCACGGTATCAATATGATTTTTTAAACACTTATACTCTCATTTTTTAGAAAGAGATTGGCGTTTAATTTTTTAAAAAATTCTAATTAGTTTTGGAACTATTAAGCATCAAAGTTTCATTTTTTTTCATAGTTTAGTAGGTCTTTATCAGACGTGTTTAATGTTTTTAAATTTTATATTTGCCTGTTCACTAGATTGTCGCGAGCACGGATATTTAAATTAAGTTTTGAGGTGCACATTTTTGCTCTAAGTTTGCTAGCGATATAGTATAGACTTGGGGCGGTAGCCCCCTACTTCCTTTGTTTTGATATTTTCGTGGTAATGATCCGAATTAAATTATTGAAAAGTTTGAGAGACAAAAAGTTTCGATATTAAATGATCATTAACTATACTCTGTTCATTTATGATTAGCACCTGAGACGTAATGTATTAAAAGCAGTTATTATTCTAATTATCGTCAAAAAAAATTTCTTCTGCAATGACAAGGCAACCTAAGCAGAAATAGTTAAAATACTGTAGAAACAATCGGTCACTGAAGTTGTGTGATAAGCGTTATTAAGCATTATTGAGCGTTTTTGATGCTGTTGCAGGCGCCTATTCTAAATGAACAGATTATAAGCAGACAAGTTCCAGGTTGTACTGGATAGTTGAGATGAAACAAGCGAGCCCTGCTAGCTAAGATCGCGAAGCGATCTTCAAAGAACTGCGAAGCAGTTCCGGGGGTTGGTGAGCGATAGCGAGCAGGGGGCAGAGCCCCCTAGTGACAGAAAAAATTTTTCTTGCGAATTTGAAAACGGTTACCCTCTACATTTTTTATAAATGCCTTGACTTATTCAGATATAAAATTTTATCCTTCTACGATAATATTAACCTGTGCAAAATCTTAATTAAAGATGGTAAATGTGTCTCTTTTTACCTCCTTTACGACAAAATTTTTTTCTCTTTGCGAAATTGAAAAGAGGTACCCTCTACTTTTTTATAAATGCCTTGACCTATTCAGATTTAAAATTTCATCCCTCTACGATAATATTTACCAGTGCCGAATCTCAATTGAAGATGGTCAAACAAGCTAAATTACCGGCACGCGCCCGCTAATACTCACCACTTTTTCTTTTTCCTACTTTTTTCAGGCTTTTTTATGTAGGGGAAAGTCGCCCAATGTGGGATAGGTGCCTAATATGGCGCGCACCCCCTTATCTTTAAAATCCGAAAGTGTCACGATCCATGAATGACATTTCTTAATTATTTAGACTATGTATAACATGAGATGTCTATAAATTTTTTCAAATAAATAATAACACTTAGGATGTCAGATTTTACTTTGAGAAATTTGAAAACACTTACAGCCGTATTCTGTGCTTTCTGATCAGCGGTTCAAAAGCAATCAAAGTACGATACCACCAATCAGAGTAGGCTATTCCTTCTTTGATTCGTAGTTAACCGCTGATAAAGTAGCACAGAATACGGCCTTAAAAAATTTCGGAAAATTCGATTGGCACGTAATATAATTGAATCGTCAGTTTGAAGAAGGGAATAAGTCCAAAAATCAAGTTTTGAGAAAATCGAAAAAAAGAAATGGAATTTTCATTGTATGGATATCGATTTCACAACTTCAAGGGGCGATATCTCCCTATAGGGGTTAGTTATTTCCCCCCTCTTTTCACCCATGTGTAGGTTAAAGCTTGGAGATTGTTTTGAGCACAAAAAGTCAATTTGTCATTTTTTGGACTTATTCCCTTCTTCAAACTGACGATTCAATTTCATTCTTACACATTATAGAATTTGCCTTTTTCTTAATAAAGTATAACCGAATAAAATCATAAATTTGTAACTGTGACAAATTGTATTTCCCTCTTTAATTCTCGATTTCATCGCTTAATTTGTAGTATATTCCAAAACAAAGGACAGAAGGATTTTTCTCCAACAAATTTCCTCCTTGCACCTCTAAAACTGTTTAAAATCCAAAACTTTCAAAACAAACTAAAAAATCTTTCCATTACAGTTCATCCCCTCACAAAAACCCTTTCCCAGAAAGATCGATCTTTAGAAACTCTCCTTTTTTCCAACCGACATTTCCGTCAAAGCAAATATTCTGGAAGGGAAAACGTTCCAGAATCGCGTGATCCACTCTCTTTTTCACCCAAAAGACTCTTCGAAGTCACCAACGCGGGAGAAGCCTTTTGTCTCCTTATTTTGGCGAGAAACGAGATGTGAAAAAGGCTGCCTTTGTTATTCATAACTATACGATCTTATATGGAAGAAAGAATTCAATCAATTTTTTCAGTTTTTCGAATGCCGTGAAAGATATTATAGTCTGACCGAAACGAGAAAAACTGACAAAAAAAAATAAAAAAATTGAAAAGAAGTATGAAACTAAATCATACCCACACAGATTTGACACAAAACCTTGTCTCAGCGTTTATTAATTACCCTCCCCGCCAAAATTGAGTGGGGAAATTTGTTTTTATAGCATCAGCGGCAATATTGTTCAATGTTAATAGTTTTTCTCGTGGTGGTCACACAATACAAATACACTGGTGTTCAAAATTAAGAGAAATTGCACATTTATTCGATTTTCTCCAGATATACTAGATATATTTTTATGTAATTTGGTATGAACATAGGTTGATATAATACCAAATAAATAATCATTCAAAAATTGTAATATACATGCATGCACAGAAGAGATAAGCGCAAGAGTTGAAAGGTATGAAATAGCGGTTCCAGAATAGAGCAAAATAGTGGGTTTATAAGGGGTATGACACTTTCCCACTATCATGCATGCTTTCTTGAGTGATTTTATAGCATGAATAAGGCAGATAATAAAATTTCCTGTTCATTAAGCCTACTTTCTCAGAAACCCCGTTTTGGGGTTCTGAAGGGTGTGTGGAGGGGAGTAGGGAGATGCAATTGCCTTATATAGAATTCCTCATACCTTCTCTAAAGGGGCGAAGTCTTTGAATCTGGCTGCCCATTCCATATGGAGAATATCTTCCGTTTTAATGAAAATTTCTAACCTGATGAGCTCTATTAAGTGAAGGATTTCTATCGATTGAAAAGAAATTAAGACCAACAAACCCCCCCAAAAGGTGAATAAAGGTCTCCAAGATATTAACACACTACCTTAATCCGTGATTTTCTCCTTTTGAAAGATGTAGGGCAGGGGTTCCCAACCGGTGGTACGCGTACCACTGGTGGTACGCGGGAACGTCTCAGGTGGTACGCGTGAGTCAAAGCACTAAAAGAAAGGAACAAAAAGAAAGTTTTATCGATCTTTACAGAAGATAGTTCCATGAAAGATTATTTTAAAGAGAAATTTTTAATTAACTTCTGGATCGGATGTAAAACCGAGTACCCTTTGATCTTCCGGCAAGCTCTGCTATTTTTGATGCCATTTTTTACGAGTTGCTTGTGTGAGAGTGGATTTTCTGAACTCTTGTACATAAAAATAAACATAGAAGCAGAATACGTGTTGAAGAGGACTTAAGAGTGAAGATAAGTTCCATTACTCCTAATGTTGATATTTTAATCACGGGCAAACAACAGCAAATTTCGCACTAAACACTATAAAAGTATGTTTTGTATGATGATTAATTTTTTCAGAGTTTGTACTAATTTTTTATTTGTATGTTTTTAGACCTACAATAATAATAATTAGGAATAATAAATAAAACTGTAAATTAATACCATTTTCACCTTTTTATTTCTCCTTTATTCTAAGCATTTTATAAATAAACAAATATCTTACCATTAAATATGAAGTGTTCTCAAGAATTTAATTCAAAAAGCCTTTGAACCCTTATAAAAGAGTAAATATCATACGTGTATTAAAATATTTAGGTCTGGTGGTACGCCAAAATTTCTCAAAAAATCAAGTGGTACGCAGATGCAAAAAGGTTGGGAACCCCTGATGTAGGGGATTCGGCATAGACTTGTGGCGAACGGCATTACCGATCTTAGCGTGTGACTCGGCTGGTATAATTCAATTTCATTCAAATCCTCTGTAACTTATTCAATTTAATTTCAAAGGAGTTTAATATCTCAATAAAGAATATTTTGGTTTACATGTAAAGTTATTAATAGTGGATTAACTTAAACTCAACATATCCGTACGTTTAGATGATCCACAACGTTAGGTGAACAACATTCCTACAAAGAGCATCAAATATCCGATTCCATAATGGTCAATTTCTCCTACATGAAAGGACTGACAGAACATTCTGGTTCATTCCACATGAGATTGCATCAAGAATCAATGGTTCAATTGATTTGAGACCTAACAGAGAGGAAAATATTCACCCTTTGAATTTTACCCTATTAAAGACAATTTTGCATAGTTTTTAACTGTTGCAGGTCCCTCCCTGCCTATGAAAGAGGAACCCTGACAGTTTCAGGTAAAGTGTTGATATATTGGCAACCTTTGTTCACCTTTTGGGGGGTTCTATAGGTAGTAATTTCTTTTCAATCGATAGAAATCCTTCACTTAATGGAGCTCATCAGGAACTACGATGTGTTTCTGTATTCCCCAAACATCAGTCATGGCCCCAAACATTGTTCAGTAACCTTCCATGAGTGAGAAGTTGTTTCAAACCTAAATCTTGAAACATAATAAAGAAACGACACCGTATGATATACCCAGCTTCCTTTCAGTATACGTCAGCACACTTCTCATTGAGGGGGAAACTAATAACTCCCCAAGACACGGGATCACCCTTTTCGGAGCCAATCGTGTGCGCTATCCCAGCAAATCCCCCCGCTTATACTATCCGAAACAAAAGTTCCCCTTCAGACTCGGGCAAGCAGAAATTTCTCTCACAACGAAGACTCTTCGAACAAAATCGTCGCCGGTGGGAAAAGTTCGGGTTTAAGCCTCTCAATTTAGTCCTAGATCTCCCGAGATAGACATTGAATAATATGGAAACTTTTGGGCGGCTAGGATTGAAAGAGTTAAACTTCGATTTATGTATTCAAGCAGCACAAACATTCAAGAAACGTCCATTTTTTGTCATAAATAGCCAAATTCCGTTTACTTCTAGTAGCAGTTACGTAAACGTTACATATTTGGTATGAGCTTACTTACTCGGGATGTATTGAAGAGTGGAGGAGACAAATGGTAACAATGGTAATAAATGTAAAGAACACTCACGATTGAAATGGAAGTATCAATAAGATCTCAATCAACGAATTCAATAAATAAATATGATAAATTCTATCAACGGCTATCATTTTAACCCGGGAAAGACTGAATTAATTTTTTTTCTCAAATTAAATTTTCCTCTTTACTGTATGCTAATGACATGTCTTGAAGTAGACTAAAACCATTTTTTCAAAAAAATTTTTATTAATTTAGTCAGAATAGGGTGGTACCATATGGTACCGCTAGGCTCTTACACTACCATTTTGTGCACCATACATATTCTTATAAATTTGAGATTTCAAAGTCAAAATAATAAATTTATCACACTTTTATCACTTTATTTACCATTTTTAACTGAAACAACAATTAAAATTACAATTTAGGCAATAATGATTGATAAATTAATTATTGAATAGTTGATATTACCCTCATTATAACAATTAGTAGTTATATTTTGCTCTTAAAATCCTATTATCAAATTTATTTCTAGAAATAAATTTTGTACACACTAGTCCAAAGGTGATAAACAAACTTTTTATACCGCGAGGTAAGCTGATATGATACGGAATTGATAGCTTTTCCAATTTTCGCCTCATAATGAGTGTTAAAATTAGGAATTTTGTTAAAAAACATAAGTTTTAGGCTTTAAAAATTTCATAAACCATATTTTATATTTTGCGTCTATAGTTTAGTTGAAGGCTATGAACATTATATTGATGATTTGCATGAAATACTACCCTTGTATAGATGGATATTCCAATCAATCACTTATAATATGAAATTTTTCTTATTAAATTTAGAATTATTGGCTCTAAAAATTAAAATTTCGGGAAATACACTATAAATTCAACAAGTTATTAGCATAAAACTTATTCTATAGGTTTTACCTTAAAATTTAATTGATTTCACAGCATATAAAACGTTTGAAATAAAAAATACACTACTTCGAAATATTAGTACTATTTGGTAGCGTAAAAGCCTAGCGGTACCATACGGTACCGCAAGATTTCTATACCAAAATTTTCTACCTTAAAATTATTCAATCTTTTCCAAATTTGGGCTGTTATTGCATAATACAATTATAAATAATAATTCACCATTATTTAATCCATTCACTAATTTTAGGTATGAATAAATTGCACTTACATTTTCAGACGGGCCATTTTTTCGCCAGTCTTAAAAACACGTTGTTCATTAAGCCATTAAGCAAGAATTTATTTAAATAATTAGTTATTAAATTGCTGTTTACTAAAGTTTGGTCCATGTAGTAGTGACATCTACCGTCAGAATGAAAAAATAAAAGTATTTAGGTAGAAAAAAGCCGTTTTTTCGTAGTGATGTTTGCCGGTACCATACGGTCCCGCTAGTCCTTCCCGGGTTAACACTACAAGCTCCGGGGTGGTCATTTTGCCCGTTTTGCGTTTTTAAATCTAAATATTTTCTAAGGTATTTGAGGTACTAGCTTGTGCTTTTATGACTTTTAATAACTTATGCTATCATTCATTTGGTTCAGTTTGCATAACGCGTTCTGGAGATATTTACAGAACTACCTAGAACCCTCAAAAATAGTCATTTTGACCTTTGAGCGTTTTGCGCGTTTCTTTCTTCATTAATCGCTTAAATTATGGTTTCTATGCTTTCATAGAATTTTATCAAGAGTCTTTGAACATATTTATACTATTTTTCATGGTTTGCCAGATGTAAACGATCAATATATATTCGTATTTCACAGAAACTTATACCTCCTGACTAAAAGCTTGATGTTTCCCAGGCTCTTTTTACCAATTATAAGGAAATATTTACTATTTCCTACTTTCAGAGAATAAATAAAATTCATTTCAATCCATACTACGATTTATCTGTTTTTAATGTGGGAAAGATATAGTGGTGTCCTTTAAAAAAAACCCACTTTTTCAGTTTTCCGTCATTAAAAGCTTAAAAAATATGATAATTTAATCGAACAAAATTGTGTTGTAACGGCTCGTCCTCCTCTACATTTTAGTGCTTAGTAATTTTAATTCCGACTCTCCGTTACAAATTGGCAGACAAAAAAGTAAGAATCCAAAAAAACCCAATTTTCCTAAAAAAAACCCATGTACCCTAAAAAAAACCCACACTTGAAAATACTCAAAATATTAAGAAAAAATATGATTGAAAGGTTTATTTTGATAGAAAAGAGAATAGTTAAGATAATTAAAACCAAGTTCATCACAAATTATTTCTAAAATTAAAACTGTGATAAGTTTTTCTACTCAAGAATTTTGCCTTCAAAACACAACGACAATAGCGTTTTTATTGTTGTATTTTGATGAAAACGACCTATTAAATACAAATGCTTAATACAATTTCTATAAAAAAGCTTAAGAACGGTAATTGGCACTGATATTTTATTTTAAACCCGTAACTATTTACTCTCAAAACCCATTTTCGAGTAAAACTCGGTAAAATGCTATATTTTCATGGAAAATGGCTGTTTTTGGTAACATTGAGTTTTTATCAAAAATACTGAAAAAAAATTGAGAATTACCCAAACAACTATTCTATTTGCATAATTAGTTGTATATCATGAATAATATTAAATATTTTGCAAAATTTTTTATTTATTTTATCATTTATTACAAAATGAAAAGTGGGTTTTTTTAGGCACACTATGGGTTTTTTTCACCCCTCATTTCAAAGACTACCGTAGGGTCCCTAATTGTCGGACTGCGCTGAAATTTTAGTATTTTATTCTCATAATAACGGGATAACACAAAACCACGTGAAGAATGCTTTAAAATGTTTATAACATATATTTTTACAGCATCAAAATCTGCATAACTAAATCATATTTTTAGCCCAAAATCGACATTTTCTATTTATTCAAATAAATAAGTAAATAAACGGTTCTTTGACTTGCTTTTACGTTCCCGTCACTGTTAATGGCATACAACCACAGGGCACATGAGAATTTAAAATTATTTCAATTATTTATTTAAAATATCTCGATGGTTTTTTTTTAGGGTACAATTTGGAGTGGGTTTTTTTTAAAGGACACCACTATACATTTACGCAATAATTCTATGGACTAAAATCATTCAGCTTATGGAGCTTATGGACTAAAATCATTCAGCTTATAGAGCTTATGGACTAAAATCATTCATCTTATGGAGCTTATGAACTAAAATCATTCTGCTATGATCTGCTTTGGTCGAAAAATTGGGGACCTGCATCTTTCGCCCAAACAATAAGCAAACGCAGATTTGAAGAAATAATGTTTTTTTGCGTTTTGATGAGAAGGAAACGAGGTCTAAAAGACTTGAAACTGACAAATTTGCTTTAATATCAGCTACGTGAAATAATTTTGTTGAAAATTGCATTCTATGCTATAAGCCTCATGAAACATTACCATAGATGAGCAACTATTTCCTACCAAGACAAGATGTAGGTTCACGCAATGTATGGCAAATAAGCCAGACAAATTTGGGATAAAATTTTGGATGGCAGCTAATGTTGAATCAAAGTACATGTTTAATGCATTGCCTTACTTAGGGAAAGATGACACTCCCCCACCTGACCTAAGTTTACCTGAAAGCGTTGTCATGCGTCTCATGGAACCGTACCTGAACTCTGGAAGGAACGTCACAACTGATAATTTTTTTACATCTGTGAAATTAGCTAAAAAATTGAGAGAAAAGAAAACTAGCCTTGTGGGAACAGTGAATAAGAACAGAAGAGAAGTCCCTGCTTCTGTGAAAATGATGAAAACAAATTTACACCACACTGCATTGTTGACTCACGACAACCTTACCTTGACAATTTATTAAGGTAAAAAGAACACAAATATTTTAGTATTAAGTTCTTTACATCCCAATGTTGATATAGATTCAGGGGAAAATAAATTGCCGAGTCAATTGAGTTCTACAATCGCACTAAATTTGGAGTTGATGTCGTAGATAAGATGGGTAGAATGTACTCCGTAAAAGCAGGATCACGACGATGGCCAGTGCAAGTATTTAACAATATTTTAGATCTGGCTGCAATAAATTCTTGGGTTGTTTATAAAGAAATAACCAATAAAAACATCAGCAGGCATCAGTTCATATTACGATTGGCAGAAAAACTAAGAAATGAACACTTATTGTCCAAACGACCCCTTTTGCGTGAGCTTGAAGCTAGTGGATCACTATTGTCAAAAAACACACAGAGAAAAATCCTAACAGAGGGTCCAAAACGATATTTTCAAAAGTTGGATGGATATGAGGGCGCCACGAGTAACTATAAATGATTGACAGAGAGATCGGCAGTAAATTTTGGTGACCAAACCTGTGATTGGCTGTCACTCAATCTTCTGTTTTCGAAGGAGAAGGAAAAAGTTTTTCTCAACCAATCAGGCCTTTTCCCCCGTCTCTCGTGACGTAGAAGCGATTGCAGCGCCAAAATAGCCCCATATCCATCCAACTTTTCGATTTCCATTAGCGCCTATGGCGACGGACTCTCTGTTCTAGTACTCTGTGGCCAATGCCAAGTCGCAAAGTGCGGTCAGACATCATCAATAAAACATCTGATATTTGCAGTAATTGTAAAAGATATGTGTGTGGAAAATGTACTAAAAATGTTACAAAGGAATTAACATGCATTGATTGTGAGAATGATGTAAATGAATACTCACTTTAATTTCTTTAACAACCGATTTCAAAATATAAAATAAAAATAAAATGCTTATAAATCACATAATTGTTGTTGTGAATGTTTTCAATGTATCAAAAGCAATAGCAAAGTCAAGCATCATTTTGTGCATAGAAGGCGTAGCGGTCAAAATGACCGTCTTTGAGGATTCTAGGTACTAGGTATGAGACACTACCCGGAGCTTCTAGTGTTAAAACACAAAATAGCACTGTTAACATTTATCACCACTACTTCAGTCAACTCACTAATTACAAGTTAAACTCAAAGATGGCTAAGTTAGCTGCGAAAGCTCCATAGGAAAATAAACACATACAATAATTTTTTTATTTGTTCTCAGATTAACACTTTATAACCTGAATGTGTAGCGAAAGTTTTCTGAATATGTTTAAACACTAGGGTGGGCCGAAAACACACTTTATTTTTTATTTATGTTCTAATAGCGCGGAAAGGTTGCCACTTGGGTCTAATAAGAACGGTGTAAAATATTTTTTCGATTTGATTATATCTTCAGCTCCCGCATCGCACTTAAAGTTTGAAAAAATGGATGACTTTTTTACAAAACAACTAAAAAACCAATGATTAAACTCTCAAATATTGTTCATGATATTTTTATGAAGAAGAAATATAGTTATGACATAATGTTTCAGGTTCTATTCTTTTTTGTCACTCTTATTTCGCTAGATATAATTTTTAATGTTCCAAGATATTTTGTAAAGTTGTTATTTCTGCATTTTTAAACAGATAATAACTCTAGAACTATACAACTTAAAAACCTGAAATCAGTCCCATTTTGTTTGTAAATTTTTTGCCTTTGATTTGGTGTGCATCATGACCATCATTTTCAAAAAAATTTTCAAAATTAAAAAAAGGGAAAAAAAATTAAGTATTTTTTTAATATCACTTTTTTTTAAATTAAATATTTTTGGACCATTTTTTGTTCATTGACCATTCTAAAGTAATTCGATTTAATTTTCTTTAAAAAACGCAGCTGTTGGAACAACATGAAGTGACAGAACGGGGGGGATTTTCTCACAGTCCTCGCACTTTTGCTCGCAATGTTATAGGAATTTAGTTTCCAATGTTTTCTTGACACGTGGTGCTAATTGGCATGAGTTTGAGAGTGTAGCAGATATATCTTCTAGTTAACTCTAAGACATTGGAAGAGTGTTTTTTCTTCAAGTTCTTTGTTCATTTGGTTTAATTGATCTACTCACCGGCATGCCATCAAAAATCGGTAAACGGAAACACATTTAAGTGTCAATATTTGGAAGCGCAAAAGTATTTCTGATATAAATCTTCCTACTAATGAAGATATGCCCCATTCCTGCTTTTTTGAGAGAATAGACCTTTCTTCTAAATGTGGGAATTATAAAGAACTAATATCCTAAGATGTGTCCACTAAAATATAATTTGTTTGGAAAAAAGCTAGTACTGTCCACAGAGAAAAATCCTAACAGAGGGTCCAAAACGATATATTCAAAAGTTGGATGGATATAAGGGCGCCACGAGGAACTATAAATGATTGACAAAGAAATCGGCAGTACATTTTGTTGACCAAACCTGTGATTGGCTGTCACTCAACCTTCTATTTTCGAAGGAGAAGGAAAACGTTTTTCTCAGCCAATCAGGCTTTTACCCCCGCTTCTCGTGACGTAGATGCGATCGCAGCGCCAAAATAGCCCCATATCCATCCAACTTTTCGATTTCCATTAGCACCTATGGCGACGGACTCTCTGTTCTGTGGTACTGTCATTCCCATCAGGAGTCATCATCGGATACTGCAAATGATCAACAGCTACCACGAAAAGTACATGATTTTTAAGAGGTCTTACAAGAGAGATCACAACTCTAAGGCTTTCCGAACAAAGACCGAAGCATTTCGACAAGAAGCAAGTAGGAAGATATTTGACATTGCGGCCTACAAATGTATTACCTTCATTGCACTTGAGAACGAAGTAAAAAAATTACCTCCAAAAATAGACAATTTCCTGAAAGATCAACGAACAGCAAGGCTCCATTACATAGGCTCCATTGACAATAAAACAAAACTACTACAGGACCTTGAAGATAGAAAAACTCAACGCTTATACAAAGTGAATGATACGCAAGGAACGACTAATGTCCTATATTATGCGGATTTTGAAGGAATGGATCGCTCTACAGTTGTACCTGAAGTAGAAACGGACTTCCTTATACCAGACCCAGACCGAAGTACCTCTGTAACTGATCCTAAGAGAAAACAGTTAAATCTATTTGTACTTATTTCATATCAGATGAGACTAGGCCTCCCTTTTACTGCTGTTATAGCCGACAGGTATGGAGTATGGAGTTTCGGATAGGGCTGTGGCTGCGATTGCTTCAAATGTTCTTCATGATGTTGGTCTCGTAAGTAATATTAATTCAGATTTGGTGGTTCACAAAAACAAGCTGCAGAGGGAAACGACTAAAGTAAGAGAATGTTAGCACTTTAAAGCTCTAAGTGAATCTCAGACATCGCCGTTGAACGGCTTATATTTCGATGGTTGTAAAGATTCCACAGAGATGGAGGAGGTAGTCGATACTAAACTGTACACGAGAAAAGCAAAAGAGGAACATTTGTCTCTCATTGAAGAACCGGGATCAAGTTATATTACGCATTTGAGTCCATCATTGGGCATCGGGATTTCCACTACCATCATCGAGTATTTTAAAGGAATTTTAAGATATGTTTACCAACTTCTGGCAATTGGCTGTGACGGCACAGTTGTTAATACCGGATGGAAATCCGGTGTAATTAGATGTTTAGAATTGAAATTAGGTAAACCTCTACAGTGGATAATATGTCTCCTGCATTTAAATGAACTAACTTTGAGGCATCTATTTGAAACATTGTATGGGCCTACAAACGGTCCAAGCAATATTCTGGTAATATTGAGAACAAACTTGCTACATAAGAAACTTTTCCAGTGACAACTTTTGAAGTTATTGACGGCGAGTTATCAACAACAGATGCACGGGATTTAAGTAAGGACCAAATGTATTTACTAGAAATAGTCTAAGCAGTGCGATCGGGTAATTGTTCAGATGAACTGGCTAGACGCAATCTTGGTGCATTATCACATTCACGTTGTCTAACAATAGCTAAAAAATTCTAGGACTTTGTTAGTTCACCAAACCCTACTGTGGAGTTGAAAAAAATTGCCGAGTTCGTTATCAAAGTTAACACTCTCCAAACTGGTTTGATATCAAACATAAGAACTCATTAAAAGATGGAGCTAAGCATGTGTGGAATATTATTTCTAGATCTAGGTATTTACCTGAAAAACTCAAAAACGTTGTTAATGGAGTAATTAGTCGAAATGCATTCTTTGCTCCTCCTGAGAATATATTACTTTGTATGTTGATGGATGAAAGATCGTGCATTAGAGAAGTTGCTCTGCAAGGCGTATAATTTAATACGCCGTATTTTACACGGTTCTTATTGGACCCAAGTGGCACCTTTTCCGAGCTATTTGAACATGAATTAATAATAAAGTTTGTTTCCGGCCCACCCTTAATGAACACTGATAAAAATATTGTCTACCTAGAGATGGGTTCTAAAATCGTGTTGAAAAATACGTTTATAATCTGAAAGTGTTTTTAAATTTGGCTTGAAACAATACAGGGTGTCCCAAAACGACCGCATAAACTATACACAGCTAGATTCCTCGTTGGGAGTACATAAAAATTGCCCAAAGAAGCGTTCCTGTACGATCCATAGTTAACGAGAAAAATACGAAAAACAAAGTATGACGTCACTGCCGGTGCAAAAAAAACACTTTATTGAACATATCAACAGCAGTATTCTGCTCAATATAAAGCAGATATTCAAAATGTCCACCGGGGATGTTGAGGCAGTCTGGAGAACACCGTGGAATGGCTGTCATCACACTTTGCAGCATCGCGGGGTCTAATGAAGTACAAGCAGCATGCAGACGAGCAACTATGTCCATTTGTGTTGTCACTACGTCTCGATACACCAGTTCCTTGAGATGGCCCCATAAAGCAGACACTTTGAACATCAACTTTAAATTGTGCATAATACTGCTGTTGATATGTTCAATAAGTGTTTTTTTCTTGCACCGGCAGTGACGTCATGCTTTGTTTTTCGTATTTTGCTCTTAAACCATGGATCATACCGGAACGCTTCTTTAGGCAGTTTTTATGGTTTTGGTTTTGGTGAGTTTAATGGCACAAAACCCCTTAGGGGCATACCGCGCCAACAAGACAATCATTTTTATCTTTTGGCTAGAGAGCCATCGTCGAACGCAGTCTATGCGTTGGTGGTAAAATCTTTAACATTAAAAATCATTAAATACAATAAAACTAGTTAAAATCATATTTGTTTCATAAAATTAATGTCCTTTAAAAATATGAATAAATTTTTATGATATTTTTCTCCAATTAGTTCAACCAGAGAAGGATAAGATGTTCCGAATCTCCGTTGTCTCACTATTTCAAATCGAGGACATTCCGACAATATATGTTTAACTGTAAGAACAGAATTGCATGTAGGACAGATTTGTGGAGGTTCTCCGTGAAGGAGGTGTTTGTGTGTGAAATAAGTATGCCCTATGCGTAGTCGTGTGAGCTTGACATCATGGAATCTATTAAGTTTGCTGTCAGAAAAGTTTACTATTGAAGTTTGTATGGTATGTAATTTATTGTCAAGTTCTTGATCCCATGTTTCTTGCCAAAGTGTGTTTATTGAGTGTTTAATGCATGTGTATATGTCACAGACGGGAACAAATGAATTATCTTTAATAGTTGATATTTTGGCCGCCGTGTCTGCCTGGTCATTACCAGGAATGCCAGCATGTCCCGGTATCCAGCAGAAGTAGATGCGGAAACCTTTCTCTTTCAGTTTTAAATAGATGTTAACTATTTGTAAAATCATGGGATGGCTCTTTGAGTTAAAATGTTTAAGGGCATCAAGAGAACTTTTTGAATCGGAATAAATAACACATTTTTTCTTAGAAGATCCTTCGATTTTATTTAGAGCAAGGACAATGGCGTAGCATTCAGCAGTGAACACGGAACAATGTTCCTCTAATTTTCTAGATACGATTTCACTTTCTAGCACTGCTGCTGATCCAACATGTGATCGAGTTTTGGAGCCATCTGTAAAAACTGCAGAAAAAGTGTTATATTGTTGTCTATGGACTTTAAAGATAGTTTGGAATACTATGTTTGGAGTAGATGATTTTTTAAAATCTGTAAAATCGGCAATGAAATTTAGTTTAGATACCCAAGGAGGGATAGCATATAAATCGTTTCTAAAAGTATTAAAATTTTCTATGCATAATGATGTTGTAAAGTTTAAAATTCTTAGTCCATAAGAAGGAGTAAAAGACCTTTTCAGTGCAAAGTGGGTTTTGTATTTAGGGTATATAATTGATTGATAAAGAGGATGTAAAGTGTTTGATTTTATTTTAAAATAATAACGCAGTTGAAGTTTTTGTCTTCTCAAATCCAATCTTGGTTCTTTCGCTATTACGTAGAGGCTAGCAACAGGAGACGTTCTAAAGGCACCCGTTGCGAGTCTTAATCCTTGGTGATGAACCGTATCTAAATTCTTAAGAACAGACATGGCTGCAGACCCATAAACCACACAGCCATAATCCAGCTTTGATCTTATAACGGCTCGGTATATTTTCAAAAGAGATGGTGAATCAGCACCCCATTTAGTATTGGAAAGATATTTCAAAATATTCATGGATTTTATACACTTTTGTTTTAAAAGATTAATATGGGGTCTAAAGGTAAGTTTACTATCAAAAGTAATTCCCAGAAACTTTGTTTGAGACTTAACTGGTATAGTGCTGCCATCGAGATAGATTTCGGGGTCAGGGAAGACTCCTCGTTTTCGAGAAAAATTTACACAGATTGATTTTTGGGAAGACAAGATAAAACCATTTCTATTGCACCAGGCATTTACTTTAAAAACTGCATTTTGTAGTTGTGTTTGAATAAAGTTAAAATCCTCTCCACTACAATGAATCTGGAAGTCGTCAACGAATAACGATCCCTTTACTGAAGTTGGTAGTTGGTTTATGATGCCGTTTATCTTAATTAAAAACAATGTAACACTTAAAACACTTCCTTGAGGAACTCCTTCCTCCTGGTAGAAGTCTCTGGATAAAACATTGTTAATTCTAACCTGAAAAGTCCTTGTTTCTAAAAAATTTTTTAAAAACATTGGTAAATTTCCCTTAAAACCAAAGCTATGCAGATCTTTGAGTATTCCATACCGCCATGTTTTATCATAAGCTTTGTGCATATCAAAAAATATTGATATTAGGTGTTTTTTTGAGACAAAGGCCTCTCTAATGGAAGTCTCGAGCTTTAATGCATTATCAATAGTGCTTCGTCCACTACGGAATCCACTTTGGAATACAGATAATTTTTTCTCCGTTTCCAACACAAACATTAGTCTAGCATTAACCATTCTCTCCATAAGTTTACAGACACAGCTAGTTAGTGCTATAGGTCGGTAACTATCTGGCTCCTGGGGATCTTTTCCAGGTTTTGGTATAGGAATAACAACCGCCTTCCTCCATAGTGTTGGAAAGGTATGTTCTTCCCATATGCGGTTAAATAAGAACAAAATGCTCGAAAGCGAATTTTCGCTAAGGTGGTTTATCATTTCATAGTGTACACCATCTAGTCCTGGAGAGGTCTGGTGGGATTTTTGGAGTGCTAGCTTTAGTTCTTCCATTCTAAATTCCTGATTATAAGGCAAGTTTAGTGAAGTAGCGAAATCTAAGATATTCTGCTCTTCAAGAGCCCTAAACTGCTTAAAACTATTAGGGTAGGCATTTTTGTTGGATACGCTAGCGAATGATTCTCCAAGAGTATCTGCAATGGTTTCTATATCGGATACTATATTCCCACGGTCTTTTAGGACTGGTACCCATGAAGATCTAGAACTGCCCGATATTTTCCCAATTTTGTCCCATATTTTTTTTGATGGTACGTTGCTTTGGATGGAATTGACATAAGCTTGCCAAGATGCCATTTTACTTTGTTTTACAATTTTTCTAAATTCAGCTTTCGCTTTTTTAAATAGAGTAAAATTGTCGGTGGTCGGATATCTGCGAAATATATCCCAATGCTTCTTTTGTTTTTTTCGTGCTTTATCACAAGAGCTATTCCACCAAGGTTTGTGCAACTTTGGGATTTTTCCAGACGTTTTCGGGATTGATAAGTTGGATGCGTTTATTAATATTTCCGTGATATCCTCTACTGCTTCGTCAATATTTTTATTGGAAACTGTCTCAAGAGTTATATTGGCATTGGCTTGGAACAAAGTCCAATTCGCTTTGGCCATAATATATCTTCTGGGTCTTTCTAAAGGTATGTTGTTCAAGTCAAAATTTAAAATTATGGGAAAATGATCACTGTTGTGTAAATCATCATGAACTTTAAAATTTATAAATGATAATGAAGATGGAGTGCATATTGCTAAATCAAGATGGTGATATGTACGGGAAGGGAAATGTAAATAAGTTGGATTCATGTCGTTAAGAAGACACAAGTCATGGTCCGTTATAAATGACTCAATTTGCGTCCCTCTTTGGTTGAGGTCGCTGCTACCCCAAATGGGATTGTGTCCGTTAAAGTCTCCCATCAGCAAAAATGGTTTAGGTAACTGGTCAATGAGTTCGTCCAGCTCATTCTGAGAAAAATCAAGATTAGGTGGTAAATATATCGAGCATATTGTTGTTAAGACCTTGAGTTTCATTTGAATTGCCACTACTTCGAGGTTTGTTGTTAGGGAAAGTGGTCTAGCAGGTATATTGTTCAATGTTAAAATGGCTACTCCTCCCGTGGCCCTACCACCAGAAGTATAGTCTCTGCGAAAAATAGTATAGTTTTTAATGTTTACAGAATGATTTGGGAGAAGATAGGTTTCTTGAACTCCAAGCAGTTTTTATGTACTCCCAACGAGGAATCTAGCTGTGCATAGTTTATGCGGTCGTTTTGGGACACCCTGTATAAGGATCGTTATTTTCAGCAACATGATGAACAACGCAATCAACACGGTCGAATCACCTTTGATTAAGATGTTGCAAAATAGTTGTACGCCCTCGCTTTGCAATTTTTCATAAACCCTGAACATAAAACAATAAGCTGGTGATTAAGTACATAGTAACTGTCCCATGCCTACTGTTTACAAGTTGAACTGATTTTCTCCTTTTCTTTTACAGAGAAGTACACGTCGACTCTCCCAGAGGTTTCCTTCCACCGTTCCGAAGTGAGGGCCGAAGAAGGAGAACCGGCACAACTGCCCTGCGTCGCCAGGGGAAACCCGCCCCCTTCCTACAAGTAAGCCCCCAGACAATTCCATTTCTTTAGTCTTTTTAAGGTTAACGCGTCTATTTAGTTTTCTGCGCGTTTATTTCGTAAGGGGCCAAAGTATTTAAAATGTCATGATCAGTTCTAAAGCTAGCTTTTGCACCGGGGGACAGATAACCTACCTGTACATTATTAGATACCATTGAGTTTGGAAGACGTAGTTCAAACGGTTTTCAGGAAGGTTTTTTTTACTCTTAAATGCATTTTTATGCATATATGCGTTTTTAAAATATTTTTAAATAATTTTTTTTCTTTGTAGTACTGATTTCTCATAAAATACCAGTCAGCTTACTTGAACTGCACTAGTTTATAAAAAGAACAATTAAAAATAAGAATTATATAGGCATTAAATATAACCAAGACTAAAAATATCCCTCCTAAAAGTCCCTTGATTTACGTCTTCTAGACTCAGTGGCATCTAATAATGCACAGGTAGTGAGTTCTTATTCTCCCGGGGGTGAGGATGCAAAACTATTTCACAGCCCCTCCCGTGCATATTATATTTAAAATATGCTATGTAGACTTTAAGGTGCAGTTTTAGGAAGAAAATTTGCATAAGGAAGTTAATGTAAGAAAAGTAGTGAGTAATAGAGGTTCTAAGTACCAAAAGGTGTTTGGGATTTTTTTCTATTGAGATATCTCTAAAAAACATGGTTTTAACTAATCTTGGTACACCTACTACGAATTGGAGATGTAACTCCTCGCCACCCTTAAACCCCTCGCCACCCCGGCTCATATATAAGTCTTCCGATGTCCTGAAAACTATCTGAATACGATATAACATCGCCATAACTTTACTTCCCCCAATCCACTAAAAAGTCGAAGAGCTCAAACAAAACCATTTTCAAAAGTTATCAATATAAATCATTATCCCAATTTATTTTTCTAAAAGAAGGAACATAAATCATTCGGTTGTTTGACGTCCCCTCTGCAAGACGGGCCTTTGAAGCAGTTTGTCAGCCAGAGATAATTCTCTGTCAACCAAAAGCCAACTTTTTTGTATGATTAATTAGCATGTTTGAGCGGAAAGCATCTTGGCTTTTGCGCTAATGTGAGAATCTATAAACGAGACAGCTACCAATTAGGAAATGCGTTTAGTGATAACTTCTAAGGACGAGTTAGATGTGACCATTATGATAACATTTTTTGTTTCTTTTTTTAAGGTACTTTACTTTATACTATTGGGAAATGATTGCCTAGATGGGTATTTCAACATGCTTTGATAGAAATGTTGAGAAAATTTAGCTAAATTACAATTAAAAAGTTAACTGAAGAATCACGTCACCACAATATTTTTTTTAAATTGTATTTGACGAATTTCTAGCATAAGTTTTAAAAATATAAGACTTCAAAAGAGTGCTAAGCGATGATCTGTGTTTGATGAAAAACGCTGCCTGAATTTTAAAAGTGGCAAATAAAAATTTGGATCCCATTTTCAGTTTCCCCCCGTTTCCATTATTATCCATTTCAAACCATCACAAAGCCGCAAAAATAGGCGCTTCTAAAAATACCAACTCACTGAAGCCGTATACGACCCCTCAAGACCCGTTTTACAAGAAAAGCAAAAGTCCAAAAATTGCTCCCTCCGTTCTCATAAAAGAGCAAAAATTTCATTTCCCCCGAGATCAATATATCCACCCCTAGCGCCGTAATCTTAAACAGCAGCCCTCCGAAATGAAACCGTATATTCACACTTCTGCAGTGGATGTGTAAACGCATACGGTCGCATATATGCGAATCCCATATATCTGAAGAGGCATAACCTTAGACACCTCCAATTTCGTCAGTTCGCGTAAATCTTTGCTTATATTTCGCTTTGGAGTTTCGGAAGGAATGAGTATGGTAAGTAAAATGAGGAGCTTGTTTTTACTGAAGGGGAGATCACCTTTTTTTCTATCGGAGTTTCCACAAAAATTGCGACGATCATCACCTCCTATTCACCGTATTCCACCATGCTCACTGAACTTACGGTTTAAACCTGAAGTGATCGGATTTGTTTACATGTTTTGGTTGCATGTCATAAGATTGGTCATTGGACTGTTATGAACACGTGAACCCTGCACAGTGTAGATGAATGGGAGAAGCAGACATTCCGGAAGTTGATTGAACAAATGAAATGGTTCTTTTAGAAAACTAGGGGAATAACAATGATTTATGTTCATTTTATAGTTATGAATAGGAATACGAGAGAAATTTTATTTTTTTTCTCATAAAACATATACTTATAGATATTTCTAAATGCTTATTTTATTAGTTTTTACACGTTTCTATATTGTTTTGTTGTTTCTAATGCCACTTAGAATATCCAAGCTCCATACGCAAAGGCGTGAAGGATTTCAGGCAAAGGGGTGAGGCTTCTGGGAAAGTGAGGCCCTAAATGGCAAGAGTCGGACTTAAACCTGGAATGATAGATGCCGCTACCATCTATCGACACCTCCACAATTCGTCATGTCTCTGAAGGGTAGGGAAATATAGTCTCCAGGTTACCTGGATTCGTGTAAGCTGCGCCATGACCAACCAAAGTAATTTTTGACCCACAAATTTAATGATCATTTATTCCACATACACTCGGTGGGTCTCATAGTGTCGGGAATCGTAACTGGAACCCTCTGATCATAAAGTCTTAACCACTTGGATCCCGAAGTTCTACAGTTCTCGTTCATAGCTTTCATATTTCTTTTAACACAAGTTAAAAAGTTCTACGAGCTTCACAAAACCCAATCATTGACTTCTACTTAATGACTTGCAACCAACAGCTCTAAATATTGCATAACTAGTTGTCAATGGTAAGATTACATGGTGTATTTCAAAACTATTCTTCAAATTTTACAACTTTTCAGGGATTTCTAACGCATTGATCAAGGGCCCCCGTGAGCTTTTTCCACCAATCCTCTTCGATAGCAATCCCAAAAGCGCCGTCCGGGCTTACTGTTGTTTTTATTTCACTTTCTCCGGTTTTATTCCCTTTTTCCTGGGGAAAGGATTAAATTCGGGAGCGAATCATTTATCTTTCATGAGTGTCTGGCTTCCGGGAAGACTCCTCCCCCTCCTGAATGTTGTTTTCGCTGCCTCGCCAGTTTTTGTTGTGCTGTTTGTCTGCTGCCATTTTCCGCTGGATTAAGATGGAACGGCCATGATGAAAAAGGGCGGCTAAAAGCGAGCCATTGTTGCCTTTGCATATATGCCCAATTTCTGCTGTCGTGGAGAGGTGTGATTTATATTTATTTATGACTTTTATTTGTTGTTGAGAAACCTAGAGTGTCTGAGTCAGATTACGTGTATATGGGGATTTATGTAAAAGAACTTCTCAAATAGTTAAATAGGCAGGCTTAACTTACTACACTTATGGAAATGAAGGATTAAGAGTTTGACCACTCTTTTTGCAAAATGACTGACTTTTGGTTTATGTCCTTATCCGTTATACCAGGGGTTCCCAATGGTACGCGGGAACGTTTCAGGTGGTACACGTGACTTCTGGATCGGATTTAAAACCGAGTACCCTTCGATCTTCCGGCAAGCTCTGCTACTTTTTGATGCCATTTGTTACGAGTTACTTGTGTGAGAGTTGATTTTCTGAACTCTTGTACATAAAAAATAAATATAGAAGCAGAATAAGTGTTGAAGAGGACTTAAGAGTGAAGATAAGTTTCATTACTCCTAATGTTGATATTTTAATCACAGGCAAACAACAACAAATATCACACTAAAGACTATAAAAGCATGTTTTGTATGATGATTAATTTTTCGCCGAGTTTATACTAATTTTTTATTTGTATGTTTTTAGACCTACGGGTATAATACACTAGCGGAAATAAAAATCCCAACACCAAGAAGGAAAGGAGATATCAAAGTCAAATTTATTTCTATGATTGCACATAGTATCAATGATAATTGATTGAAAAATCAGCCTTCCTGGATGTTAGGGGGCCGAGAAAACCAGGGAGGAGTGTTGTCTCCATAGGTGTCCATTACCGCTTTCACACGTCATGGTATTGAGTGACAGGGGCTCTAAATGACTTTTGAGGGATTGGAGGACCATGTTGCCTCCTCAGGTAGTCCAAATTCATATGGTGCACCAGCGGACGTTGCATACCGGGCTAGGTGATTTCTCCTCATTAACCGGACTTGTTTTGTGGGTGTTGGTTCTAGAGAACTGGTAAGACGGGGTAAAAATGCAACCTAGGGGGTTAAGAAGAAAGCTTGGACATTGCATACAACATGTGGTTGTACATGTTTCTCTTGAAATTTGTCCCCAGGACAGGTCTGAAGGTAAGGGCGGACAACCGGCTAAAAAACCTCAATGACGCAGCTCTGGTTGGAAGAAGTACTGGTGAATCATACTCAGGAGTTGCAGAAAGGGAATCCAATGCATCCCCACTCCGTTACCCTGCATCACCACTCCGTGGAACGATTAGAAAATCATCAGCTGAGTGCGCTCTCTCCATTGTGTCTTCAAACTCATACCCAACCGTCGTGGTGCTCCAAACCGAAGCAGGATTCTCTCAAACACAATGTCATGAAATTGGGATTTTCATTCCCTTACTTCGTGCACTAATGGAAACAGAAAGGTCCATTTTCAGCTCCTGGTTTGTAGACAAAGATGTAAGACACTATGCAGACAATCCGCAGTACTGCAAACGACATCCATCCCACTGCCGCTTGTCCTCAGTATGATCTACCGGTACTTTGGCCAACCAGAGCTGCTTCATTGAGGTTTTTTAGCCGGTTGTCCGTTCTTACCTTCAGACCTGTCCTGGGGACAAATTTCAAGAGAAAAATGCACAAACACATGCTTTATGCAATGTCCAAGCTTTCTTCTTAACCCCCTATGTTGCATTTTTACCCTGGCCTATCCGTTCGTAAGAAGCAACGCTCACAAAACATGTCCGGAGAAAGAGGAGAAATCACCTAGCCCGGTATGCAACGTCCGCTGGTGCACCATATGAATTTGGACTACCCGAGGAGGCAACATGATCCTTCAATCCCTCAAAAGTCATTTAGAGCCCCTGTCACTCATACCATGACGTGTGACGGCGGTAATGGACACCTATGGAGACAACACTCCTCCCTGGTTTTCTCGGCCCCCTAATATCCAGGAAGGCTGACTTTTTAAGCAATTCACATTGATACTATGTGCAATCACAGAAATAAATTTGACTTTGATATCTCCTTTCCTTCTTGGTGTTGGGATTTTTATTTCCGCTAGTGTAAATATAACTGAAAATTAATACCATTTTCATCTTTTTATTTCTCCTTTTTTATAAGCATGTTATAAATAACAAATATCTTATCATTAAATATTAAGTTTTCTCAGGAATTTAATTAAGAAAACCTTTGAACACTTTTAGAAGAGTAAATATTATACGTTTATTAAAATATTTAGGTCTGGTGGTACGCCAAAATTTCTCAAAAAGTCAAGTGGTACGCAGGTGCAAAAAGGTTGGGAACCCCTGCGTTATACCATCGCGGTCTACTACGATTCGGCGCTGGCCGTTTCGGCGCGAGAAATAAAATGAATGTAAATAGAACTCTTTCATAATCCTTCTAAAAATTAGAAAAAAAAGAATCGAAATGGGACGAAACGGGCAGGCGAATCGTCCCATTCCGTACCATCGTTATCTAAAACATTGATACCTAAAAAAATCTATATAACTCTAACGGCCGTATTCTGAAGCGTCTGGCAACCTGTGATCAGGATCTCTTAGCACAAATCTTCACGTCAATATAATCGAAATTAGATTAGTATTTTAGAAATAAAATATTTTTGATTCACAGTATTCTTGAGGTGTGTGTTGTCGAGTCCAATGTTTATTTAAATTATTATTTCTAGTAATTAAAGTATTTTTCTCTATTGTTTAATACTCAAATTTTCTCGCGCGGATTTCGCTCCGGTGGCTTGATGGTAAATTACTCGGCTATCATACGAGTGGCCCGGGTTCAATTCCCGGCGGCCGATACAATTTTTGATTAAACTGATTAAGATTTCAATTTAATTTTATTCATCATGGCCATTTTTTTGAAGGTAGCTAATTATTATTACTAAATTCTCCATTATTTTACTAGATTAAATTATTTACCGACCGAAGTACAAAACTGATTCAATATTTCAAGTTCCCAATAATTGCTTAATTTGTTTTATCTTTTTACCTAATCTAAAGGTTAGAATATAGAACTCCAGAATTGTGTTAATTAAAAATAAAAGATCGTTTTTATTCTTTTCATTCAAATGCAAAAATAAAATCTCATCAGCTAACTACGGTGCTTTATTTTTTATTTATATTCAAATCTAAATTGGATTCCATGAAGCAAATTTCGGAAATGCGAATATTCTGATTACATGTGTTATGTTTATTTTGTTTCATTTGTATTACTCATAACTTCAAGTTCCATATTCTTTCATTAATTTTCATTAAAAATCATTGACTTTTAAAGTACAATCCGAGTGCTTTTTATGTCGTACTTTTTCGCAAATTTCTTTCCTATCAAATTCATCAATATAAACGATCTCAACCAATCACGATTGAGCTTTTTTTATCGCCAGCGGTTTCGCTTGTTCGCCAGCTCTGGTGTTTCTGATTCACTTTAATCAGTTGATCAAGGTACTCAGACTATCAAATATTACAGATCAGGGCTTGGCTGATATTTGTGAATCAGTTGATCGGTTGTTCAAGTAATTTAAATCCAAAAGCACAGACTATGGGCGTTAACCTTTTTTTAACCTTGAGGTAAATTACTAACTAGTTTTATATTTGGAATAATCTTGTTATCTCGAAATCTTTTTTTTTGGGAAAATTTTGTTTAGATCCATCAGTTTGGTCATAAAGGGCCTTGTCAAAGTAGGCAGTTAGTCGCCTCTTGAGCATTAAAAAATTATTTTTATAACTAACTCGTTTTCAAAAGACTTAAAGGTAACTTCACTGTTTAAAAATCGCAATGTAAAAAGGTTGAAGCTACATGGTTAAATTTATTGATTCATCTTACAGTCAAAATCGACTGCCAAAGAGATTTTAGATTGATTTAAAATATTAAATGAATCTTTCTGACTGATACCTCATACTACAATGCTCTTTTTACGTAGAAACATCAGAAAAACACAACTTATAAAACAAAATGTATAGTAAAAATAAAAAATAATGATTAGAAAACTTCCTCATTTATTTTATTTCATCTTATTGCTAATCAAGCATTAATATGCCCTTAATTAATTTAGGTCCATTATACTTTTTTAGTAATTTAAAATAGAATAGACTCCATGTAAGAAGCCTTTTTTAAAAAATGCATTCAATAAACTCCATTTACAGCAAGGGAGTTTTTCAGACACTTTCTTTTCTTGATGTGAGAAAAATGTTCCGTGGCTCTTAATGTCGCTTTGATCGGAAACAAGCGATGATTGATCGTGAGACAGCACACGATGTCAAATACTTGAGCATCCATCTCTTTTGTCTTTTCAAGTGATGGCTTTCTTGGCGATTTATAAACCGTTTTTGCAGTGGTTCGTTTTTATTTCTATTGATAGGTATCCTGACATTCTCTTTTTCTTTATCGATATTTCATAAAGGAATTAAATCGTAAGTTTAAAAAAAAGAGTAAGTCCAAAAACAAAGTTTTGAGAAAATTAAAACACTTAATTCGTAATACCAATTTCTTCGTAAACTTTATTCGTAATAGAACTTTCGCTGTATAGTCACCAAAAATGTTAACTGGAAATTCAGGACGCTCATCGAAAAATTTATAATTCAAAAATATTTCACAGTTGAAACAAGTTGATGTATTTATTTCCTTTTTTCAACCTTAAGAAAGTTCATATTATTTTAAAAGGTATCTCATGCATAGTTTTTATTTTAAAACTTATTCTTTTGGTGGGGATTTCCTAATATCTAAATTCGTTAATAGAGAGATTCACGGAAAAACTAGTTTTTTAGGCATACAGAAATTTTTCATCAAAATGCAACAGAAAATTTCGTGTTGATATGACGAATTTTTTATCAGTGTAATCGCATTCTTAACTTTATAGCATACATTCAACAAACATACAATACAGCAAAAATCATTTTCTATTTATATGAAAGAACCCACATACTTTTATTCTCTTATACAAGATATATTTTGACTCCTGATAGAGAAATGGTCGTTTGATCGTTCTAGAACAAGCATCAGTTGAGAAAAGGCATTTTCAGGAAATCAAAAAAGCAGAGTCTATATAAAACTGAAGTAAACAGAGAAAGCCCCAAATGCCCTCTCTTGGATCCACGCCAACATGTTGAGTCCAAATGGAGAAATCTTTTAAAGGGCATTTCTATACTCCAAAAGAACCGAATGTTTGCTACTCTTTTCTTTCGGTCTTTTCTTTTCTGTTATTTTTTTGTGAAAAGTGATGAAGTCCATTTCTTTCTCTCCTTGTCTTTGGTCTGTGTGTGGTTGGTGTCGGGACAAAGGTGTATCTTAATTGTAAAATGCAATGATTGGCGAGTAATTAGAGTAGACGCACAGGAGGTCTAATAGTATCAGAAGAATATTAAAATGATACAATCAAACATTGGGTATTTAGATTTGTCGTAATTATTCCAGCTTAAACTTAGCTGATTTCTTAATACTTTCTTTCGTCACGTATCTAGTTATAGTCTGTTCATTTAGAATTGGCGCCTGAAACAGGATTCAAAAACGCCTAATAACACTCATCACAGATCTTCAGGGACCGATATTTTTACAGTATTTTAAGGTGCTATCCTACCCTTTAATTGTAATATCCTATACCTTAATTGTATTTGATGCAATGATTGGAGAGTAATTAGAGTGGACACACAGGGTGTCTTATAGTATAAGAAGTATGTTAAAATGATACACAATCAAACATTGGGTATTTAGATTATATTCATCGTACTTTTTCCAGCGTAAACTTAGCTGATTTCTAAATACTTTCTTTCGTTACTTCTATCTTTAATAACCAAATTAGTATCTAGTTATAGTCTGTTCATTTAGAATTGGCGCCTGAAACAGGATCCAAAACGCCTAATAACGCTCATCACAGAACTTCAGGGACCGATATTTTTACAGTATTTTAACTACTTCTGTTTTGGCTACCTTGTTATTGCACAAGAAAAATTTTCGACGATTATTACAGTAGTAACTGCTTCATACATTACGTCTTAGGCACTAATTCTAAATGAACAGAGTATAAGCATCATCTGTTACATAAATTACCTTTACCATCATAAGTTACCCTTTTCATTAGTTTTTTATTAACGCATCAACTTTGAAGAAATATTTAAATATGTCTCTTTTCACCCCCAAATTTTAAAATTTCGGGTAAATACTTTTTGTCATCATATTTCATGTTTTAGTAATAAGAATCTATGAACCCATGGACTAGCAGTGGATCCATTGGGTTTGTTTTGGCTGTTTTATGGCAAATTAAACACACACAAAATAAATCATATTCCGCCCAGAACAAAATAATCAGAAAATATAATAAGCAAAGATTATTGAGAGAGCCATGCGAAGATGTTCTTGTTGAACGGATGTAATAACATCATTGAAAGCCGGTAGATTTTTAAAATCAAATGGAAAATAAGTTATAAATTAGATTATTGTTAGAAATCAGAAAATAAGTTCAACAGTTGCGCTAGAAGCTGCAAACTGATAGAAAATATGCGAATAGATATAAAAATAAATATATACGAATAAATTAAGATCAGAAAAACAAAGAAATACAACACTCCGCTCAGGCCTCTTCGTCAGGGGGACAGGACCCAAGCGGAGGGGGTGTGGTATTTCTTTTTTCTCTGGTGTTAATTAATATATATTCGTATATATTTATTTTTATATCTTGATTTTTAAAGCTTAGATCCGAGCGATCGGTTGTGTCGCTACAAGTTTCAATGTAAGGAAGAGATAATTCAAGGCAAATTGTTAATTTTGGTGTCAGAAAAAAAATAAAATCCGATCGAAATTAAAAACGTTAAAAAGATAAAAATAGTTTATTACTATTCACTATTCCAATTTTTCCCCATCTTCATAACTTTCAATTCCAAACATTGAACAATAATTCCTGGGAAATCCCGGATTCCGCCTGGGAATATCATTTAAAAGGAAATTTTCAACTTGAAATAGCGCAGTTAATATCCGCAGTCCAAAGACTCTCACCAGTGGATAAACATAGGTTGACTTAAGGAGATGCTTTAAATTTAATAACGCGAATTAGTGAGAAGAGTGAGATATTAATTTCGCACGGGCTAATGAGGGCAAAGTGGGGCATTTTAGAATGTTGGACGAAGTAATAAAGGGTTTCAAGTGGGGACGGTGTTTAGGTGGTTCCATATTCCTTCCCTACCACTTTGAGGGTGTGAGCGGGGGGCGCAAATTAATGGGGTGATTACGCTGTGGAATGTTAGCTGTGAGTGTGGGGCCGGAGTCGGTAGCTGTTTGCGAGTACGGAGTTAGCTAAGTTAGGTTTGGATGGAGTGGGAATAGTTTGGCGAAGTCGAGTTAATCGTTTTTGAACTTATCTTTTATGCAGTCGTGCAGTAAGGTAATCAAATGTATAGATTGTAAAAAGAAGAGTTATTTACCAGTACAGTCGGAGTCAAAAAAATCGTTACAAAAGTTAAGCAACGGGATTGCAGGATTTGAAATTTCAATAATTCGCTGAATATAGGAAAAAATTGGCGGGAACAATTCCAATATCTAATTTAAGGAAACATATTTGGCTGGTTATCCATGATTTGGCGCAGTTTTTTTTCAAATAAAAATGCTTTAAAATAGTAGTATGGTGGTTAGAGTAAAGTCTTAGTAATCGAAAGTTCGCGGGTTCAATCCTCAATGCGGATTATTCTCAAAGTCATTACAATTGGTGTTTAAATTTATTTACGGATGATCCAATCTCTATGGAGGAGTATTCTTACCTGATTTTTTATTCAAAGCACTCAATCGTATTTCTCAGCAGCCGTTAAATTTTCTTCCTAAATCTTAAAATAATTATTTATAAAATTTACTTGGAACTCTGGATCTTCCACTATGATCATTAAAAAATCCAACTCCGATAAGTAAGTAATTTTTTAAAGGTATTTTTAACTTCACACTGGAAAAAAATATTCTTTTTAAAGAAATTTTTTAATCAGAGAAATTTCTTAAGAATTTTTTTACCAAGCTTATTCAGGCGAATACAAGTTTAAACATAATTCTTAGTAGTATTTCAGAAAATAATTCTATTTTAACTATATTTTTAAAGTTATTTTAAATAAATAATAATTATAAATTCTTTTAAATCGTGGGGTAATGGAATTTTAATTGTACGACTTAATAATGTGAACCCTACGGATTTAGTAAAAGTAAGTAGTAGTAGTTTTGTTACGAAATTAAAAAATAATTTGCTTTGGAGACTATTGAAATTGTACTAAGCAGTCTCGGGGGTGGGGAACAAGCTATATTTCTAATATACAGATATTTGAGTGCGTTGCATAAGCGTACCCAGGATTTTGCTCAGGGCGAAGCAAGCAGAGTCGATCTTTTTCGTGCTTGTGGAGAACCATTTTAAAACCCGGGATGATGGGCCAGAGTTTTGCTTCGAGATGAGATTTGGACCGTTTGTGAAAATAATGCAAAAGTATTTAAGATAATATACTTAGCCCCAAACAAAGGGGGTCTGGGGTCCATCTCCGAAATTTTTTGTAATTTGACCCTAAAGAGTAGTTTTGTGAATTGTTCTGGGACATTGGGGACTATTTAGGTAACACCCCGGATCGATCACTCGTATGATCTTCAGAATTTTCAAGGGAAAATGCCTATCAATAGACATAAGAACTCTATAGAGGGTTCAACTCCCTAACCGCCTACTAGATACTGCCCTGGGAGATCTCTTATTTTTGATTTTTAGTCCTCTTTGACATAGGTGAACCCAAGTGATCCCAGTTTTCATAATTTAATTTTTTGAAAATTAACTACTTAAGACTAAAGTTTAAGTAATTTACTCTCATGATTTAGAGGGTAGATACCCCTCCCTGTACCCCCTGGGAGTTGAGGGACAGTTCCATAGACTTATGAGAACTAGAAAGGAGGACACCAATTTCCCCCCTCTATAATGTCGCCTCTCAATTCATTCTCTCTTACCTCCCCTCTTCCCGAATTCCAGTTAAAATGTTCGGCTTCTAAAATTCCTAAAAAGCATTACACAAGCACATGCGAGTTCAATCCAATGTATAGCTAAAGCTTCACTGTTCACTGCAGTGATAAGCCATCCCTCATTCATGATACATGATCATGAATGAACAGCTACAGATTGATCAAGCCAATGACAGGGTAGGTTTATTGCTTTACCTATTAAAGAAAGTTTTGTTTAAAGATTGGTGAGAGATTTAATAAAGAGAGAAAGATTTAATAATATTTTTAGTTACTAGGTCACCACTAAATTATTAAAAATTATTTTAATGATTCCAGTCTATATCTCACGACAGACATCCTCGTCCTGGGCTCAAGCTGCATCCAGATGCGGTAACCATTTATACTCGGGGTGAAAGAGGCATTCGGACACTTCCATGCTGCTTCCCTAACTCTTCCATGTTGTATAGATGGTTGGAGCAGGCGCGGATCCAGCACGGCTCCAAGGGGGCATTTTTCTATATAAGATCCCCTTGTGTTACCATTAGAGGTATGGGGGCACTTTTCAACACTATTACCTTTACTTTTTTACCCAAATGTCAAAATATTGGGGATTTCCTAAAAATAATCACATAAGATCCCCTTGTGGTACTAAAAGGGGGTATGGGGGTCCTCCCCTAGAACAAAATTTTGAAATTATACCTGTAAACAGTAGGGTTTTTACTCATTTTAAAAACCTTTTTGGGTTCCCAAGGGGGGTCATATTCCAGAGTGCCATCCTCCTGAATCCTCCTGAATCCGTCACTGGAGGGAAATAAGCTCCCCCCAGAAAATTCCGGATCCCGAAGGTTTCCAGTGTGCCCCCAGATTTCACTCTCTGTACTTTGTATCCCTCCATGGTTGTATACCAAAACTAGTCCTTCACGACAAATTGTTTTTTGATGCAAGGAAATAAGGAGAGTTATGATAATCTACTTGAAATTAAATCTATTTCGAAGCTTAATTAAAATATCTTTGCTTCATTTTATTTTTCTTTATTATAAGGCGTTCATCAGAATCGTTTACTCCGCAATTGTATATGTATACAATTGCGGGGTAGCAGTGTGGATATATATTTAACGATACTTACTCACTGTAAAAAAATTTTCCCACAGACATGTTGAATTTTCTGGGGGAATTTATTAAAATTTATTTATAACAACGAATTGAGAAAAATTGGGATCGAATTGGATGAAAAATAAAGAATATTTCTAAAAACTTCTACTAAATGAATCCAAACATCAAACTTTAAAAAACAACAAAGCTAAAATAAGAATGGCTTTTGCAAATACATTTTTATTAAGTTAAAAAAAATGCAAAAATAAAAGATCCCCTAATGTCAAAAATAAGCTTTTAAGTATCCAATGAAAACTAAATATAATTTATAATCACTTATTAATAACTTCTAACTCTTAAAAATTATAAAATCAGCACAAGAAGTTGCAGGTAACGTTCGAATTCGACTTAAATCATACAACACCAGCGCTCTAACCGTTACGCTACAGGGATCCACTTTGCGAGACGCAAACATTACAAATAACTAAAGGTTTGGCTTAGTTTTGTGGGTTATTGTAATTTTAACAAGTGGCAAACCTTTGGCGATCGGGACTGGCGAAATATTTCAAACCTATTTTCCTATACCATGCGTACGGGGTTAAGGTCTAGATTCCTCTTAACAGTCCTTGTAACGTTTTTTTTTTACTCCGACTGTACCTCTGGTTAGAGGATTGTGTGAGAATGCAGCGGGCTCGATTACGACTCCTGTAATCGAGCCTCGCTGTAATCAACCTGGGCCAGGAGTGTTGAAGCGAACTGAGCTCATGGAAACGAGATGTATATATTGGGCCGGTTGACAACTTTTTGTACAATCCTTTTATCCAGTTTGTTGTTTGTTCTTTGGACGTCCCGAATAAATACATTTATACCTTCCAAATTTTTCCTGAGAGTCTTCTTGAGGATACACCTCGCCACAAGAAAACTCCAGCTCTCAAGCGTCGCCTCTAGCCATGGACCTATGCCGTGTTGATGAGTCCTAACAAGGACGAATCAGTTCCATGGCTGGAGGCGACGCTTGAGAGCTGGAGTTTTCTCTTATTGATTAGGGTAACGGTACCAGTAACTGACAGTGCACCAGTAACTGGCATATTCAGATTTAGTTCACTATAATAAGATTAATATTGTGAACTTGAAATAAATGGTGGTCTCTCTTAATATTTTAGACACTTATCTTTAACTTTATGCAGTATTTATTTTCTACAAAATGTTTCTAAGTTTAATAAATTGAGAATTTCCATTTTGTGTCAAAAAACTTCTGATTTTCAGAGGTTGGCTTAATGATGAAATTAAGGACACACATTTTTATTTAATGCCTAAATTGAGCAAATTTTCGATTTTGAAACATGTTTTAACTTAAATTGTCTGTTAATAAGTACATAAAATCATGCCCAATAATTCATTTGGAAGAAAAAAATTTATTTATTCATTTTAATTGGGGTGACAGTTACTGGATCAAAAAACCCATTTGCACCAGTAACTGACATGGGTGACAGTTATTGGTGTTTTTGTGAAATTGCATTAAATTGCATGAAAATTCTAGGAAATATTGTGGAAGCAATTTAGAATGTTGTTGTGCAAATAAAATTTTAAAATTTAATATTTTTCCAGTAACTGTCACCCTGTCAGTTATTGGTACTGTCATATGTCAGTTATTGGTACCGGCACACAACATAGCTTATATTCTTCATATTGTAATAGAACATTCGATGTTATAAAATTTAGTGGATCGTCTCACAAAAGAATTTAATTTAATTTAATTACATTTTTTAAGTAATCAGATAACCAATTTCCATAAAATTTTAATTTAACGTAACTTGTTTCATTTTATTGTACACCTTACCTTCCCCTATCGTTTGAGAAATATTTTATTGTTTATAATTTATAGTTTAAATACAATTCGTAAATTTTTTGTAAATAAATTCTTATTAATGTGAAATCGCTTTGACTTTGTATCATATTTATAGTGTAGTAAAATGGTAGGTCTTATAATGTCCCATAAACTACCCTATTTTATGTATTTTTATTCAAAATACTTTTTTTCCCTTCAATATTTTGAAAAATAACTTTAAAGATGAAAAATATTTGCTTTTATTTTTTTATGTTGGCTAAAAAAAGGAAGCTTATTATTTATTGAAGGAATTTCAATGTGACAGTTACTGGTGCAGGACATGCCAGTTACTGGTGCCAAAATTTTCCCCGGTGTGTCAGTTACTGGTTCAGCAACCATGCCAAAATAAAAAATATTTTAAAAATAGAAAATAATTACTTATATAATCAAACAAATTGTACACTAAACTAATGTTGAAACTTCATTCAATTTTTCCCAACAAGAAGTTTTTTTCAGGATAGTTTTATTCAGTAGCAATAGCCAATTAATTAATTTCATTGCTCTTAAAGTGACAGTTATTGGTACCGTTACCCTATGCTTCGAAAAATAGTTTAGGATTGTAAACTTTGTTTTTTGACTTTGATTATAGCGAATTATAAGACTAAATCGGAAATGGGGAAGACTGCCGATAAGTTCTACACTCAGAGTAGAATTTATGGACAAATCAATGGCAAAATGTGGTTTTGGAGCAGAGAAATTTCCTTTTCGGAGAAGCATAAATGCGTTTTGGAGCAGCTTCAAATTTGCGTTTAAAATAATTCGACTCTTCGAGGAATATAATGAATGCACTCTCAAAGAAAATTTTAACGTTTAAATACGATTGGCACAGCACTTGCAGCCCTTTACTATAGAAAATACGTACTTAAAAAAACATGAATTAAACATAATGTGTGAATAAAATAAGTATAGTAATTAGGTTAAAAAGCTGCTAATTAACGTTAAGAGTAGATTACCCACCATATCTTTATAATTAAGTATAATTTTTATACTTATGAAACTAGAATACTGGATAGAAACTGGATAGAAAAAAGAATGAAGATCCCAAGTTTGAAGATTTAAAATAAAGTTAGAGATATAAAAAGCGCTTGTTATTTTATAAATATTTCATCACATTAAATTTGTTTTAATTTTTATTAGTTTTATTCTTCTAATATAAAAACACAGTGATTAAAAGACTACAAATGCAAAGCAATTTACTCTCCTTTTAAAAATTTAATTTTTTTTCTAATTGGTAAGCATCCGTTTTTTTCATAAATTTAGAAGAGATTAAATTATTTAAGAAATTCTTTATTTTATAACTCACAAACTTGTGTCTTTTTCTCCTTTCACATTTCATTTAAAAACAACATGGCAGTTAAGGATAAAGAAATATCTCCAAAGTGCACTAACATTAAAATTGTTATTTAATTACATGATCTTTAAAGTAGATTGTTCTTTGCATATTTCATGCAAAACAGACAGTTTAGTTTTATTCACTCTCAAGCTGTTTAATTAGATTTTTGTTGTCTCAATTAAGACTCTGGTTTCTTTCTTTTTTTTTGCTCAACATTGTGATGGTCGAGCATTTATAATTCAAACTAAGTGGTGTAATCAGAGTAAAGTGAGATTTTATTTGAGTAGTATTTAGTTTTAGACTGCAAACTTATGCGTTAATTCCGTGGGAAATTATGCATAAAGTGGTTAGACTGAATTATTTGTTTACTCGCATTATTTTTGTAATTGTTGTATTTTTTTTCTTGCATTTCTGTCATTTAAGTAGATTTCCATGTTAAAAATCAAAAATTAATTTGTTATTTAAATTTATTAATTTTAGCGGAGATAGCTTGGATAGTCCATGTACTGCTAAAACGCTTTTACTTACTTACTCTTTTTCTATTTTCACAACAACCATCTTTTCTAACAGAAAATTGAAATCTTATGTAAATTTAATTTATGTAAAAACATTTTATTTACTAACTGTTGTTGTATCATCTTAATAAGTTAGTTATAATTGTCAACGATGAATGGTTGGTTGGTTAGTTGGGGTTTAATGGCGCAAGGTCCAAAAATTCGGACAAAAAGCGCCAAAACATTGTTAAAGATTAAGCAGGCTTTAAAGCCATCAACGATGAATGGATTCTTCTACAAAATCACGATCAGATGTCACTTACATTTGGTTCATACTTTTCAGTTTCTATCCGTAATATTTTCTCTGACATAAAATATATTTCTAATACTTTAAACAGAGTTTGAACTTTTCGGTAACGTATTTCATGCTTGAGCAATATCAGAGCGTTTTAGGAGTGGAACTACAACCTTAAAAACTCAGAAAAACATGTTTTTCCCAACTTTATACACAATATCAAACTGCAAGTCCGTATCTACATTTTCGTCAATACGAAATCCCAGCTGTTTTTGTTGAAGTGTAAAACCGTTTTTGCCGATGGAAATGTCACACGGTGTTATTCGTGAATTGTGACAATTCTGAATGGTGTCAGAATATATAAAAAAAGACGAAAAACGCAGTTTCTCTCTATGATTTGACTTTTCTGCCAAAGCTTGTTAGGAGTTAAGAGAAAATATTATCTACAATCTAATTACTCTGTTTTAATCATGGGACTCAGTACCTCCAAATCGGTCAAAATATCAAGTTAAGGATTTTGCTCTCAAATCGATGTTTATACTCATAAATTGATTCAGTAAATTTCATAGTGATGGGAGAATTCTAAGCATAACAAATTTCCAATGTTTATTGAGCATAGTTACCACATATATTTTTTAATGAATATTTCTTAAAACTACTTTTTTCGCACTTAAAACACTAAGGCTTTTTTCCTACTGAACCAAATGTTATGAAACTTGGTATTTATATTCAATAGGGTAATTTGATCAAATGTATGTTCCAAAATTTAATGATTTGGTCCAGAATTTTTTTATTATGCAAAATAGGGTAAAAATCATAGAATTTTCACGTTTTTAAATGGGAATCACCGTAAAGTTTTATTTTCTCAAAAACAATTATGATTATCCAAAATCCCCCACATAGAATTATACTACAGAACATATTCAACATACAAATGAAAAAAGCTAGTAAAAAATAGGAAAAATGAAGGAGGAGTAGCGTTTCGAAATTTAGTGAAATTTTTAATGTTTTTTTTCTAATATTAATAATAATAAAAATTTTTAAAAACTTTTTGTGTTTAATATTCCATTACATAATGGTAACAGATAATTTGGCACCAAAAACTAATAAAAAACTCAAAAATAAAAAAATAACTTTTTTTGGTACCGAGTCCCCTTAACATTAAGATAAACATTACAGTAGAACTCCTATGGGTTACATCAGCTACGGATTTACTCCTTTACACCGGTATCTCATCGGTAAATAGGCAAAGAGGTGAGCTACCCTCTATAGGGGGCGAGACGCCATTTGGGAGCCATTTTATGGTGTTGTTTGTTGTTTCTACATTGCCCGATTCCGGGAAAATGGCGATTTCTTGATGAGATACTAATGTAAAGGGCTGTGCTAGACTTTTACAACGGCCAGAGCAGCGCTGTTTCAGGGGGTAAGTGGCCTGCCTAAAAATGAGGGCAATAAAAGTTTTGCACAAAAAAGTTAAAAGTTTTAATGGCCCCGATCTCTTTGTGTGGTTTGGGGGTTCCCCTCGCACCCTTCTTAAGAAAAGGGGTTTTCTTTTCTTCGCTAATTGACCCCATAAAGAAAGCGGTTCCATAAAACTGGCCGTTGTAAAACTCGAGCACCAGCCAAATCCGTAGCTGACACTACCCTAAGTTATGCCACAAAGCGCCTGAAGCCACGATAAGTAAATCCTAGTTACACGCTTAACACTAGTTACACGCTAGATAGCTTAACACGCTTAGCACGATTTTGAAAAAAAACGTCGCCAACACACCATGAATTCCAGAATACTCATTCAAAACGGCTAAAAAGCAATTAATTGCCGAATGTCGCTGATTTTACGACTACAGATTGAAACTTCATCGCCCCCAAAAATTCGCCAAATCCATCGAGTAACGTATGCTAGGATTAAACCCCACAATATTATCAATATGCTCTTGAAGTTTAGGTATAAAAGGTATGTGTTTCTCGTTGGCAGGTGGATGAAAGACGAAGGGGGTGTGCAGAGGCCAGTGAGGGAAGACAGTAGGGTGTGGATGGAGCATGGAACCCTCACTTTTCGTCGAGTGCTCCGCTCAGACGCAGCTAGGTACCAGTGCGTCGCCAGGAACAGCATCGGGGAGCGTCGTTTCGATACAACCCTCACCGTCACAGGTATAACTAGTGTAAAAGGAATGTATATTAACCCTTTATTTACCGACGGTACTTACAAGTACCGCCAACTTTAAAATTACATAGAATAACCATCCTTGCGAATATATTGACGATGATTTGCAGGAACACTCTTTCAGTTATCCTCTTCCAGGATAAAAAGCAGCGAAGGTTCTATGATGAGTATTTTAGCGGGAAATGCGAATAGATTTAACTGAAGTTTTAAGTTAAGCTGCCATTTCGATCGGATTCACATGATTGTCATTTTTGTTCCCGCAAAAAAGTAGATAAAGTCCAAAGTTAAGTGTATTATTTTTTAAGACTTATTATTGCGATAAAAAAAGCTATGTTTTTCTTGTATTGTGAGAAAATTTTAGCACTCCGTGTACTGGCAGTACCCAAAAGTATCAATTTAAGTAAATGGCTCTAGCGGATTCAATATTTCAAAGATGATTATTTTATTTATGTATGTCCCTTAATTTTCAATTTAGTGACTCAAAAAAGTTTTTGCACGAAAAAAATTGCAGCGAATCATAATGCGGTAAATAAAGGGTTAAAGGGAGTGGACAGTTATTTGGGACACCCTATATAATAGTATTCTTCTTCTGTTTCAGCCCCTCTGCAGGTGAGCTTGTTGCCGGGGCATCAGGTGCTGAGCGCGGGTCAGGAGGCGACGCTGACCTGCAACGTGACGGGGGGAGGTGGGGTGCGAGGGGTGACGTGGCGCAGGGACCTGCAGCCGCTGCAGTTCGGGGGGAGCAGGGTGCAGCTGCTGTCGCGCCACGTGCTGCACATCGCGCCGCTCAGGAGGGAGGACCGAGGTGTATACCAGTGCTTCGCCACCAGTGACAGAGACGCAGCGCAGGACAGCGCAGAGCTCAGGATATCGGGTGAGTTATACAGCTTTCTCCAGTCAAATACTCTAACTCGGTTTATTTGTGGTACATTATATTTGAACAATGGAAACTACTAAAGATGCATACTAATGGTCGTATTCACCGGTAACGTCATCAAGGCGGTTAACAAGCAGTCAAACTTCTGATAGGAAATAATTACTGAAGGAAAACCAGCTTTCCACCTATCAGAGGTTTAACTACCGGTCAACCGCTGGTCAGGTTAGCGGTGAATACCGTCATTATTCGTAAACTCTGATTGGCTGAAAAATTGTTTTCCTTCTTTAACTTCCAATTAAAAGGAAGGCTTCCGGCTAAAAACTAAAGGTAAGGTTAGTGGTGTATACGGCCATAAGTTTTTAAAATAAGTGGGGTTGAGGATCACCTAACCCAAAGTTATTTTTTCCACCTCACACAGAATCAGTATGAATGTGAATGAATTTCAAATGCATCGATATCATCGACCCATTTTTCTTCCAGATGTGCCCCCCTCTCTGCTGTCCGTGTTCCCCGATCGCGAGGTGGCCCCAGGGGCCCCCGCGTCCCTCAAGTGCGTGGCGGGGGGCAGCCCCCCTCCGCGCGTCACGTGGCTGCTGGACGGCGCCCCCTTGCGGCGCAACAGTTTACGCCTGAGCTTCGGCGATTGGCTGGCACCCGACCACGTGACCGTGAGCCAGCTGAACGTGAGCGCAGCCGAGGTGAGCGACGGCGGCGAGTACGCGTGTCGCGCGGCCAACGACGCGGGACACGCGACGCACGCGGCGCGCCTCAATGTCCCGGGGCCCGTCTTCCTGCGACCCATGCACAACGTCACCGCCTTCGAGGGGGAGGACCTCACCCTCAGGTGCCCCTATGGTGGATTTCCCATCCAGGCTGTCCGCTGGTACAAAGGTGAGTGTTGTTCCTTCTCATGTTGTTCTCCACTGCGTTTTCTTTGTAGTACACTGTAAAAAAATACGGCACTTATAGTTTCCCATAGTGCACCGAGTTCTGTTCCCTCGCTGAGCAACGGAAATTCAACCTATATATCAACCCTTCGGGGTAGATAAAATGGGAACCAATTAACCTTGGGGAAACAAATTACTTATCCTCATCACCTTACTCTGACTTAAAGTGATAGGTAGAAGTTGCCTCCATACATTGAGACATGTTACACCACGATAAGGAGGGACCTTTCGTCTAGACTCGTAGGAATAAGGTCCTTCCGTAGTGGAACCTCCCTCTCCGGAGAGGGACCTTCCTCCAAATCTAGGTGGGAGGTCCCTCTGTATCGTGGTGTAACATCTCTCAATGTATGGAGGCAACTTCTACCTATCACCTTAAGTCCCAGTCAGCTGAGGATAAGTCACTTGTTTCCCCAAGGTTAATTGGTTCCCATTTTATCGACCCCGCAGGGTTGATAGGTTGAATTTCCCCTGCTCAGCCATAGCCATCTAGAAGAGCTTGGCTTGGACACTTCGCCTCGATGAGTCATTCTCTCCGTCTTCAAGGTGGCGAACCTCCAATAAGCGCGCGCTTCTCGTGTTTTCCCCCGCTCCTCAACCAATCGTTCGAAAGAAATCGACGGAAAGAATGACTCGTCTTCTTATCTGATAGGCCTTCTAGCTCTAGATTGTTATGGCTCAGCCCGGGAACAGAACTCGGTACTGAGGGGTGGTAGGGAGATGCACTGTGGGAAAATAACGAAGAAGGTAAACGAAAAGAAACTCTTCCAATAAAACCTTCTTTGAAAGAAAAACACTGAAATATGGTTCCTAACCCATCCAAGAAGGGAGCCGGCTGCATCGATGGATGAGAGAAAAGACCATAAATAAACGAAATATTTTTTATTCCTTTTAACCCTAGCCAAATCTCCTAGCAGAAGATCCAGAGAGACAAAAAAAGAAAAGACTCGAATTGATAAAACATTTTTCTTAAAGGGAAAGTTGCGTTTCTTCGACGCAAAAGAAAACGAGGGACAACCGTACAAACCCAAAAGAATGCGTTTTGAAAGACGCCAGAAGCGAACTCTGCCGGGAGAGGTTGAAATATTAAACAACAAAAAACAAAATGGCGGATATGCATTTCGTTGTGCGGGGAATCATTTGCTTAAAAGCTTCGAATGTCTTCTCGAATAATAGAAAAAAAAGAGTAACTTTTCGAATGTTTCGCGGACTTTTTTGATGATGGGTAGGCAGACAACACGAAATTCGTGGGTTTGGGTTTAATGTGATTTTGGGAATGAAGTGGAGGTGCACATTTGCGATGTGGGATCGAAAAGTTATTTTGGTTGCCATTCGAAGAAGTGAAATATGTCGGAAAATCCTATTGCGTTGTTCTCCTTGATTTGGGGTTTCACCTTCTTAAAAAAAGGGTTTTTTTATTCAATACTTTTTCTAGATCCAAGTTATGTGTTTGATGAAAAAGTTTGACTATGCGTGAGATCAATTTTTAATAACTTTCATTTTCAATTATTCAAATTACATCAATTTAAGTTCGTTCGATTTTGTTCTTTATGCATCAACTCATATTTGAATTTCATTATACAGGGTGTCTCAAAATTGCGTTGCACGGCTTTTATTCGGAACCAACGCCTCCTAGGGTCACGGAAGCCAGACCTAGCCCTAGGTAATAGAGCCTGGAGAATGCACTAAAATGACTAACAGCGCCCCTAGCGGCGAAATTAAAAAGTTAAAAAAATTAATTTAAAAACTAAAAGAGATAGAGCAAAAACATCAGTGAGAGTACTGTTGCCAACGTCATGAAGAACTCACTGAAAAAAAATTCATGAAAATATCTTGAATATTCGCCGAGATATTAGCATGTGAAAATAGCACTTTTTAAAGGGTCAAAAAAGAAGAAGTTCGCATATTTGGCAAATTTTTTTGATTGAATTTTGTGTTCTTTAAACTAAAAAAACAAAAAACTACAAAATAACACTGAAAAATTTGCAAATATGCGAACTTTTTCTTTTTTGACCCCTGAAAAAGTGCTATTTTCCCATGCTAATATCTCCGCGAATATTACTGAGGTTTTTGCTCTATCTCCTTTAGTTTTTAAATTAATTTTTTTAACTTTTATATTTCGCCGCTAGGGACGCTGTAAGTCCTCTCAATGGATTCTCCAGGCTCACTTACCTAGGGGTAGACCTTACTTCCGTGACCCTAGGAGGCGTTGGTTCCAAATAAAAGCCGTGCAACGCAATTTTGAAAAACCCTGTATAGCTGCAGATTTGTTATATGGTCTTTAAAAGGTTGCACTGTAGAGGTTTTTATTTAATTTCCTAAAGACATTAATTTATTTGTATTAATTTTATGCTTCCTTTATAACTCAAATAGTTGGCTAATTTTCTTCAATAGAAATAGCGATTCAAATAATATCCTAAGAGAAATTGGAATATTAATGAGATTAATTTTTGCAACCCTTTGTCCCACGTAGTGGGAAAAAGTTCGAAACGTAAGAAAAGAGGATCTTATTAAGATCCAAGAAAGAATTTATCAAATATTTTGTTATAATTGACAAGAGATGAGCAACTTAATTGTAAAAAAATCCAGGAAAAATGTATTTGAATCATCTCAAGAATATCAAAAAGTATGCAGTTGATTAATAATAATAATAATAATTTATTAACAATAAATAAATAATAATATACAAACACACACAAGAAAAGAAAAAGAAATAATACACATTGTTCACTAAGGGGCTAAGGGCCCTTCCAAGTGAAAACATTTAGTTTGTACAATACATATATGCTAAAAGAGAAAAAAGATTATAAAAAGAAAGATTTATACACCAAATAAGGAACCAAACCACAAATAAACACACATAAATATACATTTTCAAGATAATTAATATAATTAAATGGCAAAAGACAGAGCACAAATATAAATTAATCCCTTTTTTTGGCTCTGTATAACATAACATAACAGACCAATCTCTCCTTTTTTTTCATTACACAAAAAAATTAACTAGGTGGAAAATCAGGACTATACAATAAACTCTTGTGCTTTATTTCCTTATGTGGTTTAGGAATTTTTAATAAAGGCGCTTTTCTCAAATTATATTGGGTAATATTACTTTCATATGAATTTATATTGTCATGAATAAAAATTAATAATCTAAAGCAATGCAGTTTTTTTAAAGATAGGAAATTATTTTGCTGATTATCATCAATATATTTGAATATTCGTTTTTGTAAATTTATTAGTGGAGCTAAATTTGTAATATAATCATCTGCCCAAAAAATAATTCCATATTGTAACTTTGATTGAATCCATGAAATAATAATAGTTTACTATATTTTGGGATTTTTCTTTTAACAGCGGGGCAAAGAAAAAAATCTAGAATAATCTTTTACACGATGAACTGAAGTAACTAAATATCATTATCAAACAGAAAACAAATAATTACATTACATCTTGCAAATGAGATGTATATATTACGGGCAATGTGATAAATCCGAGCATCATTAATGACTCCCGCGTATTTCGGGCAAAGTTATAAATTCGATTGAACTTATCACATTTTCCGTTTCAATTCGGGTATAATTAATAATGCCCGGTTAATCACTTTGCCTGTAACATGTATACGAGCTAATACCTCTTCTCATTCAGAATCAGTATTACCCCCTAAAAATATTTTTATATAAAAAGGGATTTAGAAAAAAACCACATTCAAAAGATGAAAATTTAGAACAACTGGTAAGATCTTCCAGATACGATTCTTTCAAAATGATAATTACCACGTTTTCTTTCATTGTTTAACCGTTAATCGTTAAATATTGCTTTTAGAAACGCGAACACCTGGAAAAATTTTTCAATACGAGTGTTTTTATCTTTTTCAATAAGGAACACTTTTTTCATTTGATGGTAAATGTAGTCTGAATATTTCTATTTATTTTCGCACATTGCTTTCAAAATACAATACACGCTTGATGGTTCGACTATTAATCTTAGGCAAAGAAACATAACATTTGTGATTCCAGAGTTTTTTTCTATCAGAATGAAAAAGACGAAAATTAAATATTTCTCTTTCACTAGAAATTTTGAACCTAATTTTCCCCTTTCGCATCGATCAAACCGGTAGAAACGAATTTCTCGTGAAGAAAAAAATATACACAAGAAATCATAAAATGGGTTAAAACTCGCATGTCTTAAATATTAAAAAGATTCGAGATAATATATCTTGAGATATGCAAACTCACACCAAGCCATAATATTTCGATTTTTTTAATCAAGTTTAAAATATTCAATTTTTTATGTTATTTCCCTTTGGTAAAATAAATAGTTAGACGAACATTTTGTGTATGTCTCCTTTCTTTTAGAGCCTTGCAAATGTTAATCGAATTCCATTTTAATGGATTATCAAACTTAAAATGAAATTTTTCTTTTGTTTGTGACGTATTCTTATGAATCATCTTCACGGGTATTTATATTGCGTGAAAAACTCCTTCAAAATAGTTCCGGGAAATAGGATTATATCATTTCAAAAGTTTTGAGATATTAAAATCATTTCATATAATTACAAACATTAAACAAAACATACAAAAAATTCTATGGCCAAATATGGAGTACTATTTAGTCCCTCGTGGCGCCCTCGCATCCATCCAGAATTTGAAAACATAGTTTTGGACCATCTGTTAGGTTGGTTGGTGGGGTTTTATTTTATGGCGAAAGAGCCATATTTGGTCATTGGGCGCCAAACACTAATACATTTATATCTTAGACTTTAAAATTATACGATTCATGAAGTTTATATCACGTAGAAAGAGAAAGATATTTTGTGGTACTCATCACCTCTATAATATCAGCTAGCGATGGATATTCTACGCCTAGTCTCAGTCGCCTGACTAGTCTAAATCGGGGACACTCGGATATTATGTTTTACACATAGAATAACATTACAAGACGGGCATATTGGCGGAAGTTCTCCATGAAAGAGGATTGAGAGTAAAATAAGTGTGTCCGATTCGGAGTCTTGTCAATAGAGATGTAAAGGCGGGGAAAAACCGGGTTTATTCCCGCCTATACATCTCTACTTGTCAATTTTACGTCTAAAAATCTATTAAGTTTCGTTTCAGGGAAGTCAGTTACATAGGGTTTGATTTCATACAGTCTATTTCTAAATTCCAGTTCCCATGAACATTGCCAGGTTGATTTTATCGAGTTTATGATATCACAGAATGGGATAAAAGAGTTGTTTTGGACCATCCATTGTGATTTTTCTCTGTGGTCAATGGTTACTTGATAGGCGGTTAACCGGGAGTCAAACCTCTGATCGGTAGAATCCTTCCTCAACTGCCAATCAGAAGTTTGACTGCCGATTAACCACCAGTCAAGTTACCGGTGAATACGGCCGTCAGTGGTCACTAACCACTCTAATGGTATTATTCACTGCCACCAAACCAGCGGTTAACTTGCAGCTAAAGAGAGCTTTTCGCTGACTCTAATTGTGGAATCCAATGGTTAACCGCTGGTTAAGTGGCAGTGAATAAGGCCTTTAAAATAATTATCATTTCAGGTGGTCTGCAGCTGCCGCTGGATATCCGGCAGCGCGTGGGCGGTGGTGGGCAGCTGAGCATCCACAGCGTACAACGTGCTCCGGATGAGGGAGAGTACAGCTGCTCTGTATGGGGAGAGGGGGAAGACCAAATGGTGCAGGGATCAACCCACGTCTCGGTCGTCGGTAAGTAAAAGTGCCCTTCATTTCACATTGGAATAGACATGGGCGGATCTGTGGCACTGAGCTATAAAACAAACTGGAGTGACAACCTCCGATAGCATAACATGCGACCGAACGTGTCGGCACGGAATGTTACAAGTTGCCCCTTTGGCTCAGCAAAAGAGGCAAAACAAACCAATTTTTCCATAGACTAGCATTGTGTGAGTTGGGACTTTTGTGCGTTTAAGGCATTTTGTTCAAGATATTTGTTTGTTTAAATGTGTCTTTTCCTACTAAATCGAAGCTGCTCTACAACTTAGTAATTGACTAATTTAGTAAATAGGGTAGCGGTACCAGTAACTGACAGTGCACCAGTAACTGGCATATTGAGATTTAGTTCATTATAATAAGATTAATATTGTGAACTTGAAGTAAATGGTGGTCTCTCTTAATATTTTAGACACTTATCTTTAACTTTATGCAGTATTTATTTTCTACAAAAGGTTTCTAAGTTTAATAAATTGAAGATTTCCATTTTGTGTCAAAAAACTTCTGATTTTCAGAGGTTGGCTTAATACTGAAATTAAGAACACACATTTTTATTTAATGCCTAAATTGAGCAAATTTTCGATTTTGAAACATGTTTAAACTTAAATCGTCTGTTAATAAGTACATAAAATCATGCCCAATAATTCATTTTGAAAAAAAAATTTTATTTATTCATTTTAATTGGGGTGACAGTTACTGGATCAAAAAACCCATTTGCACCAGTAACTGACATAGGTGACAGTTACTGGTGTTTTTGTGAAATTCAAGGAAATTGCATGAAAATTCTAGGGAATATTCTGGAAGCAATTTAGAATTTTGTTGTGCAACTGAATTTTTAAAATTTAATATTTTTCCAGTAACTGTCACCCTGTCAGTTATTGGTTCTACCATATGCCAGTTATTGGTACCGGCGCACAACAGAGCTTTTATTCTGCATATTGTAATGGAACATTAGGTGTAGTAGATCGTCTTTCTCAAAAGAGAATTTAATTGCATTTTTTAATTACTCAGATAACCAACTTCCGTAAAACTCACATTTAAATTTTCAACCTTATCGTTTGAGAAATATTTTATTGATTAGAATTTATAGTTTAAATACATTTTGTACAATTTTTGTTATTAATTCTTATTAATGTGAAATTGCTTTGACTTTGTATTATATTTATAGTAGTATAGAAAAATGGTAGGTCTTTTAATTTCCCATAAATGGCCCTATTTTATGTATTTTTATTCAAAATACTTTTTCCTTCATTATTTTGTAAAAAAAACTTTAAAGATGAAATATATTTGCTTTTATTTTTTTATGTTCGCTAAAAAAGGTAACATCCTATAAAAACAGCTGGAATTTCAATGTGTCAGTTACTGGTGCAAGACATGCCAGTTACTGGTGCCAAAATTTTTCCCGGTGTGTCAGTTACTGGTGCAGCCACCATGCCAACTTAAAAAATATTTTAAAAATAGAAAATAATTACTTAATCAAACAAATTGTACTCTAAATTAATGTTGAAACTTCATTTAATTTTTCCAAACAATAAGTTTTTCCAGGATAGTTTTATTCAGTAGCAATAGCTAATTAATTAATTTTATTGCTCTTAATGTGACAGTTATTGGTACCACTACCCTATATAATGAATTTTGAAGTAAAATTTCCACTAAAGGGGTGTAGAAAAATGTTGCATCGGATAGGGCAGTCACTTTTACTATACCTAGACCTCACTTTCCATGATTATATCTGCATGAGTTCAAAAGTTAAAGGGTGGGAAGGAGGCACAAACTCTTCTACGCAGTCGACTAACTTCGATAAAGTGTAACGTGGTTTCGGCACGCTCACTCGTTACTCCAGTTTGTTTTATAGCTCAGTGGCGCCTGTGGTCACAAGTACATTATGAAGATCATAACCGATCACAAACCGATGACATCACTGGTTCAGTAAATATGAAGTCTTCATATTTGCCGGACCATCTAGTACTCATGATCGTCATGATGACATTTTTGTGACCCTCGTGACCACTAGGGTGTCTCAAATAACGCACTTTCTGGTAAAAGTTTGAAAATTGATCGGGCTAAATGCTAAAAACTCTTATATTAGATTAGAAGGTTAGTAGCAAAATCAGAAAAAATTTCGTTCGCTGAACTATCGCCTCAACTGGAGCGAAAACTCTACAAAGAGAGGTAGGCAACCACTAACACTAAAAACTGGCACTGTCGAAACAGAGAAAAACTGGCACAGTCGACCTAAGTTCCGCTTACACATCCAACTTTTCTCAAGTTTTTAACGAGTATAGCCAGCTCAAGGGGCATTTAGTGCTTATATTCTTACTTTTCTCTTTATATTCTTACAATTTAGTGCTGAGCATTGCTTTTTCCTTCCAGTCTCTCCGGCCATCGACCCTCACTTCTTCCGCGAGAGCACGACGGTGGACGAGGGTGCTCGTGCAAAGCTCGTGTGCATCGTGAGTCGCGGGGACCCTCCCCTGCACTTCGCCTGGCTCAAGAACGGGCTTCCGTTCGCGGCCGGCGGGGGCGCCACTGTGCAGACCACCGAGGACTCCTCCATCGTGGCCTTTCGCAGGGTGGCGTCTGGGGACCGCGGCAGATACACGTGCGTGGCCAGCAACAGGGCTGCTTCGGCCAACATGACCACGCAGGTCATCGTCAACGGTGAGTATCATTGCCCACATAGAGCTATTGACTTAAAATTGAAATAACTTGAGTTAAAGGTATGTTATTTACATGTTAGAGGTATCTGCTTGCTCTCTAGGAGCCACTTAACCTTCTTCTTCCAGAAAAATTAAGTATTCTCACCACAGAGTACTAGATCAAAGTCTCCATGGTTATAGGTATAATGGAAATCCAAAAAGCTTGGAGTATGCTTTGTGATAGGGGCTCAGTTGGCACTGGGATCGCATCAAGATCACGCCTCCCTTGTAGCGTCACAAGAGGCTCTAAATAAAGGGGGAGTTACGACAATAACTAACAATGAAAAAAAAAATACAATAATGTAAAATAACTAATGATTATAGTGAATAAAATATGACAAGGGGTTACAGATTAGGAATTTCACAAAAAACTTTTATATAAAAATAACTGATAATTTATCTGCTTTACCACTAGTCATTCTCATCCACATCTCTTGAAATAATATCCACGAAAAAATCGTTCAGTGGAACAGCAAGGCTCTTGAATAGGAGAAGTTATTTAATAATTACCCTGTATACGTTTCCTACTTTCTTACATTTAGAATTGGCTCTTGAGAAATAGTGCTTTCCCCCACGCTAGAAGCGTAACCATAGTTACGCTTCTAGCTTCTTCGTCACTTTGACGAGGATAGTTGCTATGGTTACCGATCGGTGGTGGAGGAAGGAAATATTTTCAAGCGCCAGTTCAAAATGAACAGAGTATAGTTCTCTCCATTGCTTTAATTTACTTAAAGGTATGCACATCTGATTTGAAATCAAGGTGCTTGCGGCAACAATGAGCTAAAACTGCTGGAGTTAGCTCATTGCTACTCCAGCAGTTTTACATTGGAATTACCTCATTGTTTCTGCAAGCATCTCAATTGACCTGTTCAATTTCCAGTCCCTCCTCAGTGGTCTGGGGAGCCTCGGAACTCTACTGTGGTGCTGGGGAACTCAGTCTCCATGAACTGCTCGGCGGTGGGTTTCCCTGCTCCCAGCGTGCTTTGGAAGAAGCTCGTCTACACAGGTGACTATCCGTTTATCGATGCTTATAATTTGACGGTGAATTAAATACGTAATGGAGGAAATCATGTTTGAAGAAATCATAACCAAGTTTTTAATGGCCTTATTCACACTGCCACCTGTACAGTAGTTTACGAGCAGCTAAAGAAACAAAATGAGCTTTTCGCTGACTGATTGGTGGAATCCTTCTTAAACGATGGTTAACCCACAGGTTTCGTCCTCTTAAGGCCGTATTCACCGCTAACCTAACCCGTAGTCAAATTTCTGATTGGCAGTTAAGGAAAGAAAACTAGTTTTCCGTCAATCAATGGTTTAACTCCCGGTTAACCGTCACGTCGAGCAGGTAAGCGGTGAATGATGCTGTTTAAAAGTGTATAGTAGACAGCTACGATAAAAACTTTGAAAATAAGTGCAAATCTAAATGATAGTTACTTAGATTTGGCACACAAAACAGTTTTCAGCTTTTAAAAATTACCAAAATTTTAGTATAATAACCAGTTTTAATAACAACCGCACCAATATTGTTGAACTACAGGTTTAGGTAAGTAATGAATTTCACATACACTAGCGGAAATAAAAATCCCAACACCAAGAAGGAAAGGAGATATCAAAGTCAAATTTGTTTCAATGATTGCACATAGTATTAATGTGAATTGATTAAAAAATCAGCCTTCCCGGATGTTAGGGGGCCGAGAAAATTGGCGAGGACTGTTGTCTCCATAGGTGTCCATTACCGCCGTCACACGTCATGGTATTGAGTGACAGGGGCTCTAAATGACTTTTGAGGGATTGGAGAACCATGTTGCCTCTTTAGGTAGTCTAAATTCATATGGTGCACCAGCGGACGTTGCATACCGGGCTAGGTGATTTCTCCCTATTGACCGGACTTGTTTTGTGGGCGTTGGTTCTAGAGAACGGGAAAGACGGGGTAAAAATGCAACCTAGGGGGTTAAGAAGAAAGCTTGGACATTGCATACAACATGTGGTTGTGCATGTTTCTCTTGAAATTTGTCCCCAGGACAGGTCTGAAGGTAAGGACGGTCTACCGGCTGCAAAATCTCAATGACGCAGCTCTGGTTGGAAAAAGTACTGGTGAATCATTCTCAGGAGTTGCAGAAATGGAATCCAATGCATCCCCACTCCGTTACCCTGCATCACCACTCCGTGGAACGATTAGAAAATCATCAGCTGAGTGCGCTCTCTCCATTGTGTCTTCAAACTCATACCCAAAGGTGGTGGTGCTCCAAACCGAATCAGGATTCTCTCATAAACACAACGTAATGAAATTGGGATTTTCATTTCCTTATTTCGTGCACTATTGTAAACAGAAAGGCCCATTTTCAGCCCATTGTTTATAGCCAAAGCTGTAAGAAGCCATGCGGACCGAACGGACAATCCGCAGTACTGCAAACGACATCCATCCCACTGCCGCTTGTCCTCAGTATGATCTACCGGTACTTGGGCCAACCAGAGCTGCTTCATTAAGGTTTTTTAGCCGGTTGTCCGTCCTTACCTTCAGACCTGTCCTGGGGACAAATTTCAAGAGAAAAATGCACAAACACATGTTTTGTGCAATGTCCAAGCTTTCTTCTTAACCCCCTATGTTGCATTTTTACCCTGGCCTATCCGTTCGTAAAAACTAACGCTCACAAAACATGTCCGAAGAAAGAGGAGAAATCACCTAGCCCGGTATGCAACGTCCGCTGGTGCACCATATGAATTTGGACTACCTGAGGAGGCAACATGGTCCTCCAATCCCTCAAAAGTCATTTAGAGCCCCTGTCACTCAATATCATGACGTGTGACGTAGGTAATGGACACCTATGGAGACAACACTCCTCCCTGTTTTTCTCGGCCCCCTAATATCCAGGAAGGCTGATTTTTTAAGCAATTCACATTGATACTATGTGCAATCATAGAAATAAATTTGACTTTGATATCTCCTTTCCTTCTTGGTGTTGGGATTTTTATTTCCGCTAGTGTAGTTTAGTATGATAAGACTAGCAGTTTAACTATTTGTTTATTTAGTGGTGCTTATTTGAACGACAAATTCAATTTCCGTTCAGTTTTATAAAAATGATTGAATCGTTTTAAAAGTTGCTTGATGGTTTTGTGCGACTGTATTAAAGTTCTTCATTCCCCATCAGAGAAGGCGGCGGGAGACTTCGCGTACGTGCACTCGAGCCCCCGTTCCACACGCTTTGACAACGGCACGCTGCTACTGTCAGAGGCCGAGGAGTCGGACGCGGGAGCCTACCTGTGCCAGGCCAGCAACGGCATCGGAGCAGGACTCTCCAAGATCGTCACTCTGAAGGTCTTGGGTAAGACTTCCCCAATCTACCCTACTGTCTGTCTTTACTTGTCGTTGTTTTTGTTTCCAACCCCCGATTCCTATAATCGTCCAGGTGTCCCATACAACCTCTAGCACAGTGGTTCCCAATTGGTGGTTCGTGATAATATTGGCTGAAGGTTGACAGAGAGTCATATTTCAGATCCTTATAAATTCCCACGCTTACGGCTGTATTCACCACTAACTTGACCCAAGGTTAACCTGGAATCGAGATTTTTCGACAACTCTGATTGGTTTAAAACTTGTTTCCCTTTTTCAACTACCAATCAAAAGTTTAATTCTAGGTTAACCTTAGGTTAAGTTAGTGGTGAATACGGCCGTTAGTTAGGGAAAATGAACTGTCATCTTGCAATTTTATGAAGACGAAGGATTTTTAAGTTATAAGTGGTAGTCAAATGGTAAATGGTAAAGGTTCCAATTTTTGTTTCAGCGGTCCGTGGATTTCTTGCAAACCACTTCTCTAGCATTATATTTATCTGCTTTGAATACTCCTATATAGTTAGTCATATTCATGAAAACTATGTTTGTAAAATTCCTCAAGTTGTATTGGTGAAGTGCTATTTTAGACCACCTGACTGCCCTGTAGTTTAGATAAATAGTCATATTTTCAATTTTATATTTTCCAGTTCCACCAAGGTTCAAGGAGCGTTACCAGAGCATTACTACCAAAGTGGGCCAGAACGCAACTCTGAAGTGCGAGGCATCTGGCCACCCTCCCATAACAATCACGTGGCAGAAGAACAAAGTACCCTTCCACGACAAATCGAATGAGAGGTTGTGCACTCTACTTCTTATACTCTATTCATTTAGAATTGGCGCTTGAGAAATAGTGCTTTCCCCCACGCTAGAAGCGTTACCATAGTTACTATCTTCGAGCAGCCAATAGTAAGCCTTCTTCGTCACTTTGACGAAGATAGTTGCTATGGTTACCGATCGGTGGTGGGGGAAGGAAATATTTTCAAGCGCCAGTTCAAAGTGAACAGACTATAATGTGTATACCCATTGGAAGTCGTCACCTTAAAATCAAACACTACTCTATCCCCGTTCGGGAATCCCGATCCTTGGCGATTTACAATCAGACGCCAATCGAAACCACTACTCATTACCAATCCAATAATACTATCTGCTTCAGATCGTTGGAGACGCTATATTTGATTGGTTTGGATCTTTCCATCTTAACTTATCAATGTTGCTTACAAGCCAATCATAAGCCTCTTCCCTTGCAATTCCAAATATTTACGAAGCGGATTCGAAGCTGACGAAAGATGTTGAGCCTGATGTGACAACCTGCTTGCCACATTCATCAACCTTAGAACACAGATAGACGGAGCATACACGCGCATCCTTATAGCTGTGCTTGTGTTGAACCATCTCCCGCTCGAAAGTCACTTGTAATGTGGACTCTGGGGATGGGATGGCCTGGTGCGTTTACACGCTAGCACCCTGCATGCTGTACCCGTCGTCGGTTCGATCCTGGTCAGCTTGCTTGATCACGTGATTGAAAATGCTCTATTCTCAATACCTATAAGGTCACGTGGGATGTGAAAAATGACGGATCGTGTTTCAACGCAGGCCACGCCCGCTTGCTCCGTCTATCAGTATTCTAATGTATATGGCCACATTACATCTTAACCCTCTCACTCTTGGTTACGTCGCGTAGTACTATGCTGTCTATAGTATTATGTTACTATGGCCACCAGTCGTGACGTCATTATATTGCGTTGCAGGTACTCGATCCGACACAAGTCCGAGCCGCAGCAAACTCTGTCCGAGCTGCTGATCGCGAGGGCTGAAAGAAGCGACTCTGCGAAGTTCTCGTGCCACGCGAATAGCAACATCGGCAAAGACGAGGCGCTCATCCAGCTCCTCGTGCAAGGTGAGTGAGTCACTCTGTTTGAGTGAGGTGGAAGTCGACGGTAAGGTTCCTGACTTCGTCCGTGTGTTCCGCAGGTCCCCCCGACGCTCCGTCCAACGTGAGCGTGCTGAACGTGTCCAGCCGGGCCGTCAGTCTGTCGTGGGAAGTGACCCACAACGGAAACAGCCATGTCACGGGGAGCATCGTACAGTACCAGTCGCACTCAGGTCAGCAACCAAAATCTTCTTTCAATGACACACAATACAAAAAAGTTAATGAAGGGACATGTTTTGTATAGGGGTCATAGTTTTAAAGCAGTGGTTCCCAACCTGGGGGCGATCGCCCCCAAGTGGGCGATTTGTGTTATCAAGGGGGCGATAAATACGTGGGGGGTGATTGGGGGGCGATGAGTATTCAAAAGGGGAAAATAAAATTGTACTGTACTGACAGACTGTATTCAGACTTAAATTACCGAAACAAGTTAAAACCCTGTTTCATAGGGTCAAATTTCCAAAAATTTTCTGGGGGAGGACCCCCAAACCCCCCTTTTATTCTTGAACTTAATTTTTTTAAATTTTTTTATAATTAGTTTACCAAAATAAAAATCCTACCTAAAAATATATGTCCGAAATTCGGAAGAGGTGTACTATAACTAGTTAAAAACCTGTTTTTTGGTGTCTTATTTACAAAAACCTTCTGGGGGAGGACCCCCGGACATAACATTGCTTTGTTATTTACATTTTACTTAGAATTAAAATTAGACATACAATTAGAATGAAAAGGGGGACGATAGGTGTTAGTCAACCCCTAGAAAGGGGGCGATGGGCCACAAAAGGTTGGGAACCACTGTTTTAAAGGCTATTCAATTCCTTAAACAAATAATGTTTTTTAAGTTCCAGTCAACTTTACTTATTTTTGCACAATACCCTATCATTTCCATTTATTACCTACCGCTGTGTTTCAGCAGAGAGTCGCTGGAACGGGCAGACGTCGCAGTTGATCGTGTCAGGGGCGGAGAGCAGCGCAACCTTGCGGGCGCTCACCCCTGTCACCCTGTACTTCGTAAGGGTCATCTCCGAGAACGCGTTAGGCCAGAGTGGTCCCAGCTCTGTCCTCAACGTTACCACCGACGAAGAAGGTGCGTACTATACTCAGTTGCAACTTAACTTCAGCCTGTAGAAATATGCTGAGAGCAACCAAAGAAAGTATTTCCCCGCGAGGTGTCTGAATTTTGAGTAAAATTTAGAGCTTCAATTTTGAATAATGATTAGTTTTTTTAAATCCACGTATATTAAGCTTTTTTTCATCCCAATATGCATATAATGTTCAGTATTATTACTTTTTAAAGTGGCGTAACGCGTAGTAGTACAACTCCCTCTCAAACTCGCCAGCCAATAAGAGCTTCTAGCAACCCAACTGGCTCTGTTTACTCAGATTTTCTTCCGCGTGGCGATGACGTAAGGATCAACTTAAGTTGCATTCGAGTATACCTCACCCATAACAGATTTGTTTTCAAAAAATTTTCATTTGATCAAATATCCATCTTCAAAGTTGTGCTATCTTGTATAGAAAAATAATTCCTCATAAGTTAATAACATAAAACCAGTTCTTCGATAGTTTTTTTACAATATATTTTTTACATTGTTGCCAAGCATGTTGATTCCTACTGGACTAAATAAATACTAACTATTGTTTTTGAACTGACAGCACCATCAGGGACACCCAGAGAAGTTCAGGTCCACTCCACTGGGGCTCAATCTATCAAAGTGACGTGGAAGGTAAGCTGCTTTTTCTGCTTTTGATTGTAAAATATTATTTAAATGTAAATGTAGGATGAGTGATGAGGTAGAACTTAACATAACTTGTAAAAGTAGGAAAGAACTGTAAAATCTTTTAAATCGTTAAAAACAATCACAACTCATTCGACGATCTCAGGCTATCCTTTATGACGCACATCCGTTGATTCTCGTTGGCGCTCAGCCCAAGCTCTCCTCAGGTGCTCAACCTATGTTCTGCTCTAGGACTCACCCGATATTTTTTCCTGGAGGTTTTCACCCGTAGGTTCAGGTGACGGTCACTACAACGAGTCTTCTTCTTTAAGTTGACGTTGGCTCCGATTACTGTCCCGGAAGTCGAGCCCACAACTCCAATCCTACATAAATATGATTTGTTAAATAGTTATTAATTTGTGTTTGAATTTCAACATGGCACTGTCTAAATCCATGAAAGTAACAATTCATCTCTAACGAATTTCCCTATTAAAACCTATGACACTGTCTAGATTCTCGAAAGTAACGACTCAACTCTAACGAATTTCGCTAATACTTTAGCATGGGCCAACTTTCGTGGATTTAGACACTGTTTCAAACATAGCGAAAATGTCTGTCGTGTCGTATAGAAGGAACGAAGGAAATGTTTATCCACCTAATGCAGAACTGGTTCTATTTTTTAGAGTACAACAGGATATCTAGAAAAATTGTTTAAATGAAATTAATAAAAATTTTTCATATTATCGTTTAAGTGAAGAAAACTTTTCCACACATTTCCCGTTCTAATCCTTACTAAAAGGTGTCTTCCTCTCAGCCTCCCCCAGAGGAAAGTCATCACGGCCACATCAAAGGCTACTACGTCGGCTACCGCACCTCGGGCACCCCCGAGTCCTACACCTTCAAGCAAGTGGACTCTTCCAGTAAGGATCAGCAGTCCACCTACATCACTGGTCTGCAGCCCTACACCCAATACGACATCGTGATCAGGGCCTTCAACTCCGCCGGCTCAGGGCCAAAGTCCTCCAAAATCACAGGAAAGACGCTGGAGACAGGTACTACTGCTACTTATTCACCCTGTAAAATTGTTAATTTAAACAATGAAAAGAGAACAATTAAACAATTTTAAAGAGACTAGTACTGCTCAGTCAACGATAGTAAATGAGTTACGTGATTTTTACAGACGTTGCAGGGCCGATAGTACTCGACTTGTATGAAATAAAATCTCCATATTGGTATTAAACGGTTCCGCTCCTTGGTTAATATCAATGTGGAGATTTTATTTCATACAAGTCGAGTACTATCGGCCCTGCAACGTCTGTAAAAATCACGTGACCCATTTACTATCGTTGGTTAAGCAGTAAATAGTTAGAGAAACGTTGTTTGTATTTCAATTGATTATACATACCAATTAATGATACTTTTCGTTGGCATATTTATAATTGGACTGATATAACGGTAAAATTTCTTTCCTGCTTTAAGTTTCATAGAAAATTTCCTTTTACTGAGTTGATGTAGCTTTTTGCCGGTTAGGTAGGTTATCTGACCGTTAACATGACTGGCAGTTAACTGGAAATCAAGCTTCAGATTGGGAGTTGAAGAAAGAAAACTAGTTTTCCACCAATCAGGGGTCGGACTCCTGGTTAACCGTCAGTCAAGTTACCAGTTAATACGGCCTTAAGACTTGATTTTACAATTACTACTGATGTGTGTGAATGTTTTAGTTTACAATTTGGAGTATATGTAATAATAACATTACATTGCATTTAAATATCTACTGAGAGCTCATGGTATCTATAAACGTCCTTCAAGTTTCATAAATGACAATGTTGAAAAATTCACAAATTTACTGTGCGATATCGTCTTTATATGTTTATTGTATCTGTGGTGCTAATTTATATTAAATATTTATCAATACTTAACATATTCATATTTATTAAACAGGGGGTTATAGTAGTTTTCCTCTTCGTGTCCTTTTAATTTTTTTTCTGATGCGGTTTGCTTTTATTGGGTTTTAGAATAAACGAAATTTTTCACCTTTGGTACATTAAACTACCTGAATTCTTTTCTTAATTACTTTTAATGAGAATTACTGTTATGTATGCAGTGAATTCCCATGCGTAACTATATAATTATTTTAGTGAACATGTTTTAAAGAGTACCACTACAAGTCAAATGCAAATCTAATAATTTATAAGGCCATTTGATATTTAATGTGATTATGATGTCATTGTTTATTGTGTTCTCGAAAGGGTCCATTCCAGTCAAAGAATGTTGATACTAAATTTTTTTGCTGTCATTCCTTAGCCCCGCCCACTTCTCCCAAAGTTGTAATCGAAGGATCCACGTCATCCACTATCGATATAAGTTGGAAGAAAGATATGAAAGACAAAGCTGCCATGCCAGGTATACTTTTTTTCTTGATTATTATGACAGACGATTCAAAGTAAACCGTTTCATTTACTAATCCGTTCTTTCATTGGCTGTATTTATCACGTGGTGTTTTACGTCTTTTAACCTTCTTACCCTGTCAAGAACAAAGTCGCATATTCCCCCTGGTGGGGTCTAATAGACCTCATGCGTAAAAGGTGCCTATGGATCTTTTAATAGGGCAAATAATTAAATTGCAAAGAATTATCTTTTTTTACTTCAAAAAAGAAGGTTCAAAATAATTTGTTGTTTTTATTGTATTTTTCTCGGTTTTTGTCCTTTTTTGGCGTTATTTGTTTTTTATACTTCTTTATAACACCCTTGAATCCTCAGACAATGATTAAATTACAAAAATGAACAATAATTCAATTGTTTATTTGGAAAATATTTCATAATTGCACTGCCTAAAGTATATTAGCTGATGTACCCGGCCTTACACAGGAGTAGAATTTATTATCAAAGATTCATTAAGTGTTGGATATCTTACCATTTCTTACATGTGAAACGTGAATCATACATTTTAAAATTCAAATAATGAAACAAAAATGATCGGTTCCGAAATGTTAGTGAAGTGCATTGCATTTTCAAATTTAGTTTTTTCTTTTAATAATTCTTCGACGTTGTCAGCATCTGAAAAAAAACAAGTGATTCCGTGACATGTAATGCGTGATGGTGTGTCTTGCAGAGTACACTGTGCACTACAAGAGTGACGACGGAGAATGGAGGACGGAGAAGCTGGGCAGCCAGGCGGAGCGGCACACTCTGAGGGGGCTCAAGTGCGGTACGCGCTACCAGCTGCACATGACAGCTTCCAACAGCCTGGGCACAGGCGAGCCCAGCGCACCCGTCTTCGCCAGGACGCAAGGCGCAGGTGAGTTTCAAGAGGAACTTTAAGATGCGTTATAAATTGCTCCATATTGGTGCAGACCTTGTAGGCTCGGAACACACTGGGTGACTAGAATTTTTGGTGGCATAGTTGATCCTTTGGGCTGAACTAAACTTTTACGATGCCCAGTTTTAATGTCATAGCCTTTTTAGTGGGTTTAATTAGCGAACAAAAGAATTCCCTTCCTCTGAAGGGGATGCTAGGGGAACCCCCTAACCACACCAAGATAACTTATCTCCCCTACTGCGTTTCTTTGGAGGAGGGGGTTCTTTGCTCGTAATTTATAACAAACAAGCCTAGGGAGTGATTTCTCTTCACTAGAAGACTTTAAAACCAAGGTCAATAAAATTTCAGCACTGCCCATAGGGTGCATCTAGAGATTTTTCCCCGTTGATTGTCAAGAGCGAAAGATTTATGAGGAGGGGAGAATCTTTTGTCCGCTAATTGACCTCAGCTAGCCACACAAAAACGACCAGGCTCTTTCGGACATTCAGGGGAGATTAGGAGCATATAATATCCCCTTCCTTTTGTGTGGTTAGCCGAGGTCAATTAGCGGACAAAAGATGCTCCTCTCCTCATAAATCTTTCCCTCTCGACAATCAACGGGGGGAAATCTCTAGATGCACCCATAGAGGGTACTGTCATGCCAACTCGTTTACGGTATCAGTTCAGAGGATCAGTGACTTTTCTGCCCATCAAACAATAGGGAAAACGCAAACGAGGGGGCAGAGCTTGAAGGCTCCCCAGTTTCTCGGACAAAGGGGAAAGAACTTAGGGTACGGTCACCCTAGTTCTAGAACGGTATCAGTTCAGCTCATCGCTACTTTCAAACAAAGGAAAAACAAACAACTACCCCTCCAACAAAAGCGGACTCCTATAGGTAAGTCACTTGGGGTCTGTCAATTAATACCGTAGGGAACCTTCAAGTTTTGACCCCTCGTTTTTGGTTTTCCTATTGTCCGATGAGTGGAGAAGTCACTGATCCTCTAAACTGATTCCGTACACTAGGTGGCGTGACCGTAGCCTTTAGTCAACCAATGTGTTTCGTGCCTTAGTTAGCTGATACAGGGTGTACCTGAAATATTGCAACAAACTCTTAGGCCTTGTAGACAACCCAAAGATGGCCTTATTCATTGCTAACTGACCAGCGGTTAGACATAGGTTGAAGAAGGATTCCACCAATCAGGATCAAGAAAAAGCTCCCTTTCTTTCTTTAGCTGCTGGTTAACCATCGGTCAGACACCTGGTTCTTGCCTCAAAACTATCATTTATTGAGCAATTCAGCTTTTTTAGTGATGGTCACCATATTTTACTACAATGTTGAACTTATTTCCCTTACTTTAACACTCACAATAACCAAACTAAACTTATTTCCATCATCAATTAATGGCATTTTTTACATCCACTTAACCAGTGGTTAACGAGCAGCTAAAGAGAGGAAAGGTGCTTTTTGCTGACTGATTGGTGGAATCCTTATTTAACCGATGGTTAACCACTGGTTAAGGGACTGTGAATAAGGCCATAAGTGACAGCTAACTTTCTCTTTTTCAGCACCCATGTCCCCTCCCGAATCGTCATTCGTGCAGCCTGGGGTAGACTCTGTGACAATGCGCCTGTCTTCGTGGCGTGACGGCGGCTGCCCCATCCGCCGCTTCTCCCTTCTTCTGCGCCCCAAGGAGCAGCCCCTCTGGCTCCAGGAGCCCCTGGAGACGCCCCCGCGTGACTTCTTCGTGCTGCGCCACCTTGTCCCAGACCGCGCGTACGTCGTCAGGGTAACGGCGCACAGCGAAGCAGGCCTCACGGAGGCGGAGTACCAGGCCACGACACTCCTCGCTCCCATCATAGGTGAATGAGGGAACCCCTTATATGAGGTTTCAATGAGTTGTTGTTTCATAGGTGAATGAGGAAATCATAGGTGAATGGAGGAAACCCCATACATGAGGTTTCAATGAGCTGTTTCTTAAGTGAATGAGGAAATCATACGCGAATGAGGGAACCTCCTATATGAGGTTTCAATGAGTTTTTGTTGTCTCTTTCGCCACTAGGAATGTCCAACCTAAGGAATATCCCTCCGCAAAGCGTACTGGATTTAAGGCAAAGGGGGTGCGGCTCCTGAGAAAATGAGGCCCATGAATAGCAGGAGTCCAACTTAAGCCTCGCCATGTATCGCCACCTTCAAAATTTTGCCATGCCTCTGAAGGGGAGGGAAATTGTCTCCAGACGACCTGGACCCACGGTAAATTTCTCCACAACCGACCACAGGACTTTCGGAGCGACAGGTTTAACGAGGACATACTCCGCATATACCTCGATGGGTCTTTTAGCGGTGTCGGGAATCGAACCCGGGACCCTCCGACCCTGAAGCCTTGGCCATTAGGCTCCCCACGGCATCTCAATGAGAAGTGTGGGTTTGTGGTAATGTGAATCAATGTCATAGTGTGGGTTTAACAATTCAGTATATCCTCAATAAGGGTAACTTTGACCGAACAAAACGGTATTGTAGCGATCACAGGATCACTAGTATATTATCATTTCTATAGAGCATTCACAACGAGTCACTTGGAGTTCAAACAAATTGTTGCTGTAGCAATTATGGTAAAATGCGGGGTAAAGCACAATTTTTCAGTGAAATTTCAAAACGCTTTCTGAAGGAGTACCCATGCATACCACCAATTTTAAGTAAAAATAACTCAGCACTAAAAGAGGTTGGGTTTAGAAATGAACTACTTGAAATTTTCAAGTAGTTCAATTGCCTAGAAATGTAAAGGAGTAAAGAGTGAAACGCAAATTCACTCTTCACTCAGGATTTAACTCCTCCAAAATAATACAAAAAAGTAACAAGTCTGAATGGGCCTTTGAAGTCTCATTCAGACTTCTCACTTTTGATATTCATTTTGGAGGACTGTATAAAAGTGAAAAGTTTGAATTGGCGTTTCAATTTTTAATTCATTTTTCTATGAAAACTAGCGATTCACAGGTGTGCTCACTCAGGGTAAACCGTGAAAGTGAAACAAGGTGAATGAGCCTTAATAGAGCAATCGTTATCTCTCGAAGTGGCTAGGATCCGCCAAGGATCACTAGATACTTTATCAAATCAATTAAACTTGTATCTTCCCTGTTAACTATACCACCCATAAAGAGTCAAAGTTACCCCAATCGACAGTGTGGTCTTGTTCCTGATGGTAAGATATTAAAATTTTCGCTCATTGTTAGTTTAAGTTTAAGGGTTATATTGTTTAGCTAAATGCTATCCACATGCTATCTTTGATTTCCCTACATTTATTTGGTGCAGGAAAGAAGACTGGCTGTCTGGCTGGTTTTCTTGGCTGTCTTTTGGACTCGTAATAATTACACCCTAAATATCGTAGACAAAAACGTATACGAGTCTTGCTTTTAATTCAATGCTAATTAGGAGCTTAAAATCAATCCCTATTATTCCCTTTTTATGATTCCCCTATGATTCCCTTAACCAGTCATTAAACAGCTGTCAATAAAGTATTCATCCAGTCAGAGTCGGCGATTCCTTCTTTGATTGGTAGTTAACCTGTGGTTAGGTAGCATAGAATAACGACCGTTAATCCTGTGTGTATATCTATTACTTTATAAACTTTTTTATTCTCTTGTGTGCGCTTTTGAACTCCACCGGAATAGCAGGGCTTTTCTCTCAACCATAGTTGTTTGGATTCTTATGGGGGCTCTTCTTTCAACCATAAAGATCTTTACTTAAAAAAATGCGCAATCGGACGTTTGGAAGGTACCATCAGCCCTCAGTAGACACATCTCTAGTATATCGTTTGGTTAACTGTTCTCATTGGTTGTTCGTCTTCATTAGCGCCACCGTCGTTCGGGAAGCGGGAGACGGGGCTGCCCTTCTACAAGAACGTCGCGCTCGTCGTTCCCGTCGTCGTCTCGTCGCTCGTCCTCCTCGTCATCGTATTTGCCGTCGTCATCTGCTTCAGGAAGCACTCGCTCGACAGGAGATCCAGAGACGGTGGGTACTCTCTTAACCCTACATCAGGGTGTCCCATTTGGGAAGACATACTTTTTTATTTGTTTGTTTAAAAAATACTTTTTTCCAATGTTTTTCATAAAAGTACAATTGAGGGCTTCGGTGCAAGAACCGGGTATCTCCACTTTCAACTCAAACTCACTTTCGGAAAATATTTGGCGACGTCTTCAACTTTGGTGTTTGTTTAGGGTTTCTGTATAATGATTGGCGTAAGTACGAGATTAGAAACTGTTCAATTACTAGCCAAGAGTTATAGTAACCCTTGTACTCGTAAAATGAACCATCTGTGCTTTTGAAATTGAATTTTCCCGTTAGTCCACGGTTTGATTCACAGACAAATCAGTCCAGTCAATGGGCGGAGCTTATTAAATGGCCTCATAGAGTGAAGTCCGAACCCAAACCTTTCTGTGAACTCTTCCATTTAAAAATAGGAATTAATTTTCTTATAAAGTTTATTATCTTTATTTTTGTCCACTAACATTTTCGAAACCTTCCATCTTTGTACAAAAATGGAACTTTTTTGAATTTTAATTTTATATAACGTTTTTTTTTCCTTTATCCTGCTGTGTGTCATTGCCTTCTATATTTTTATCACATTCCTCCATTTTACAACAAAATAAAATTGCTTCCAAATTAATCAGCTTTTAAGCGCTTAAATCGTTGTTTCTATCCTAGTTAAGTATCCTCTTATTCAATAATAATTCAAGTAAATATATTATAAAATAGAAGGAATTTAGAACGCATAACAGGTCTACTATCCCAAAGTTGTAAAAACGAAAAAGGTTTTCCCAGTAATTCAATGAAGATTAGATACTCGGTGCAACAGTTATAAAAGAACACCATCTTATTGATAACCCTAAATCATCAACCTAAAACCCCCATCCCCTTATTAAAGTTGTTCAAATTCAGTTGTTTCTACAAAAACTGAAAGTGAATGCGGCTTTAGTTCTAAGTGAGTCTCGACGATAACTAATATGCGCGCAAGATTTTTGTCGATCCCTAGTAGACTAGAAGCACAGCTCATACCAAATATGTCAAGTTTACGTAATTGCTACTAGATGTAAACGAAATTTGGCTATACTTGACGAAAATTGGACGAATCTTGAACGTTTTTTCTGCTTGAGTAAACCTTTCACTGGGATGAATCTGTGAAATTTAGTAATCAGCTAGCTAGAATTGGCGATTAATCAGAGTTACGCCAAATTATTGTTAGCCATAAAAAAAGACAAGCAAGAAAGTAGTAAATTTAAGGTTGCATTATTTGGCAGTGCATTGCTGAATTGGCGAATCTAACTTATAATAAACTTGATTTCAATGTGGAGATACCCGGTTCTTGCCCCGAAGCCCTCAATTGAATTAGGTAGTCATAGGGGGTAACGTTACGATGGACCTTTTGAGCAAATTGCTGTGAATAGAATAAAAGTTTTGTGTCGTTTTTCAAGTTTTATCGTATTTTTGAAACGCTTGGAAAATGAAGGACTTGCCTCTAATACCTAATTTTGTCACTAAAAAATAACTCATTTAAAAACTCAGAGACAGCAATTAAATAGTTTCATTTGTTTTGTTTCAGATTACGACACCCGGAAACCCATCGGTGAGAACTTGATGATGAGCGACATGACGAAACAGATCACCCACAAATCCACCAAAATGTCGCACTACGCGTGTCCCCCGACAGGTGAGGTACATATGTATATACTATCCATATCAAAATAAAAACATAAAATTATTATTAGAACAACATCCTAATAAGCAGAGTTTGAAATTGTACTGGATTGCTGGTCCGGGACAACTAAAAAACGGCTCGGACCAGTGAAATCAGAAAATCACTGGTCCGCCGGACCATTGGTGAAAAAATATCCCATCCTCCACCAGTTATGTATTAATTTGTGTGCAATATCATTTATTCAAGAAAAGTTCTTATTTTTTGTCAATTTGTGCAATTGCATCCAATTTGTATATCAATTAGAGAAATTTTATTTAATCAAGAAGAGTATTTTATTTGTATGACAGTTAAATATTATTTAATCAAGAAAAATATTTAAATAAGATATTTTCAAAATTATTTGATTATTTAGTGCTATTGCTTATTTCTCGTAAATTAATTTTATTAATTATTTTATATAAATTTTATGTTTACAGCTGGTAACTTATTATTGAATATTTATTAATTTTTAACATTACTATTTGGTACTCTCATTCAGTGCAATAGTTACTTTATAATAATATTTAAACTTGTCCTTTTTAATTAGTCGGACCAGTAATTTTTGTTGCGGACCAGTAAGATTAGTAAAGCACTAGTCCATAGGACCAGTGGATTTTTTTCCCAATTTCTAACGCTGCTAATATAAGTCATATCGTCGTCTATTATTTTCTATTCATTTTGAATAGGCCACTGAAAATACACTGGTGTACAACAAATGTGTTTAAACAAATGTGCAATTTCTCTTAGTTTTGAACACCAGTGTATTTCCATCCCCTACCTCCGAATCGGTAACCATAGCAACTATCAACGTTAAAGTGGCAAAGAAGACTTACTATTGGCTGGACGAAGAGCGCAACTATGGCTACTCTTTTACTGAGGAGGAAAGCACTATTTTTCAGTGGCTTATTATAATTGAACATAGTATAATAGAAGAAAGGCACTAAGTAACATTAGGTGTTGATAGCTATGTGGTTTTAGAGCCTTGCATTGTGAACCCATATAGATCTAAAGCCAATTAGACGTAAAAACCATATAAGGGCAGGTGTATAAAGCAGGCGCGGATCCAAGGGGGGGCACTCTGGACATTGCCCCCCCTAGGACCCAAAGAGGTTCTCTAAATGAGTTAAAACCCTACTTTTACAAGCCAAATTTCAAACTTTTACTGGTGGAGGACTCCATGACCTCCCAGTGGTACCAGAAAGGGATCTTGCGTGATACTTCTAAGAAAATCCCCAACATTTCGTGTCAAAAGGTAAAGGTGATGGTCAGGAAAAGAGTCCCCCCTTGGAGCCGTGCTGGATCCGCGTCTGGTATAATGAGTGTCGAGGAATCCTGTTTTATTTAATATGCATATTATTTGCATGAGTGCATATGCTTTCAAAATAAAATAATTTAAAAACATCTCATTCTTTAAGGTAAAGGGGATTACGCTGAGCCCTACTCTTGCAATGACGCAGTTACTGCGAGGCAGGTAAGTTAACATCTCCTTTTTACTTGACATTCATACGATAGTTGGATTTTTTTCTTAAGGTATTCTACTTCGATTTTTAGTTTGGTGGTTTATGTTACTGAGCTTTTAATATACCATCCATAGTTATTAAATATTCAGAGTAAATTAATTAAGATGTTCTATCATGTATGGTTTTTGTCGTATAATAATTATCTCGATGTTTTCAGCAAGGTTCTGACGGCCTCTTCGCCACCATCAAACGCTGCCCGCCACGGCCCATATACACGTCGGCCCCTTTCAAACAAGGTAATATCAACAGGCAATATCGCTCAACGTTCGACGTCACACGTTGGGCAAAATCGGAGAAATTGTTATGTTTTAAATGAATGGGAAAAAAACTTACTTTTTTAACTCCTCCCATTGTAATATATTACTGATCTGAAAACTAAAAGTATGTTGTTTAACACACATTACTGTTAATAATTGAAGGGCTTGGTGGATGAAGGGGATATGTTACAAGGCCTGTCCGAAAAGTAAAGAGACTGAATTCCAGTCAGAATTAGGGAATTCAGTCTCGTTACTTTTGGGACAGGCCTTTGTAACATAGCCCCTTCATCCACCAAGCCCTTCAATTCAGACAGTGAAAATCGTAATGTGTGTGACGTCATAGATGGAAGTTGTGAGGCCTTTTATACAGGATGTTTCAGATAAGTGTTTCATAACTCTTAGGAAGGGTAGAGTACACCTGGACGACTCAAAATCGCCTAGGAATGGGGATCGGAAATGCACCCCCAACGAACTTAGGGGTTTAATAAGCGAGCATGGGAGGTTGTAAACCCGAAACTGAGCTGAAATTTCAGCTCCTAAATTGGTTTTTATTCAACAAATGCCGGAATAGATCTAATTTGCATGGTTTCATCAAACTTTAAAAGGTGACGAGTCAATTTCCGATTGGAATTATTCAACTTCCTATGCCCGCTTATAAAAATCCTTAGTTCTATGGGAGTGCATTTCCGACTCCCCTTTCCTAGGTGATTCAGAGTCGTCTAAGTGTGTTCTACGGAAGTTAAGAAACACTTTTGGCAAGCAAAACTTCTGTAAGGAGTTTTACGATATTGATGTAGTGTGTGGCATAGGAGCGGATCCAGGTTTAATTTCTAGATGTTGGTTAGGGTTTCATGGCATAATTCAAAGGGACCTATTAAGACATTTTTCGCCCAAAAAGACTTAACATGTAAAGGGACACCGGGATTTTCAACACTTCTTTCACTGTGAGATATTTATGAAAATATTAAAATATATACTTTTTAGCAATATAAACTTATATATTTTGCAAGTTCAAAAGTATGTTTTTTTAATTATAATTATTTATTTGAACATAGAACACAAACAGAATTTATTTATTTCACAAATTACCATACAGATACAAAAAATTCATTAACATGACAAAAAAACACCAAAAGGCAGAACGAAACACCAAAACACACAAATAAAAAAATACATCATAAAAAGGTATGAAAGTACTTTCTGAAATTTTCAAATGAGTTTGAGAAAATGGCGTAGTTATTAGACAGATTAATAACCATTTTGATGAATTGTACAAAAGTTTGGTTCTGTAGGTATTGTTTGGATTAGGTGGGTTCTTTACTACTGTTTTATTTCGTGTGATATGATTAGGGACATGGCATTTTAATTCTTGTAGCATAGAGGGACAGTCGAATGTGTTACTTAAAATGTTGTAGAAAAACTTAAAAAGGGTAATTCCATGGTAATGTAACATCAGTCACGCATATACTACTAAACTACTACTAAACTCATTGGCGCAACAGCCCTAGTGGGCCAAGGCCTACGATGCCCATCTTCGTTTTCGTGACCGTGGGGCCCTGGGGTGCAAGGTGTTAGGCATGTGTCCCGGTTAGGTGGTCATTCTAACGCGAGACCCCCAGTGTTTAGTTCCCAAGCAAGCTTGGTCCTCATATCAGCATATATTCAGCCTCAGTCACGCATATATGTGGGAAAAGGAGAAACTGCACGGGTAAACGTTATAAGGTTTATTAGCAAAACAGTAAAAGATTAAAGTTTAAAAACATTAGTTCAAATTCTAAACATCAAAAATCAGCTGGAACAATCTGACGAATCCCACGGAGTCGCTCCCTTTCCAACCGTCGTTGCCACACACAAGCTCTTTTATAGCCGAACCCTATACTTCTTCACTTCTGGCTCGTACGTATCAAAAGGATTAGTCCAGTAACTAAGGAGCATGGCTGGGAGGGTGATTGGCTCGACTTCGAGTAACTTATACGGCCATCCTGCGGTTAGGCTGGGAGGGTGACTGGTTGTTTGACCACGAATAACCACATATATTCTCCCTTATTTCATACAAGATAACCTCCTGGGTTAGTCTAATCTGGTGTGTTAGACTAACCCACCAATTTTTAGGCAGATGGAGGTTATCTTGTATGAAATAAGGGAGAATATATGCGTGACTGATGTTACATTACCATGGACTTACCCAAAACAGAAATACTTCTACGGAATTCAAGGGTAAAATTATTTGCGACTTTGATGTAAGCGAGATCCTTAGATTTAAAATAAATGTAACGAAAGAATTTGTTTTGATTTTTTTCTATGGTTGTGATGAGAGATTTTTGGTATGGATTCCAAACTGCAAAACTGTATTCAAAAATGGGTTTTTAAAAGTTTTAATTGTTTAATTGAAATTTTTAATTCAATTTATTAAAATTTTTAATAAAGTTATGTTCAGAAGTCAATGTATCCTGATCACAATGACTTACTTTCAGGGTCCGAATCTTATTGTTCGCAACACACCGCCCCCAATGAACCTACTACAGACAAGTGGAGCGACCCCCGAAAAAACAGCAAGCCAATACGGTGATGAGCCCGCATACCAAACCAACTAGATACAAATCAATTCACTTTAACCGTCCTCGATTACCATTAGACTTGCATCTCCTCATTGGTGGAAAGTTTACTTTGAACAAGAGATGGCGAAGGAATCGGATATCTTATTGGTTGGATCTTTCATGACGTTATGCGAACAGTTTTCATTGGACAATGAAAGACATCCTCTTGGAGCTTTTTAACCAAGTTTTAAATACTATAAGGGAAATTATGTGTTTTTCTTGTATTCTTTATTGAGCATGTGATATCGATGTGTGATTTTCATTATTAGTGGCAACGGTCGAAAAACTTATAATAATGTAAGAAATTCAATGTTTTTTCCATGGAGGCACTGTATATTTGGACGGCTTTTTTCAACTAAACTCTACTCTAATTTCCACGGCTCGTTGTTCCATTGGTTCCATCACTAAGCGCCGAGACTGCTACGTAATCACGAGACCTACAGCGCATGCGCCACTGGCCGTTTTGGCCGTCCAAATATACACTTCGTTCCATGGAGGAGAGAGTAATCAGGAGGCGAAATATACCACTGAGCGAATGAACTACTGGCGACACTGTTCTGCTAGTTCTGCACTTTAGCTCACGCTCTCGGTCCCGTGATGCACTGCGCGAAGAGATGCGAAGAAGGAATGTCATTCGCTCCTTGGCAAAGTGACGTATATTTCGCCACCTCCCTCCTCCCACTCGGTCGCGAAATTTGAACCATTCATTGGACCGGTCGCGCAAGGCGTTCTGGGATTTTGGAGCGCACAAGGGAACACCTCCTGCTTTAAATGTGCGCTACTGCGCATTCATATTTCGTCTCTTCTTTACTCTCTCCTTCCTGGTTCTTTCTGATGTTTTGCTGATCTACCTGCATGTGACGTTAATTGTTTAAGGGCTGAGAAGGGAAGTTTGGGAGGGCCGAGTGTATTTAAACTACCATTCATGAAAGAGGAGCTAAATTAATTTATGATTACGTCAAAATCATTCGTGACTTCTTTTTAAGTAAGAATGGACTTTCAATGCAATCGGTTAAACACTTAATCATTTAAATACAATTTGCAAACGGACCTCCATTAATTATGCTGACAACATCTACGAGTTTTTGTCTGGGGTTTTTTTCGAGCTACTTCTGGTCCTCTTAGGGTTGTCACAAGTTGAACATATAATTTCGGGGGGATTCTATCCATAGTTTTAGGAATATATCCCAAGAAAACAGCGAAAACCCTCAATTTTACAGGAAGCTCTTTTACTTACTCAAAAATGTTTTAGCTCAATTGCAATTTTGAAAAGGAAAAATTATACCAAGTACACTTTACATGTGTAAATATTTTTTTTTATATTTATGGAGCATTTTACACGAAATACGATTATTTCACTTCGAATGCGTGCCAAAATCTACATCTATTGAACATTTTGCACAGAGGTTAAAAAAACAATTATTGTAAGCATTATTTTTTATTTAAGAATGTGATGTAACAAAATCATTACCAAATTTTCTTTAAAAAATGGGTGGTCTGGAATTTTAGAAGGCTAGGGCAGAACTCTTTTATTGGACAGAAATAATAATTGTAATTGGAAAGAAATATACCCAAAATTATGACGACATTGCTGTGACGAATTATATTAATTCAGTCATGACGCATTTGTTTATTTTACTATACATGTATATATACACTGAAGATTTGTATTTCTTTTACGACTGTTATCTTGATGTAAAAATAAATGTTTTTTGAAAAATGCCGTTTTCCTTTTATTGATTTTTAGGTATTCATATTTTACTGAAAAATGTCGAAATATCAACTTGGTTTAAATTCTTTGCACAACACGGAATTTCATTTCATTTATTGAAAATACATATTGTCACAAAGAAATCTACAGCACTAGCTAAATAAACAGAACTTTATTAGGCGAAAATCCCCTCACACACAACGGTGGGCAGTATTTATAGGAAAAGGAAAAATATTAGTGACGTGTATGAATGCTAATTTACATATGAGAGGTGAATGCAAGTTGAGATGTGATTGCCTAATAATAAAACTCATTTCTCCTGGGCTCGAACCTATCACCCTGTTTAATACCACATCTTTGTAGCATTGCTCTCCCTTTAAATAATAGAACAGCGACCCGCTGTTTACGAATGCTCCAATTCCCGCTTCCTGGATCTTGTCATTGGCCTGGGGTTCTCTCGAACTTTGGGAACAGGATCATTTGTCGCTGGACTCGGTCCTGTGTCGCTAGAAGTCTCATCTAGAGGTTCAGGTAGCGGGGGGACTGTAACAGGACTGGGTTGGTCGTTCTCATGGAGCTGAGCATCCGGATCGAGGTATGGTTTCATCCGCAGGACATGGACTATGTCTTTTGGTTTTCGACGTCTGGAGGTGGGATCAAAGTTTTCCACTTCGTAGTTGACATCGGACAAGCGACGTTTAACGCAATAGGGCCCGAAGTATCTCTTCAGTAACTTCTCGGATAGTCCCACTTTTCGTATGGGGATGAAGATCCAAACTAGGTCCCCAGGATTATAGGAAACTGGTCGATGTTTTGCGTCATATCGCTGTCGATCTCTATCTTGGGCAGATAAGGTACGAATTCGAGCTAGTTGCCGTGCTTCCTCTGCCGTCGTTATCAGTTGGGAAACATAATCGCTGCCTGTGTTGATAGGATGGTATGGGAATAAAGTATCCATGGTTGTCTCGGCTTCTCGTCCATGCAAAAGAAAGAATGGAGTAAAACCCGTTGTTTCTTGCTTCGCCGTGTTATACGCAAACGTCACAAATGGCAGCAAGTCATCCCAATTCTTCTGTTCAGCGTCAACATACATGGCGAGCATGTCTGCTAAAGTCTTGTTGAAACGCTCCGTCAAGCCATTAGTCTGGGGATGGTAGGCTGTGGTGAATTTGTGAGAAACATTACACATAGTTGTTATCTCAGCCACGAGCTTCGACTGAAAAACAGTTCCCCTATCTGAGATCATTATCCTGGGAGCCCCATGCCTAAGTATGACATCTTCCACCAGGAACTTGGCCACAACAGGTGCATCGGCCGATGGTAACACCTTGGTGGTAGCATAGCGTGTCAGATAGTCAGTGCAGACGATGATCCAACGGTTCCCTAATGTAGTTTTTGGAAATCTTCCTAAGAGGTCAATTCCTACTCTGTGGAATGGCGCAACTGCAGGTGGGATGGGTGTAAGTTGTCCGGGTGGAAGTTGTGGAACACTCTTGCGTCGTTGACACTCTCGACAATGACTGACGTATCGTTTTACCGATCTATACAGACCTGGCCAATGGTACCGTTTTCGAATTCGGTCATAGGTTCTAGCAAAACCCAGATGTCCTGATGTGGCTTCGTCATGGAAATGTCTCAAGATGTCTTCTCGGAGTTGTTTCGGAATTACAGGCAACCACTGAGCTCCCAAAGGATCAAAGTTGCGTTTACAGAGGATCCCGTCCACTATTTGAAAATTTCCCTGAGTAGGTTCATGGTCTTCCAGTGACTTTATGACTTTCAACGTTTCCATGTCATCTCTCTGCTCAGAGGCTATGTCGGCAACAGCGTTAAGCGTAGGAATGTCCTCGGCAATTTCAGTGTCATCTTCAATAGGACATCTGGATAGACAGTCGGCATCTTGGTGTTTGCGTCCGCTTTTGTATACAATGGTAACATCGTATTCTTGCAATCGTAATGCCCATCTCGCTAGCCTACCTGACGGATCTTTTAGGTTCGCTAACCAACACAGCGAATGATGGTCTGTAACGATGGTGAAGGGCCTTCCGAATAAATAAGGCCGGAACTTGGTGATTGACCAAATGATAGCCAAGCATTCTCTCTCTGTCGTGGAATAGTTCTTTTCGGGCTTTGAAAGAACTCGGGAGGCGTACGCAATGACCTTCTCACTGTCATTTTGAACTTGATTGAGAACAGCTCCCAGCCCGTACCCACTAGCGTCGGCATGAAGATTTGTCGCAGCGTTTTCATCAAACAATCCTAAAACTGGATAAGATGTGAGTGCAGCCTTAAGCACATAAAAAGACCTTTCCTGATCGTCTTCCCACGAAAATACCGAATCTCCTTTCAGCAGCTCTTGTAACGGTCGAGCTTTAATACAGAAGTCTTTTATAAAGCGCCTGTAGTAAGAGCAGATACCAAGAAAGCTTTTGACGTCCCGAATATTCCGTGGAGTGGGAAAATCGGTGATCGCTTTAATTTTGTCGGGATCAGGTTGGACTCCATTGCTGTTAACCAGGTGTCCCAATACTTTGATTTCGGGTGCTGCAAATAAGCATTTCTTTGGATTTAGACGAAGTCCGGCTTTTTCAATGCATCCCAAAACTGCCGATAAGCGACTAAGATGGTCTTCAAAGGTTTTAGAAAAGACAATGATGTCATCCAGGTAACATAAACACATTGTCCACTTTAGGTGTCGAAGTAAATTGTCCATCATGCGCTCGAAGGTCGCAGGCGCATTACATAAACCAAACGGCATTACTTTAAATTCGTAAAGCCCTTCTGGTGTGATAAAGGCGGTTTTCTCGCGATCAGCCTCGTCTACTTCTATCTGCCAATATCCTGATTGAAGGTCCATGCTTGAAAAGTAGGCTGCTCCAGACAGACTGTCCAAGGTATCGTCGATTCTTGGCAGCGGATATACGTCTTTCTTTGTTATACTGTTCAATCGACGATAATCAACGCAAAACCGCCAACTTCCGTCTTTCTTCTTAACTAGAACGACGGGGGACGACCAAGGGCTCTCTGACTCTTTAATGACATCCTTCTCAAGCATCTTTCCAACTTCTTCCTGTATAATACGACGTTCCGTAGGCGACACCCTATAAAATTTTTGGCTAACTGCAGGATAATCACCAGTGTTAATTCGATGTTTTACTGTACGGTCTTTGTTAACAGGATTCGTTTTGCATTTCCCTCCAAATGCACCTGGAAATTTAGAGAGAAGGAGGCTTAGCTGTCGTCTCTGATCTTCATTCAGACATGTCGACATCTTGGGTTCGACTAATTGGACACCTTCTGGTCCCGATGGATCATTTGGAGGACTAAAACCTTCCTCAATGGGATTGAGGTGATTTCTTTCTAACCTCTGCGCATTGCATAGGCGCATGCCTTTGGGAAGAATCTGCGCCTGTGCGTGACCATTCATAACCCAAACTCTACCCTTCCCACATGAGAGGTTTATGATCTCCACTGGAACCATTAACTCCCTTTGAAGGAGAAGATTCTTGTTAACTTCTACCAGAACAGTATTCGTATCCTTCAGGTGGGGGCCAGTGACAACGATGGACATTGCAGACAGTGGTGGAATGCAATAATCTTCCATCACACAAAGCTGGCTTTGTTTTTCTTCTTCTAATGTTTCTAAAGACTCGGCTTTATCAATAATTATTTCAGATCTCTCACAGTCTATCACAGCATTGGAAGCTGCCAAAAAGTCCCAGCCAAGGATAAGATCATGGCTACACTTGGGGAGAACGACGAATTCAAATGGCTGTGTTCTGCCATTAATACTGAGTCGGGCAATACATCTTCCGATTGGATGGACGTATTTTCCATCGGCAACCTTTAAGGCAAGGTTGCTAGTACCTTGAAACGTGGTTTTCTTCAATCGGTGTCTATACTCGTCGGACATGATTGAGAACGAAGCGCCTGAGTCAACTAAAGCGTGTACTGGCTGGTTGTCGACGATAACGTCAATGTAGTTTCCATACATTTTGGCGACGGTCGTCCACGGAGGGTTTTCTTCGACTGCGACCTCACCCCCATCGGAGGACGCACAGCTTAGTTTTCCTCACTGCGTCCGATGGTAGAACGACTGGTACGGGGGAATGGCGACGGGGAACGGCTGCGACGAGATGGTGATCGGCCTCGGGGATAGGGTGAAGAGCTTCTTGAGGGTGGGCGGCTTATTTCTTCGTCATAGCGAGGTCGGCGTTGTCTCTCTTCTGAAGATCCCCTAGCAGCTTAGTAATCGGCCATGGCTTGGCGTCTTTCACGGCAATACCGAACAACATGGCCAGGACGTCCACAATGGAAGCAAACGGGCCGGTTGTCTGTAGTCCTCCATACATCAGTCTTCCGATAGGGAGTCTCCTCATAAATGCTGGCAGGGGGTTCGGATCGGGACACCGCTTGAAATCTGGGCACTTTTTGGGCAGCAGCTGCGTAACTCTGTATGTGAGCTTCAGGTGGGGTAGCAAATTGATTGACTTGGGAAATAGGGGCAAGAGAGCGGCTTACTTCGCTTCGTATAAGATGCTCCAGCGGTTGCGGCTCAAACATCGTAGGGCGTGAAAGGTTTTGGATCTCTTCTCGGACAATCTGACGTATTAGAGTGGCTAAGTCTGGTTGTCCTTCTAATGATGAAATTGCAGCCACGTTTGGAAGACGCTCAAATCTTTTTGGGGACACTCTCTTTTGCATTAGAGCTTCTATCTTCTGGCACCAAGTGGTAAAGTCTCGCATAGTGGCTATCTCTTTCGTCAATAAGGCTTGATAGATGTTTTCCGCGACTCCTTTCATCAGATGTGCAACCTTCTTATCTTCAGTCATGTTACTATCCACACATAAGCACAACGAGAGAACATCCTGTATGTAAGACTGGGTGGACTCGTCTGATTTTTGGGCCCGGGTCTTAAGCTTCTCTTCTGCTTCTTTTACGGATTTTGAAGAATCCCCAAAAGTTTGCTGCAATCCCTCTTGGAAATGGTCCCAGTTTAGAATAGTATCTTCGTTATTCTCGAACCATGCACGTGCGGTACCGCTCAAGAAAAAGTAAGCGTTGGCTAAGGACATCATGTTGTCCCATCCATTGTATCTGGCAACTCGCTGGAACTCTTTGAGCCATTTCTCGGGACTTTGGTTATCATCGCCTGAGAACGTATTTGGACTTCTGGGCTGACGAAACACTGGAGCAGCGGTTGGTATTCTGTACTGAGGTGGAAAGTTGGGTGATGAATCTACTGGATCTGGGAAGTACTGTTGAGGCGAAGTAGAAAAACGCGGTTGAGATGACACAGCCGAAACAGTCAACACTGGAGAAGCAGGTGGTATTGTGTACTGAGGTGGAAAGTAGGGTGATGAATCTACTGGGTTCGAGAAGTACTGTAGAGCCGAAGTAGAAAAATACGGTTGAGATGACACAGCCGAAACATCGTTACCCTCCTTTCCCAACGCTTCATCAACTTCAGTAGGGTCTTTGGCGGCGGCTCCTACTTGAGCTGTTTTACTGGCTTGCCGGCATTCACTACACTTCCAGTTTCCTTTGTTAGCTTTTGACATCTTCCGAAAGTTGATTTCAGTGAAACTGACACAGAAAAAGTGAAAATCATCTTCACACACAGCGCATCGCATCAAGTCTTCGTGTAAAAGAGGCTCGTTACATTTCCTACATTTATTCTCTGACATCCTTAATTTTAAGTTTAATTTTAATAATTTTCAAAAAAAAAATGTCATAAAACCAAGCCTCTTTTGAGCTAGCCTACCCGGCGCTTCCACCAAACTTGTCACAAAGAAATCTACAGCACTAGCTAAATAAACAGAACTTTATTAGGCGAAAATCCCCTCACACACAACGGTGGGCAGTATTTATAGGAAAAGGAAAAATATTAGTGACGTGTATGAATGCTAATTTACATATGAGAGGTGAATGCAAGTTGAGATGTGATTGCCTAATAATAAAACTCATTTCTCCTGGGCTCGAACCTATCACCCTGTTTAATACCACATCTTTGTAGCAATATTTCCATTGTTTTTTTTTTCAATAATTTACTTTTAAATACTTCTTATTATTTAAGGGTAAATATGAAATAAATAATAATTATGAAAAAATAATAAATTAGCCGATATCTGGAGAAAAACCAATAGTGTATTCAGGTAACGTCACGACCATTTATTTTCTTCCTTACTGTAGGTCAAACAGTCTGTTGCTAAGGCCGTTGCTAGGTGCAGCGGTATCTGTTGCCGTCATGTGATTACAAATGGTCCAACAGAGGCATTCCATGACCAGTTATTTTCTTTTAACTGTTAACTGCTGTAGGTCAAACAATCTGTTGCTAAGGCCGTTGCTAGGTCCGAGTCATGTGACTGAAAATGCTCTATTGAGAAATATAAAAGACATACACAAGGATCCAGATAAAATAAAATAAATTTCCATTCAAAGATGGAAATGGGCAGTGGACTTGATTAGGATGAACGATGAAGGAGCCACCAAGAGGATATTTTCGAAGCCAAACCGTTGTTAGCCGGAAAAAGAGGACCGCGGAGGATCCGGTGGAGCGAAAAAAAACCGAAGTTTGAATAATCAAAACGCAATAGAGAGAAAAAGTTGCCATTTTTGGTCTGAAACAAAGTCCTAAAATTTAAGACCTATCAATTAATATCTTTAAACGCCGCAAGAGGGCTAAAGTTTTGAACAATTGTAAAAAACGTATACTATTTTACAGAAAAAAAATTAAAAATACGGAATACAAGGTGAAGAAAGCGAGAAAATTACTGAAAAAGGAGGGTATTTTGACAAAAGGAAGCGACAGAATGGGAAAAAATTATCCAATGATGTAGAATCTCGAGTACAAGCGTTTTACTATGACGACGATATCAGTCGCATATCATCCAATAAAAAAGATTATCTATCTGTCCCATCAGAAAATGGAAAAAGAGTTCATAAGACAAAAATACTTATTTTGCATAACTTGAAAGATGTGTATTTAGAATATAAAGAAAAGTATCATCATATGACAAAATTGGTTTTACAAAATTTTGTGAACTTCGCCCAAAAGAATGCGTTACGGTGAACAGTCATGGAATGCATAACGTGTGCGTTTGCATTTACCATCAAATGTTAAATTGATGATGCGGACTGTAAATTTAAAAGAAACTTACACTTTACTATATTACAAAAGCTTTGTGTGCAGTGTGGAAGATGAGGCCTGTATGCTGCGTCGTTGCTTTAATTGTCCAAATGAAACTATTCTTCGAAGTTACTTAATGGAACTGGATTGTTTATAAGATTCAGAAAATGTCACTTTTAAACATTGGATACAAACTGACCGGACATCTTTAGAAATGTGATCAAGACTGTACATTAGGGTGTATCGAAAAAAACTTTTTTCCGATTTTGATGACGTAATAGTGCGGAAAAGTTGTCTAAGGTGCCAGAGAGTACCTGTGAATTTTTTCAGAATTTCTGGATAATTTCTTAAGGTGCCACATTGGCCCTGAAGTTCCCCATGTTAATTCAATGGGGCGCGCCGCCAAAAAGGCCGAAAATCGGTTTTTCGCCCCTCATTTCTACCCTAATCACATGACGAATGCCTCGTCTCGAGTTATGGACTCTATATTATGTTGATTGTGGGCTCTGATTTGAACGAGGAAATACGTGATTTTCGACGAAATTTGAGCATACAAAAAAACGTAATATAGATATTTAGGCTATTATTCAAGTTTTGTCGGATAGCCTAGATCATATAGAGTCCATAACTCGAGACGAGACATTCGTCGTGTGATTAGGGTAGAAATGAGGGGCGAAAAACCGATTTTCGGCCTTTTTGGCGGCGCGCCCCATTGGATTAACATGGGGAACTTTAGGGCCAATGTGGCACCTTAGGAAATTATCCAAAAATTCTGAAAAAATTCACAGGTACTCTCTGGCACCTTAGACAACTTTTCCGCACTATTACGTCATCAAAATCGAAAAAAAGTTTTTTTCGATACACCCTACTGTACATGACTTTGTAAATGACTTTATTCAAAAACTTCATGACATACGATAACATTGCTAAATGTCAGAGTAACTATCTAAAATCATGCAAAGAAACTCTTTCAGATACAACAGGAATAATAATAATAATAGTAGACTTTGCTGAAAATTACACATGTATAATTCAGGATGAAGCTAAAGGATTTCACTGGAAGAATATTCAAGTCACTTTACACCCATTTATTTTATACTACAAAACCTTAGAAGGAATCAAGGCATGGTCAATGTGCTGTATAAGTGATAATTTAAAGCATGATACAACTTTATTCTTTTCAAAAAATAGCTCTTTCCCATATAATAAAAAAACTACCTCGTATTAAACACATTAAATATTTCAGTGATGGTAGTACTGCACAATACAAGAATTACAAAAATTTGGCCAACTTATGTCACCATAAAAATGACTTTAAAATTTCTGCTGATTGGAATTTCTTTGCCTCATGACACGGAAAAAATGCATGTGATGGCATTGGGGCAACAATTAAACGAGTGGCCACAAGAGCAAGTCTGATACCCGGAATTTATAAATTTTTTGTAGCAATCATTTGTCATAAATTTTCTTGGAAAACATATTTAAAAATAGTTCTACGATTCCTGGAACAAGAATGCATAATTTTTTTAACCAGTATTTGAAAATGAGTTAAAAATGGAAGCGTGTATCACCATCCAACCAGTTTTCCATAGTTTCTCATAGAAAATAAATAAAACCATTCTAAATATTCAAGATAACAGTTAGTACGCATTTATGTATTTCGTGTGAATATAAATTTTGTGATTTTAACCTTAAAACTACAGGTTGTCCCACAAAGAGCTCCCTGGTTTTAAAATATATGTTGAACAAAAATAGATAAAAATATAAAACCAACGGTATCTGTTGCAACTCGACGGATCTAGTGAACTATTAACATTTAAGGAATAACTTTTGGCAACTGTGTTTAAATTGATGTGAAATTGTGAAATGTTTATTATTAGGAATTTGAATTTTAGGAAGTTAGTTTAGTATGAAATTTGTTTATGGATTTGAATTTTAGGAAGATAGTTTAGTTTTAAATTTAATGAATTGATTTTAGGTTAGTTTTGAAATTATTAGTATATCTGAATTGTTTGGCATGTTTACTCAAAATTAAAGATTGAATATGAAGTTTACACCTCTGTTTGGTCTGTCATCTTTCCACTCCGGGTGAGAAGTAGAGTCAGGGAAAAAGACCTTACTCTACTGCTCTTTATTAGTTGCGCTATTTGGAAAATTGTGGCATCCCTGCCGGGATGTGTGAAGGATGACGTCGGAAGCCACCTTAAGAAAGCAGAGAGGTAGAGTTAGAAGTTTGATCCAGAGTCTAATAGAGTCATTAGAGTTAAAGTTAAAGGAACCTTTGTTAGACCTGGATTCATTGGAGGAAAATTTAGAAGTTCTAGTAGTGCAATCAAGATATTTGGAGCAGGTGGAAAATGATTTACTGCCGTTTTATACTGAGGAAAATGTGGATAAAGAAATAGACGAAGCTGAAGAACTGAAGGAAAGAATTATAAGATGGAAATTTAGAGTAAAGAAAGCGATAAAAGTACAAGAATCATCAAGATCAGACACGAAGCTGTCTGACTTACGGAATTTAGACATCTTAGGAATCTCCAACGAAGATTACATTACAGGAATCTCTAATGAAGATACGATGAAGAAGAACAGGAGAGAAGAATCAAGGGTCATGACCAAGAAAGAAGAGACCAAGAAAACCTCGAAGGAGAGGTTCCACAAGAATAAGGAAGATGAGCCGGATATATCCGTCATTGGAGAAATTAAAGAGATGTCAGAGAACGTGGTCTCTGCTGAAACAACCGGAGGAGCTGAGATGATCTCAGTGGAGCCAGAGCTATCCGTTGAGGTGAATAAGTCAGAGAACGTGGAATCTGCAGAAACAGCCGGAGAAGCTGAGATCGGGATGGAGCCAGATTCATCTGTTAAAGAGAAGAAGTCGGAGAACTTGAGCTCCTCTGAAACAGCTGTCGAAGCTGAAGTGATGATGATGGAGCCACATCCCTCTAACTGCATGAGGAATAGCAGTGCACCAGGAAAGAAGAATTTGGGTGAAATTGGAGAAACTGACTTTCCAGGAGATAGACGCCAACGTAAAGGTAGAAGAGGAGATAGAAGAGGTAAAGGAGTAAAAGGGAAAAGTAGGAACGGAAGTAAAAGAATCAAACGAACTGACATGGGTTCAGAAAGTAAAGTATCTAGAGGATCAAGGACGGTCCCACATTCGATTGCTTTGCCAAAAGTTACAAAACAGAGTTTTAAAAAGAAAATAGTACCCAGATTCAGATCCCCTTCTAGCAGACCTCCTCGTCGAGTTGTTCTAGATTGAGCTCCATCGATGGGACCTCAATGGCGGGAGTGTGTTGCAACTCGACGGATCTAGTGAACTATTAACATTTAAGGAATAACTTTTGGCAACTGTGTTTAAATTGATGTGAAATTGTGAAATGTTTATTATTAGGAATTTGAATTTTAAGTAGGTTAGGTTAGTTTTAATTTATGGTTTTGAATTTTAGGAAGTTAGTTAAGTTTTAAATTTAATGAATTGATAATGAATTGATTTAGGTTAGTTTTGAAATTATAAGTATGTTTAGAAGTTTTTGTCAAGATTAATCAAAATTAAAGATTGAATATGAAGTTTAACTCTCTGTTTGGCATATAGTCCTTCCACTCCGGGTGAGAAGTAGAGTCAAGGAAAACAGACCAATTATAAGTATGTTTAGAAGTTTTTGTCAAGATTAATCAAAATTAAAGATTGAATATGAAGTTTAACTCTCTGTTTGGCATATAGTCCTTCCACTCCGGGTGAGAAGTAGAGTCAAGGAAAACAGACCTTCCTCTACTGCTCTTAGACTAACGCGCTATTTGGATCAGTATCCTTCAAGTTATGGCTTGGAATTTCTTGTGCCAAAATTTAAAAAATTTAGTTACTATTATTGTTAACAGATCGCACGATAAAAAATGTCTGGAAGCTTCACATTTCAGAACGGAGCGTAGCAAATCGATTCTTCTGAAGATCGATTTATTTATTTGAGATCCCATGTAGTACGCGTACGTTGAATATTTGTCCAATTTTTGCCATTTACGGCCAAATTTCATCTTCTAGTAGGAGTTACGTAAAATTGATGTATTTGGTATGAGCTGTGCAACTGGGGATTAAATTTTCAAAATGAAACTTTCGACGGTTGGTTCAATTCAGATTGTTATGGAAAGGGGTTAACCGTTTTATTTTTTTGAGGGAGTATGGCCTTTAACTCCTAAATTGCTTAATAAGTGTAAACTCACAACTCTGAAGCGTCACTTCCAACCGTGGACCGGTTTCGTCCTTGTTAGGACTCATCAGCACGGTATAGCAAGGTAACGCAAGAGAGCGGAGGGCAAAAGTTTGGTTCCCGGGCATGATTTACAAACTGATCAAAAATAATTTCCCCGAGTACCTAATAAAACTGCTAGTAACCTACCTGAAAGGGCGTTCCTTCAGAGTAAGCGTAGGCCGAGAATTGTCAGACCCCAGAAAAATTGAATCAGGCGTGCCGCAAGGCTCAAAATTAGGCCCCTGTTTATTCTTACTTTATGTCAACGACATTCCCACCTCCCCGCACACAACACTGGCTTTGTTTGCGGATGACACAGCTGTCATGTGTAAGCACAAGAGAAGAGTAATGCTAAGTAGGTTACAGAAACACATAAACCTAATCCAAAATTGGTTAGACGATTGGCGAATAAAGCTTAATGTTGATAAGTCGGTTGCGTTAAAATTCAACAGAAAAGAAGTGGCAGAACTCCAAGTGTTCGGCAAAAAGATACCGTGGTCCAAGGAGGCCAAGTACTTTGGTATTACGCTGGACATTGGGCTAACCTTGAATAAACACGTAGAAAACCTTACTACTAAGCTAAGAAAAAGGCTAGGACTACTCCACCCCCTCATCAGTGGGCATGCTAAGATGAGTATAAAAAAACAAAAAGCTAGTATACATGACATATCTACGTCCGTTACTAACGTACGCTATTCAGGTCTGGGGGGCCCCAGCCACTGAAAGTTTAATTCACAAGTTAGAGGCGGCTCAGAGACGCATTCTTAGGAAAGCCACCAAGTCCCCATTGTACGTAAGGAATGTTCAGATAAGAGAGGCGCTGGGCATTCCCTCCCTCAGAAGTTTTGCCACCTCCCTTGCCCAGAAATTCTTCAGTAAACTAGATTCCCACCCAAATAAAACAATTAGGGAAGCAGCAATCTATGATATTTCCCCAGCTAAACACAAGAGTAGACCAAAAGCCATCCTACTCTGGGATACGGTTGACTAAACTGAATAATGAAAGGTATCCGATACTAAATGCATAAAGACAAAAATATCTCTTAATGAAACTTAAAGTAACTCTCAATGTATAAAGTAACGCTCAAAGTAACGCTCAATGTAACTAAAAGTAACTCTCAATGTAACTAAAGCTCTTGGATAACTAACTGCACTCACCAGGTAACTTATATATACAGGGTGTTTCAAAACTGCGTTGCACGGCTTTTATTCAGAACCAACGCTTCCTAGGGTCGTGGAAGTAAGGTCTATCCCTAGGTAAGTGACCCTAGAAAATCCATTGAGATGACTTACAGTGCCCCTAGCGACGAAATTAAAAAGTTAAAAAAATCAATTTAAAAATTAAAGGAGATAGAGCAAAAACCTCAGTAAGAGTATTGTTGCCAACGTCAAGAAGAACTCATTGAAAAAAATTTGATCAAAATATCTTGCATATTCGCAGAGATATTAGCATGTGAAAATAGCACTTTTTCGGGGGTCAAAATGTAAAAAGTTCGCATATTTGAAATTTTTTTTGATTTTTTGATTAAATTTTGTGTTCTTTCAACTAAAAACACACAAAACTACACAATAACACTGAAAAATTTGCAAATATGCGAACTTTTTACTTTTTGACCCTCGAAAAAGTGCTATTTTCACACGCTAATATCTCCGCGAATGTTCAAGATATTTTTATCAAATTTTTTTCAATGAGTTCTTCTTGACGTTGGCAACAATACTCTTACTGAGGTTTTTGCTCTATCTCCTTTAGTTTTTAAATTAAATTTTTTAACTTTTAAATTTCGCCGCTAGGGGCGCTGTAAGTCATCTCAATGGATTCTCCAGGGTCACTTACCTAGGGGTAGACCTTACTTCCATGACCCTAGGAGGCGCTGGTTTCGAATTAAAGCCGTGAAACGCAATTTTGAAACACCCTGTATATATCAAACAGCAATGGACTTATGTCACCTAGAAAGCAAGAACTATGACTTCAACTCCAGTTGACGGTATGAGGCCCCTTCGGGGGCCAGGAGACCGGAATTTATATGAATTTCTGAATTTCTCTGGCGTTACTAGTTAAGCGTAACATAGCGCACACTTTGGTACCCGTACCTGCAGTAGGAGCTGAGGCCTCGGCAATCAGGATAGAGCTAGGGCATCCCTCATATTATGTGACAGTGATCTCGCTGTACGTTCCATGCTCGACCAGGTCACGCACAGGTAGTTTAATAAAGCAAATACTGGGTGCTGATAAACAAATGATCATAGCAGGTGACTTTAACGCTCACCATACCCTGTGGAACTGCCACTCCATATGCCCAGGTGGCTCTTTGAATTGATCAGGAAGGAAGACCTCCATATGGCGGTCCCAGACTCTCCCACTATTTACTCCACTAGGAGAGGCAATACCATAGATTTTGCACTGGTTAGGGCAGTGTTTCCCAACGTGGGGCGCACGTCCCACCGGGGGGCAATATCGTTTTCTAGGGGGGCAATTTGAAAATTTTCAATCAAAATGCCCTCCAGGTGGGGTCAATCCAGAGGGAAAATTAAAAGAAACCTTTTTAAAAGAAGTTTATCAAAACCTGATCCTATTATCCTATCTGAGAATGTATGTCTGAAATCTGGACCAGTATGTATCAAAACAAAGTTGAAACCCTGTTTTAGAGTCTAATTTCCAAACCTTTTCTCGGGGATGACCAAAGATCTCTTTGTTTTTAGAAGGATTATATTTGAAACTTTTTTACATTATAGGTTCATCAAAATGCAAATCTTACCTAAAAATTTATACATCCAAAATTTCCTCACTAGGGGTACCAAACTAGTTAAAAACCTGCTTCTTAGAGTCAAATTTCCGAAAATTTGATTGGGGAGGACCCCCAGACCGCCCTTGGAACTTAGAACTTAATTACTCATAGTTTGATTTAGTTCTTTAGCATGCAAATTCTACCTAAAAATGTCCTGAAAACTTCATTAGACTTATTAAATTCACATAGGAGAGGGAGGGGCTAAGAAATAATTTTGGCTCCCTTTCAAAATATATTTCTATATATTGGGTTGTCCCATAAGTTCTGTTACTTTTTACGAAGTTTCGTGTTTGAAAATTTTTTATGAAAAACTGGTATTAGGTGGAGATTTCAAACAAAAGGGATTTTGATCTATGTATATTTATGAACATAATTTGTGGTTTTGGTAGTTCTCGTGATATTATTTCTTTTCAAAATGGCGGTTTGAAAAAAAGACCGCAAACGACGATTTTCGCGTAATTTTTTTCTTTTGTTTAAAAAACTAGGAAGAACGAATGATTCATGGCTAAAAAAATTTTTACTGTATGTTTGAAATGTTTAGATTGAGATGTCATAGTTTCAAGATAATTCGATAAGTTTAACTTAGGAAATTTTGGTCTCAAACATAACATCAATTGCAAAAAACTTTCATCAGTAATGTTAGTCATTTCAAAGAAATTCTCACAAAAAATCATCAAAAACAATAAAAAAGCTTAAAGATAGACCCCAGTATTCAAAATATGCAGTAGTATATTAAATTATCTCTGTAATTAAGTTTAGAAAGTAGTGCGCACAATTCAAGCGCGCAACATTTTAGCTTATCCGAATTACACTCGCTGAACTTATACGCTATGCGAACAAAGCAATTATTTGCTTCATACAAAAACACTACAATAAAAACAACTCGTTGGAATTTAGAAATAAATCTATTGAACTATAATATGAAAAGATGCTTTCAATATTTAAACTGTGTAAAAAAGCATTATGGTTCAAAAAACATCTGCCTCTTATTTGCTTCATACCAGCTGCTTAGAAAAACAATGGACGTGCTTTAAAAAACACGTGAAATTAGCAATATATGAAGTTTTGAAGCCAGAATTTCCTACCTTAATCTTATTGAATCATCTTGAAATTAAGACACCTTAATCGAAACATCTCAAATATACAGTAAAACTTTTTTTAGCCATGAATTATGCGTTCTTCCTAGTTTTTTAAACAAAAGAAAAAAATTACGCAAAAATCGTCGTTTGCGGTCTTTTTTTCAAACTGCCATTTTGAAAAGAAATAATATCACGAGAACTACCAAAGTCGCACGTTATGTTCATAAATATACATAGATCAAAATCCCCTTTGTTTGAAATCCCCACCTATTACCAGTTTTTCATAAAAAAATTTCAAACACGAAATTTCGTAAAAAGTAACAGAACTTATGGGACAACCCAATATATGCCACTGAGACCGGGGGGCATAAAAAATTTAGAAAGGCTTTGGTGGGGCATGGACCGAAAAAGGTTGGGAAACACTGGGTTAGGGTATGTCAAATAACTGACTACTTTAACTCAAATCACTCAAATGAATACTAATTCAACAGATGAATGATGTCTAATACCTGCCAACTTTAAATCACTCAAATGAATACAAATTCAACAGATGAATGATGTCAAATAACTGCCAACTTTAAATCACTCAAATGAATACAAATTCAACAGATGAATGATGTCAAATAGCTGGTTAAAATTACTTAACGGACGACCTTAAATCCAATCACTCAAATGAATACAACTTCAACAGATGAATGATGATATTTAATTATCAATTTAAGTTTCTAAGTCCGAAAGTAAATTACAAACATTATTTTCTAAACATTTTTTAAAAAATTAAAAAGAATTAACAGACTGTTGCCACACGGCAAATCTACTATAGTAATTATATCTACAGATCTACTAGTCTACTGCTACTAGTTCAAAATTTACAATTGTTTTAAATAACTGTACATGCAATCTTCCACAGGGTAGATAGGGGAAGATACTAGAGATAATAAGATACTAGGTAGATACTAACGCTGTGGCGGTCTCTTTGAGTGACCTCTCGTCCGACCACAATCCAGTCAGGATTGAATTCTCCAACGTCTTTCCGATAAGGCAAAAAGATGCTACGGTCACTGACTGGAAAAAGTTCCACTATAGGGTGAGCCAGGGCCGGACTGGGAAGAAATTTCGGCCCGGGCATTTTAAGTCTGAATCGGCCCACCGCATAATTTTTATGGAAAAATATAACTTCATAGAATTGAAAATTTCGGGAGGGGAATAGTGGTACCTCCACCAAGAAATTCTTTTGAAAATTGGCCCCTAAGAAATAGTCTAAAATCAACCTTGAAGTCCTTAATTGGATACGTAATAAACTCAATATAGACTTTTAATTCTTTGTTGGTAAATTCAGTGGGTAAAAAGAATTTCCAACTTGACAAACTTAATATTAAAAGAATTTGTGAATGATGTAGCTGAAAATAGAAAGGGGGGTCTGGGGGTCCTCCCCCAGAAAAACTTTGTAAATTTTACTCTTAAAAGTACTGTTTTAACTCATTTGGGACACTTTTCGGTGACATCCGAAAAGGTTCGCTCCTTTTATGCTGTAGAATCTTTGAAGATGAAACCAGGAAAATTCTTTCATAAAAATATTTTAAATAATATATGTTTTTGAATTCAGTAATTAATGCCATCATTAATGAATTTAATTGCTGGTAAATTAATGGTTTGGTGGCCGCACAAAAAGAATTTGGCCACTAGTTGGAAAATCCTGCGGAGTGCGGATTCATTTTTAAAGGATCTTTTTCATTCATACCACTGTAAAATATTTTGGTTGTAGGCGGCCCACAAACGGCCCTCGATGAGTAGCGGCCCACTGGGCATTTGCCCAAATGCCCGCATGGCCAGTCCGAGCCTGGGGTGAGCTGCTACACTGGTGTTCAAAATTAAGAGAATTAGCACATTTTTTCGATTTCTCCAGATCTACTGGATAGATTTTGATGAAATTTTGTATGAACATAGGTTGATACAATACCAAATAAATAATCATTCAAAAATTGTAATGCACACGCTTGCGCAGAAGTAATAACCGCCTGAGTTAAAAGGTATGATATAATGGTTCCAGAATAGAATAAAATAGTGGGTTTATAAGGGGTATGACACCCTCCCACTATCATGCATGCCTCCTTGAGTAATTTTATAGCGTGAATAAGGCAGATAATAAAATTTCCAGTTCATTAGGCCTACTTTCTCAGAAACCCCGTTTTGGGGCTCTGAAGGGTATGTGGAGGGGGGTAGCAAAATGCAATTGCCTGATATAGAGTCCCTCTAACCTCCTCTAAAGTGGCAAAGTCATTGAATCTGGCTGCCCATTCCATATGCTGAATATCTTCCGTTTTAATAAAAATTGCTAACCTGATGAGATCCATTAGTGAAGGATTTCTATCGATTGAAAAGAAATTAAGACCGATAGAACCCCTCAAAAGGTGAACAAGGTTTCCAAGATATCAACACATTACCTGAAACTGTCAGGGTTCCTCTTTCAAAGGCAGGGAGGGATCTGCAACTTGTCAAAAATATGCAAAAATTGTCTTTAATAAGGTAAAATTCAAGGGGTGAATATTTTCATCTCTGTTAGGTCTCAAATTAATTAAACCTTTGATTCTGGATGCAAACTCATGTGGAAAGAACCAGAATGCTATGTCAGTCCATTAATGTAGGAGAAACTGACTATTATGGAATCAGAGATTTGGTGCTCTTTGTAGGGATGTTTGGTGCTCTTTGTAGGAACGGCGATCCTGTGCAAAGCTAAGACGGAACCCCTGGTCATAACGTACCTCCAACAGCACGTGGTACTAATTGAGGAGTGGTTGGATGCCTGGAGGGTTAGGCTAAATGTCAACAAGACTGCTTAGGTAAGATTCTTCCCAAAGCGTAGGGACAGAGAAAAACTAGTCGTCTTTGGAACCAAGGTGGGGTGGAAGAAGAAGGCCAAGTATTTGGGGGTAACGCTGGACGAAACACTCTGCATGTCTAGTCACCTACAGACAGTAGTCCAAAAAGGGTTACAGGTACTTAGGGTACTCAATCCATTGATAATTAGAAAGTCAAAACTGCCCCTAAGGCTGAAACTGTATATATTCAAAGCCTACATAAGGCCTGTGCTGACTTATGCCAGCCCAGTATGGGCGCAGTCTGCAAGTCGAGTAGGATCAAGCTTCAGCGGATCCAAAACAAGGTAATAAGACATAACAAAGGCCCCTATATTCCATCGGAATGACGCCCTCCGGAGAGCGCTAGATATCCCCACGCTAGATGAATATGTAGCCCAACTGGCTGAAAAAGTTTACGCGAGGGCACTCACGCACGAAAACCCAGAGCTAAGAGATATGGTAAACTACGACCCAACCCTGCCTCAGAACAAACACAGGCCGAAAACCACATTGCTACTGGGCTCGGCCTAACACACACAAACTAACATACTCGACGGAGACGGAGAGGTACTCCTGGCGGTACCTTCCTATACCGTGCTGATGAGTCCTAACAAGGACGAAACCGGTCAACGGTTGGAGGTGACGCTTGAGAGTTGTGAGTTTACACTTATTATCCGCTTAACCAGCAATAATTGGTGAAATACTCCTTTCATTTCCTAAATTGCTTGTTAGATTTTTGGCGTTTGTCGATATCAATATAAATTAATTTTAAGATTCTTTTTTCGAAAATCGATGAGGGGAACAAATTTTGAGAGAATTGATACATGCTGAATATTTTGAAACCAGTCATGACGAGTCAGTTTTCAAAAAAAATACAAGAGTAGAAAAGGTCCCGAAAATAAAACAATCAGAAACTATTTCGAGAAATTTGAAAGGACAGGCAGTATTGCCGATGAACTAGTTGGAAGTGTCGGACCTCGTCAGACTGTTGTCACTGCCGATAACACTGCAACATTGTCCAAACTAATAGAAGATAAACCCAGTTCACAGGATGTATCAATCAGGAATTGAGCGGTCCAGTGCGCAAAGAATACTAAAAAAATTTGAAGATGAACCCTAAAAATTTCAGGATCATCAAGCCATCCGAATAAGGGCTATGCAACAACGTGAGGAATTTGCGATCCAATTCTCGATGATTGATAAGGATGGATTTCGTGTTGGGTCAGTTAGGTTTACTGATGAAGCCCATTTCCATCTGAATGGCTTCATTAACAGGCATAATTCAAGGATTTCGGCCACCCAAAAACCTCACGCCATCGAAGTAAAACCCCTGCATTATCCCAAAGTGACTGTTTAGGCGGCAATTTCCGGCAAAGGAATAATTGGTCCTTTCGTATTTCGAGAGACCGTAACCTGTGACCGTTACATCAAAATTTTGGAGGAGTTTGTAGCAATACAAGAAGTGGTGACAAACTCAGAAATTCGCTGGGGGTCTGTCTCGTGAGTGGCTGAAGAGTAAAAAGGGGTGAGAATTGACCAATCACATTGAAGGCGTTATCCATACTCTCGAAGAACCTGCTACATATACCTCTTCTTAGACGCTGGCTGTAATAGTTGTTAGTGCGAAGAGTTCAGTAGTATTAGTGTCATCACGATCGTGGAATATTCTCCAAGCCCCAAGAAGGAGCTGTTTTCTCTCGACAAGAAGTTAAAGACTTCAGTAGAGTATAAAGTCAGATGCATTCAGCAGAATGGGATCCGAAAACATAAGAAACTGAAAGGATATTCCGACGCGGTGTTTTCCGTTTGGGCCAGCAAAAATGTTAGGATTATATATACTTACGATGCACTGGATGCCATCACGATCATCAAGATAGATCTCCGGAAACGAATCTATAAGAGATGAAGTGATCAGTAGAGGAAGACTTGTTCATTTTTGAGTGGGTATGGGGAGTGGCGACCCCGAGGTATACCTGAGGGCTACCCAGTAGGGTGGAGCGAAAAAACTTCTTTTGGAAATTTAAAACGCCTGATGTGGGAATAGGTGCCATTTACGATAAAACTTAAAAATTCAAAACTTGAGTTCGATCAATTAATATCTTCAGGTTCCACATTCACGTTAAAATTTCGATTTTTCATCAAATTTAACTTAAAAATGGTTATAAATGATTCCCACACAATTTTAGCTTCATTTTCAAACTTATTTTTTTTCTTTGGATGTCAAACAACATCTTAAGACCTTACGTGGACTGAAATGGGAAGGAATTTCCAATTTTTCAACCCCGAAGTAAGGGCGCATGCCATTAAGGGGTTATATACAGTTAGAATTTTCAAAAAATCGAATTTTTTTTTATTTTATTTTCTTAATGTACATATATTTAAGAATACACACAGAAAATTTCATATCGTTCCGGTGAATATTTTCAAAGTTACAAGCAAATTTGAAAAGGCGTTTCAGAGTGCTTGGAAGTACAAGGTCGGAGCGGCAGCGCCTACTGACATACCGCGAGGAGAAGAGCTATGAACAGGGTTGCCGTGAGTAGACGAGTCCAAAAGAAGAGCATAACAACAACGAGAGCTACAATCAACTGATTTGGAAAATCTCTCCCAAAATTGTTCCAGCCGGTTCGAAAACTGTGGAAATTGCTGCATACATAGCTGCTGGCATATTTAATGAAGGAATGGCATCACTATTGTATTATATGAATGCAATAGGAATTACACTTGGGCCCAATGCGCATTCATATGCCGAAAAAGAAGATGAGAAGCGCGTGAGCATTTCCGATCTCAGAGCGCGTGAGAGCACCCGAGATGGAAGAATGGCTCGCACACAACATCAGCTTGAGTTATTAGAAGCTGCTGAATCGGCGGAGGGTGTATTATATGGTCCTGGAATAGACAACTCCATGTAAGTTAAAAAAAAAATTATCCCATGTAAAGTGCATTCCAAACTTTAAACGCGTTTTTCTCAAAATGGTGTTTTCGAAGTCGGTGACCAACATTACTCAAAAACGGCTAAACCGATTAGTCTCAAATTTTAACACGACCTTCTTAAATATATTTTTTAGTAATTAATCGAAGATTTTTCCTCTCCGATAAATATTTCTCTTTTTATAAACAATTTAAGGCCGAAATTTCGGTGAAGAATCGAATTTTTTTTTTGAGAAACCGCCATTTCGTCAAAAAATTTTATTTTGCTTATTCCTTCGATTAATTACTAGATTTAAAATTATTTTAACGAAATCTGTTTGGTTTTTAATTTCAGATGATCCAGTTCCGAGATATAGTGGTCACCGCAAAACGTCTTTTTTGAGAGGAGCTCCTGGAGATCAGCTGTAGCTCTTTTTCAAATAAATATTTTTACTAGTACTAAGTCTTAAAATACAGTTAAAAGATTTCGTAATATGTGTATAAATTTTTGGATCAATAAATTTAAAAGTTTTCTCAGAAAAAATTCTGGAAAATTCACTTTTTTTCGGCCGTCTTACTGTATATAACCCCTTAAAATAGGATAGCGACCGAAAAACAAATTTTTGAATATGGATGTCAAATAGAGCTCAAAAGATGCGTTTTACCCTCCTTATTCATGGAAAAATAATAAAAAAATTTGTAAAAAATAATTTAGGTGTGTTTTGGGCCTATAATTTGAAAAAATTGATATTTTACATAACGTATAATGGGAAAGTCTTAATCAATCATATTCAAGTTTTAAATGTCATAGAAACTTATAGTTGCCTTTATTTGGTGTCTTAATCGTCAAAAAAGTATTTACAAGGGTATTGCACTGTGATTTGAGCTAAGAAGTTAAGGCATACAGCTTAAAATTGCCAAATGAGGAAAAATTAATTTTTTATAATTATTTATATTTACTTTTTCAGATAAGCGTATTAAAATTACTTATAATATATCCTAAATTTCACCTAATTATCTAACACAAATCATAACCTTTCATTTGACATTTCATCGCTTTAAATTTGAAGACTTGTTATAAAAAGTGATAGTCCAGGTTGAAGTTAGGAATAAAATGCCTATAGTGCAATATAACGTTTTTTCGTCTGTTTTCTGCAAAATTATAAACCTTAGTGTTTTAAAAGCATTTTATGTAAACAAGAATGTGTATTACAGACTAAATAAAATATTTGAACTTAAAATTTTATAAATTTTGGGATTTTTAAGTTTTTTCATTCAAATTTGCAATTTTAAGCTGTTAACTTGGTTTTAAAAAATTTAATAATGAACTAAAAAGTATTATTGACTATTAAGACACCAAACTAAGGTAACTATAAGCTTTTAGAACATTTAAAACTTGAATTTGATTTATTCAGACTTTTCTCATTATACACAATGCAAAAGATCCATATTTTCAAATTCTAGGACCAAAACACACCTAAATAATTTTTTACAAATTTTTTTATTATTTTTCCATGAATAAGGAGGGTAAAACGCAACTTTTGAGCTCTATTTGGCACCGATATTCAGAATTTTGTTTTTCGGTCGCTAGCCTATTTTAATGGCATGCGCCCTTACTTCGGGCTTGGAAAAATGGAGATTCCTTCTCATTTCCGTCCACGGAAGGTCTTAAAATGTTGTTTGACATCCTAAGAATATAAACTAAACCAGCTATGGTTTGAAAAGGAAGCTAAAATTGTGTGGGAATCATTTATAACCATTTTTACGTAAAATTTAATAAAACATCGAAACTTTAACGTGAATGTGGAACCTGAAGATATTAATTGATCGAACTCAAGTTTTGAATTTTTAAGTTTTATCGTAAATGGCACCTATTCCCACTTCAGGCGTTATCAATTTCCAAAGTTGGTCATTTTCGGCTAGTTTTACTCCACCCTACTACCCAGTAACCGGGGGTATAGCCAGGAAGGAGCTGTTTTGTCTCGACAAGAAGTTTAAGACTTCAGTGGAGAATACATTCAGATGCATCCAGCAGAATGGGATCCGAAAACATAAGAAATTGGAAGGATATCCCGAAGCGATGTTTTCCGTTTGGGCCAGCAAAATGTTAGGATTATATAAACTTACGATTCACCGGATGCCATCACGATCATCAAGATCTCCGGAAACGAATCTATAAGAGATGAAGTGATCAGTAGAGGAAGACTTGTTCATTTTTGAGTGGGTACGGGGAGTGGCGACCCCGAGGTATACCTGAGGGCTACCCAGTAACCGGGGGTATAGCCAGGAAGGAGCTGTTTTGTCTCGACAAGAAGTTTAAGACTTCAGTGGAGAATACAGTCAGATGCATACAGCAGAATGGTATCCGAAAACATAAGAAATTGGAAGGATATCCCGAAGCGGTGTTTTCCGTTTGGGCCAGCAAAAATGTTAGGATTATATACACTTACGATTCACCGGATCCCATCACGATCATCAAGATCTCCGGAAACGAATCTATAAGAGATGAAGTGATCAGTAGAGGAAGACTTGTTCGTTTTTTAGTGGGTACGGGGAGTGGCGAACCCGAGGTATACCTGAGGGCTACCCAGTAACCGGGGGTATAGCCAGGAAGGAGCTGTTTTGTCTCGACAAGAAGTTCGAAGTTTTGTCTCGACAAGAAGCCATTCTGCTGCCATGGCCTTATACCACGTTGACGGTCGGCCATCTTGCCCGTTTAGCTTGCTTAAGATAGAGATGTGAGCGGCTTTTGGTTGGTAAGTCATGGTGGTCTGTCCACTGCACCATGAAATAGGGAAGCTAGTTTATTTGTAATATGTGTAAGGTTTGTCTTGTAAAGACATGTGTTAGCTAATAGATTTGTTTTGGCCTTTGGCCTGATGTTGTTTGTTATTGTTTAGTTTGGACTAGGAGTAAAACTTAGAGTACCATGTCACACGGTAATTTGATTTGTTTGTTTTCAGCTGTTCCTGAAATAAAGTTTAATGTTGTTTTATGTGCCTTTACACACAACACAAACAGGTTTATCTTGGGGGGTCTGTGAGGAGTCGTTAGGTTAAATCAATAGATCTTGTAATAATTCAGTTATACAAATACAAATTAAGTCGACCAACTACAGGCGTAAGCCCAGCAAGGTTGGTTTGGTTGGGTTGGTTTGTTTACACCTTGGTTCTTGGTTGAGGTGGCTTTGTGTGTCATACTGCCTTTGGCGGAGATACCTGCCCTTCGCTTTGATCCTTGGATTGATTTGTTGATAGTATAATGAGTAATTGTATTGAAGTAACTTTGGGATCATTTAGCTAATAGAATTCAGTGCTAGGCTTAGTGGCCCGTGGGTTGGCTTTTGAGTTGGTGTTATATGATATATCACTCGGGCCTTCCTCGGGTTGCTCTTGGTTTGTTAGGTAGTTCTTGCAGGCCCTCCTCGAGCTTTAACGTAATTGTATTTCTGATTAAATTTAATTTGACTGCTTCCCTCGTGTAGTGGCGGGCCCCATGGGCTTGCCTGTTTTAATGTAATATCTATAAGCTTGCCACTGTGAGGTCTTTGAGATTGGTAGGAGTGAAGTGGTTTGTATTTTAATTTCGAGTTGTTAATCCACTGCTTGTTTTAGTCCTTTTAGCACTTTTTATCCCTTTTATAGAATTGTTAGATTTAGGACTCTGAGACTTTTTAGTATTTTAAGTAAACCATATTGACATGGTAAAACCTGCTAGTAAGCCCAAGGCGGTTAAAACAGCCCGGAATGGGAAACGTGCAACGGAAGCCAAGACCTCTAAGCCACCAAGAGCTGGCTCTGCTCCCCCTCCCGAGACTAGGGCTCGCGCTAGGATACTTCCAGAATTTGGTGAATATCCGAAGCTTGATGTCTTTGATGAGCCGCCAGCCGGAGAAATTGATAGCCAGCCTATCGCTTCAAAACCTTAACGTCCGTCTAAAATCCCATTACCTTCTCCACTGCCTTCTCCATCTGCAGCGGTGGTGAAGATACCACAAGTCAAGACAGCTCTCCCGCTTTTTACACGCTCGTTGAGCGCCCCAGCTGATGGTCCAGTCGCCTGCAGCGGATGCAGCAACAAGTTCAAAGATCCAGAGGCCTGGAGACGCCACAAGGGTACTGTTTTTGGCTGCCTAAAGGCCCGAGTGAAGTGCTCCACCTGCAATCGGGTGTTCCGGGGTGCCGAAGAATTCTGGGAACATCAAGTTTCTCAATGTCAGAAGAAGACGGACCAGGAGGCCCAGACGTCTGAGGAAGTAAGGAAAAACGAGGATGTTACACTAATGCCGCCCCCTGTTGAAGTCTCCCCTGTTACAACTGATGAGCCCACCTCAGATGGCCCACCCGAGCCTGACGTACAGGTTGCACAACTGCCTAAGGATGACGCCCTGACGACAACCCTGACGATGGATGAAGATCCCGTGGCGCTTGAGGTTGAGATTGATGAAGTACCGGAAATGTCCAAGACCCCGAGAGATAGCCTGAGGGTGGAATTCGAGAGGTCCATATCATTGACGCCGGGCTCACCCAAGGGGAATGTCCGACAATCCTACTTCGATCCTGGCCCAAAGATAAAGTGTGCGCAGTGTGGGCTCATGTTCCCCACCCTCCATGATGTCAGGCCACACCGAATAGGAGGTTGTCATGGAGCAAAATTGGCATGCTCCGACTGCTCGTTCTCCTCCCTCTCGCTGAGTGTGATGCGGGGGCACACCCTAACCTGTGAAGCCGCTGGAGCGGTTGGCGGGGAGGGGGGACTGTTCTCTGCTGACCGCTTGGTGGGAGTGGTGGGGGATGGGGGGTCGGCAGCCTCTGCCCAATACACCTTCGATGTCCCTGCTGCGGATTCGGAAGAGCGCGAGTTGCTGGCCAACACATCTGAGCGATTCGAGCTGATAGATGTCTACGAGACCTCTGCCCTCTCGGTTGCTGGTACGGAGGAGTATATTGAAGAACAGGTCGCCATCTGTGATGCTCCAGAAGAAGTCTCAAACGCTCTTGAATGTTTTGCCTGCGGTCATCTTGCAGGGAGCAGATCTGAAGCCAAGATTCACCGCACAAAGATATGTAGAAAAAAGCGCTTGGTCTGCGTTTACTGCGCTGCGACGATAATAGGATATCAAGACCTCCTCCATCACGTAGACACCCTCTGCCCCACTAGGAGAAGACAGGAGGAAGAGGCGAGGAGGAGATGCGGGTTCGCAGCGCACGACCCTACTGACCGCCCTGTCTACTCTGGTCCTGCCTGCACGGTTGATATTGAAACAAGGACGCTGATGCATCACTTTCCATTCCCGCAGGAGGCTCGCTGCCCGGTCCAAGATTGCTCCCACCCACCTTATACCGGAGCGACGTGGTCCACCATTAAGATCTCCATCGTAAAACACTTGGTCGCTTCGCATCGCCAGCTCTTTCCATCTAAAGACCTGGTGCACCATGTTAAGTTTTGTCTCGATTGCGGGTCACTATTTAGAGGCAAGCCTGCGAAGCACCCCTGTTTACGGCTATGCGCGATGAGGAGAGTTCCGCCCTTCTCCCTGGACCATATTTGCACTAGGTGCAATAAGGCATTTCCAGACGACAAAGGGCTTCAAAACCACATCTTTGCGCATCGAAGAAGGGATGCTAAGGAAGCGGCCCAGCAGATCCAGGGGCCGATGGCGAGATCCCCATCTTCGACACCTCAGGACCCGACGAACAGGCTTCCCCCAACCGACAGGCGAGATAGGGTGGCTTTGCCCTCTGTGGCTCCCCCTCTCCCTGCCAGGATTCAACGAGGAAGGCCTGGAGCGGATGGCCCACTTACGCCGTTTGAAGACCTGATCGAAACCGCCCTAAATGAGCCGGACTTGGCAAAGGCGGCACGGAGCCTGGAGAGCCTGGCCAAGATGATGACAGAGAAGTTGCAGGCAACTTATAACTTGGTCCCATATGATCCGGCGGCCCCGGCGCGGCGGTTGACGGGTTCCCAACCGGTCGCGTCCGACCCATCGTACATACAGAGAAGATTTAAAGAAAATAGACGCTCAGCCGTCAGGTTGATCCTAGAGGGGGCCCCCAGCGCTGCGACCTACCACAAGATCGGGTAGAGGCGCACTTCACCAGGCCAGCTCCCACCGACCCATTCGACGCGGCGGTGTATTCTACATCAGGGGTAATGAGAGCACCGACTGAGGTATCGATGGAGCCTTTCACACCAGAAGAAGTCTCAAGACGACTCAAGCGGTTTGAAAACTCAGCACCTGGCCTGGATGGAGTGTGCTACAAGCACCTCCGCAGCGCTGACCCAGAGGGGGTCGCCCTGGCTGCACTGTACTCACTGTGCCTGAAAACCCGTAGGATTCCCAGTGAGTGGAAGAAGACCAAGTCAATCTTGATCTACAAAAAAGGTGACAAGACAGACCCGGGGAATTGGAGGCCCATTTGCCTCGCATCCACTCTTTCTAAGCTTTACTCTGGCTTGTTGTGCTCGAGGTTGATGGAGTGGATCGAGGTGAATGAGGTCCTCCACCCCGGCCAGAAGGGCTTTATGAGGACGGACGGTGTCCTGGAGAACAACTTTCTTTTACAGTCATTTTTCGAGTCTTCTCGATCTAAGGAACGCACGGCTATAGCAGCCTGGATGGACGTCAGTGACGCCTTCGGGTCAATCCGGCACGAGGCGTTGCTGGCGTCCATCGACGCCTATGGCGCGGGCAGTCCATTGGCGGATGTCGTGAAGGACATGTATACCGATTCCTTTACATTCTTTCACCTCGGAGATGCCCGGACGGGGGACATCAAGAAAACATCAGGTATAATGCAGGGTGACCCTTTAAGTGGTCTTCTATTCAACCTGGCTATTGACCCGCTGCTATGGGCAGTCAACCCGGATCCTAACAATAGAAAGATATTAGCTTACGCCGATGATCTTACCCCATTTTCAAGAGATCCGGTCGAGCTGCAGTCACTGATTGATACCCTGGTTGAGGCTGCTGCCCCCCTGGGATCGGTTTTCAACGCAAAGAAATGCGTTTCTTTCCATCTAACATCTAAAAAACCTACCGGAGCAAGGGATACCGCCTTCTATATCCGAGGAAGAGCTTTTCGTGCTCTAAAAGACGGGGAGCAAGCCAGTTACTTAGGTAAACCGTATGGTTTTCTCGTGGATAGAGCGTCTGCTGCTGCCATGGCTGAATTGGAGGGCCTTGCATCTTCTGTCATGAGGTCCTCATTGGCCCCATGGCAGAAGCTGGACACTCTAAAAACGTTTGTTTTTTCCTCATTCACCCACTCTTACAGGATTGATCATTTCGACAAGGATGTATGGAATTCGCTGGACAGAACTGTCCGGGCGCAGTTGAAGAGAGTCCTAAAATTACCATCAAGGGCTTCGAATGACTTCATCTATGGTGCCAGGGACAGGGCTTGCTTGGCTGTCCCCCTGTGCGGTGAGGAGTGCGACCTGTTCCTGGTCGACAGTGGATTTAAGCTCCTGTCGTCCAGGGATGGGTTCGTGCGACTCGCCGCCAGGAAGGATCTGGAAAGGTTTATTAAGAAGAGAGTCGGTGAAGACGAGATCCCAGATCCCGACTCGTATCTGTCTGGTTCAACGACAGGGGTTTATGCCACCTCAACTAACCCATATAGGTCAATATGGTCTGCTGTAAGGAAAGCCAGCCGGAACCTCGGGGTCACCTGGTCGCTGGGGCCTCATTTTCCCAAGATCAAATGCAGAGCAATGGAGCTGTCTCATCTCCAGAGGCGCTCAGTGGCCGGGTCCCTGAGAAACATCTTCCGCCAAGATAGATCAGATAGGCTCTACGGCCATAAGTCCCAAGGAAGGGCCTTCCCATCACTTGGCCTATCCAAAGCCACGACCTTTTTCACCCACTCGGGTTACGGAGTTCGCTTTTGTGACTTCGGGTGGGTGTTTAAGGCGTGGCTCAATTTACTACCACTAAACGAAAACAACCACGATGGATCGGCGACCTCTCGCAAGTGCCGGAGATGCTCCTGGAGTATGGAGACCCTCCCCCACGTGATGTCGCACTGTAAGCCTTCCCTCTTCCTCCGGACCCAGCGTCACGACGAAATAGTGAAAAGATATGTGACGATGCTGGATGGTTCGGGGGGGGAGGTGTTGACTGAAGGTGCGACGTTGCGGAGAATTCCATCCCTCCGGGGGAGGGGGCTCGATGAGAAGTTGAAGCCAGACATAATCTTTACCATCAACAACAAGTGGTACCTCTTGGATGTGACGATAACCTTCGAGGATAATACTGTCTGTCTATCACAAGAAGAGCTCCCGCCGGTTTGTCTGATTATGGCGGTCGCTATAGCAACAAGACCGGTTCATTTTAAATAGGGATAAACCGTATAAGGATTTGGCGGAGATTAAAGCCGATGGAGGATTATTGGCCGAATTTTTGGCGATCCCAAGCAAGGTCTTCTTCTTCTCGGATTGATGCAGCGAACTGTTAAAATAATAAACAAAGAGGAATAGTGATTCAATTAACCAAGTATATTCTAGGGAACTGACTTGATAGATAATTGATTTAAGTTTCTTTTTCTGAATTTTGCAAATGTAATAAATAAAAATAGAACTTTGTTTTTTAGAAGAATTGATAACTCCGCTTCCTACACATATTTGATTTGATTTAACTGTTGCCTTTGGATTGTGTTTCGATTTATATCAACCAATTTTCTATTTCTTTAAAATTACATGATGACATTTCATTTTAAAAAGGGTGAAATATTAAAATCGCAAGCGCGAAAAATAATTTACAATGTTGCAGATTTTTGTGAAGGATCGTCGAAATCTTTATCGATTCCACGATTTTACTTCCTGCAATAAATTTCACATGAATTATTCATAATTTGTTTTGTAAAATTTAAATACAAGCTGTCTCAAAACCAGAGGGGAAAATGCCAGGAAAAGGGTGGGATATAACCTTGACAACTAGGATTCACAAAGCAATTCAAGGTTAGAAATGCGACGTGATTTTTTAGACTGAACCATCCAGATCTGGAATATACGCTTTACCCTTTAAGACCCAGAAATATCGCTCGATTCCGGCATTTTTATAAATCAAAAGTTTTAATGTTTACTTCAGTCAAGGGCTAACACATCACATCACAATCGTGAATTTCTTAATCTTAAGGGTTAAAAAGTCGTTTAGTTGTAATCCGCTTTTAGCCCCTTCCCTTCTAGCTTTTCTCCCTCTAATTTTTAATCATCCTGTAACAGAAATCCAATCCGTTTTAAAAATACAAAACTATTTATCACTCGATGGATCATGATGAAATAAGATTTTCACCAAACGCAGCCAATTCGACCCTGTTCTAAGATTTCCCGATTTATGTAATTATAAAGTAACAATATAAAAGTTATCGCCAAATTCCCCAACAAGGCGCTCAGTAAGCCAAAGTGGTTGCGCCTTTCTTCTGATTTCACCCATTGAAAATGAGCAGAGTCCTGTTGCCTTGGCAACAGAGATGTAAACCAGAGCTCTTCTTGTGATAGACAGACAGTAAGTCATCCTTCGATGATGCGAGAAAAGAAAAGATTCGCAAGTACCAGGAGCTAGCAGATAGCATTGCAAGAGTCAAGGGATCATGCGAGGTAGTCCCGATTGTTTTGGGATCTGTGGGGTCTTGGGACCCAGGAAACGACGCCTTTCTCCGGCTGGTGTGCGCGAAAAGCTATGCCATCACTTTTCGTAGGCTCTGCTGTGCCTCTGTCATCCGGCACAGCCGCGACATATATTTCATCCATGTGTCCGGACGGCCTATCCAGGAGATGGCCCAAGAGCGACAAGTTTCTCCAATTGAGCCCGGAATGATTCTGCATACGCAAGTGCCTTCGATAGAGGAGGGGGAGGCTATACTGCTCTCGCAAGACGACATGGTTGACAACCCCGACCCACAGCCTGTGCCGACCCAGGTTTGAAGATCTTACTATGAACTTTTAAAGACTATTTTAGACTTTTTAAGATTTTAAAATTTTAAATTTTTTTAAGTTTTTGGAAAATTCTCCCATAAAGGGAGCTTTCCAGTTAATGCTTTTAAATTTACTCTTGTTATTGTTATATATATATTTTACAGGTTTGGCCCACGTCATCTTGCAAATATCCGGACTCCGCTGGTAAGATGTTAGGGTCTTGGATGGGTCCACTCTGGTACTATCTATAAACCAGGGTGGGTCCATCCAACTAATTGGGTGCCTCTTATAAACCCTCCCCTTTCTATCTTACCAGTTGGTATTTACTTTTTGATCATAAATGGATCCAACTATAAAGTTTGACGTGTGACAATAAATCCTGATTTTAAGACTCTTACCTAGTGACATGACAAGCTAAAATATGAATTGAATGTAATACAATATGATACTCATTTATATGCTTATGTAAATTTAAGCAATAAATAAAAAGATGTGAATTATTAATATAACATATTTCTGATATTAACAAAAAATTATTAATTATCTGACGAAAAGTCATTGGAATCATCATCATCAGTATAACCATCATCATAGCTTGTGCTGTTGAAAGAAGTTTGATGACATGGTTCTGGAACGGAAGGTGGAACCAATAGTTCCACGGCCATTGGGGATAATGATTTCAGTTTTTTTTAGGAAGTTTGCGCAGACTGGATATTAAAGGGTCTGATGTCACAAAAAGCCTGCAAAAACGTCTTCCAAGTTTTTGATTCTGTTGCATTTTCTTGAAAAATCTTCCCTGAATCTTTTAATAAGTTTGTTACAGGGTTCTTGGGCTTCTTCGGATATTTGTCCGATTGGTACACAAATGGAATCAGCAACCTTGTATCCATGGATAAGGATTTTATGAACCGTTGTTGGCATAAAGTACCATGGATACAGCTCGACGAATTTCCTTGCAGTTTCTTCTGTATACTTCTGAAATTTTTCGACATCAATATCAAAACCACAAGAAATTACTTGTAATATGATGTAAAATCTTTTAATTAATCCTTCGTCGAATCCAGTAATACAGGCGGAAATTTCATGATTTTCGAAAAACCGTCGAGCTGTATTCCCGTCATTTGAACTTCCGTAACCTTGTTTTGGTTCATCAACAATCAGCCCTAACTTTTCACGAAAACCTTGCTGTATACATTTTTTTCTTTTATCAACCTTTTCCTTATCTTCATTGCGTGCTTACCACTTTTTTATTTCCATTTTGTAAGAAATGTGCAAACAGCATTCAAGAAAACGTATCCAAGCATGAATTGACGATATTCCATACACAAAATGATCTTCATTAACCTGTTTTTGCAAAACCTTGTCGATATTATTGAATTCTTCAGATGAAGCTTTACAAAGGTAGCAACGCATACTTGACGAAGTATTTGTCAAGGAATTAAAAATTTTTCCATCCACCATCGTCAATAAAAGCTGGAAATTGATTTTAACTTTTTCCCATCCGTTAAACTTTCAAATGGATGAAGATTTCTCTCTTGAACTTTAATACAATCAACTTCAGCCCTCGTTGCTTCTGCTGTTTCGTGCAAAAACTGAAAGAAAGAAATTGGAAGGATATCCTGACGCGGTGTTTTCCGTTTGGGCCAGCAAAAATGTTAGGATTATATACACTTACGATTCACCGGATGCCATCACGATCATCAAGATCTCCGGAAACGAATCTATAAGAGATGAAGTGATCAGTAGAGGAAGACTTGTTCATTTTTGAGTGGGTACGGGGAGTGGCGAACCCGAGGTATACCTGAGGGCTACCCAGTAACCGTGGGTATAGCCAGGAAGGAGCTGTTTTGTCTCGACAAGAAGTTTAAGACTTCAGTGGTGAATACAGTCAGATGCATCCAGCAGAATGGGATCCGAAAACATAAGAAATTGAAAGGATATCAAGAAGCGACGTTTTCCGTTTGGGCCAGCAAAAATGTTAGGATTATATACACTTACGATTCACCGGATGCCATCACGATCATCAAGATCTCCGGAAACGAATCTATAAGAGATGAAGTGATCAGTAGAGGAAGACTTGTTCATTTTTGAGTGGGTACGGGGAGTGGCGAACCCGAGGTATACCTGAGGGCTACCCAGTAACCGTGGGTATAGCCAGGAAGGAGCTGTTTTGTTTTGACAAGAAGTTTAAGACTTCAGTGGAGAATACAGTCAGATGCATCCAGCAGAATGGGATCCGAAAACATAAGAAATTGAAAGGATATCAAGAAGCGGTGTTTTCCGTTTGGGCCAGCAAAAATGTTAGGATTATATACACTTACGATTCACCGGATGCCATCACGATCATCAAGATCTCCGGAAACGAATCTATAAGAGATGAATTGATCAGTAGAGGAAGAATTGTTCATTTTTGAGTGGGTACGGGGAGTGGCGAACCCGAGGTATACCTGAGGGCTACCCAGTAACCGTGGGTATAGCCAGGAAGGAGCTGTTTTGTCTCGACAAGAAGTTTAAGACTTCAGTGGTGAATATAGTCAGATGCATCCAGCAGAATGGGATCCGAAAACATAAGAAATTGAAAGGATATCAAGAAGCGACGTTTTCCGTTTGGGCCAGCAAAAATGTTAGGATTATATACACTTACGATTCACCGGATGCCATCACGATCATCAAGATCTCCGGAAACGAATCTATAAGAGATGAAGTGATCAGTAGAGGAAGACTTGTTCATTTTTGAGTGGGTACGGGGAGTGGCGAACCCGAGGTATACCTGAGGGCTACCCAGTAACCGTGGGTATAGCCAGGAAGGAGCTGTTTTGTCTCGACAAGAAGTTTAAGACTTCAGTGGAGAATACAGTCAGATGCATCCAGCAGAATGGGATCCGAAAACATAAGAAATTGAAAGGATATCAAGAAGCGGTGTTTTCCGTTTGGGCCAGCAAAAATGTTAGGATTATATACACTTACGATTCACCGGATGCCATCACGATCATCAAGATCTCCGGAAACGAATCTATAAGAGATGAAGTGATCAGTAGAGGAAGACTTGCTCATTTTTGAGTGGGTACGGGGAGTGGCGAACCCGAGGTATACCTGAGGGCTACCCAGTAACCGTGGGTATAGCCAGGAAGGAGCTGTTTTGTTTTGACAAGTTTAAGACTTCAGTGGAGAATACAGTCAGATGCATCCAGCAGAATGGGATCCGAAAACATAAGAAATAGAAAGGATATCAAGAAGCGGTGTTTTCCGTTTGGGCCAGCAAAAATGTTAGGATTATATACACTTACGATTCACCGGATGCCATCACGATCATCAAGATCTCCGGATAGTCCAGTCAAATTGTCCTAAAATAAGGCCATTTTGGGAAAATTTTGGGGTAGAAGATATTTTTTGCTATCTGTATGTTTTTTGGGGTGCTGAATCCGAATCTGAGGTTTGCCAACAAAATTTCGTGACGGAACATAGTGAAAATTCGAAAAAATGGCAAAAATTCGCCCCTTTTTTTCGTTTTCGGCCCCTAGAACATTACCTTTGCGCTTCTGAGCTAAACAGTCAATCCAAGAAATAAAGTACACTAACCAAGCTACAAAAAAGTCAATTACAATTTTTCTCTCAGACGCATAGTTTCGCCGATAGAGCACGTTGAAAAAGGGGCTATTTTCGTTCGATTGGTAAGAAATCAAAAAAATTTCACTAGTATCTCCAAAAAACCGTATTCTTGGAACAGGATACAATAAAAACTGGCTAAATAATATTTCACATGAAATTAGCCATCTAAAAACTCCAATAATGATTACTCAATGCATTTTTGTTCGGTGATTTTCTTAAGAACGAAAGTTCGACAGGAGATAATGGTATTTCTATAACTAAGTTGCTTCTTCGAAATTACATGCAAAATTTTTCTATTGACTGCTCTATATGTTTTTGAGAGTGTTAAATCCGAATTTGAGGTTTGCCAACAAAATTTCACGACGGAACATTGAGAATTCACCAATTTTGTTCGTTTTCTGCCCTTTGAACATACACTTTGCATTTCTGAGCAAAACAGTCAACACCAAAATAAAGAAGAGAAAACAAGCTACAAAAAGTAAATTACAACTTTTCTCTCAGATGAAGGGTTTGGACGCTTGAGAACGCTGAATATTGGGGATTTTTTGTTCCATTGGTGGAAAATTCATAAAATGTCACTCGTATCACCGAAAAACGGCCTGTTTTGGAACAGGATACTATAAGAACGGCTTCAATTGTGTGTTACGACCATGAAATCAACGTTCTGCATACTCAAATGTTAATTGATAAATAATTAAACATAACTATAAAATACGACCATTAGCAACATTTTGGGATTACTGTAACATTGCTCATTGTTAAAGGCTTTAATCAAAGTAATATATAGAAAATAGGTACTACATGAAATAAATCGTGCCTTTAATTAATTAATGCACTATTAAAGCCTTTAACAATGAGCAATATTACAGTAATCCCAAAATGTTGCTAATGGTCGTATTTTATTGTATTGTTTAATTATTTATCAATTAACATTTGAGTATGCAGAACGTTGATTTCATGGGCGTAACATACAATTGAAGCCGTTCTTATAGTATCCTGTTCCAAAACAGGCCGTTTTTCGGTGATACGAGTGACATTTTATGAATTTTCCACCAATGGAACAAAAACTCCCCAATATTCAGCGTTCTCTAGCGTCCAAACCCTTAATCTGAGAGAATAGTTGTAATTAACTTTTTTGTAGCTTGTTTTCTCTTCTTTATTTTGGTGTTGACTGTTTTGCTCAGAAATGCAAAGTGTATGTTCAAAGGGCAGAAAACGAACAAAATTGTGAATTTTTGGAATTTTTTCCAATTTTCTCAATGTTCCGTCATGAAATTTAGTTGGCAAACCTCAAATTCGGATTCAGCACCCTCAAAAACGTATAGAGCAGTCAATAGAAAAATTTTGCATGTAATTTCGAAGAAGCAACTTAGTTATAGAAATACCATTATCTCCTGTCGAACTTTCGTTCTTAAGAGAAATCACCGAACAAAAATGCATTGAGTTATCATTATTGGAGTTTTTAGATGGCTAATTTCATGTGAAACATTATTTAGGCAGTTTTTATAGTATCCTGTTCCAAAAATACGGTTTTTAGGAGATACTACTAGTGACATTTTTTTGATTTCTTACCAATCGAACGAAAATAGCCCCTTTTTCAACGTGCTCTATCGGCGAAACTATGCGTCTGAGAGAAAAGTTGTAATTGACTTTTTTGTAGCTTGGTTAGTGTTCTTTATTTTTTGGATGGACTGTTTAGCTTAGAAGCGCAAAGGTAATGTTCTAGGGGCCAAAAACGAAAAAAAGGGGCGAATTTTTGCCATTTTTTCAAATTTTCACAATGTTCCGTCACGAAATTTTGTTGGCAAACCTCAGATTCGGATTCAGCACCCCAAAATACATACAGATAGCGAAAAATATCTTCTACCCCAAAATTTTCCCAAAATAAATACTATTTGACTGGACTAGGAAACGAATCTATAAGAGATGAAGTGATCAGTAGAGGAAGACTTGTTCATTTTTGAGTGGGTACGGGGAGTGGCGAACCCGAGGTATACCTGAGGGCTACCCAGTAACCGTGGGTATAGCCAGGAAGGAGCTGTTTTGTCTCGACAAGAAGTTTAAGACTTCAGTGGTGAATACAGTCAGATGCATCCAGCAGAATGGGATCCGAAAACATAAGAAATTGAAAGGATATCAAGAAGCGGTGTTTTCCGTTTGGGCCAGCAAAAATGTTAGGATTATATACACTTACGATTCACCGGATGCCATCACGATCATCAAGATCTCCGGAAACGAATCTATAAGAGATGAAGTGATCAGTAGAGGAAGACTTGCTCATTTTTGAGTGGGTACGGGGAGTGGCGAACCCGAGGTATACCTGAGGGCTACCCAGTAACCGTGGGTATAGCCAGGAAGGAGCTGTTTTGTTATGACAAGAAGTTTAAGACTTCAGTGGAGAATACAGTCAGATGCATCCAGCAGAATGGGATCCGAAAACATAAGAAATAGAAAGGATATCAAGAAGCGGTGTTTTCCGTTTGGGCCAGCAAAAATGTTAGGATTATATACACTTACGATTCACCGGATGCCATCACGATCATCAAGATCTCCGGATAGTCCAGTCAAATTGTCCTAAAATAAGGCCATTTTGGGAAAATTTTGGGGTAGAAGATATTTTTTGCTATCTGTATGTTTTTTGGGGTGCTGAATCCGAATCTGAGGTTTGCCAACAAAATTTCGTGACGGAACATAGTGAAAATTCGAAAAAATGGCAAAAATTCGCCCCTTTTTTTCGTTTTCGGCCCCAAGAACATTACCTTTGCGCTTCTGAGCTAAACAGTCAATCCAAGAAATAAAGTACACTAACCAAGCTACAAAAAAGTCAATTACAATTTTTCTCTCAGACGCATAGTTTCGCCGATAGAGCACGTTGAAAAAGGGGCTATTTTCGTTCGATTGGTAAGAAATCAAAAAAATTTCACTAGTATCTCCAAAAAACCGTATTCTTGGAACAGGATACAATAAAAACTGGCTAAATAATATTTCACATGAAATTAGCCATCTAAAAACTCCAATAATGATTACTCAATGCATTTTTGTTCGGTGATTTTCTTAAGAACGAAAGTTCGACAGGAGATAATGGTATTTCTATAACTAAGTTGCTTCTTCGAAATTACATGCAAAATTTTTCTATTGACTGCTCTATATGTTTTTGAGAGTGTTAAATCCGAATTTGAGGTTTGCCAACAAAATTTCACGACGGAACATTGAGAATTCACCAATTTTGTTCGTTTTCTGCCCTTTGAACATACACTTTGCATTTCTGAGCAAAACAGTCAACACCAAAATAAAGAAGAGAAAACAAGCTACAAAAAGTAAATTACAACTTTTCTCTCAGATGAAGGGTTTGGACGCTTGAGAACGCTGAATATTGGGGATTTTTTGTTCCATTGGTGGAAAATTCATAAAATGTCACTCGTATCACCGAAAAACGGCCTGTTTTGGAACAGGATACTATAAGAACGGCTTCAATTGTGTGTTACGACCATGAAATCAACGTTCTGCATACTCAAATGTTAATTGATAAATAATTAAACATAACTATAAAATACGACCATTAGCAACATTTTGGGATTACTGTAACATTGCTCATTGTTAAAGGCTTTAATCAAAGTAATATATAGAAAATAGGTACTACATGAAATAAATCGTGCCTTTAATTAATTAATGCACTATTAAAGCCTTTAACAATGAGCAATATTACAGTAATCCCAAAATGTTGCTAATGGTCGTATTTTATTGTATTGTTTAATTATTTATCAATTAACATTTGAGTATGCAGAACGTTGATTTCATGGGCGTAACATACAATTGAAGCCGTTCTTATAGTATCCTGTTCCAAAACAGGCCGTTTTTCGGTGATACGAGTGACATTTTATGAATTTTCCACCAATGGAACAAAAACTCCCCAATATTCAGCGTTCTCTAGCGTCCAAACCCTTAATCTGAGAGAATAGTTGTAATTAACTTTTTTGTAGCTTGTTTTCTCTTCTTTATTTTGGTGTTGACTGTTTTGCTCAGAAATGCAAAGTGTATGTTCAAAGGGCAGAAAACGAACAAAATTGTGAATTTTTGGAATTTTTTCCAATTTTCTCAATGTTCCGTCATGAAATTTAGTTGGCAAACCTCAAATTCGGATTCAGCACCCTCAAAAACGTATAGAGCAGTCAATAGAAAAATTTTGCATGTAATTTCGAAGAAGCAACTTAGTTATAGAAATACCATTATCTCCTGTCGAACTTTCGTTCTTAAGAGAAATCACCGAACAAAAATGCATTGAGTTATCATTATTGGAGTTTTTAGATGGCTAATTTCATGTGAAACATTATTTAGGCAGTTTTTATAGTATCCTGTTCCAAAAATACGGTTTTTAGGAGATACTACTAGTGACATTTTTTTGATTTCTTACCAATCGAACGAAAATAGCCCCTTTTTCAACGTGCTCTATCGGCGAAACTATGCGTCTGAGAGAAAAGTTGTAATTGACTTTTTTGTAGCTTGGTTAGTGTTCTTTATTTTTTGGATGGACTGTTTAGCTTAGAAGCGCAAAGGTAATGTTCTAGGGGCCAAAAACGAAAAAAAGGGGCGAATTTTTGCCATTTTTTCAAATTTTCACAATGTTCCGTCACGAAATTTTGTTGGCAAACCTCAGATTCGGATTCAGCACCCCAAAATACATACAGATAGCGAAAAATATCTTCTACCCCAAAATTTTCCCAAAATAAATACTATTTGACTGGACTAGGAAACGAATCTATAAGAGATGAAGTGATCAGTAGAGGAAGACTTGTTCATTTTTGAGTGGGTACGGGGAGTGGCGAACCCGAGGTATACCTGAGGGCTACCCAGTAACCGTGGGTATAGCCAGGAAGGAGCTGTTTTGTCTCGACAAGAAGTTTAAGACTTCAGTGGTGAATACAGTCAGATGCATCCAGCAGAATGGGATCCGAAAACATAAGAAATTGAAAGGATATCAAGAAGCGATGTTTTCCGTTTGGTTGGTTGGTTGGTTGGTTTGATTTTTATGGCACAAGGCCCATATCAGGGCATAGAGCGCCAACCACAAGACAGATTACATAAAAAATTTAAAGATATTTTCCAGAAACCCTTTTTAAAATAATAATAGGCCAACAGCCCTTGTCAGACATACTCTATACGTCAAGTTAAAAACTCTAAAATATTTCTAGATGTAATGGGTAAAACCAATGTGATGAATGTATTTAAAAATCAACGAAAGGTTTGAGTGATTTAAAATTTGTGATAAGTTAAGATCAGTACGGTTAAAAATGATACTTTTATAGGGGTCAAAATGGGGACAGACACACATGATGTGATGAACAGTTAAAATGGTATCGCAGAAATGACATGTGGGTGCCTCTTCTCCCATCAAGAGATGCCGATGAGTTAGTCTCGTGTGCCCAATGCGTAATCTGGTCAGCAAGACCTCCTCGCGACGGGTAAGATTTTTACTCAGTCTTCGCGACAGGGATGGCATCACAGAATGTAGCTTATTGCTGACTTGCTGGTCCCATTCAGACTGCCATATGCCATAGAGTCTTTGCCGGAAGAGTGGTTTCAAATCCTCAAATGGAACGGGAAATTTGTCAGTTGGGCCCGTGACTGATCTTGCAGCACGGTCGGCCTCTTCGTTCCCATCAATCCCGACGTGACCGGGGATCCAGCAAAACATTATTTCAGCGCCAGTCCTAAGTAATTTTGATAGTGTGACTACGATGTCGTTCACAATGGGATGGACAGATGATGTGTATGAGACTATGCTTTTAAGAGAGGAGAGAGAGTCAGAGTAGATTATAAATTTCTTATGAGGGGAGAGTGAGATGTGCTCGATAGCCATTCTAATGGCATGAAGTTCTGCGGTGTATACGGAAGCTGTGACAGGGAGGGCATCGGAGATGGTTGCGCACTGGCAAACTGCCGCGGCACCTACATGTAATTCGGACTTGGACCCGTCTGTAAAGATAGGGGTATAGTCCGAATACGTCCCCCGATGTTCCCTATACAGAGCCTTGAAAACATAATTTGGAAGTGACTTCCTGCAGCGAGCGAGTGAAAAATCCATATCTGGAATGGCTCGCTCCCATGGTGGAAAGGGAGCTATGCTAGATTGGGCAATTTTCCCAATCGAGATATTCCAATCCCCCACCAGTGACCTCATGCGAAACTGGAATGGTGGTGGGCATGCACGTGAACTACGATGAAGGATGAAGAAATGTAAACTAAAATCGGACATGAATTTAAAACCAGGGTTATGACGTAGTGATCTCATCTTAACATAATATGATAAGGCCAAATGCTTCCGTCGTAAATTCAAAGGTGGTTCGTACGCCTCGGCATAGAGGGACTCTACTGGGGATACGCACCCAAGCAAATCCGGAGACCCTGATGGTGTACGGTGTTGAGAGAGCGTAACAACGATTCGCATGCGGAGTCGTATACAATCGATCCATAGTCTAGCTTGGATCGGATCAAAGAACGATACATCCGTAGCATGGAAGTAGCGTCAGCACCCCAACTTGTATTTGATAATACTTTTAGTAAATTAAGAGTTTTTATACACCTATTTTTCAAGTCAGAGATGTGTCTATGAAAACGGAGTTTTCTGTCAAAAATTACTCCAAGGAATCTGGTTTCTTCAACAACTTTGATTTCAGAGTTCCCTAGCCACAACTCGGGGTCCGGAAAGAGACCTCTCTTGCGGCTGAAAGAAACACAGACTGTTTTCTCCGCAGAGAACATAAACCCGTTTTCTAAGGCCCAATTATTCATATTGTTAATTGATGTCTGTATGTGGCGCTCAGCCACGGATAAGGAATGAGATGAGTATGAGATTTGGATGTCGTCAACGTATAATGAGTATTGTATGCCATGAGTGATGTGATGGGTGATGCCATTTAGTTTAATGATGAAGAGTAAAACACTCAATACGCAGCCCTGCGGAACACCTTGTTCCTGGATAAAAATGTCCGAATAAAATGAATCAAGGCGCACCTGAAAAGTGCGATGTTCTAAAAAGTTTTTGATGAAAATGGGTAAATTGCCTCTTAAATTAAAATTGTGTATGTCCTGGAGAATACCTCTTCTCCAGGTCATGTCATACGCCTTTTTTATATCGAAGAAGACTGACAGACAGTGCTTTTGTCGAAAAAAGGCATCTCTCACGGCTGTTTCGAGCCTAATAAGGTTATCAGTGGTAGAACGATATCTCCTAAATCCACTTTGGAAGGGGGACAGAAGGTTTTCATCTTCAAGGTAAAACATGAGCCGTGCACTGATCATCCGCTCCAAGAGCTTGCAAAGGCAGCTCGTTAGAGCTATTGGCCGATAATTATTAGGAGAGCTCGGGTCTTTCCCGGGTTTGGGAAACGGAAGTACAAAAGCGTGGCGCCACTTGGAAGGAAATTCTTGTGTGGTCCAAATACGGTTAAAGAGCATAAGAATAGATGCAAGTGAGCTATTTGATAGATGGCGTAACATCACATAGTGTATGTCATCTGGACCAGCAGCCGAATTACCTGAACGATGTAAAGCAGTTTGAAGTTCTAGCAGAGTGAGTGGAGTGTTGTACTCTTCCTCATTTGAAGAAGCGAAATCCAACCTCGTACACTCAACTCTACTCTTCAATGCTTGAAACTCTGGTGGGTAATTTGCACTGCTTGATGTCTCAGCGAATGTTTTGGCCAACAAATTAGCAATGGATGGGATATCGCTAACTGTATTGCCGTTATCCATCATCATGGATACAGGTTGTGATCCGTATTTCCCACTTATTTTCTTGATCTTAGTCCATACTTGTTTGGTTGGTGTAGTGGATGTTATGCTACTAACGTATTGCTGCCACGATTCCCTTTGACTATGCCTCCTCACTCTCCTAGCATGCGACCTTGCTTTTTTGAAAGCAAGCATGTTTTCTTGAGTGGGATATCTTCTAAATATTCCCCAAGCCTTGTTCTGGGCTTTTCTGGCCTCTGAACAGGCATGGTTCCACCAAGGTTTCGGGAACTTGGGTAATCTTGAGGACGTTAATGGAATGGATAGATGAGATGCATTTAAAATAGATGATGTGACATATGAGACAGCTTCATCGATTGTGCCGGATGATATCATGTGCTCAGTGATGTTTGCGTGTATTTGGAATAGCGTCCAGTTGGCTTGATCAAATTTCCAACGCGGCTGACGAGTTGTTGCGCCTGCAGTTGGGGTAGTAGGTGTTACTACTATGGGGAAATGATCACTGCCGAACGGATTATCCAGAACGCTCCATGAAAAATCCAGCAAAACAGAAGGTGAACATATGGAGAGATCGATGGCTGTATATGATTGAGTGGGTGAATGTAAATAAGTACTCGAACCGTCATTCAGGAGAGCCAGATCGAGCTCGGAAATCATCCGCTCAACGATTAGCCCCCTGGAATTGACGTCCCGGCATCCCCACAAGGTATGATGTGCATTAAAATCTCCTAAAATAATAAAAGGCGTTGGCAATTGCCTTACCAAATTCTCTAAAAGATGAACATGAATGGATGTGCTAGGTGATAGATATAAACTGCAAATGGTAATGGATGATGAGACTATATTTTGACGCACCGCTACGGCTTCCAAGGGTGTATTAAGATGGACGGGAGAAAAAGGCGCCGTGTGGGCGACCAAGAGCGCCACACCACCACAGACTCTACCGCCATCAACACAATCTTTGCGGAGGACAGAAAAGCCTCGCAAGCGAACCGTATCAGCGGGCTTCAGGAATGTCTCTTGCAGTGTTTTCCGTTTGGGCCAGCAAAAATGTTAGGATTATATACACTTACGATTCACCGGATACCATCACGATCATCAAGATCTCCGGAAACGAATCTATAAGAGATGAAGTGATCAGTAGAGGAAGACTTGTTCATTTTTGAGTGGGTACGGGGAGTGGCGAACCCGAGGTATACCTGAGGGCTACCCAGTAACCGTGGGTATAGCCAGGAAGGAGCTGTTTTGTCTCGACAAGAAGTTTAAGACTTCAGTGGTGAATACAGTCAGATGCATCCAGCAGAATGGGATCCGAAAACATAAGAAATTGAAAGGATATCAAGAAGCGATGTTTTCCGTTTGGGCCAGCAAAAATGTTAGGATTATATACACTTACGATTCACCGGATACCATCACGATCATCAAGATCTCCGGAAACGAATCTATAAGAGATGAAGTGATCAGTAGAGGAAGACTTGTTCATTTTTGAGTGGGTACGGGGAGTGGCGAACCCGAGGTATACCTGAGGGCTACCCAGTAACCGTGGGTATAGCCAGGAAGGAGCTGTTTTGTCTCGACAAGAAGTTTAAGACTTCAGTGGTGAATACAGTCAGATGCATCCAGCAGAATGGGATCCGAAAACATAAGAAATTGAAAGGATATCAAGAAGCGATGTTTTCCGTTTGGGCCAGCAAAAATGTTAGGATTATATACACTTACGATTCACCGGATACCATCACGATCATCAAGATCTCCGGAAACGAATCTATAAGAGATGAAGTGATCAGTAGAGGAAGACTTGTTCATTTTTGAGTGGGTACGGGGAGTGGCGAACCCGAGGTATACCTGAGGGCTACCCAGTAACCGTGGGTATAGCCAGGAAGGAGCTGTTTTGTCTCGACAAGAAGTTTAAGACTTCAGTGGAGAATACAGTCAGATGCATCCAGCAGAATGGGATCCGAAAACATAAGAAATTGAAAGGATATCAAGAAGCGACGTTTTCCGTTTGGGCCAGCAAAAATGTTAGGATTATATACACTTACGATTCACCGGATGCCATCACGATCATCAAGATCTCCGGAAACGAATCTATAAGAGATGAAGTTATCAGTAGAGGAAGACTTGTTCATTTTTGAGTGGGTACGGGGAGTGGCGAACCCGAGGTATACCTGAGGGCTACCCAGTAACCGTGGGTATAGCCAGGAAGGAGCTGTTTTGTCTCGACAAGAAGTTTAAGACTTCAGTGGAGAATACAGTCAGATGCATCCAGCAGAATGGGATCCGAAAACATAAGAAATTGAAAGGATATCAAGAAGCGGTGTTTTCCGTTTGGGCCAGCAAAAATGTTAGGATTATATACACTTACGATTCACCGGATGCCATCACGATCATCAAGATCTCCGGAAACGAATCTATAAGAGATGAAGTGATCAGTAGAGGAAGACTTGTTCATTTTTGAGTGGGTACGGGGAGTGGCGAACCCGAGGTATACCTGAGGGCTACCCAGTAACCGTGGGTATAGCCAGGAAGGAGCTGTTTTGTCTCGACAAGAAGTTTAAGACTTCAGTGGTGAATATAGTCAGATGCATCCAGCAGAATGGGATCCGAAAACATAAGAAATTGAAAGGATATCAAGAAGCGACGTTTTCCGTTTGGGCCAGCAAAAATGTTAGGATTATATACACTTACGATTCACCGGATGCCATCACGATCATCAAGATCTCCGGAAACGAATCTATAAGAGATGAAGTGATCAGTAGAGGAAGACTTGTTCATTTTTGAGTGGGTACGGGGAGTGGCGAACCCGAGGTATACCTGAGGGCTACCCAGTAACCGTGGGTATAGCCAGGAAGGAGCTGTTTTGTCTCGACAAGAAGTTTAAGACTTCAGTGGAGAATACAGTCAGATGCATCCAGCAGAATGGGATCCGAAAACATAAGAAATTGAAAGGATATCAAGAAGCGGTGTTTTCCGTTTGGGCCAGCAAAAATGTTAGGATTATATACACTTACGATTCACCGGATGCCATCACGATCATCAAGATCTCCGGAAACGAATCTATAAGAGATGAAGTGATCAGTAGAGGATGGTTGGTTGGTTGGTTGATTGGTTTTTTATGGCGCATGGCCCACATTAGGGCATTTTGCGCCAAACACAAGACATAAAATAATTCTAAGCAAGCAAAAGCCCTTGTCTGATGTATTCTATACATCAATACGTAAAAGTTTAAATATCTTTGTTTAAAATTTACTCATGCATGTTGAATAAAAGGTGATGAAACTTACATGGTTAAAACTCAGACGTGATGAATAAAACCAATACTATGAATGAATTTAAAAACAAATCTCAAATTAGAAGAGAAAGATAAAATTTCTGCCAAGTTAAAATTTAAGCGATTAAAAACATTGTTTCTGTGAGTATTGAAAACAGGGCATTCACACAAGATATGAAACACAGGAAACTGGACGTCGCATTGATTGCATCTGGGAGCCTGCTCTCCAAAAAGCAAATGGCGATGTGTGAACCGGGTATGGCCAATCCGAAGTCTGCTGATTAACACTTCCTCCCGACGACTCAGGGTAGAATCTCGGCGAGGAGCAATCAATGGCATGATCGAATGAAGCTTGTTCCCCAGCTGGGTGTCCCAACTGGACTGCCACTCGGAACGAAGCTTCCACCGGAAAAACGCTTTATGGTCAGTGAAGGGGACTGGAAACCTATCTGGATTTCCGTCAGCTAAACTCGCTAGATAATCGGCCTCTTCATTGCCAGCGATCCCGGCGTGGCCAGGGACCCAACAAAATCGTATATCAAAACCTCGTTTATTGAGACGATTCAATTCCAGCCTGATGTCAATGAGTATGGGATGAGTAGATATTTGATGAGATACAAAAGATTTTAATGACGAGAGTGAATCGGTGTATATGATGAATTTTTTATGAGATGAACCCTTTAGTTTTTCAAGAGCCAGTCTTATTGCGTGTAATTCTGCTGTGAAAATAGAAGTAAAAATAGGCAATGAATCGCAAACAGATATCCCATTGCATGCAGCAGCTGCCCCAACGTGTGTCTCGGACTTCGAGCCGTCCGTAAAAATTGGAACGAAGTCTGGAACCGACTCTTGATGTGCCTTAAATAATGTAATGTAGACATTATTGGATGTGGACGATTTTGGATAAGTAGCTATTGTGACGTCCACTTCCGGAATAAATTCCTCCCATGGTGGGTATGGCGCCACCGTAGACTGGGCAACCAAACCAAGGGTCACATTCATGTTCCTCAAAATTTCTCGCATTCTAAAATGGAATGGAGGTGTATATGTTCGTGATGAACGATGTATTATGAGTCTGTGTAAACTAAAATCGAATAAAAACCTGAAGGATGGGTTATGTCTGAGTGATCTAATTTTGATGTAATATGACAGTGAAAGAAGCGTACGACGCTGATCTAATGATGGTTCATATGTCTCGACATATAAAGATGGTATTGGTGAGGTGCGGAAAGCACCAAGACATATGCGAAGCGCCTGATTATGTATGGAGTTTAATGACCGCAGTAATGAAGGGCAGGCAGATCCATACACTGTAGAGCCGTAGTCTAGCTTAGATCGAATGAGGGCTCTATAAAGGCGAAGAAGTGATGTTGTATCTGCGCCCCAACAAGTTGTGCTCAAAACCTTTAAGATGTTAAGGGATTTTGAGCACTTGTTTTTTAAATCTTTGATATGGCTGTGGAACCTTAGCTTTTTATCAAAAATCACACCAAGAAACCATGTCTGCTCGACCACTTGGATGGGTGTGGTGCCCAAATGTAGCTCAGGATCGGGGAAAAGTCCCCTCATACGGCTAAATGGCACAACAACGGTTTTCTCGGCGGAAAAAGCGAAGCCATTCTGTTCGGCCCATCGGTCAAGCTTGTTAATGGTGTTTTGTAATTGGCGTTCAGCAGTGTTCAAAGATTGAGATGAGAACGATATTTGAAGATCGTCTACATATAATGAATGTTGAATTCCTTGTTTAAAATTACACGTAATGCTATTTAGTTTGATAATAAATAAGAGAGGACTCAATACCGATCCTTGCGGTACTCCTTCCTCTTGAATAAAAGTTGATGAAAATGAAGAATGGATTTTGACTTGAAAGGTGCGGGTTTTTAAAAACTTTTGAATAAAAATAGGCAAGTTCCCTCTTAAGTGGATACGATATAGATCCTGAAGAATACCAAATCTCCAGGTCATATCGTAAGCCTTCTTGGTGTCGAAGAAGACAGCGACAAGATGTTGTTTGTGCAAGAAGGCCTCGCGTATAGCGGTTTCCAGCCTTAAGAGGTTGTCAGTAGTACAGTGGAACTTCCTGAATCCACTTTGATATGGGGAGAGGATGTTATTCTTTTCAAGGTAATAAAGCAGTCGGGCATTAACCAATCTCTCTAGTAATTTGCAAAGGCAACTGGTCAGGGCTATAGGGCGGTAATTACTTGGTGAGGTAGGATCCTTTCCCGGTTTGGGAAAGGGGAGAACAAAGGCATGGCACCATTTTGTAGGAAAGAAGTGGGATGTCCAGATCCGGTTAAAAAATAAAAGGATGGATAGTAGTGACTCATGAGAAAGATGGCGAAACATAATGTAATGTAATCCATCAGGACCTGCAGCCGAATCTCTAGATTTATGCAGAGCGGTTTCAAGTTCGAACAAAGTGAACGGAGAATTATACTGCCGTTCTAAGCTAGAACGTCCTAAGTCCATTTTTTCACTTTTTTAGATAAGGACGTGGTCTTGTAGATCTCGGTCACGCGCATCTTTTGAGCTAGTCTAGAAAGTCCTATGTGCATGAGGAAGCCATAAAAATTTACTTTGTCCTATGTCCATTTCATTAAATTTGCTGGCTGCCTTGCTATAAAAACTCGATTATCTCAAAACTTGAAAAATGGACTTAGGACGTTCTAGCTTAGGACGGCAGTATAGTCCTCTTCGTTTGAAGAGGCAAAACTAAGTCTCAAACGTTCAGCTCTACTTTTCACCGTCTGAAATGCTGGAGAGTAGTTTTCACTGCTCGAAGTCTTTGAAAAAGACTCGGCAAGTGTGTCGGCTATTTCATCAACATCGGTGATGTTTGTGCCATTGTGCATTAATGTTGATATAGGCTGAGATTTATACTTGCCTGTTATTTTTTGGATCTTGTTCCACACTTGTTTGGCAGGAGTGGATGATGTAATTCCACTCACATAATTCTGCCATGATTCTCTCTTACTTTGTCTTCTCACTCTTCTAGCCTCTGACCTTGCCTTTTTAAATAAGAGCATATTTTCTTGAGTTGGGTAACGCCGAAATATTCCCCATGCTTTATTCTGGGCCTTTCGAGCCTCAGCACAGGCGTGGTTCCACCAAGGTTTTGGGAACCTTGGAAATCTTGAGGACGTTTGTGGGATTGAAAGATGGGATGCTTTTAAAATGCATGAAGTGATATAAGAGACAGCGCTATCGACTGTGCCGGATGAGACCATTCTTTCATCAATATCTGCATGGGTCCGGAATAACTCCCAGTTGGCTTGGCCAAACTTCCACCGCGGCTGACGAGACGTCGAGCACGCGGTTGGGGTAGTGAAAGAAACTACCACGGGGAAGTGGTCGCTGCCTAACGGATTTTTCAGGACACTCCATATCAGATCTAACAATAATGGTGGAGAGCAAATGGTGAGATCGATGGCTGTATATGAATGCGTTGGTGAGTGTAAGTATGTGTCAGACCCGTCGTTCAGTAATGCGAGATCAAGCTCAGAGAGCAGCCTCTCTACGGTCTGTCCCCTAGCATTGACGTCCCGGCATCCCCAGATTGTGTGATGAGCATTAAAATCTCCTAAAATTATGAAGGGTGTTGGTAATTGGTCGATGAGGTTTTCTAAAAGATGAAAGTGAATGGGTGTGCTAGGAGGTAGATACAAACTACAGATGGTAATAGAAGAGACGATAGTTTGACGCACTGCCACCGCCTGCAGAGGTGATCAGTAGAGGAAGACTTGTTCATTTTTGAGTGGGTACGGGGAGTGGCGAACCCGAGGTATACCTGAGGGCTACCCAGTAACCGTGGGTATAGCCAGGAAGGAGCTGTTTTGTCTCGACAAGAAGTTTAAGACTTCAGTGGTGAATACAGTCAGATGCATCCAGCAGAATGGGATCCGAAAACATAAGAAATTGAAAGGATATCAAGAAGCGACGTTTTCCGTTTGGGCCAGCAAAAATGTTAGGATTATATACACTTACGATTCACCGGATGCCATCACGATTATCAAGATCTCCGGAAACGAATCTATTAGATGAAGTGATCAGTAGAGGAAGACTTGTTCATTTTTGAGTGGGTACGGGGAGTGGCGAACCCGAGGTATACCTGAGGGCTACCCAGTAACCGTGGGTATAGCCAGGAAGGAGCTGTTTTGTCTCGACAAGAAGTTTAAGACTTCAGTGGAGAATACAGTCCGATGCATCCAGCAGAATGGGATCCGAAAACATAAGAAATTGAAAGTATATCAAGAAGCGGTGTTTTCCGTTTGGGCCAGCAAAAATGTTAGGATTATATACACTTACGATTCACCGGATGCCATCACGATCATCAAGATCTCCGGAAACGAATCTATAAGAGATGAAGTGATCAGTAGAGGAAGACTTGTTCATTTTTGAGTGGGTACGGGGAGTGATGGCGACCCCGAGGTATACCCGAGGGCTACACAGTAACCGGGGGTATAGCCAGGAAGGAGCTGTTTTGTCTGGACAAGTTTAAGACTTCAGTGGAGATTACAGTCAGATGCATCCAGCAAAATGGGATCCGAAAACATAAGAAACTAGAAGGATATTCCGACGCGGTGTTTTCCGTTTGAACCAGAAAAAGTGTTAGGATTATACGTACACTACTGTTCATAAATTAAGGACGGAACTGTTTTTTCAACATAACACCTAGTGAAATTATTTTTCATCAATGAAAATTATACCAAGAGATTTTCAATGGGTGGGAATACAGGGCCCGAAAGCAAATTTTCTCTACCAATATTTTAAGGGGGTAAATGGACCCTCCATTGATAATGGAGTCCCATTACAATTTGGAGCTGTGGCAGAAACGTCTGTGTAAGAGTATTTTACCGAAAACTTTATGGTTATTATAATGAATATGATTACTCCTGAACTCAGTGCATTTTTTAAAAGCCTGTGTTACCTTTAAATGGTATTTTTTATGTTTTATTGATAGAAATCGGTCTAATCATCATTTTTGGCAAGTTTTAGCTTCTGGGTCATTTTTGGTAATTGGTATCTTACCGTCAACCATGTTTTTAGTAGTTCTTACATGTGCTAGATTATGTTTAGGTCTGGAGACCCTGAAAGTAAATAATTTCTTTCAATATCGTGACTTTCAAGAAACTTTGAGATAGCCAAATTGTGATTTTGTGCAACTTTTTCTCTCATAAAGAGAAATTCCTTACCTTTTAGCTACCTCCGACTCTTCAAAGCACCAGGATCTAATGGCTTACATCAAGGAGGAAAACAGAAGCCTGAAGGACTACATCAAATCTAAATTTTTGGAATATGAAAAAAACTTGGAGTTCAGCAGCGGTCTCATCAAGGAACTATCAACAAAGTTTACTGTCTTGTCTTCAGAGGTTAAGGATTTGAAAGATCGAAACGATGAATTAAAAAGAGAGAACGGCCAAATCAAAGACGAACTAAAACAGGCTCTAATCGAAATTGCCGATCTGCAACAATACTCTCGGCGTGCAAACCTAGAAATAACTAATCTCCCGGAATCCGAAAGTGAAAACATTAACGATGTCTTAACGAGTGTTTTCTCCTGCCTGGAGGTTAACCTGATGGATCAAGTGTCTATTGCCCACAGAGTCCCTACTTCGAAAAAAGACAAACCAAAGCCAGTCATAGTTCAATTTACTAACAAACAGTACCGAGACACGTGTTTAAAGGCTGCGAGGGCGAAAAGAATCAATGCATCGCAAGTGAATGTAAGACATAAGAACGATCCGATCTATTTCAACGAACATCTTACTCCGAGGCTAAAAGAATTATTCTTCCACTGTCGTAAATTTAAAGAGGCTAACAACTTTAAGTTTGCTTGGGTTAAAGATGGCAAGATTTTTATTAGGGAAAACGAAAACTCTAAGGTTATCCGTATCGTAAGTACAGACGAACTTATAAATCTAAATGCATCCAGATAATGAAGTATCTGTTCTTGGTTTTCTTGCTGATAAAGAATGTAACTTTATTTATGTTGATAACCTAAACGATTTTAATAATTTCCTTTCCCAACCAAACACTTATAATTCTTGCTACTTAAAAATTGTTCACTTTAATATTAGAAGCATTCGCTCAAACTTCGATGAACTTCAAGCATTATTAAGTTCCTCTTTTGATTTTATTGATATACTTGTTTTGTCTGAGATTTGGATTTTTAATTATGAAACCTCTCTCTATAATTTAAATAATTATGATTCGTATTTCTATTGTAGAGATTCTAACAAATCTGGAGGTATAGGTGTTTATGTAAAAAAACATTTAGATATTCTTAGTGATTGTTTGTTTTCTATGAATACTGCTGAGTCAATATTGCTGTATAATAATTTTCTTGATTTGACTATTATTTGTTTATATCGTTCCTTAAGCTTCAGCATTGATAGTTTTAATTTTGAATTATCGAGTAAGCTAAAAAATCTAAAATCTAAAAACGTGCTCTTAATCGGCGATCTAAACATAGATATATTAACATGTTCAAATCCTATAGAAGAGTATAAAAACCTTCTTAGTTCAGAAGGCTTTACTTTCCTTATTGATGGTGTTACTCGATCTCTCTCTAATTCCTGTATTGATCATTTGATACTACGGAGTTCTGATATCAGTGCTGAATCTGTAATTTTCAACAATAACTTAACGGACCATAATCCGATCGCCTGTAAATTAAAGTATACATGCAGTGTAAATCCTAGCATGGATGAGATTTCAAAGGTAAAGATTTCAAGAGTAAAATATGATAAGATTAACAATTTTCTATTAAATTATACCTTTCCTTTAAATCAAAATTCTGAGAATGTGAATTATTTATATGACGGATTTGCAGATGTTTTAAAAAATGTTATAATCAATTTTACCCACTGCTTTGAGCTACCAAATCGTAAAATAAAAAAAAACTGGATAGACGAGGAAATCTTAAAATTGATCAAAACTAAAGAAAAACTATATAAAAAACATAAAAAATATCCCTTTGATATAATTCACGAACATAATTATAAATCTTTACAAAAAGAGCTGAAAATAAAAATAAAAAACGCAAAACATAATTATTTCTTGTCTGAATTCTTAAAGTGTAAAAATGTAAAAAGGCAATGGGAATTTGTGAATAAAATCACAAACTCTAATGCAAAAGACAAAATACCTTTATCTGAAAATAATGATTTGCTAGTGGAGAATATCAACCAATTTTTTATAAATATGGGATCAAATACTGTATACACTAATGATAGTAACCATGGAAAATATCTAACAAGTCAATCAAATTCTTTTTTTCTCGCCGAAACAAATGATCTAGAAACTGAAAAAATTATCAGATCATTGGACGACAGAAAATCCCCTGGTTATGATAGCATAACATCTCAAGCCCTTAAAATTGCTGCAAACCACCATATCTCTATCATCACAAAAATCATAAACCTATCCCTTTCAAGTGGTACTTTCCCTGCTTCCCTAAAAACAGCGTTAGTGGTACCTATCCATAAATCTGGTGACACAAATGATTTTGCTAATTACCGACCAATCTCTATTTTGCCGATTTTCTCCAAAGTTCTTGAAAAAATTGTACACGCCAGACTTTATGATTATTTAAAGACTTTCAATATAATATCTGATAATCAATTTGGGTTCTTGCCGGGTCTCAGTACTGAAAACGCGCTAATAGAATTTACTAAATATACATATAACAGTATAGATAAAAACAACAAAACAGCTGCAATTTTCCTAGACATCTCAAAAGCATTCGACAGTGTGAATCATGAAATTTTAATTAAAAAACTATCTTCAATCGGGGTTCGAGGCGGTGAACTAGATTGGTTCATTTCCTACCTAGCAAACCGAAAACAGTTCGTAAAATTGGGAAATTCTAAAAGTAGTCTATTAAACATAAAGTCTGGTGTACCACAAGGTTCAATCCTTGGACCTTTGCTTTTTATAATCTATATAAATGACTTCTGTAAACTAAAATTAAATGGTAAAATCATAACCTATGCAGATGATACTGTAATTCTATACTCATGTTCTAACTATAGTATACTACAAAATAACATAAATAAGGATCTTCTGACCATTAAACACTGGTTTATATCTAATAAATTAGCAATAAATGTAAATAAAACAAAATTTATCAATTTCAGTATCTACGGGCCTCCTGAGCATCTTCGTCTTTATTATCATGTAAATGACTGTATAGGTCTTAATTGTAATTGCCCCCCTCTTGAACAAGTATCTTCAATAAAATACCTTGGTTTAAATGTAGACTCAAACCTAAAATGGAAATCCCACGTTAATTGCCTAACAAATAAACTACGCTATATTTTACACAAACTTTACTTCATAAAAAAGATAATAAATAAGATCTTCTTGCTTCAACTTTACCACTCTTGGGTTAATTCAATAATAAGCTATGGTATTCTGGCCTGGGGTGGGGATTACTTACAAAATATAAATCCAGTAATTAAAATTCAAAATAAAATCATTAAATTTCTAAGCAGTAGCAATCAGTTCCCTTTAATTGATCTTTACAAAAAACTTAACGTTTTACCAGTTCGTCACCTTTTTTTCTTTAAAACAATAGTTTATTTCACTAAGCAAGCAAACGAATCTGACCTACGAAATTTAACTTATAATTTACGTTCAAGAAACTTATATTTTGTACCTAAAGCAAAAAAAGAAATTCTTCATAAAAATTATGTTTATTTATCACCTAAGTTTTACAATATTTTACCCAATGACATAAAAACAGAAAAATCCCCTATTAAGTTTAAAAAATTACTAAAGCTTTTTATTTTTACAATAGAAAATATTGAAGAACTTTTTTAAAAAAAAAGAACAAACGCTCTCTAATTTCCAATCTAGTCATTCTGAAGCTTGCCTTGCGATGCCACTATTATCCATTTTCTATGTGTAATATCTATATGTGTAATGTCTGTATGTATTGTATATTTGTATGTTCAATCTATTTTTTTTTAAAATACAACTCCTTTAGGTTGCCCTTATGGGTTTCTGACCCCTGGGCAACTCATATGTCTTCCTGGTTTTTTTTTTCGTGTATGTGTTTGTTCCAACTGTAAAATGTTCATGTTGTGTACGTAACAAATAAAGAATTTGAATTGAATTGAATTGAATTGAATTGAATTGAATTGAAATTTCTTCTAAGAGAATCAAATGGGACATGAGAACACAGGTACCCAATAGCAAACATCAGTGAAAATATCTGCGGTGTATACGAGGTGCTCAAACGGCACAACATAATTGTATAGTTTCACAGAAAGGACATCTGTTATTAATGTTTGAAAAAAAAGTATTTTTTAGTGTTTATGGACGTAGACATACCTAAAAAGAAACATAGTTGTAAAAATATCTCCATTACCTTTGAAATGAGTTTTTAAGACATATAATTTCTCCATTGATACTCTATTACTGTTATAGACATTTCAACACTCCCTATACACGAAAAAAAATTTCCCTGATGTCTGCGATCCTGTGCCTGGGTTCTCATGTCCCATTCGCTTCTTTTAGAAGAAATTTCAGATCAAGAATTTCTCTTTATGAGAGAAAAAGTTGCACAAAATCACAATTTGGCTATCTCAAAGTTTCTTGAAAGTCACGATATTGAAAGAAATAATTTACTTTCAGGGTCTCCAGACCTAAACATAATCTAGCACATGTAAGAACTACTAAAAACATGGTTGATGGTAAGATACCAATTACCAAAAATGACCCAGAAGCTAAAACTTGCCAAAAATGATGATTAGACCGATTTCTATCAATAAAACATAAAAAATACCATTTAAAGGTAACACAGGCTTTTAAAAATATGCACTGAGTTCAGGAGTTATCATATTCATTACAATAACCATAAAGTTTTCGGTAAAATACCTCTTACACAGACGTTTCTGCCACAGCTCCAAATTGTAATGGGACTCCATTATCAATGGAGGGTCCATTTACCCCCTTAAAATATTGGTAGAGAAAATTTGCTTCCGGGCCCTGTATTCCCACCCATTGAACATCTCTTGGTATAATTTTCATTGATGAAAAATAATTTCACTAGGTGTTATGTTGAAAAAACAGTGACTGATGAGTACCACTGATGAGTACGTTGACACGACCAACGTCATTCACACAGTTTGGGCTGCAGCAAGATCGGCTTCGAAGAGGCTGAACATCAAGTGGAGGTTTTCGGGGGTTTCCCCATCTGTTGATGTTGGTGACGACACCCTGGGGTTCGTCCAGCGGCGAGCTGTTGCGGGGACAATAAGAAACATGAAGAGAGAACGCAGATACGAGGAGTTAAAAGCATGCCTCGATCAAGGAAAAACAGCCGAGTGCATTGCACTCCATAAGGCCTCTACAGTGTTCGTGACAAGCTTCAGTTCGAAGCGCTACTCCCCTACGATGGACTGGCACTTTAACGCAGTACGGCATTACGTCCTTACTGTAATGTTAATTACTGTTACGTTAAATTCTGTAATGCAAATAAATTAGAGTCTTGGGAGGATGTGTTTTTCGAATGCAAAGTATACGATCCTTATCGTGCAAAATACCTCTCCTCGCTAACTAGTTACCAAAATTACTTTTCTAACTTCCTCTCCTACAAACATGGCAAAACTCACCTAATAGCTTATTTCATCAAATCCGCTTAAAGAATGAACCGGTTCCTGTTGGAGAGCCTTTCTTTAGAAGATTCAGTTTAATTTTTATTTATTGTTGTTATTGTGTTTTGATTAATATTATTTATCTATCACTGTGATTCTCGTTAATTTAAGACTGTTGTTTTAGTTCTGTTTATAATGTATTGTATGTCATGTTTATTGTAATCTTCGTAAAGGGGCTTCGGCCCAACACGAATAAATTTCTTCTTCTTCATTACGTCCTTACTCATTACGTCTGAGATTTACGCGATGAGTAACTAAGAACAGTCCATAAATAAAACAAAGACACAAACAGTAGAAAAAAATATTCGTTGACAAGGGATAACCACAAGTATTTTCTAAAACAGTTTCACATAAGAAAAATAGTTTTATTGAAGGATTTGTTTTCATTAATTAAGATTTAATGTGCTGATCGACTTGATTTCAAACAGTTTTTTTAGGCTTGTGATAGGTATTAAATTTCAACTAAATTGTTTTATTTCAAGATATAAGTAATAATAATGGGAATAATTAATAAACAACAAATGTGGAACAAATGAATAATAATGGATGTAGAAAAATGATTACAATAGTTGGCCACCATTTGCATCAAAGTTCCACTGGTCGGTCGTACGCCCCAAACAGAAAATATAATGCACGAGTAATGTTCGTAGACTTATGACTAGTGGCAAAAAAGAAAGGTACTGTGCACTTCCATGGTTAATTCAAACCAATTTGAAAAGGATGAACGAGAATCGATAATATCTGCATTTTCATTTTTTTATTTGATTGAGATCGATGAAAAAAGAATTTAGGAGAAATTTTTTTTTAAAATTCGCGATGTTAAATTCAATTTCAAAGTTGGTTTTATAAAAGGGCTGCTTCATTACAAATGGTTGTGACGTCGGCATCGGTTAGTACAATGCAAACAACAAACCTGTTAAGATCCAACATTGATGTTGACAAAGGATTGGTCAACGGTGCGATCGGAACTACAAGAGAGTTAATATGGCGATATATTCGGAGAACACGGATGTGTATGAAGAAGACATTCCTTCAGTGACTTTGGAAACGATGGTATAGACATAAAATTAAGCCAAGGTCAGTTTAAGCCAAATCCAGCTACGGGACTGCTGAAAGAAGTATAGTACCTCTCATCCTCTGTTGGACCTCAACTGTTCATAAAATGCAAGGCAGTACAGTTTACCATGGTTTACCTAGGATCTAAACTCTTCGCTGATAGTCAGGCATACGTCACACTAAGCCGAGTAAAACCTATAGAAAAGAAGGGTTAAGAATAGAAGAGTTGGACTTGTGGCTGTTATAAATAGAAATGAAAATTTCTAACTGCCGGTTGAAGTCACAGATCTCCAATAAATTACAGCAATCTCATTGGTTCCGAGGAGTTGGGAACTCGGGTAAATAAAGACGTGTTTATTATGCTTGGATTTACCGTTATTTTTTTCTGTTAAATAAATAATTTTATTACACAGATCATAAGGATGTCAAAATACTGGAAATTTATTAAAATAAGGGAAGTGCAAGGCCGAGTAACAGAGATAGACGTCTTCTTACGTGATGGGTTCATGGCGAAGTAAGTTGTTCTTTTTTTTGTTTGACTATATAATGCAATTTACCACTTCTGTCCTGTGTTGGTTACATCACCCAAAGTAGTCTAGGTTTTAGAACGGAATGTTCCCAAATTGGTTGGTTCCGACTCATGGTGGTTATAAGGCAAGGGGCTTTTCAAGGGGATCTATAAAGCTGTAAGGGTCTTTTTATTATGTATTTAGCCATTCTGGTTATGAGAGAAACCTGAAACAGGTTTTTAATGATCAGTATGGACACCATATTCATACTCGATCTCCCAACTTCCAAATGTCATTGATGTTGAAAGTAGATGTGGTTAAATGTGTGTGGAGCTAGACTGTTCTAAGTTAAGTAGACTGACACACCAACACTGAAGCTTTGACAGAAATGAAGCGTATGAGAAGACATCAAATATCACAAAACTAAAATTTCATCCTAATATGATTAGTGAAAATATGGTTTATATAAATACATCTTTTCTAACGAGTTAAAAAAGAGACCATGACTAAAAAGTAGAAAATAAAATAAGTAATGTTCGGCAGTAGTTGACTAAAAGTAGTTGAAAAGTAGTTAACTACTAGTTGCAACTACTAGTTAACTAGTAGTTCAACTACTTTTGGTTTAGAGTAGTTGAACTAGTAGTTTAACTACTTTTTTCACCAACTACTTACAAAAAGTTCAACTACTTCAAAAAATATTGAAAGATCAAAATTTTTAAACAATATGTACAATATGTAATGTCACATCTACTAACAATGCCATTTTTTGTGATACATTTTCATATTTGGCAACCTTGAAATATATTTAATCCCAGCAATTGACATAAATGCAACCCTTTATAAGTTGTGGTTTCCTTTTTATTTTTTTATCTTGTGCTCTGTTTAAGTAAATCATAGCATCAATGCATCATATCATAGAAAGAGGAGGGAGGAGAGGAAAAATTTTCCAATTAACACTTGCAGTTTTTTCTTAAAGCAATATCGGGTGGGTAGGACCGGAAGAAAAGGATAAATATGAACGGATAGATGCGAACATTTTGAGTAAACTTTACAGCTTGGCGTAAATTTAAAAAGAAAGCATTAAGAGCGCCGAAATTAACGGTTTTAAAAGAGCTTCATTTTGCTAGTTCAGACCTAGCGTTTGGATTGCACATACGTATCAGATGGCAAAGTAAAATCATCAATGACCATTATTTAAGGTCAGTTCTTTCATGTGAATTTGTAATTTTTGTTTCAAAATTTTAAATTTGTAATCGAAAATTTGGGGGAAAATATCTTATGAAATTAAATAGACTAGTTAACTAGTAGTTAACTACTTTGGGAAATAATCAACTACTAGTTACAGCTACTTCCAAGAAAAAGTAGTTAATTAGTAGTTGCAACTACTTTTGCCCAGACTAGTTGGTAGTTAACTACTTTTTGACCAGTAGTTGCCGAACACTAAAATAAGTAAACAAAATATTTTAAAAAACACGCTTTGATTAGTATTCAAAAAGTTAAAAAAATATTTGGGAAGTATAACTTATTGGAGATTGAAAAATAACTCATTGGGGAGTAAATAATAACAATTGCGATAAGTAACAAATAACATATTTTTGATGACTCAAAATAGAAGAGCAGGTGGTAGTAAATAAAAAAATATTTGGAAAAGCTACAATTTTCTTCAATTATTTTCTCTATAATTTACTTTTCATTTCAAAAATAGGGAACAAATGTTATAACCAGCCCTCCCCTTGTGGCGCCCTCTATACCCTTACCAGTAACATCGACATCCTATGTATAGGATCTCGGACACGATTCTAGGTGTCGCTACTGTCTCTATCCAGCACTACTGTGAAGTGTGACCGCAATTGTAAAAACTGCGGTGGAGTGACAATGCCTCGCCGAGATGAATCTAGAATCGTAATTTAAAATTTAATTTTAAATTTTTAAAAATGATTTATAAAGGGTTTAATATAATTTTTTTAAACGGTTTAATATTCATGCAATACTCTTTTCTGGGCTATTTTTTAGTGCTGATTACAGTTCTTTCATTAAAAATAATGTGACTCTGGTTTTTTAAATTTTTGAAAGTTTAAATTTTTTAAAAATGATTTTAAAAGGTTTAATACTTATGCAATACTTTTATCTGGCCTACTTTTTAATGCTGATAACAGCTCTTTCATTGAAATTAGTGTGACTCTGGTTTTTTTAATTTTTTAAATTTTAAATTTTTAAAAAATAATTTAAAAAACGGTTTAATATTCATGCAATACTTTTTTCTGGGCTATTTTTTAGTGCTGATTACAGTTCTTTCATTAAAAATAATGTGACTCTTGTTTTTTAATTTTTTAAATTTTAAATTTTTTAAAAATAATTTAAAAAACGGTTTAATATTCATGCAATACTTTTTTCTGGGCTATTTTTTAGTGCTGATTACAGTTCTTTCATTAAAAATAATGTGACTCTTAGTCATCAGAAAATATGTTACTTATCCCCCACAGTTAGTTATTATCTCCCTCAACACAGAATAAATGGCAAATTGGTAGCGCCATCTATTAAAAATAGAATGAAATAATTGCTGAACGTCTCGTAATGTGCTTTTATAAATTACACGAAAACCGTTTTGTTTGTCAAAACGTACCGAATTAATGTTTTTAGTATAATGAAAGATTTATAATTTTTTTATCAACGTAATGCTCAATCTTCACTTAGATAAGGCTCCGTTATAGCATAATAAAACATAAATAGTAAACATCTCAATTTATTTTTTCCTTTTAATATTTAAACATGATTAAATTAAGTTGAATAAATAAATAGAAGATTAATTCGCTAGTTTTGCATGGCGCATAGGTATAAAGCCTCAGACAAGAAAAAATGCCTTATATGTTTTTAATTAAAAATAAACATACAATTTACTTAATTTATAAAACATGATCAAATAGGCATAGGGTTAAAATAACAGTTTTATTAGAGTACACATTTGCAAGTCTCTAATCACAATTGCAAGATCTTGAAGACTTACACAATGCCCTTTAACGTTTGGTACAATAACAAATCATTCTTAAGTCTTCCGGTTCAGCCTAGGTTGGTTGTTTTATGGCGTATGATCCACATCAGGATATTATGCGCCAAACAAGACAAATTAAAACAATTTAAGAAGGCTAAAATCCTTTGTCGCGGATGGGTGGTGACGAGGAGGTGCGATGGACTCGACTCGAGTACTTTTGATGTAATAACTTAGTTTGACGGAAGAATTTTCTTCTAATGTTTTTACCATTGTATTTTAATCAAAATTATCTTATTCGGCAACGTTTTATGAAGGCTTTTGTGTAATTCATATTGTGAAATAAGTATATTTAAACCTGGATTTACGATTAAGACTTCGCAGCCCTTCCTTGTAACCTCATAAACTGATAGGTCGGGGGAGAAGATTGTGTTAGCCATTACCCAACAACAGGTTCAGCAAAATACATTATCGGTAGTAAAACCAATAAATTTCACTAGTAAACAGTCTCACAGGGTACAATATCACAATTTTTGGCAAAAAAAAACCTTCCCCAGATCTTCACATTGTCTCCAGAACAACCATCGTCCTCACATGCAGCACATCCTCCTGCACATAACTCGCCAGCAGCTCCCCCACCCCGAGCAACCCCTCGAACACGCACCCCCTCTCCTCCCCCTTCGGCCTCTCAAACGCCCCCTGGTGGCACACCGCAGACGCGTCGACACTCTTCTCCAACAACGGAACACCCCCCTTCAGGAAAGACACGGTGACTTTGGACCCGAACGGCCAGGGCAGGACGTCGTCATACAGGCCAGGCGCCAGCGCCCAGTGAAGATTCATCAGCGCCTTAGGCGTCGTTCCAATAGATAGTGACAGCCGCATCGCGTACCCCTGGGATTGACTGTAGAACAATGGGCCCTCCAATCGGCCTAGCTCGCCGCTTAGAAGTAAGCCGAGGGAGGCCCTAGCGGGCCTCAACACCCACGAGTACCGCCCCACCAGGACCCCCTCCACGAGTCCCACCCCCGCCACAGGTGGCGCCACCACCTCTTGCAACAACACAGTCACGGCGAATCGCACCCCTCCCGACTCTTCGACCATCCCCTCCCTGAACAAGGTATCGTGCGTCACCATGCTGCCTTCGCCGCAACTCCACTCGGCGAGATCGCGCTCAGGGCGGCGAAAGGCGCCGTCGGGGCACCCGCCAGGGTGCGTCGTCCGCGACAAGTGCCCCACCTCCAGCCTGTAAGAGTGCGGGAACGGCCACAGCAGCTGACCGTCAAACTCCCCTTTGACGATGACCGCATACAACCCAGCCACCCCTGGTGACTTGTGCGGGTAGAGGCGCAGCATCATGCGGTAGGAGTTGTCGGCGAGGTAGAACTTGTCGCTGTCCAGGAAGTAGCGGTGGTCCTCGGTGGCGATGAGGCGTTCGAAGTCCGCCACCACCCACTCGAAGCGGGCGGTCAGGTGGGTGGGGGAGAGGGAGAGCGTGGCGAAGCGAGGAGGGCGAACTTCCTCCAGTTCGATCACCACTTTGAAGAGGATGGCGCCGTAGCGGATGAACTTCCTGCAAGAGAAGGGCACTTTTGTCAGACAGTCTTGTTTTTACATTTTAGTACCGTTAGACCTTTATGTGAGTACTGTCGTGTGGTTTTAACTGTTAAGCATATTCTGTGCGATTGTCCCGATTTTAATTTTACCCGACTTCGCGGGTTTTTGAAAACAGTAATTTTAACTTATTATGCATTTTAAACCATCATTGTAACTTATCAGTTATTTTTAAATATATCAACACCATTGGTTTTATTCATCATGAGTAAATGTATAGCAATGTCTTAATATAACTTTTATAAATGGCGTATAGAGTACGCCTGACTATGGCTTTTAAGCCTACTCTTTATTTCATATGTAATATAAAGTCTCTCTTGGCCATTATGATCAAAACTGATTCATGCGCCATAAAACAAAAATCAAACCAAAATCAGTACCGTTAGAAAAATAAGATGTTTTGGTTGGTTGGTTTGACCGACTTTTTATGGCGCAAGACCCATAGTAGGGCATATTACGCCAGACACAAGACATAAAATCATTTTATGTAAGCAAAATCCCTTTTCTGAATCAGATAAGTTGTCTGCCACCCCTGCCCGCCGCTGATATGGGCTACTGTTTGAGCACAGATCCTCCCGGTGTCGACCCCCAGAGAGATGCAAGAATGAAGTTACGGAATAAATACCAAAGTAGATTGGACTTGATTCTCTTAACGCCTAGTAGCGCACGAGCCCGTAAGTCAGTAGAGATCAAGCTGGATGTTGATCATAACTGCCAGATAATAGGAGATATCATGATTGCAACTTCCCATGGAGAGAAAATAAAAGGAGAGCAAAGCTACCGTATGTGCTCCACAAAAACTACTGCAAATACAGACGGTGTGTGTTATTACTCATGAGCTGCAAGACTGGAAGCCAAGCCAAGCAGCTATTAAGTATTTAAATATTATCTGCATATTTAATTTTATAATTTCATTAAACGAGTTTATTTTTAATCGTCTTATTCTTTTCTTATTCTATTATGAGGCTTTCACGGAACTCTGCTGCTGGAATAAGTTTTAATATAAGGTTATGGGCTATAGCCTGATAGTTGAGGATCCTTGAGATGGCGGGTCATCCCTTTCAAATTATAAGACCCATGGAGAAACTAACTGCAACAACAAGTACTTGTCCTGGAGGGAAAATATCAGAGCACCTCTTCTGGAGAATCGTGACGGAGGCGGAGAAGGAGCCACCGAAGTCAGAGGATTCTTCCAAGGACGAGTTGATGAGGACATACAACAAGAATCTAAAGGACGATGTGAATTTATATGCCGCCAACGGCACTCGCATTAAGAACTTCGGAACCCGTTTTTTGAAAGTTCATATCGGCTTGCGTCGAAATTTTCCTTTCAATTTTGTAATAACCGATGTCACACGACCCATTCTCGGAGCTGATTTTCTAAACAAATTTGGATTACTCGTCGATGCAAAAAATAAACGCCTAATTGATAGGGAAACCAAAGCAAAAGTAGTCAACGGACCTTCCCTCGGCTTGAGTTTCGTATCAAGTAAATCCCCTTTCATGACCTGCTGCAGGAGTTCCCAGAAATTTTAAACTCTAATTTATCTGAATCAAGTGTGTTCTATAAAACCACACATTGTATTCGAACAACAGGCCAACCGTTTTTTTCTAAACCCCGAAGATTGTCTCCAGAGAAATTAAAAGTTGTGCAACAGGAGTATGAGCGACTGTTCGCTGATGGCATCTGCGTCCCCGCTAACAGCCCATGGGCCAGTCCTATCCATTCGGTCCCCAAAAAGGACAATTCTTGGCGCATCTGTGGCGACTTTAGAAGGTTAAACGCTGTCAGTTCCTGATCGCTACCCGATCCCGCATTTGCAAGACATTTCTAACAACCTCTCGGGAAAAACTGTTTTCTCCAAAATCGATCTAGTAAGGGCATATTACTAAATTCCGGGCGAGCCAACAGATGTTCCGAAGGCAACCGTAACAACCCCTTTTGGAACCTTTTCCTGTGTCAAAATGCCAATTGAGCTCCGCAATGCAGGCAACACCTTTCAACGCTTCATGCATGAAGTTCTCCGGGGACTGGATTTTTGCTTCTCTTATCTCGGTGACATTCTGGTAGTTTCCAATGACGAGAAATCCCACCCAGACCACTTAAAGGACATTTTTAGCAGGATTAGTACGGATTAGTAGTAGCAAGTACGGATTAGTGATCAATCCTGATAAATGTGTACTCCATCATATACTCCAGTATCTCCAAGGAATATCTTAGCCTGATTTCTGATACTGAAGTAGCCTGAAAACGTTTCAATCAGCATTTCCAACCGGTTCCATGGCCCGAGCTGCTGGTGTAGCTGATGATTTCTTCAATTGAAGAATGGAACCTGGCGAAGAAGTTTGATTTTTTACGTCCAGACTGAAGAAACAAATCTCACTTTTAAAGGAAGTAGACAAAAAATCGCCTTAGTGGAGGTACCTACTCGTTTCAACACCATGAAAATTAAACTTGCATTTGCATGCGTGCTCCTTTATATGAATTTGTGCTAGTACTTGCTTGTTGTGAAATTGTATAGTATTTTATAGATATCGAAGATTTGTTTATAGACATGGATGAGAATCCTATTTTATCAAAACGAGAAAAAGAAAAAGTATGTCACAATGGATTCTTATACGTGTTTGATAAAAACAGCTCAAGTGACGCGGAGATGAAGTTTTGGCATTGGTAAAAGAGAGATCGATGCAAAGTTAGGATTAATACGAAGGCCGGAACTTAATCATCATACTCAACGAAGCTTCCAATGCTCAAGTAGAGGCTGCCCTCATGAAAAATGAAGTTAAGAGCTTCAGATACTTTAGAAATCCTGAAGTTTTAATGAATGAATGCATGTCTAAAATATATCAAGGTAAATAATTCAAAGAAAAAGGAACGAAGTAAAAACGCCCCTTCGAATCCAACTGATTTGAAAGAATTAGTAGTTCCGGAATCCTACAAAACTTACGAACCTCATCCAGGAACACAAGAAAATTTCTTATGGTGTGATAGCGGACCGGGCCCAGATCGCATACTGATATTTGGGCGTTCCAGCTGGCTTCAGCATCTAGTTACATCCGGTACGTGGTATGCCGATGGAGCTTTTAGTATTACCCCAAGTCTTTTTTCCAAAATTTATGTGATTTTGGTAAAAAAAACACGGAGGTGTACATCCTGTAATATATCCGTTACTGCCTAATAAACAACGTGTAACTTACGTTAGAATACTGAATCTAAATAATAATCCCGAACCAAGTTTAAAACCCACCTCAATAGTATGTGATTTTGAAAAGGCGTTACACATGGCATGGCTGCCAAAGAAGTATTTCCTGACGTTGAAAAAAGGTTGTTGCTATTTCTCAGCGTAGGCGCACAGGTTTGCTTCGTTTTAATCTGAGTGAAAATGTTTTTTGTTTGTATATAATTTGATTTGATTTTATTAGAGTTAAATGGCACAAAAACCCATTGGGCAAACCGCGCCAACAAGACTAGATACTTAAAAATTCAGGCTAAGAAGCCATCGTTGAACGCAGTCTATGCGTAGATACTAATTTTGTTTGTATATGAATGAATGTTAGTGTCAGTAGTGTTTGATCTGTGGTGTTTGTGTGGAAGGAATAGAAATTTCGCTAAATAAAATTAAGGCTGGGAAGTTTTTGTTAATTCTTGCCATATCCGAAGCAGCGGTACGTAGTTCGATATATTAACTTATTAATATATTAATACTCGATACCATCGTGCTAGAGCCCCAGAGCGTTGATGGATCTCCTGGGTTTTCAAAAGAATCTTTTGAAGCTTTAAAAGCAAAGGCTGAAAATGCCTTTTGATGAAATGGCCATCGGAAGCCACGTAGAAAGGAACAAGAAAGGATTTATTGACCTTGGTACTGAGCTAGATCATGATGATCAATTGCCACATGCTAAAGAAGCATTGGCCTTGATGGTAGATTGCATTAATGGTCACTGGAAGGTCCCTATAGGTTATTTTTTGATAAATGGTTTAAATTCTATGGAACGAGCTAATTTAATTAGGTTTGCTTTGGAGCATATACATGAAACAGGAGTGGACGTTGTTTCCTGAACCATTGATGGGTGCTGCAGTCACATGGCTGCTGCTTATCATTTAGGAGCAAATTTATCCCCTGACAATATGAAAAACTACTTTTCACATCCTGTTACAAATAACCCAGTATGTATCATTCTAGATGTTTCTCACATGCTTAAATTGGTTCGAAATTCATAAGCTAATAAAGGTTTTTTTGTTTGATGGCAATGATGATTACATTGTAAACTTGGAAAAATTTCAAAGAGAATAAGGACTCCATGAAGCTACCAAAATCCGCAAGCGTCACGTCGAATGGTTCAGAGAAAAAATGAAAGTCAAACTTGCAGCTCAAGTTTTAAGTAGGAGTGCTGCAGACGCTCTAAAGTTTCTTATGTTTTATAGTAAGTATGAAAAGTGTGAGGGGTCTTTTTGATACATTATGCAACAATTCAGGTAACGATAGCCCATGAAATTTTTATTGGCATATAAGCTTTCCTAAGACCACCTGGAGCTGTTTTCAGCGCCATCTGGTCAAAATGTGGTTATAACAACAACCCAACGGCTTAACAATTTCAAGCTTTATATATAAGGCTTCTGGTAGATCACGAAATCATGACATATGGTAATGCTAACTGTACAATTATCGAATCCACCAATATATTAAATTTGGTTTCATCCAAAAAATTATATCTTAATAGAATTAATGCAAATCATATAAATGAATCCGAATTGAATGATATGGATAATATGGAAAATGTATCTCGGGATATAACTATGCATATAGAAATTTAAAATTTAAAGAGCTCAGTCAATATGTTACAGATGCCATATTGCTGGTTTCATCGTAAATACCTTAAAAAACTCCATCAAATGCCCGGAATGCTTTTCAGCAGTAACTGAAAAAGGCGAAGAAAATTCCAGGAAACTTTCCTTTAGAAAAAATAGAGGCCTAACTTTTCTGTCAGAATGTGTAAAAAAGGTTCGTAAAGTTGCGGAAAAAACATTTAGGATAGCCCAAGCAACTGGAAAACTTCAAAAATATGGTTTAATGGATATTCTTTTGACACATGCATTAAGAGATGCATCAGCAAATACTACAGAAGTTTTGTTGTGGTTTTCCAAAGTTACCCTCAAGATCATTTGGGTTGACAAACAAAAAAATGTTGGTGGTTTCGTATCTCATCCGTAACCCTGATCCGGTGGCACCGAGGCACAAAACTACAACTGACTGAGAAAACACCTCAAAAAGCGCTCACCTCTCGTAGAGCTGCTCGTGGGAGACTGCATTGGCGGCGCCGCAGGCGTCGTTGCGGCCGAAGGGGCGCCAGAAGGCGGCGGTGCAGGCGTCGCCGGAGGCGTCCGGGCGAACGGCGACCACGGCGTCTGCGCCGCGTCGCTGCTCCAGCAGACGCAGCTGGAAGGGGCGGTCGAAGGGCCAGCGCAGCAGGTCGTCGTGCTGCCCTTCCAGCAGGGTCAGGAACATGCCCACACTGCCGTTCTGCAGCTTCAGCTGCAGCTGCAGCAGGTAGCCTTGGGGGGAGGAGTAGAAGCGCTCGCTCAGCAGGTTGCTCACGCGGCCCAGTTTAGCTTGCTGGAGCTGCAACGAAAGTCAGCCGTGTTGGTTGGTTGGGTTTTTATAGCACAAAGGCCAGATTAGGCCATTCTATGCCAATAAAGACCCAAGACTACCAAGTTAAGATAGTGAAAAGCTAAATTTGATACCGTTAATAATGAAATATAATAATTAAAGTTTAAGTATTTGTATCCCACATGTATGCATTTTTTAAATTTTAGTTCAATTATCTTCTTTCTTTTATCTTGAAAACTCATATGTGTAATATCCGGTACGAGTCAAATTGACACCTTGATGTTTAATTTGTATAGTTTTGCCGTTTTCCCTTATTTGTTAAACTTCAGCTTTGTAATAGATATTTCAGTGAAAAATATATGATCGGTAGACACGCATCGTAAACCCATCAGAACTCAGCGTGGTAAATAGGGCAAAATACCAGCAATGACAGTGCAATAGTTTCAGAGCTCTGATTGGTTTACAGAAGCGTCAAAAAATTATGAATGAAATTAAAAATTCGGTAAATTGTTGCCTTGTTTTGATCGTTCGCTTAATATCAGCTTAATATCTGGGTGGAGAGCGCACGGCTATAGCAGCCTGGATGGACGTCAGTGACGCCTTCGGGTCAATCCGGCACGAGGCGTTGCTGGCGTCCATTGATGCCTATGGTGCTGGGAGCGCATTTGCTGATGTCGTCAGAGACATGTACACAGAGTCCTACACCTTCTTTCACCTTGGAGACGGCCGGACGGGAGATATTAAGAAGAATTCGGGCATCATGCAAGGCGATCCACTTAGTGGCTTGTTGTTTAACCTTGCCATCGACCCCCTTTTGTGGGCTGTAAACCCAGACCCTGACAACAGGAAAATTTTAGCTTACGCTGACGATCTCACCCCTTTCTCGAGAGATCCTGAGGAGTTACAGGCTCTCATTGACACTCTGGTGGAGTCGGCCGCCCCACTAGGGCTAGTATTCAATTCTAAGAAGTGTGTCTCCTTCCACCTTACCTCAAAGACGCCAACTGGCGCGAGAGATACCCCTTTCTTTATCCGAGGGAGCGCCTTCCGCTCACTGAAGGATGGCGAACAGGCCAGTTATCTAGGAAAACCCTTTGGGTTTCTTGTCGAGAGCGTCTGCCGCCGCAATTGCAGAGCTCGAAGGCCTTGCATCTTCTGTCATGGGGTCCTCATTGGCCACATGGCAGAAGCTGGACACTCTGAAGACTTTCGTATTTTCCTCCTTTACTCACTCCTACAGAGTGGATAAATATGACAAAGATGTGTGGAACTCCTTGGACAGGACGAAACGGGCTCAGCTAAAGAGGATATTAAAGCTTCCCTCTAGGGCGTCCAATGACTTCCTGTATGGTGCCAGGGACAGGGCTTGCCTGGCTGTCCCCCTGTGCGGTGAGGAGTGCGACCTGTTCCTGGTCGACAGTGGATTTAAGCTCCTGTCGTCCGGGGACAGGTTCATGCGACTCGCCGCCAGGAAAGACTTGGAGAGATTCATAAAGAAAAGGATAGGAGAGGATGAGGTCCCTGACCCTGATTCATACCTTTCGGGGTCGACTACCGGCGTCTACTATTACAACAACTAATCCCTATAGAACCATATGGTCAGCTGTAAGGAAGGCGAGTCGGAACCTCGGGGTTACCTGATCACTGGGGCCTCACTTTCCAAAGATAAAGTGTAGAGCGCTGGAGTTATCTCACCTGCAGAGGCGCTCGGTGGCCGGTTCCCTGAGGAACATCTTTCGTCAAGACAGGTCCGATCGCTTATATGGTCACAAGTCCCAAGGAAAGGCTTTTCCATCTTTAGCCCTATCCAAAGCCACGTCCTTTTTCACCCACTCGGGGTACGGGGTTCGCTTCTGCGACTTCGGGTGGGTGTTCAAGGCGTGGCTTAACCTATTGCCTTTGAATGGAAATAGACATGATGGCTCGGCAACATCACGTAAATGTAGGAGATGCTCATGGAGCATGGAGACCCTCCCCCACGTGATGTCGCACTGCAAGCCGACCCTCTTCCTCCGGACCCAACGTCACAATGAAATTGTTAATAGGTATGTGGCGATGTTGGATGGTTCGGGGGGGAGGTGTTGACCGAAGGTGCGACGTTGCGGAGAATTCCATCCCTCCGGGGGAGGGGTCTCGATGAGAGCCTTAAGCCTGATATTATCTTCGCGCTGAATAACAAATGGTATCTTTTAGATGTCACAGTCACTTTCGAGGCCAATCTGTCAGCTTTCGACGATGCAAGGAAAGAGAAGATCCGAAAGTATAAAGACCTTGCCGACAGCATTGCAAAGGAAAAAGGCTCGTGCGAAGTAATTCCAATTGTGCTTGGTTCGATGGGGTCATGGGACCCGGGGAATGACGCCTTTCTCCGGCTGGTGTGCGCCAAGAGCTATGCAATTACCTTTCGCCGCCTGTGCTGCGCTTCCGTTATCCGCCATAGTCGTGATATCTTCTACATCCATGTATCAGGACGCCCCATTCAAGAGATGGCTCAAGAACGCCAGATCTCACCTATTGAGCCGGGGATGATTCTGCATAGTCAAGTTCCTCTGGTTGAGGAGGGGGAGGCCATCCTTTTGTCACAAGAAGATATGGTAGATGATCCTGGTCAACCGCCCGAGCCAACTCAGGAGTGAAGATCCAGCTCATGAACTTTTAAATACTTTTTAAATTTTTAAATGTTAAAATTTTTTATTGGAATCCTCTCATAAAGAGAGCTTTCCTTTTAATGTTTTAAAACTTTTTACTAGTGTTATTGTTATGTTATGTTTTTACAGGTTTGGCTCACGTCAACTTGCGAATCTCCGGACTCCACTGGTAAGATGTTAGGGTTTTGGAGGGGTCCACTCTGGTACTATCTATAAACCAGGGTGGGTCCCTCCAACTAATTGGGTGTCTTTTATAAACCCTCCCCTTTCTATCTTATCAGTTGGTGAAATTTCTTGTTTGATCGGAATGGATCCATTCTTAAAGTTTGACGTGGGGCAGTAAATCCTGATTTTAGTACACGTTACCTAGTGATATGATTCTCTGTAATGTTTTAAGAGACCTCAATAAAAAAAGTTTTACTCTGTTCTTATCCAGCATAATATCGGCCGGGTCGGCCTGGAACTGTTAGCGATCGCTAATAGTTCCACGAAGTCTTAACGGTTCCGAGAGAAATAAGTTCCCAGTGATAGAACTCTTTACGGAAACTAATACGTCCCCGTGGAACTGTTTCGAGTGGATTAGTTATGCTGGGAGGAATTCGCGTAACTGGAATGGAACTGGAACCTTTAACTTGATTAGAACTCTTTTGGAACTTATAACCGGTTAGAACTTGGGAACTATTTTGGAACTTATAACTAGGTTTAGAACTTGGAAACTCTTTGGAACTGTTAAGATAATAATACTTACAAAGCTGGGACTGGAACGTATAAGGTTTGTTTCTGTTAGGGCTTCGTTGGGAACGGTTGGGGTGTGAGAATGGGAATTATATCTGGAAATTCTTTTTAAGTTTTCTGTAGCTTGACCACTGGTCAAGATGGCTAAAATTCATTAAAAATTAAATGTTGGAGTTGCCAATTTATATTTTGTAATCCCTATTGTTATAACACGCATCTTTGGTTCCGGCTGACCATTGGTCAGTCCGATCAACTTTTTGCAACTTCTGTGCTTTGGCACTGAAATAGGTCATGTGGGGGCTCAAACCAAACGCCTTGAGGCGGGTAACATTTTGGTGTTGATCACTGGTCAAGATCTCTTGACCAGTGGTCAATCCACTTTTCCTCACTATATATTACTTTTTTGACTTTCCCTTTCTGTCTCGTGGTTGTTTTGGGGGTCCTGGCCTTTGGTCAACCCCACTTGACCACTGGCCAAGATGGCTGAAATTCATTATAAAATGAATCTTGGAGTTCCTAAGCGATACTTTGTAATCCCTATTGTTATAACATGTGTCTTTGGTTACGGTTGACCATTGGTCAGTCCGGTCAACTTTTTGTAACTTCTTTGTTTTGGCACTGAAGTAGGTCATGAGGGGTATCAAACCAAACGCCTTGAGACGGGTAACATTTTGGTGTTGACCACTGGTCAATATCTCTTGACCAGTGGTCAATCCATTTTTTCTTACTATATGTAACATTTCTGACCTCTTCTTTTTGTCTCATGGTTTTTTTGGGGGTCCCTGACCTTTGGTCAACCCCATCTGACCACTGGTCTTGATTTTATTGCTTCTTTTTGTCTCTGGGACCCTTGCGTTTTTTTGTATGAACGGTTTTAAATTTGGAACCGTTTGGAACTGGAACTGATAAGGGAACCTAATCCAGCCTTGGAACTGGAACTGTGGAACCAGTTCCACACTTTAACTAATACGTAACATCCCTAGTGTTGAGCATCTTGCACCGGAAGTGGGAAGCCTTAAGTGATGAAGCAACTGTCGATTGCGTTCGCCAATCGTTTCTACGGAGTCCTACTATATGAACTCGCAAAGCATCGCGTGAACTTCTAGAACATGAAACATAAGTTTGGCACGAATTCTTCATAAAAAGCTTAAGTTGCATGCCTATAAAGTGCAAATCATCCAGAATTCACAAACGATTACTTTTATCGCATTTGCTTTACCGATGAATCCACATTTCATGCCAATGGTATGGTAAATAGGTATGATGTTTGTATATGGGAATCACAGAATCCACATGTTTTTATACAGTTTCAACGAGACAGTCCTAAAGCCAAGGCTTGGCATCACGCATAGAGATATCAATAAACGGGTTTTACTATTTTAACCTATTTATTGGCCTATTTTTAACTTTAAAAATCTTTATGGCTTCTAACGATAAACCTTGTCCATTACTCCGTAATTGTGAGGTGTGTGAAGAAGAATTTGAAGAGCCTTTAAATTTGTATAGCCATTCTCAACTGGATAGACTAGATAAAATTTTCGAGTGCCCTATTTGCGGCAAAGTTTTTGACTTTAAGTCGAACTAATTGGTCCACCACCAATCCCATTATAAGGTGAGGCTTAAGGTAAGGCTTTAGTTCCATGCCTATAAAGTGCAAATCGTCCAGAATTCACAAACGATTACTTTTATCGCATTTGCTTTACCGATGAATCTACATTTCCTGTCAATGGTATGGTAAATAGGTATGATGCTCGTATATGGGAATCACAGAATCCACATGTTTTATACAGTTACAACGAGACAGTCCTAAATCCAAGGCTTGGCATCACGCAAGAGATATCAATAAACCGGTTTCTTTTTTATGCGGAAAACTGTATTACAGCAAACATTTGCTTGGACTTGGTTTTGTTATGTTGAGGTTTCTATGGAGCAAGAATCAACCTTGATCATATTGCGCCAAAGTGCTTAGACTTGTTGCAACTGTTCATTGCACCCTAGTCGGAAGAATTCCAACTGAGGATTATTTTTCAGCAAGATGGAGCACCCCCACACTAGGGTTCTTTATTATGTTTATTTCCTGACCAAACATATCCGGATCGGTGGATTGGAAGGAATGATTTTGGGTTTAGTAGGGGTTTTATTTGGCGAAGGAATCAATTTGGATCATACTGCGCCAAGAGAGACAATCTTTTGAATGGATATGGACCCTGGCCTCCCTACCCGTTTCAATATTACTCCTCTTATTTTTTTTCCTTTTGAAGCTATATCAAGGACAGAGTATTTGCCATCCAAGTAAGTGATGCCAAGGAACTGAAGACTAGGATAACGGATGCTGTAAATACTGATACAAAAGACATGTCTCGCGCTATTTTCGAGACACATCATATTTAAATTTAATGCAAAGTGCTTGGTTGGATTTTTATGGCGCAATACCCATAGAAGGACATTTTGCGACAAACAAGCCAATTCTTAGGACGTCTTTAAAATAATAATGGTCCAAAGACAATGAAGTTGCATGATTTTTTTAATCGATTCCTCTTGCAAAACTAAGCAACTACCCAAAATTTGAGGCCGATCGAGAAATTTTTTTATTGCCAAAAAAGTTAACAAAAATCCCCTTTTTAAAAGCGCGCGAAAACGCCAAGAGTTTGGATGTGACGTCATCTTATAATAAACATTGTTGTAAAGCAATGGAGTTGATGGTATTATTGTTGACGTCATCTTATAGTTTAAACAATAAACGTTTTCAGTCACGTGTTTTTTTTCTCGACTTTTAAATTAAAATATTAAATTACCTGTACATTTTTTGAAAAACTGACTAGATATTTTAACACTACGAAGGCTTCTACGGCCGGAGTTATACATGAAAATGGAGTCTTCCGGGCTTATAGGCCGTAGTCTAGATGTAAGAAATCCAAACGTTTCGACCCCTTCTACGGGGGTCATCATCAGTGGATAAAAGTTAAGAAATGATGAATGAAAACGTCGATGTTTACACGTAGAAGTAAACTCGTACTGAAAGATGGTGATGCCAACTGATGTGCGGGAAAAAAAAATAATAATGGTAAAATAGGCAAAGTAACGATGACAATGATGGTTCGAATCCCAAAAAAGCGTACTCAGTCCTTGGCTCTGGAGCGGAAAGGTTTAATTCTTGACTTTTTTAAAGCCGGGTGCCAGATACGTGGGATAGTAATCCCTTCCTCCTTCTTGTTAAAGTTGGCTTTATGTTTGTGGATTTCGATGGCTTCCCTTATAATTCTGGTACTGTAGTGGGCAGTACTCGTCAATTTTTCTGTGTCATCAAATTTTATAACATGGCCGGATTGCGTCAGTGTATGCTCGGCTACTGCCGATTTTTCTGGCTGAAAAAGTCGGCAGTGTCTCTTGTGTTCCGTTATCCTCGTTTTAATTGAGCGTTTAGTGGTTCCGATGTATACTAATCCACAGGAACATGGAATGCGGTAAACCCCTGGACCGGACAAAGGATCAACAGGGTCTTTGGCCGAACGCAAGAGATCTTTTACTTTATGTGTCGGTTTAAAAACCTTCTTATCAGGTTTTTATCAACCTTCTTGGCTCCATCACTGTTCAACCTACAGATTTACTCATTAGTTTTGATGTCGTGTCATTATTTACCAAGGTCCCGGTTCATGATACTTTGAACTTACTCCGTCAAAGGTTTCCTGAGGATGTCACTGCTCTCTTTAGACATGTGCTAACAACCACATACTTCCAGTGGAACAATAGCTTTTATGAACAAAAAGATGGCGTGGCAATGGGGAGTCCACTAAGCCCTGTGATAGCAAATTTTTACATGGAAAACTTTGAAGATATAGTTTTAAACTCAGCACCTTTAAGGCCGAGTCATTGGTACAGGTATGTGGATGACACTTTTGTTGTTTGGAGTTACGGGCTTGGATACTTTACAAGAATTCCTCGATCATCTTAATGCGTTTCATCCTAATATTAAATTTACCCATGAAGTGGAATCTGAAGGCCAGTTGGCCTTTTTGGATGTTTTGGTCATGAGGAAAGACGACGGATCCCTCGGGCATGATGTCTACCGGAAACCGACGCATACAGACCGCTATCTAAACAAGGAATCGAACCATCACCCCGGTCAAAAACGGTCATTACTTAAAACACTCATCCATTGAGCCAAAACTATTTGTGAACCACAGTTATTACAGAAGGAAATTGGTCATCTCAATCGTGCACTTCAGGCCAATGGATATACACGCCGTGAAATCGAGCGGGCCTTACACCCTAGAATTTCCCCAAAGACCCCTTCTGATGGCCAGGATGAAAGTTTGGGAGTCGCATTTTTACCTTATATAAGAACGGTCACTGACCGTATAGGAAGAATTTTAAAGCGCCACAACATCAAGGCGATTTTTAAACCGTCACATAAAGTAAAAGATCTCTTGCGTTCGGCCAAAGACCCTGTTGATCCTTTGTCCGGTCCAGGGGTTTACCGCATTCCATGTTCCTGTGGATTAGTATACATCGGAACCACTAAACGCTCAATTAAAACGAGGATAACGGAACACAAGAGACACTGCCGACTTTTTCAGCCAGAAAAATCGGCAGTAGCCGAGCATACACTGACGCAATCCGGCCATGTTATAAAATTTGATGACACAGAAAAATTGACGAGTACTGCCCACTACAGTACCAGAATTATAAGGGAAGCCATCGAAATCCACAAACATAAAGCCAACTTTAACAAGAAGGAGGAAGGGATTACTATCCCACGTATCTGGCACCCGGCTTTAAAAAAGTCAAGAATTAAACCTTTCCGCTCCAGAGCCAAGGACTGAGTACGCTTTTTTGGGATTCGAACCATCATTGTCATCGTTACTTTGCCTATTTTACCATTATTATTTTTTTTTCCCGCACATCAGTTGGCATCACCATCTTTCAGTACGAGTTTACTTCTACGTGTAAACATCGACGTTTTCATTCATCATTTCTTAACTTTTATCCACTGATGATGACCCCCGTAGAAGGGGTCGAAACGTTTGGATTTCTTACATCTAGACTACGGCCTATAAGCCCAGAAGACTCCATTTTCATGACTAGATATTTAATTTTACCATACAAAAAACCATACGGAACACTTGTTTGTGTTTGAAAATCTGACACATGCAACTTCCTTATTGTCAAATACGGCTGAGTATTTTGCCTTAAAATATGAGCTTTTGATGTTGTTTTTTCGAGTAGTGTGATCTTGTGTGTTAAATAAAGATAAATTAAAGAAAATGTGAGTGAATTAAATTGATCCGTTGTTATTTTCAGAGTAGTATTTCCAACTATGCAAGTTAAGTAACACTTTCCTGGAACTGGAATACCGGTTAGACATTTTCCGAGCTACCAAGGGGGGACCCACGTAGTTGATATTTATTAAGGTAAACAGTCTTTAGATAGAACACATTTATAATCAGGGCAAAACATTTGATTCACTCGTGTGATTTAGCTGTTTTGTTAGATTTCTTGGTAAAAAACCCCGACTTATATTTGTCTTATTACTTTTTAAGCAGAGGCGGGAATCATTTCTCTGTTTATTAACTTTACTTACTATTGTTGCCTGTTTTCCCTAACTCATAACCATAAAATATATTTGTTTTTACTCCAACTCTTCAAGATTCTTTTTCACGCTTCGAAACTGTAGCGACGTCACCTTTCCGGACTCGAACCCTACCGTAGCGACGATGCTTTTGTTGGACTCAAACCTTTCAGTGCCGTGGCGAGGCTACTTCTTCAACCTTTTTCAACTTTTGTGCACTCCTAATGGCAGTCACAATTAATAACAGATCTCACTATCAAAGTGCCTACTTCGACCTTTTTGTTATCGGAATGGCAAGCAACTTGTTGTCAATGGACACAGTTAAATCGTGGTAAGTGAGTACTACCAGGAAACACTTGTTACAAAACAATAAGCAAACACAACCAACACTCCAGTATATAGAACTCACCTTCCTCTCTATGTTAGGCACCTTCCACACGTACTCCGCCACGAGCACATTATCCCTCAGGGCCACAGCCGCATACTGCGGCATACTGTCCAGAACAGCCTGAAAGCGCACAGTGAAAGGTGGAACCACTCCTTTTCCCAAGCCCCGCCTCCTGAAGCCACAGGGCGTGCCAGGTCGGAGGCGGGGCTTGACAAAGGCGGCGACAGGACACGCTCCGGAGGCGGGGTCGACCGCCCACTGGCGCCGCCCTCCCGCGGCAAGTTCGAAGGGGTGGGGGAAGGGCCAGGGCAGGGCGTCGTCGTCTGGTCCCGGTAAGAGGGCGGCGGATAGTCCTAGCTCCTCCCCCGAAGTCTGTAGAAAGAGCTGCAGCTGGTAGCGACGGTCTGGCGATAGGAGGAATGGAGGACTTGTGATTTGGCTGCCAGGGGAAGGGAGCTCGCCTATCTACAAAAAAGGGGGATTTTTATTAAGCTAAAACATATACGAGTAGGTTGGTTTATTGATTTCTACGGCGCTAGGCCCAAATTAGAGCAAAAAGCGCCAGACAATACAAAACCGTGTCAGCATCGCAGTAGTTGACAAAAATTACCAAGCAAGCATGGATTTGGACAGTTCCAATGCAGCAACACTTGCGCAGGCATTTACCATGAGAAACATTTTCTAAAATCGAAGACGTATAGTTCACATCTCTTCAGTTCAAATACTATAGCATATGTATTTATTTTTTGCGTTATCCTTAGTTGGAAAGAAAACTATTTTCCATTTATATAAAACGATGTCTAAAAAATGTTTTGATGCAAAACTGGAAAGTATGCAAGAGAAAAAGAGCGAAAACAATTTATGTTATATAAGTCAAGCAGATGCAATAAATTTATTTTACTCAACGCAATAGCCAAAGTTTTTATACTATGTAATTGATAAAAATATGAATAAATGTGCTATGGTTTGAAAAATTTTCCTCATCAGCTTAACCCTACAGTGCATACTGATGCCATTTGGCAACACGACATTTTCCCCCATTTCCTACTCGAACTTTCATTTCCAAACGGCAACACCATGCAATAAGTACAATAGATATAACATTTCATTGTATTAGCACTTTAGATCGCCAGTAGATCACAGCAGGGGTACTATTTTGAGACATTTGTTAGTAGCTAGTGAAACGAAAGTCAAGACACAGAAAACGCCAAAATAAAAGGACCATATAAATTAAAATAAAAACATTTTTCAGCTTGAACAAAAAATGTTTTGAAAAGATAAGTTGTTTTTTTATATTTTTAGAGCATTTGGTTTTATTTTACTTCACAATTAATTTCACAAGAGACACAAATTAATTTCACAAGGACAAAGTTTTTTGCCAATAAAAAGTAGAAAAAAATTAAATTAAATTTTTTTAGTATTTTTTTACTAATGTACACCATAATACAGGGTGTCCCAAAAAAGACTGACACATTACATTTTAAAAATCAATAACTCAAAAACTAAAAAAGATAAAAATAAGCGGTTTTTGAATTCTACTCTAAAGACCAAATAATTTTATGACACATATTTTCGTAATTCGTAGTTCAAAAATCCCCCTACAGGTGGGAGCACTATTTTCCATTATCTCCTATGGGGAGATTGATACTTTTATGCCCTGTCGGGGGATTTGGGAACAAAGATTTACGAAAATTTGCGTCATAAAATTCTTAGGTCTTATGAGTAGGATACAATAAACTGCGTATTTTTCTTTTTTAGTTTTTTAATTAAAAAATTTTAAAATGTGTCAGTCTTTTTTGGGACACCCTATAGAAGTCACATAAATGATTTTCAAGTGAATTTAAAAAATCATGCATTGTAGGGTTAAACCTAATTTATATTCGTGTTATCGAGCATTTACAAGCACATTCTGAGCGATAGTAACTGAAAATTTAAAAAGTTCATTTTTAACTCCTCTAGGTAGGGAATGCGTCGTAGGGCATTGTATGCAAAAAAAAGACAAAACGGTACTCACTGTCCACAAGTACTCAGACACCAACTGATGACCTTTGAGAAACACTCTTGCCATGTCAGGGGGTGGAGCCTTCTCCACAAGAAACACCGTCGCTCTGAGTGTGACACTCCCTCCCACCAGAAAAGGACTGCCCTCTTCCAGTACCCTCTCATGCGGAATGAGGAACGCCTCCCCACAACCCTCCCCCTTTCCTCCGGGCCTCAAGAACTGCGGACAGAGGGCGGGGCTCATGGACCAGTGGACGGAGCGATCCCCGCCCACCAGGGAGAGGTTGAGAGCGTGTGGGAAGGGCCAGTCGAGGGAATGGTCGTAGGCACCGGGCACCAGCGCGAACCACGCCCCCAGGTGGGCGTGGCCGTCCCTGACACGGCCTGCAGTAAGGCCGAGACGCAGCTTGTAGCCGGGGCGGCCGGTGTAGAAGGCGGGGCCTGGCACTGTGTCGCCAAAGGGCGGACGCGAGAACTGTAGGAGGTGGGCTGCGTTAGGAACCACCCATGAGAACTCTGAGATGAGCTGGCCGGAGGAAGTTTCCTTTAGCAGAGCCACGGGAACACGATCGTCTGAAATATACGTATATCTATATTAGGGCGAAGCACAAATAAATTTTTTTTATTTTGTTTTTGCTAGAGTGCGGAAAATTTGGGTAGTACTGGTGAGTATATCAAGCGTCCCAAATTTTGAGAATAACAAAAAATATCCTCCGTCTCCCATTTTGCTTCAAAGTTTGAAAAAAGTGGAAATATCGGCAATTTTCAGAATTTTTATAGATTGAATTTATAGAGTTTCAGTTTTTATTGTTTCAATATCCGAGCAATTTATATATATTTGATAACAAAAAAAACAGAAATTTTTTATTTTGTTTTTGCCAGAGTGCGGAAAATTTGGGTAGTACTGGTGAATTTATCAAGCGTCCCAAATTTTGGAAACAAAAAATATCCTCCGTCTCCCGTTTTGCTTCAAAGTTTGAAAAAAGTGGAAATATCGGCAATTTTCAGAATTTTTATAGATTGAATTTATAGAGTTTCAGTTTTTATTGTTTCAATATCCGAGCAATTTATATATATTTGAATTTAGTCTTCCGATTTCCTTCCAACATTCAGACCAACTTTACTCCGAACTTTCAACGCTCGTATAAACCAAGATCCCGGATCTGAAGACCTATATGCTTAATCAATTCAAGGAATTTAAAAAAAGTCTACAGTTCAATTCTGATCCTTGTGAAGGATCTTGCCTCAACTTTAAAGGAGCTATCATCAGAAGTCAACCTCAAAAAATCGAAACAAGAACCACAGAGGAAAAATAATGAATTGAAAAGTGAAGTAAAGCATGTTAAATTGGAAGTTATAGACCTGCAACAGTACTCTAGGAGAACGAACATTGATTTGATTTGATTTGATTTTGGTTTAATGGCATAAAACCCCATTGGGGCAGAGAACGAACATTGAGATAACCGATTTTCCCGAAACTGAAAATGAAAACCTGAACGAAGTTTTGGATAGTGTATTTTCGCACCTCGAAATCGACTTAAAAGACCAGGTTTCAGTAGTACATCGTGGGCCAACGACAAAAAAGGATAAGCCAAAACCTATCATTGTGCAGTTTACGAGTAAACAAAGTAGAGATTCTTGTCTAAAAGCTGCGAAGACAAAGAAAATAAAGGCTGATCGATCAACCAGTTTACTTCAACGAACATCTTATTCCACGCTTAAAAGAACTCTTCTACTACTGTAGGAAGTTTAAATCTGAATATAATTTGATTTGATTTTAAAATATACATTTCAAGATTTATAATGTGATTTAAATGGTTCAAATGTGTAATTTAGGTGGATTATATCAATTTATGTTATTTACCTGTAAGTACCTAGCGCCTATATTTAATGAGTAATGCATGAAATGCATGACAAATATTGACATTCATCAACTAGAAGCGATAGGGTGCGATGAAACAGTCGTTAATACTGTATATAAAACTGGCGTAATTAGTCAGCTTGAAGAAGCCATTGGGAAACCTTTATTCAAGTTTATCTGCCAGCTACATGCTACAATGAGCCACTCCGTCATTTAGGGCAGCATTTGGATGATGCACGAGTGGCCCAAATGCATTTTCCAGCCCATCATATAAAATCATTGAGAAATTGCAAAAACCGTCCAGTTGTGAGTTTGGAAGTTACTTCCTATATTTGTCAAAATCGTTATCAATGATCTCAGCACAGAACAACAATACCTTTGGGAGATATGTAAAGCTGTAAGAAATGGAAGCTGCTCATCCAGTTTATCCCATAAAAACCCAGAAAAAATGTCTCATGCACGTTGGTTAACAACAGCAAATCGTATAATGCGTTTGTAATTGGCTCTTTAAATCCTTCAAACGAACTTGGAACTCTGGCAGAATTTATTATGAAGGTATTGCAGCTATGTGGTTCACTATAAAATCGAATTATACGCAGTCTATGCGTATCAGTAAAATTTGATTAATAGATTTTTTAAAACTTCATTCAGTACGAGTCAGAAAAAACTATACAGGACTTAAATCTATTTCCAATTTTTAAAACAAGGGGAAAATATCTGCACAATAGCCACACACATCCCACATTTTAACATATTTCAATAATTCTAAAAACAAGTTTTCCGACCTAAAAGAGAAAAACTAATAACGGTAAGAATATGATATTAGAAAATATATTTGTAAAAAAGGTAATAACTTAACATTTTTAAAATGCAATGCCTATTTCAAACGGAAAATATCACAAACAGGAAGAAGACGAAGCGACTAACATATAGTCGGCAAAAGTCTCATATTGATTTGTAACTTGTAACTATTTTAAACCACAGTTTAAAAATTATACCTTCAACGTCAAAGAGTGCGCACTGAGTCGCAGAAAAGAGTAACCAAGCAATTGTAAAACGAACTATCCAATCCATTTCAATATAATCATTTATCCATCAGGTTCCATCTGTGGAAGGCACATTTCTTCCTGGGGTGTTCATTTTACTCCTGAAAGAAAGGCAAAAAGGAACAAATAATAGTACCACTAATTTTGAGACACTTCAACTCTAAAGATGTGGAATTGACTCCACTGGAATCAATATTTTAGGAGAAAAAAATTCTGGACCATTAAATACTGCTACTATTTTAATGTATTTTGATGGTACAATTAAAGCGTATTGAACTTTTTTAGGCGTGAAAATGGAGCGTTAACTTTTAAAAGCTATTGGAAAAGTTTCTTAATTATACATATTGTTGTTTTGATTTCGCCGATAAAATCGACGAAATCAGCAGGCAAGCTAAAGCGAGGTTTGAAGTTTAATGACTTTAAAGAGTAATAACGTTTATTTTTTATTTAATTACGGAATGCAAAATTCACTCTTTATGCAATAAGCGATACTTTTCTGTCTTACCTCTACAACAAATTGATAATACCAGTATGTGATACTAACGAAATATTTAAGGTATCGCACAATGGGTCTTGATATAGAGAAAAGACGAATCCTATTAGCGCTTCATCATTCACATATTTCTTTCTCATTAATAGAGATGAATACTGGCCCCTTCCAATCTGCTTGCTAAAGCTAGACTAACGAAGTTAGTATAGCCCCCTATAGTAATGATAAAATATAAGATGCGGGCGAATTCTTCCAGACTTTTCGGACTACATAAAAAGAGGAGGAGGTCACTGTCGTGCAAGCCTACTCTAATGCGTACACAGCACCTCAAAAAATAAAAATAACTTTTTATCTCATAGAAAATAGGTAGAACTGCACCAATTTGCTCGCTGGAAAATACCTGGACACAAGAATCCATTTATTATGCGGAATTAAACTGGTATGTGTGTGACTCGTATTAGTATTTATTTTTATTCATCTTTTGCTTTGAATTTTCCAACAACGATTGCGTCATTGTTTAACAATCACGATTGTTCTTATTGAAATTCCAGTTTCGATTGGTAGGTAGAATGTCGCTCGTTCGATCTTCACGGTCAAAGTGAATGCAAATGTCCTTGACCGCAATAGTCGCGCGATGAGATGTCTCGGGTTCAAGATCAAGATGGAAAAGCTTCGAAAACAGGCTTGAGAATTAGCGGAAATATAGTCCAACCACCACGAGAAAAACAGTAGCACATGCCTAGTCTTCTAACTTATTTTCTACTCTTCGTATATAAAAATATGGAATTACGCGAAGAGAGTTTGCCTTCGCAATTCAAAAATATTTTTATAGGCATCAAGGATATGATATCGCCGAGATAAGATCATCTGTAAAATCACTAACAGACATTAATAAATGGAGAAGTTAATAATCTAACTTAATCCATCACTATAAACAAGTCATTATAAACAAATATTCTGAATATATAATTAATGATTTACATAGTGTACCTTACTTTTCACCTGTTTGGAAGTCTTAAAATTTGTAATTTAACCTTGTTCCTTTTTATTTGGGTTTCTCTGGCTCATAAAAGACAAGGAAAAGTCTTTCACTGCCTTTCTCTTGATAAGGCCTCAACCTACTTTCACCTATCTGGATACAATATTCATTTTAAAGACTGGCCTCTCATCTTCAAGGCTTACCTAAACCTCCTCCCAACAAACCACAATAGACCAAACTCCACCAACAAAACCTGCAGAAGATGCCATGACAAAGATGAGACCCTTCCCCATATCCTCTGCTGTTGCCTGAACACGATGTCTCATCGTAAGCGCCGACACAACGCCCTCGTACAAAGAGTTCTCACCATGTGCAGGGGAGGTGGCGCCGAAATCCTCGCCATTGACAAGACCCTTTCCTCGATTCCATCCCTGAGAAGAGCAGCCCTCGACGAATCACTTATACCTGATGCTGTCATCAAGTTCCGGGGCCACATCTACCTCCTAGATGTTACAGTTGCTTTTGAAAACGGACCCGAGGCTTTCAACGATGCCCGTGAGAGGAAGATCTCCAAATATCAACCTCTCGCGGATAATGTCGCTAGGACCTATGGCCCATGTTCTGTCGCTCCCTTTGTTGTCGGGGCCCTTGGAGGGTGGGACCCTGGCAACAATAGCTTCATGAGGAAGTTCTCCTCAAGGTCCTACGCGACGAAATTTCGAAGACTTGCCTGTACAGATGCTTTAACATCAAGCATAAATCTGTACAGGGCACACACCTCGGGTCGGCCGCTGGCTGATTTCAAAGATCTCTTTGGGCCGGAGACTCTTTCAAACCCTACTGATCCTCTCTTTCCCTCCTTGTCGCAGTTCGACTCATCCAGTGGCCCTGTCGTCCCGGAGCTTGATGATGACTGTTCCTCTCATGATCATCCGATACAGCTCAGGAACCCCTCAAGACCTCCTCTTGGTGTGACTGGTGATACTCATTGCACGAATGCTTCACAGGATGTGACCTCTCTCTACAATGACCACGACACCTCAATGGATGCCAACCTGCAACGACAATTCCTTTCAACTACCGCAGGCCCATCCTCTACAGAAGCTGTTGTCACCAATAACTGGACCACACTAATTATGAACTCTACTCAGCCTGAGCCATAATATGTCAACAATCATCAAATGTAACAATCATCCTTCGGAGTCAAAATTTTCTATCTCTTTCGGCGTAAATTCAAAATTTAAATCAACCCCCTCCCTTTTGGCAAACCCCTAATTCACAGTGTTAACTGATATGGGATCACCTCGGTGTCTCTGCCCTGAAGCAGTTACTCCGGGGTGATTTAATTGACATGTCTTATAAATGTCGCCCATATTAGTTGACTATAACCTCCCCCCACACTCCGAGGATATTGAATATATATATATTGTAAATACTCATTGTAAATACTCATTGTACATATCATCATCTTTATTCATATATCTATTCTGGCCCTGTATGCCCATGTTAATTTCAAAGCAAAAATAAATAATTTTTAAATCTGTTGATCTGGGACCGTATTCTCGTACATTCCGATCCAGTGCTGCACTTTGGTCGAAGCGACCTTGGAGGTTTTTCTAGTTTATTTCTAGGTCGTTCCTGGCTTTTGCTGTTTCAGTGCGTGTGTGTGCTCTTGGAGAGGAAACCTTATTTTGCGTTTAGAGGAATCTCCAGCCCTTCGCCCTGACAGCCCGATTTTTGCTAATAGCCTCAACTAGCCACCAGTAAAAGAACCTGCTTGCCGAGAAGTGATCCTGCCTCTTCAGCCAAGATAAGTCCCTCCCGGTGGTGAGTGGCCTGGTCGTCTTGAGAGCCGTTGAGCCTCCGGTGGAGGTTCCGGTGGACAGTTAAGCCCACTCCGGCGGAGTGGTGAAGCCCCCCATTGCGTTCGGCCCCTTGACTAGGTGGTCTAGGTGCGTTCTCTCGCTCAGAGGGTAGAACACGGGGCTGAGTCCCAGCCAACCCCCTCTGTGGCATTGAGGTTCGCTACTGACAACCCCTGTCTGAGTGGGTCGCTCGCGGGCGGGAGTTCCCGGGCCTGCCGGCCTCTGCCGGTTGCTGCCATGGCCTTATGCCACGTGTACGGTCGGCCATCTTGCCACTATAGTTTGCCCTTGTTAGAGATGTGAGGGGCTTTTGATCGGTAAGTCATGGTGGTCTGTCCACTGCACCATTAACAGGGAAGCTAGTATAATGTGTAGTGTTAGTCTTGAAAAGACATAGTTTAGCTGTAATAATTTTTGGCCTTTGGCCTGATGTTGTTTATGTTTGTTATGTGATTGACTAAGAGTAAAACCTGAAAGTTCATGCCACACGGTAATCGATTGTTTTGTTTTCAGCTGTTCCAGTAATAAAATATTCATGTTGTTTTAATGTGCCTTATACACACAACACAAACAGGTCTATCTTGGGGGGTCTGTAGGAGCTTATTAGATAATTCAATAGATATAGTTAAATAACAATTGGGTTGGGTTTTGTCTATGCCTTGATCTTTGGATAAGTTGGCTTGTGTGTCATTCTGCCGTTGGCGGAGATGCCTGCCCTTCCCTTTGATCCTTGGATGATTCTGTGATTGTAATTGTGTAAAGGTAAATTAACTTGGGATCAATAATGTAATTTTGAATTAGCCCTGGCAACCCGTGGGTTGGCCTCTGAGTTGATGTCTCTGTATTTCGCTCGGGCCCTCCTCGGGTTGCTTCTGGTCAGTTAGGTTGTCCTTGCAGGCCCTCCTTGAGTTTCTTTTTAAAATGCAATTATAATTTGTTCTAGTTGATTGTGAGTTAATTTGACTGCTTCCCTGGGTGTAGTGGCGGGCCCCATGTGCTTGCCAGTTTTAATGTAATATCTGTAAGTTAGTACGGTAGGGTCTTTGAAATTGGTAAGAGTAAGAGGTTTGTACTTTGACCTCCAGCTATTAATGCACTGATTGTTTCATCCCTTTAGCATTTTTAATTCCCTTTTAGATATGTTAGTATTAGGACTTTGAGACTTTTTAGCATTTAAGTAAACCATTGATATGGTAAAACCTGAAGGTAAACCCAAGTCGGTCAAACCAGCCCGGAATGGGAAATCAGCAGCGGTTGTAAAGACATCCAAGCTATCAAGAGCTGGCTCTGCTCCCCCTCCCGAAACTAGATCACGCACAAGGTTGCCTCCTGAGTTTGGTGAATACCCAAAGCTCGATGCCTTCGAGGAGCCACCAGCCGGAGAGAAGGATAGCCAGCCTATCATCTCCGTTCCTAGACGTCCATCTAAAATTCCAATTCCTTCTCCACTGCCTTCTCCATCTACAGCGGTGGTGAAGACACCCCAGTTAACGACAGCTCTCCCGCTATTTACACGCTCTCTGAGCGCCCCTGACGATGGGCCGGTCACCTGTAGTAGTTGCAACAAGAGGTTTAAGGATCCAGAGGCTTGGAGACGCCATAGGGGCACAGTCTATGGTTGCCTTAAGGCCCGTGCCAAGTGCACTTCCGGCGGACGAGCATTTCGTGGAGCCGAGGAATTCTGGGAGCACCAGGTCTCCCAATGCCAGAGGAAGACAAGCAAGGAGGTTGAGACGTCTGAAGATGCTCCAAAGACCGATGAAGTAGCCCTGATGCCGCCCCCTGCCAAAGTCTCCCCTGTCACGAATGAAGAGCCCACCCCAGACGTCCCGCCCGAGCCTGACGAACAGGAAGTGCTGATGCCTAGGGATGACGCCGTGACGACAGTCCTGGCGATTGATGATGATCCCATGGAGCTCGGAGTCGAGTCTGATGAAGTCTTGGATTTACCTAGAACTCCAAGAGATAGCCTTAGGTATGAGTTTGAAAAGTCGATATCTCTGACGCCTGGCTCACCTAAGGGGAACGTACGACAGTCCTACTTCGATCCTGGTCCGAAGATCAAATGCGCACAGTGTGGTCTTATGTTTCCCACCCTTCATGATGTAAGGCCTCATCGTATAGGTGGATGCCATGGAGCGAAGTAGGCATGCTCCGACTGTCCGTTCTCCTCCCTCTCGCTGAGTGTGATGCGGGGGCACACCCTAACCTGTGATGCCGCTGGTGCGGTTGGCGGGGATGGGGGACTGCCCTCTGCTGATCGCTTGGTGGGGGCGGTGGGGGGTCGGCGGCCTCTGCCCAATACTCATTTGATGTCCTTGCTACTAACCCGGAGGAGCGCGAGACACTCGCCAATACATCGGAGCGATTTGAAGTCATAGATGTTTATGAGACCTCTGCCCTCTCGGTTGCCGGAACAGAGGAATACATACAGGAGCAGGTTGCCATCTGTGATGCTCCGGAGGAGGTGTCAAACGCTCTCGAGTGCTTTGCCTGTGGGCATGTTGCGACCAGTAGATCGGAGGCCAAGATCCACCGCACCAAAATTTGTCGGAAAAAGCGCCTAGTTTGCGTTTACTGCGCGGTGACGGTGATTGGGTATCAGAATCTACTTCATCACGTGGACACCCTCTGCCCCACGAGGCGTAGGCTAGAAGAGGAAGCAAGAAGGAGATGTGGATTTGCAGCACACGATCCCAATGATCGTCCTGTCTACACTGGCCCTGCCTGTACTGTCGACCTAGATTCAAGGACGTTGCTGCACCATTTTCCTTTTCCGCAAGAAGCTCGCTGCCCGATTGAGGATTGTCCCCACCCACCGGTTCGTCATGGTCCAATATCAAGATATCTATCGTGAAGCACTTGGTTACGTCCCATCGTCAGTTGTTCCCTGCGAAAGATCTAATCCACCATGCCAAGTTCTGCCTTGATTGTGGCTCTTTATTCAGAGGTAAGCCGACAAAGCACCCCTGCTTGCGCTCATGCGCTATGAGAAGAGTTCCACCGTCTTCTCTTGACCACATTTGCACAAGATGCAATAAAGCATTTCCGGACGAGAGGGGCCTCCAAAACCCCATCCAGAAGAAACAAGAAAGCTTTTGTGCAGGGTGAGAATTATAATATTTTAAAAATGGATGGGAGAAAGAGCCATCAAGAGTAAAAATTGCGACTGCCGAGCTACTATAAAAATTTCTGTCAAGATCACCAGTGCTACAACTTGAGCGATAAATTCGTGAAGGTGGATAATTTTATTTCGGCTAAGGGGCCGTCTATAAAGGACGTCACAGGGGAGAAAGTGGATTCATAGACACTCAACAATGGGGAACGGAGGGGGGTTTAAGAATTTGGACACCATTGGTTTTGTTTGTTGGAGTTTTATGGCATAAGAATCCCGTTATTGCACCAAGAAAGACATAATCAGGAAACAATAATAAAGAACAAGTATTAAGAGTCAGGCGAAGAAGCCTTTGTCGAACGCAATCTATGCGTAAGTTTAAAAAGCAATACTATCTATGTACAAGAAATTTTAAGAGAGAGACCGTAAAATTTTACGATGGTTACATGAAGTATAAGACACAAAACATTGAAAATCAACCAAAAAAAGCAGGTTCATTTTAGTTCAAATGAAATTACAAAATTCATACCATATGCATACTATCAATTAACGAGTTAGTGTAATGGAGTTTAAAAACATGAAGAGTGTACGGTTATGTGGATGTTTTAATTTAGATCAAGTAGATCATCATATGATTCAGAGTTAAAGATGAAAGCCCAAGTTAAAATATATTTTAACAGTTAAAATTCGTGACAACGAGGGCAAGTTGGTGGTGGGACAAATAACGGAATTGAACCGAAGTATTAAACAGCTCCATCATAGCTTGTCTTTCTTCGGAAAGCGTATTAGATCGTGCCCTCCACAATACAAGATTCCGCTGTTCTCAGCCGCCTTCCGAAGATAGACAAGCTATGTAAGTATTTGGTTTATATTCAATGTCTTCAGCACACTCAAAGCAAAACACAACACTACCAAAAGATGCAAGAGAAGTCTGCCAATAATAACACAAAAGAGACATAAAAGAGCACGTATTTACCGTTGTCAACTGGACGACTGGCGAAGCGACATTCGGAACGCGGAAAAACCTCGACTGCACCCCGGGCGGGGAGAAAGTGAGACTCCCTTCGAAGGCCGGACACACTTTCCCTGCCGATATCATCGCTGACCGATGGCCACGAGTGACCCAATTGGCGGGGGACCGCCTGCAAAGTGCTCTCTGATGGTTTGTTTGGTTGGTTTATCATAGGAACACGGTAACTTTATTGTTATTTAATGATTCTTTCTAATATGTATATTTTCTTCAATAATAAGGAAGTTGCATGTGTCAGATTTTCAAAAACAAACAAGTGTTCCGTATGGTTTTTTGTATGGTAAAATGAAATATCTAGTTAGTTTTTCAAAAAAATGTACAGGTAATTAAATATTTTAATTTAAAAGTCGAGAAAAAAACACGTGACTGAAAACGTTTATTGTTTAAACTATAAGATGACGTCAACAATAACACCATCAACTCCATTGCTTTACAACAATGTTTAGTATAAGATGACGTCACATCCAAACTTTTGGCGTTTTCGCGGGCTTTTAAAAAGAGGATTTTTGTTAATTTTTTTGACAATCAAAAAATTTCTCGATCGGCCTCAAATTTTGGGTAGTTGCTTATTTTTGCCAGAGGAATCGATTAAAAAAATAAAAAAAAATCATGCAACTTCCTCATTAGTTAAAAAGCCCTAAAGAGCTAAATTTCTCAATATAGTAATTTTTTTTCAAAGGCACTAGACAAATATAAAATATTGAACTGAACGAAAGCAGCTGGTTATTGTTGATCGATTGTTGATGAAAGAGGCAAGGGCGGCTCATCCATAGGAGCACGTGAACACCCACTGAAAAAGTAGAACAAAAATCGAATACCAAGAAAAATAAATATCAAAGGAAATATATTCTCAATTTCTTTTTTATACTCAGAATTATTTTTCTCCCCCTCCCCTTCTCTACTCAATAAGAAATATTTACTACCGGAAACGGGAAAGAAATGGAAAATAGAAAATGAACTCTTATTTTTCTTTCCTTTTCGCACGTGTGAACGAAAAACAATAAGAGAATCCGAAGAAACCCCGACTGCGTGCCGTTAGAATATTGAGCGTACGTCCTCGCATTTTAGATTCCCGTCCGCACAGATTTAGCGTGCCGAGGCTTTCTCTTTTGAGGCACAGCTTTCTGTTTTGACGTCTGATTGAAGTGATTTTTTCGGTTAATTGGAATGTACGAGTTAGAGCACTTTTTAAATACAATTTAAATATTTTCATCATAATGTATTTTAATACTTTTTTTATTTAATTAGGATGTTTTTTAAATGGTGGCTTTAAGTAAAATTTCCGTGTTTGAGTTAAAGCATCTTCATTTTTCCCAATTGCCGCTGGAAAAAAAAAGTTGAAATAAAGAACTTAAGACCAACACATTATCTGACCATTGTCCAAGTTACAAAAGGAAAAGATGGGGACTTTAAAAGAGAATTTAGAGATGCAATTTATGACAAATATAAATGGATTTAATTAATGGAAATTTAATTTTTATATAATAGGTGTGAACACCATATTAATTAACTCACGAGCCGCCACTGGAAAGAGGGAAACTATTGTGTTCTCCGCGTTATATACAGTGAAGCCGCCGATATTGATGAAGATTTCTCTCAAGATTATAAAATGAGACTATCGTTGATTTTAGCTGGGGATATGAAGACATTTGTAACATGGATGAGACTGGACTTTTTTTTAGAGCTTTGCCTAATAAGAGCATGATGATTAAATCGGCCGACTCCAAAGGGGATGAGCAAGCTAAAGATAGGATAACTATAGCATTTTGTTTCAGTGTTATTGGTGAAAAATCTACCCCCTGATAATAGGGAAGTCAAAGAAACCCAGCTGCGGAAAAGATCTGACCAGATTTGGAATTAAAGACGCTGGTTTCAAATAAAAGTCGTGACACGGACTTTTGATGAACTGGGTGTATGTTCTCAACTCGCTCTTGCTTTTCATTAACAGCTGTTTCATTCCACTCCTTAAATAAATATGTTGGATTTAACCATCTGATCTTGAATTATATGGAATCTTGGATATGTTTTATGGCATAATGTGCCTATCAGATTGATTGGTTGAGGATTTATGGTGTAAGATCCGTATCGGGACATTCAGTGATAACCAAAAATTTTAGAGACATTTCTAGACACATCTGCACTTTTTTCAACGCCATCAGCACGGAAGCAAAGGAAATAAGCTTTTATCAACAAAAAGGGTGTACTCCTGTAAGGAAAGCGATACAAAAAATATACAACAAATCGAAAAAACCTCTGAATGCCGAGGTTGTCACAAGCCATTAATCAAGCTTTTCTTAGGAAGTTTTTTTCCTAAAACAAGAACAAAAGAAAGTGAAATTCTTTCGTGAAAGTTGAAAGGCATCTGGAACATCGTGCCAAGCATCCAAAATCTTTTCCAGCCAACGATTCGAACAAGGCTTGGTTTCGCCTCGGGGCCTCCACCAATCAGGTCGACCTGTCAGACGGTTTGAATCTAGGAATGCGAGATCTTGAAGCTTGATTGCTCCACACAACGTTGGCTAATCTGGCATAGATCGGCATCCGACAAGAAACCGTTAGTGAAAACTACTAATGGAAAATCTGGAGTAAGATAAAAAAAATTGCAGAAAATGATCTCTCGCCAATAAATATTCATGTAGAAGAAAACAAACATTGGAAGTTATTAGTTTGGGTAATTATAATCGTAATTAATCAGTAGGATTTTCGTAATTGATACCAATCGATTTGATTATCAATTGGAGCAAAAGGATATGACCATTGATTAATTGTGAATATCATTTATATCCTTTATAGAATAGAGTAAAGCTGGCCTGCAAAACAACTTGATGGCCACTTGAGACTACAAATTAATAATTTGGAAGCACTAATTTATAATTTGGAATTAAATAATTAAGAAATTAGTTGTAACTGAATATTTTGATATTTAAAGAATGAGCGATTCTTATTTGTGTTAATATAAATGGTCAAATCACATAAATAATAAGTTTTGCAGGTGTACTCACGATTTCAGGAGGGATGAGTTAGATTTCCAAGTAGTTTCAAGAGTAGCGCTACATTTCCGTTTAATTTTGAGTATATTTCATGTCGCATCTTATTGTAACAACCTTCTTCCTGCCGGTTTACTTTGACTCCCTGTTTAGTTCTGATGTTCAGACATATTTTGCTCTTATATGATTTTTAAAGATTTATTAAAAATGCATGTTAAATTTAACTGGACTGAATTTCCTTGAACCACCCATGCACTTCAACCGGAGTTATTATCATCAGAAAATTTGACTGTATCAATCGACCTAGGATGGCCGGTTGTTTGGTGTTTTATGGCGCATGATCCACAACAGGATATTTTGCGCCAAAAACGAGACGAATTAAAACAATCCAAGATACCCAGAAAAAAGTCGTAAAGATTCTTATCAAGATGAGGGGACTAGCATGAAGTTGAGCCTCACTTGAGGTCGAACCGCTCCACCTCGCTGAATCGAGGAACTCGGGCTATGACTACGCACAACGGTAGTAACCCTGCTCAGTCTTCAAAGACTTCCAAGCGTGGATTCTCAGCACAAATTAAGTTCTTGTTAAATATGGGTACTTGATAAGAATCTTTTTTTATGGGTCCCACGATTTGAAATCGCTAGTATGTTCCGAGTCCGAGCCTCAGGACGACAAGAAGCCATTGTCGATCGCAATCTAAGAGCAAGTTTAAAAAAGCAAGTCTATATACAAGTCCCAAATTTAAATGATTCAAGATTAATTGAACTTTACATTGATGATGTGAATGATAAATAAGTATGTGATGAATAAGCGATTAACAACTAAGGAGATTTTATACATTTGATATTTAAATAAATATATATTAAAACTTTATGAGACTCTAGACATTTGTTCATACTTATTTGCATTTTCTCCCAACCGAGCTTCAAAGTTTTACACAAAAACGGCGATTTTAGAGTTTTGGTAGTGGTACGCATTTATAAAACTATAGTATTTTCCTTTGATGGAATTTAAAATATCAGATTTCTAATCGACTCCGATTTTGTACCCATGTCTACCCCTCGATCGAGTGAAGAATTTTTTTTTCAATATTAAACGATCAAAATGTTTTTAAGATTAATTCGATCTTAAAAACTTTTCATCAAGCCATTAAATCTTCTTTCTGCTAATATCTTTGGGTCTTCGTGCAGAATTCTTAGGTGATAGTCTGGCCGGTTAAGCAAAACACGCGACTGAAAGCAAAAACAGCAATCGGCTGATGATGGGATACACGTGCCTTTCGAATTGAGTTGGTTGGCGTTTCATGGCGCATGATCTACATCAAGGATATTATTCTAGTTAAGATGATTGTTCCAAACCAGACGACTTACGGCTATGGGGAGACACAGGCATGCTTCGTCTATTAAATTCTATGTTGGGTACAGTCCACATCCCCCATCTTTCTTGCCCATGAATCCCTCCCTAGCCAGTCGTGGGAAAAAGCGAGAAGTCGTCCTTACCTTCGCATCCAAGGCCGCTGACCTTCTTCAAACACAGCCAACTGACCTACTGAAGCAACCGAATCGGTATCGTCCCCGATTAGACCATTGGTGGACCGGTTCCGGAGAGAGAAACAAGCATCATCCACATATTACGCGAGATAATCGTAACATTTATTTTCTCCAACGGAATTTTCACTTCCTCTTTTTTTATTAGGGAACGTTTAAGTTCACTTGAGTCATGGTTGTTGGAGCCACTGTAGTGTTTTGTGTGTATTAATAGTTTTACACTATATTTTGTTGTTGTAACTGAATTGAGGAATGTTACGATTCAATGTTTTCGTGTTAGTTAATGGCAAAAACTTAAAGCCCTTTTCCTTTACTATAAATACCTGTATGCCGGTGCCACGGCAGGAGATCAAAGATCCATGCTGCTTAATAAACTTGCTGTATTATTTTATGTTGGAGATCATTTCTAGTTAGAACAGTTGTGTAACGTTGTTTTCGAATATTCTTGCATATTTGCATAGCTTGCATTTAGTACACTATAAAATTTGCTTCAACGGAAATTTTCGGCAATTTTCAAGCATGACTACATTCATTAATCTGTTCTGCAGTTTACGAATAAAACGACAAAAGATTTTGAACCACATCGGCTTTCTGGCCAGATGTAGACATCATAGAATCATCCCGTTACAAAAAATAGTTACAAGTCATAGTTACAAAAGGTCCTATAGAAGCCTTAATTAAGCTGACTTACTCGGAATTGGATGTTTGTCACAAATTAACATCTGACCACATTCGATGCAATGGAAGTCAGAGGCAAAAAATCAAGTTGGCTACGCAGTTGTTTTCGCACACTGCTCAAGCATGACTACATTCATCAATCGGTTCTGCAGTTTACGAATAAAACGACAAAAGATTTTGAGCCACATCGGCTTTTTGACTAGAAGTAGACATCATAGAATCATCCCGTTACAAAAAATAGTTACAAGTCATAGTTACAAAAGGTCCTATAGAAGCCTTTATTAAGCAGACCTACTCGGAATTGAATGTTTGTCACAAATTAACATATGACCACATTCAATGCTATGGAAGTTGGAGGTAAGAAGTCAAGTTGTGTGTGGCTACGCAGTTGTTTTCGCACACTGCTCTTCTTTACTACGCAAAAAAACTAAATTTAAGAAAAGTCATGGAAGAGTTATATTCATATATATCTCCCATCAATAATTGGTTTGATGTTATGAATTGCTCTCATCCCAATAATACAATAGCATCGAAACAAGCCTATGGAAAAAACATTGATCTTCAGGATAATATTCTTGACATTGCATATCTAACTAGTTGATATGCGCTGTCAAGGTAAAAACACTTGACAGGTTTTCCAAAAAGCTATTTTAATTTCTATTAGTATAGTGTAAAATATATACCACCTTGAAAAAAACGACCTTTCATATCTCTTAACCTCAAAGTTGAACCAAGATGCACTTGAAAACTTTTTTTTCGCAGGTAAGAGTCGTGGTGGTCTAGATGACCATCCGACTATCTCCCATTCATTTTTTGAATGGGGTTAGAATCATTATTTTGGGGGGAAATTTAAAGGCTCCAGTTAACGAAGGAAATGATTCTTTCTCTAGTAACAAAGAGTTTGCTATCGTAGAAAATTAAAAGATCTTTTAAGTAATCGCAACATCTCCAACGGAATTTTCACTTCCTCTTTTTTATTAGGGAACGTTTAAGTTCACTTGAGTCGTGGTTGTTGGAGCCACTGTAGTGTTGTTTTGTGTGTATTAATAGTTTTACATTTTGTTGTGTAATGTTGTTTTCGTATATTCTTACCTATTTGCATAGCTTGCATTTAGTATATCATTTGCTTCAACGGGCATTTTCAAGCATGACTACATTCATCAATCGGTTCTGCAGTTTACGAATAAAACGACAAAAGATTTTGAACCACATCGGCTTTCTGACTAGAAGTAGACATCATAGAATCATCCCGTTACAAAAAATAGTTACAAGTCATAGTTACAAAAGGTCCTATAGAAGCTTTTATTAAGCAGACTTACTCGGAATTGAATGTTTGTCACAAATTAACATATGACCACATTCAATGCTATGGAAGTTGGAGGTAAGAAGTCAAGTTGTGTGTGGCTACGCAGTTGTTTTCGCACACTGCTCTTCTTTACTACGCAAAAAAACTAAATTTAAGAAAAGTCATGGAAGAGTTATATATTCATTTATATCTCCCATCAATAATTGGTTTGATGTTATGAATTGCTCCCATCCCAATAATACAACAGCATCGAAACAAGCCTATGGAAAAAAACATTGATCTTCAGGATAATATTCTTGACATTGCATATCTAACTAGTTGATATGCGCTGTCAAGGTAAAAACACTTGACAGGTTTTCCAAAAAGCTATTTTAATTTCTATTAGTATAGTGTAAAATACATACCACCTTGAAAAAAAACGACCTTTCATATCGCTTAACCTCAAAGTTAAACCAAGATGCACTTGAAAACTTTTTTTCACAGGTAAGGAGTCGTGGTGGTCTAGTCTAGATGATCATTCGACTGTCTCTCATTCCCATTAATTTTTTGATTGGGTTAGAATGATTATTTGGGGGGAAATTTAAAGGCTCCAGTTAGCGAAGGAAATGCTTCTTTCTCTATTAACAAAGAGTTTGTGGTATCCAAGATCCTTAAAAGATCTTACGCCCGTAGTCTGTGCTTTTGGATTTAAATCACTTGAACAACCGATCAACTGATTCACAAATATTAGCCAAGCCCTGATCTGTTAAATTTTTTAAATTTTTTTTTTTTAAATTTTTTAAAATTTCACAAATTCACCTGAAGATCAGACAATCCGTATGGGTGAATCCATCACATACACACAAGAACAGTCACACTAACATCCATGCCAAACGGAGATTCGAACCCCAGACGTACGGCTTCGCTGTCAGGTGCAATTAATTAAATTTGATAGTCTGAGCACCTTGGTCAACTGATTAAAGTGAATCAGAAACACCAGAGCTGGCGAACAAGCGAAACCGCTGGCGATAAAAAAAAGCTCAATCGTGATGGGTTGAGATCGTTTTGATTGATGAATTTGACAGGAAAGAAATTTGCGAAAAAGTAAGACATAAAAAGCACTCGGATTGTACTTTAAAAGTCAATGTTTTTTAATGAAAATTAATGAAATAATATGAAACTAGAAGTTTTGAGTACAAATAAACAAAATAAACAAAACACATGTAATCAGAATATTCGCATTTCCGAAATTTGCTTCATATAATCAAATTTAGATTTGAATATAACTCAAATAAAAAATAAAGCACCGTAGTTAGCTGATGATATTTTATTTTTGCATTTGAATGAAAATAATAAAAAAATTTTCTTTTTAATTAACACAATTCTGGAGTTCTATATTCTAACCTTTAGATTAGGTAAAAAGATAGAAACAATTATGCAATCATTGTTGGGTGTACTCTATACACCGATTTTAAAAGTTCATAAAAACAAGATGATCAGATGATTATGAAATAAAATCTAGAATTCATTCGTAATTCTGGCGAAGTTTAAAAACATAAATAGTGATTGATGATGTGGATGTTTTAAAAGATCGAGTAGATCAGGTGAGGATGTGTTAAAATATCGGGAGTAGGCAGAGTTAAAATAAAAGCAAGACGTTAAAATACGTTTTACAGTTAAAATTTCATGACAAGGCCCACAGTAGGACATTTTGCGCCAAACACAAGACATAAAATGCCCTAAAACTCACGGCCCTAGAGTGAAACGGCATAATGACGTGGTAAATTATGTTAAAAGAGGCCTGGAGCAGCGGGGCTTCGAAGTTCATAAAGAACCGATGTACGATACGCCTGCCGACAGGCGCAAGCCGGACCAGGTGGCAGTTGAGAGTCGTAGTTAAGGGCCTTATAATTGACGCCTAGGTCGTCTCCCACCACTCGGGTCAACGCGTGCCAACGGTTTGATCCTAAAATCTGAACTGGCCGTTGTCTCGAGTCGGGTGTTGGTTGGCGGCCTCGCTGCCTTCGGCAGTAGCGTCTTAAAGCTATTTTGGTTAAACATCAGGATTTTCCCCGCCATCTATGAGGTGGTCTTTCTTCAGCCTTGCGGGTGGTGGTTTTTGTCTTTTCACAGGGTGTGCACTCAGGCCGGTGGTTTGTTATTGTATTTTATCTTTCGGCCACCCATGTTAGGGGCTTTCCCTGCGGGGTGACGAGGCCAATGTTTGCCCTTCTTTTTTCGGGCTTTTTAGAGTTTTTCATCTTTTCTAAGTGAAGCCTTCTGCACGGCTGCGCTTCGCAGCCTTATTCTGCGGAGTTCGTTTGGTTTGGTTTAAGTTTTAATGGCGCTAGGTCCTCATAAGAACATATAGCTCCAAACAAGACACAAGATTAAAGTTTCAGGCTAATAAGCCATTGTCGAACGCAGTCTATGCGTAGTATATAAAATAATTTTAAAAATTTAAATCAACATGGTTAAAAAAGGGAAAAGGTTATAAAATATACACATGTAGCGGAGTTCGTTTGTATAATGTCATTTTGCTCAAAAAAATAGCCAAATACCTTATCATTTACGCATCAAGACTCAAAGGGTTGGTTTTGGTTGGTTAATTGATTTTTTATGGCACATGGCCCAATGTAGGACATTTTGCGCCAAACACAAGACATAAAATCTTTTTAACTGCAGGTTTTAGGCAAAAAGGATGGTATCCTTTGTCACAAGTATTGCACACTAACAGCTTGCTACTATCCTCAGACTTTCAGCAATTCTTTGCAATCGAAACACTGCCAGCCTGCTCGAACATCAGGAGATGGTGAAATGGAGGGTTCTAGGCAATTCCCATGAGAGTAACGGAGTTTTGTAAGCAGGCACGGATTAAGGAACTTTTCAAGGGGGGGGCGGTCTGACATTTTTGGGTCATTTTTATGTTTGTGGAGAACAATTTTGAAACCCCATGAAAGAGGGCCGTAGCCACAGTAATGTTTCGAGAAGGGTTTTTGACCTTTAAGGAAATTAATTTTGACGCTTTTTGAGCTGCTGCGTAATAAATACTGATTTTTTGTTTATAAGTTCATCTAAATAGTATATTTTTTACTAAATTTATATATAAATTACTAAGCAGAGCGCCAACGGATATTATTGGAATATAAAATGGCCGTAGATATTGATTGTGCTGCGTGTGCTGAACGGATTACAGTAGTTGAAGATTCGATCCTGTGTACCGGTGGTTGTGAGAGTTACTATCATTTTTACTGCGGAGGATTCCCCGAGAAAAGCTTTCGAAAGCTTGCAAAGGATACCCGATCACGCTGGAAATGTATTGGTTGTAAAACCAGACGGGGAACGACCCAGGTGCTTGACGTTAATAATCCCCAGCCTACTAGTTCCCAGAAACCAGTGGATTCATCTGAAATCCTAAATCCGGAGAAGCAGTCGGACCAAGATCCAAGCTACATGGGTGTTTTGGTACTCACGTATTAACGCAACCAGGCCAAAATTCGCATAAATCGCCAAATTTGGCGACTTTACTTACGGCAACCCGACGTGGCCAAAATTCGCATAAATCGCCAAATTTGGCGCTCCAAGTAACGGCAACCCTACGTGTTACACGTGGCTCTTCGTAAAGAAAATATTATGCTTACTGATTAGATTGAAAGTCATTGTAAACACTGGGTGAGTGGAAAAGTTATTTTCTGACGTTTTTAAGAGTGTTTTATGAGGATAGTAATTTATTTTATTTTATAATGTACTTAACATGCGTTATATAGTCTGGTAATTCAAAACAATGAAGTGTTTAAAATGAAGTGAATTAATGTAATAACGTTCATGTTTGGTATCGTCGGTATCGTAATGTTTGCGTGGCGTAAGCGAATTGTTCGTAAAGGTACAAGGATATTTTAAAGGGTAAATACATTTTAATTTATATTGTGCTGTAAAATTATCCTGTTTTATACAATTGTATCATTGCTTAATTTATCTCATAACCTATAAGATGCCGGTAGTGTATTTTGGATATCCTTTTATTATAGTATTACCTAGTAGCATAGCTCATACCAAATATGTAAAGTTTACGTAACTGCAACTAGAAGTAAACAAAATTTCGCCCTATATGACTAAAATTCGACGAATCTTAAAAATTTGTGCTGCTTGGAATTAGTCGTAGAATTCGGTCAATTGAGTAAATAATACTTTGAAATTATGTTATAACAACCTTAATTTCTTCCCTATTTAAGTTTTAATTAGTTTTGTCTACGTTTTTAACTTTCCGCAGCTTTAAATTTGGCGCGTTTCGCTCTTGGCGACAGAAAAAAACTTGGCGCCAAAAACGCGCCAAGGCGCCAAGTTGGCCAAATTTCGCCAAGTTGGAGCCGACCTGGTTGCGGTAATACGTAAGTACCGGTGTTTTTATGGAAGAAATAAGAAATTTGAAAATCTTTATTCAAAACCAGTTCACCGAGTATTCAGATAGCTTGAATTACCACGAGGGTATTGTTAAAGAACTCACAACTACTATACAGAGTCTGAAAAATGAAATCAGTGAGCTGAAGAAAGAGAATGCATCTCTAAAATCTGACAACAATCTTATTAAAGTGGAGATAGAGTCCTTGAAATCTGAAACTCTGGAACTACAACAGTATTCTAGACGTTCGAACCTTGAAATTTCAGGTTTGCCCGAAACTCAGGGTGAGGATACGAAACAATTGGTGACATCGGTTTTGAATGTGCTGAATATCCATAACCAAGAAAATATAGTGGTTGCCCATCGGGTACCAACAGCTAAAAAAGAAAACGTCAAACCCATAATTGTCCAATTTACATCTAAGTTTGAGCGAGATAAGTGCATTGCAGCGGCAAAACCTAAAAGGCTTCTTGCTTCAGATGTAAGCGATCGCTTTGATTCTGTCCCAGTGTTTGTGAATGAACATCTAGCTCCAGGTATTAAAAGACTGTTGTACTTAAGCAAACAGTATAAACTTGAACATAATTTTAAGTACTGTTGGGTAAAGGACGGGAAAATATTTTTGCGGAAAGAAGATAACTCAAGAGTGATTAGAGTTAAAAAAGAATCTGATCTATTTAATTTATCCAACCAACAACAAAACCCAAATTAGTTCCGGATCTGATTACACCTCAATAGACACTCTTGAGAAATTAAATGAATTCCTCCTTTTTCCAAGTGTTTGCTTAAATGTTATTCACTTTAACATACAAAGTGTTCGATCCAAGTATGACGAGCTAATGGGTTTGTTGACAAATAAATTGGAATTAATTGATGTTATTGTTCTATCAGAAACTTGGTTATCCGATAATGAAATAGATTTTTACAAAATCGATTAATTTAAATCCTTTTATTGCTGCAGAGAGTATAATAGATCCGGAGGTATTTTGGTGTATTGTAAAAGTAAATATGATTTCAAAAAATTGAGTTTTGTGATGGAAACTGCAGAAATAGTTGTCATAATAAGTAATTCTTTTAATCTATGCATAATCTCAATATACCGGTCACACTCATTTACTGTTAGTTCATTTATTTCTGAATTCGAAACTATATTATCTGAAATATCCTGCAAAAACGTCATATTAATAGGTGATATAAATATAGATATTTTAAATTTAAATAGATATTCCACCTATTACCTTGATCTTTTAAGTTCTTTTGGATTCACATCACATATAACTGATATAACGCGTCCATCATCTGGCACCTGTGTCGACCATGTTTTTACTCGATATACCTCTCTAAGCATATCAAAAATATATTCTGCACGTCTAATCAATAGTATATCTGACCATTTTCCTATTGTTTGCAAACTAATACTCAATAGATCTGATAACTTTACTGATACCAAAAACTTTGATAAAATTAAATTAAAAGCTATTAATTAGGGTGGGTTGGGGTAAAATGGGTCAATTTAAAGGTACCTTCACATTCTAAGTTTTATTTCTTCAAAACTATTACTTTTTAAGGATTTCTTTCAATTGGATCTTGACACTACAATCCTTCAGAACATTTTCATCTAATTTTATCAAATATTATTTTGTTATAAGTTGGTTAAACTTAGCATCAAAAGTAATGACCTATTTTACCCCAATGTGGGGTAAAATGGGTCTCATTGCAAAAAGATGTCAAAAATATATTTATTACTAAATATACATGAAAATAAGAAAAAAGGCAATCGACTAAGCCGTTTTTATCTGAAAAAATTTGTTGTAAGTTGTACTTTTAGGAAATTGTAAACATTTGAAGTTAATGACCTTTGTTCCAAATGTAGCAATTAAAATACTTCTTTTGGAGAAAAAATAAACTTGTTTGACAGTTCAATGTATATTTGAAGGAAATAAGTTGAAAACATTGTTTTTACTTTATTATAGAAGGCCTCTTAACTATGACCCATTTTACCCCAAGTACAAAATATCGTTATAAAAGATACAATATTTTATATTTTTCTAAGCTGATTGGCTTGAAATGTCTCTCAAACTTTCTTTTATGAAAAACTATCACAAAAGTCTGTTCTAATTTATTACAATATATAGTTATTTCGAAGTTGGTAAACCCTGTTTTTTCAATGACATCATTTACGGTTCAAATTAAATATTTTTTCAGTCCTCAAATTCATAAATCTTAATTTTTGATAGTCGAAAAAGGTTGCCAACAGATTAAAGAATATGATTAAAAAAATTAGTGAAAAAAAATTCAATTTAAATTTGATTTATATCGAGTTAATTAAAACTGACCCATTTTACCCCAAGACCCACTTTACCCCAACCCACCCTATAAAAAGATCGAGGAATTTCTTCAGAACTACGATTTTAAGGTTTCTGGGCATGATGCTTTGTCGTGCTTCTCCGATTTCCACGGTAAACTAACTGCAATAAAACATAACTTCAGTTTTACCCCTTCAAACAAATCCAGATTTAACAGGAATGAATGGTTTAATCTAGAAATTTATAATATCATAAAATCTAAACAAACCCTTTATAAGAAAACTTTACGTTACCCGGGAGATATTTTTTACAAAACTGCTTACAAAACTACAGTTAAATTATTAAGAAATAAAATTAGAGTAGCAAAAAATAACTACTATGAAACTAAACTGAGTGAATGCGATTCGAGTCGAAAGCAATGGAAACTAGTAAATAATATCTTAGGAAAAGAAAGAAATCCTACCTTACCAGAACATAAAGATTGCGGCCTATTAGCTAATGATTTAAATAAATTTTTCTCATCCATCAACGATCATATATTTCATCATAATAACGAATTCAAGAATTACATAGTTCCCTCCGTTGATTCCTTTCAATGGTTTTCTATAGAAGAGGTAGACATCAAAAGATGCATACGCAACCTAAACTCTAAAAAAAGTCCTGGCTCTGATGAAATTGACGCGAAATATTTAAAAATTCTATCATGCACAAATCTAAGTATTTTGACCAAACTATTTAATGATCTTGTAAATGAAAGCACTTTCCCAAAATCATTAAAAATTTCTATCATAACTCCCATTTATAAAAAAGGAAATAAAAATGACTATTCTAATTACAGACCAATCTCCGTCTTACCATTGCTTTCAAAGGTATTTGAACAAATTATCAAGGATCGATTGCTTTCGTACTTGAATCATATACATTTTTTTTCAAATAATCAGTATGGATTTCTGCCCAACTCAAACACTGAAAAAGCTTTGCTAGAGTTTACCAAATTTATCTATAATAGTGTTAACAATGATAAAAAAACTGTTGGTCTTTATTTAGACATCTCCAAGGCTTTCGATTCAGTACAACATAATATTTTACTAGAAAAATTATTTTTGATTGGCATTAGAGGTCCTTTTCACAATTTCATAAAGTCATATTTATCAAACCGCTTTCAGATTGTTAAAGTACATAATACCCTTAGCGGATGTCTCCCAATAAAATGTGGTGTCTTCCAGGGATCTACTTTAGGTCCCCTTTTGTTTTTAATCTTCATTAACGATCTGTGCAACCTTAAACTATATGGTAAATTGATAAGTTTCGCCGACGACACAGTTTTACTTTACTCAGAAAATTCAGTGGAAGACCTTAATTTTGTGATAAATGATGACCTTATAAAAATTCGTGACTGGTTTTTTATAATGATTTAAATTTAAATGTTGATAAAACTAAGTATATGGTATTTTCCCTTACGCAAAACCAAGCAAATTATCTCTCTATAAAATATCATGAAAAATACTGCAATACTCATAGCAATTGCGCCTGTAAACCCTTAGATAACGTATCCTCAATAAAATACCTCGGACTGCACATAGACTCAAATTTGAAATGGAAATCCCATACAAAATATATATCAGACAAACTAAGGTATGTACTGTGTAACTTTTATTACCTAAAACAAAAGTTAAATAATAAATTACTAATCAATTTATATTATTCTTGGGTTCATTCACAACTTAATTACGGTCTAGTTGTGTGGGGAGGAGATTACATGATCAACTTAAAAAGAATTGAGAGGCTGCAAAAGAGATTCCTGAGGTTTTCAAATAATGAAGCGCACTTACACACAAATAATATAAACTACTTCAATTCCTTAAATATACTTCCAATTCGCCATCTTTTTTATTTTAAAATTTGCCTCCATCTCTATCTAAACCCCAACATTTGTCAAAAACGCAATGTCGTAAACCTACGAAGACCAAACATATTATACTTTATTCCTAAACCTAATAAATCCATATTCTGTAAAAATTTTTGTTACATAGCCCCTAAGTGTTTTAATAAGTTACCTATACATATTCAAAATAGCCCTTCAAAACATTTATTCAAAAAGCAATTAAAGGAATATCTGTTTACTATTGAGGATATTGATGATTTCTTTTGTTCTGTTTAATGTATGATTTATAATTATTTTAAGCACTTTAACTCATCATTATGGCAAAAATATAATTTATTGGCGCCCTGTTTGCCACCATATCCATCTCATGTATGTGTTTCCTGTGTTTTTTTTCTCCTAGTTTGTATTTTAAATTTTTGTTATTCATAATTACAGTCACCTACATGGACCATGAGATCCCAGGTGACTATGTGAAATTGTAAATTTTCTTCTTTTTTTTATTTCTAGTTCAATAAATAAATAATAATAAAAAAAAAAAGTTTTATGGGTAGCATGGAAACAGTGAGGGTTTTTGTTTTTGAAATAAAAGTTTTTGTAATTTGACACTGGAAAGAAGTTTTGTGACAACTTTTTGGAAATTGGGGACCATTTAGGTTGCACTCGAGGTGGATCACTTCTTGTATAACCTTCAGAATTTTCAAGGCAAGAAGCAACGTTATAGACGTAATAATTTTGAAATGGGAGTCAACTCCCTACCCCCCTTTGATACGGCCACGGGTGGAAGCTCTTATTTTTAATTTTGAATCAGTGGAAATTTATTTTGGCAGGGGCCTAAAGATATTTTTCAGCCCCATTCATTCATATTAACAGGCCCGTGCTGGGAACCTTTGCGGTGGACAAAGGGTGTAAGGGCGCACCCACATAATGATTATGAAACCTAAAAAAACCCTAAAAAGTTTTTTTAAAGATTGGCGGCATTTTAAAAATTATAAAGCAATACTGCTACTTGTGTTTTTTTATTGTTTTTATTTCAACATTTGAATTTTGTTTAAAAAAGAGTATTTTAGCTCATTTTGAGCCCTCTTCTGTGGATGATTACACCAAAAAAGGCTACTCCTTGAAAGTTAAAATATTCAATAGAAACAGCACATAAAGAAAAAAGAAATTAAAAGAGGGGTCTGGGGGTCCTCCCCCAGAAAAATTTTTAGAATATTTACTCTTAAAAGTAAAATTTAGACTCATTTTGAGACCCTTTGAGTTGCACCCGGAGGACGAAAATTGGAAAGAAAATACAGCATAGAAATGTCAGAATTTCAGGGATTGCTAAAAAAATCTCCCTGAATTTAGATTTTCAAAGGTAATTATTATTTTAACTAAGGGCAAGCCCTTGGTGTGTAATCCCAGTCGTCAAAATATGAGCAAAACTTTTTAAATAGCTTGCTTGCATAAAAAAGGGCGCCCTGCAAACACCCCCTGTCTTCCCCTAACTTTTTTCTCTTAAGTGTGAAAACTAATGATTTTTGAAGTAAGAGAGTCTCCACATTTGTCAGTTTAAATGAGAGCGCCCTAGCAATTTCGACGTGTTTAACTAAGGGATTCGGCGCCTTGAATATAAACCACTTTACCTTGTTATTTCATATAGTCAATCTTTAAATAAAGGCGCCCTGAAAATAAAAATTCATAACGAAATTTGATGGTGAGGTAAAAATGGGGAGGCTTATAAAAACTTTTAGATGCCTTCGCGCTTCAGACTTGATGAACCAAGAATGAATTGTAAAACCACTATTGGTTAAAGTTTGGTGGAAAAAGAGCCCATAAAAACATTGAGAAGTTCACGAGTACCAATTGTAGAAAAGTGTATCTTTAAAAGGGCGCAGGGGGACACGTCCCCCTGTCCCCCTTGGCCAGCACGGGATTAGGTAGAATTTGCCTTCAAGAAAAATTTATATAAGAAACGTTTTTGAAATTAAGGTTCAAGTTTCAATGGGGGACCTCCGCCAGAAAATTTTTGGAAATTTGACCCTAAAAACTGGGTTTTAACTTAACTAAAAGCAAAGTAAAAATTACTAGGGATTTAGAGAGGGCAGCTGCCCCCTGGCTATGTCCAATTTTTGTTTTTTGAAACCATAAATTTTTTTTCGTCTCAGAGCAAGGGGGGGCGATCGCCCCCACCGCCCCTCCCCTTAATCCGTCCTTGTTTGTAAGCTTACTAGTTTGGTAAAATTTAAAAAAAATTAATATGGAAAAATGATCATTTTAAATTAAAATAACTCTACAAGTAAAAAAGCTTCTATGAATACCCCCAGAGAAACGGGAGTATTGTATTGGTTAGTTAGTTTTTTTATCGCGCAAGGCACACAATAGTGCATAATGCGCCAGACCAGACAATAACTCAAGAATGATTACCACCAAAGTCACTTCCCATGAAAAAAACACAAGAAGCTGATGAAAGGACGAAAGAAACACCTTGAACGCCTTATAAGCAGATCTTCAAAAATATACATTAATTTCTACAGGAGAGCAATTTCTCACAAGGAAACATTCTTAGGGTGAACTCACAGAAATGCACGAAAATTTTACAGGCATAAGAAGATGACTCAAAACACTTACGGTGAAAAAATTAGCTGCTGAATTTCAATAGGAGAGGAGTTATTTAAATTTGAAATTTGGGTTCTGAGTTGCCAAACACATTCATTTAGCACCACTTGGCGACTTTCCAATCGGATGGAATGAGAAATTTGATTCGAAGTGTCTAAATCCACGAAAGTTGGCCCGTGCTAAAGTATTAGCGAAATTTGTTAGAGTTGAGTTGTTACTTTCGTGGATTTAGACAGTGCCATAAAATATATAGTTTCCAATGCATTTTTAAAAAATATGCGGCAAACAGATAACTCCTAAAAATTAAATGCTAAATAGATGTTGGATTCTTTTTAATTTGCTTATAATTTTGTATTGCTTCATGCGTTATTTATTTTATTTTTCCTTCTTTAATTAATTTTTATTCCTGTTTTGCATTCGATGAACTTTTTTTTATTCGCTCATTTATAAGTGGCAACAGAGAAAACGCGGCCAGTTCATTCTACCATTTGGCGTTCTCTCTGCGTTTCTCGCCTTGTAGGGTTACATTTGGCGTTAAATATGACAATTTTCAATAATTTTTTACAGCTTTTCTACTGTAATTCAGCAGCTAATTTTTTTACAGAAGGTGTTTTTAGTCATATACTAACCCCTGTAAAATTTTCGTCCAATTCTGTGAGTTCATCCTGAGAATGTTTCCTTGTCAGATCTATTTTTATTAAATTTCTATGTGGAGTTTTATGAGGAGTTTGCATTCATTTCTCCATACCCCAACACGTGAGGCGCCACTGTACTTCCGCCGAACGTTTGGGGAGAAGCGTCTGTGGCCCTACTATGAAAAAAGAAACAGAAAAAGAAACGTGGACCAGTACTTTGCCAGTCTTTTTGGTCATAAACTAAAGTGACAGGTTCGCCAATTTTAAAAGGACAGGTTTCAATTCTTTAAACTATTGCGCTTAAAAGGAACACCAATAATTACGTTTACAAACTTGAAATTTATGTAAAATAAGTAATAAATTTATGACAAATAAGCAGTTTCACTAAATATCTTATAATTGAAAATCTTATCTGCCAAGTATACTTTTCTTGATTAAATGTTAATGTTCTACTAATTGACATAAAACTTCGAATTCGTACATTGCTAGTTGAAAAAATAGATACCTGGTTTAATTAATGAAATTATTTTTTAACCTTTAACCCTATTTTACCAAAAGAAATTGCAGGCACGAAAATCAAAGTCTAATGTCAGGGGTGAAAAACGTGGCTAGAACTGAGGGTTGTAATCATGAGCTAGTAAGTGCTGTATGTGAAAACAAGATCAAGATTTCAAGATTACAGTGTTAATACGGGCTCGGAAAAGCAATCTATAACCAGGATTGGATCCCTTGCCAATTATGATCCGACGGACGACCACTTATCAGATTTAGACTTGAACGCCTTCAAATTGGGTTTGATAAGTTTTGCCAGCATGGTTGTTTGGGTGTAATGGCACTAGGGACAAATACGGCCATTCAGTGTCAAACGCAAGACCTTTGCTAGTTCATTAAGTAACTTTCATCAAGTTGAGTTCGTCAATAAGTTAAGCGAGATTTTATGGCGGGTCTATTTTGAGACCACAAGTAAAAAATCCAATAAAAAGTTAAAATTATTCTATTTTACAAGCTAGATTCATCACTGCTAGAAAGGGAAGACGTCGAAAATCGCTCCAACGATACATTATGGAGCCTATAAATTATAGATGAACCTTTGATAATGTTGACTGCTAATATTTCAATATTATAGATCACCCTTGGTGCATGTTGCGAAGAGAAGTCAATCTAGTTCATTTTGATCAAAGCTCTGGATGAAATGAGGGAAAAGCATCCCAATATTACTCTTTATGTCCATTATAATAATTACATTGATCTTTCATACAACGCATCATGCTGACACTGGGTGCACGAAAAATGGAAAAGAAGCCACTATGTAATGGAAAGGTATCAACTTCATAGAGGACAGACCGAGCACCTCAACCTTGCAAAAATTTGTTAAGGGGCCAAAAAACTTCTACAGTAGAGATAACGTTACTTTACGCGAAAATCCTAGTGTGACATCTCAAAACATGTAAGTAACGTCTTACCTGATGGGTGAAAGAATGTTGTTACGAGTTTTATGAAGTTTCAGCTAACATATTTACGCTGCACCAAGATGGAACTCTGTGGTACATAATTCACGTTAGATTGAACAAATATAAATGTTTTTAAAAAAGGACTTCATATATTTTCCCAGGATAAACTTAGTAGTTGGCAGTAAATGATATCAATATTGCTCTTTAAATGTCAGTTACTGATTCCACTATGTCATAATTGTACAGAAAGATGAAATTGTGGGAAATCATAGAACTTTTTTAAAAAAGGTTTGTTGGTTGACTTTTTATAACGCAAATCCCATAGCAGGACATACTGCGCCAGACACAAGACAAGTTAAAGTGAACCTTTTGTTTTATAAAGAAAAAGTGACCTTTTAGGATTTTCTGACAATGGATAACATTGTGGGTTTATTGGCGTGCTCTCTTTTTATGTATAATTTGCGATTGATTATTTCCAAAAATTTGCGATTGATTATTAAATTATCAATGAAAAACACTTTTTATGATCAATATTAATAAAGCAAAATTTAAAAGAAATAAGGTTCAAATTTTGGCAACTCTTTTTTTTTCAATACCAATCATCCAATTTTGTTAGCAAACCTTAAAACCCCACGTAATTAATGATCATAATAAACCACGTAATAGGATTTAAAAGGCAAAAGAGCTGCATGACTGACTACTCAGAACCAAGTCAGTTTAGCAGCACTATTTGAGAGAATAGCGACTTCATTCGCTGGAGCAATTTACTATATCTAGCCTGTTTCGATGCCCACTGACATTTGCTGAGCGTAGAGGTTTAGCCTTTCAAATTCTTGGGTAAACACCCCAATGTGCTAAGGTTAAACCGCTCAGGGCCACCCCCTCGCCACGTTGAGGCTGTCAGCAGGACTTGAGGGGGGAGATGAACACCAAGAACATTTCCAATGGGAAAAATACTTCAGAACAGGACAGCAGCTCACTGAGAACAGTCGCTTCTTGAACCGATAAAAACGGATCGTTTGATTGGTTAGAGATTTTCTTGAGCAAACCCCATACAAGGACATTTTGCACCAACCAATCATTCATTTCAATTGAGGTAACGGTACCAGTAGTGGGCCACTGTCCTGCTTTGTTTAAAAATAAGAAATTCAGACATTTCAAATAGATTAGATATTTTTTTCCAGAAAGGCTAAAACCATTTTACACTAACTACCAAAAGCACAACCTTTACTTCTTGTTCAGTTAATAGCTAAAAAACTTCTTGCTCAAGTTGGTATTTGAGAATGGCAGTTTCATCCTTTTCTTAGTAGTTTCCTTAAGAGAGGAGTTTTCTTTCAAATCTTTTTTAGGATTCCTTTAATTAGTTTTTTTATAAATCATGATTAATATTGTTGAATATTATCAATAAATGAAATAACATTAATAATTTAAGGATAATGAAGGATGGCCCACTTTTGGGTCGTTATTTTACTGTATGCTCCGGTAGTGGGCATGGGGGCCCACTACTGACAGCAAATGTTATTTTTCAAACTCACTGATTTTTTAAGTTTAAAAAGTTAGTTGCATCTTAAGTCTTCTTGTATGACTTGATTTTCCTAATTATTCAGTGTTCATTCTTGATTTTGCATTTATCAGTATAAGTAGTACTGTACTTTTAAAAGACTGTTTCTATGGAGAGGAGATAAAAGTATTATTCAGAAGAAATATTAAAAGAGGCCCTAAATGAAGTTGAAAAAGGAGAAAGTATTCGCTCGGTTTCAAGCAGATTTGGAATCGCTAGGTCAACTCTGCAGAGGAAGATTAAAGGGAAAGCTGCAATAGCCACTCAGAAAGGCCCGCGTTCAACATTTTCTCAAGAGCAAAAAAACCATATCGTTGTGGATAAAAACCATAGCTGAAGCTGGATTTCCCATCTCCAAAGAAATGCATATGCATAGTGTTTCCAAGTTGGCAAAGGAATGTCAAATTATCTTCCCAGGGAAAAATGAGATGCCTGGTAGGAAATGGTTTGAAGCTTTCATGAGACGGAATCCAGACATTAAAATGAGAACCAGCCAAAATCTAACTAGCGGTCGACAACAAATTTCCCAAGTTTCTTTCAACAATTGGTTTGAAGAAGTTTATAAGACAACAACTTGGAAGATGTACTGCTGGACTCCAGAAGATTTTCTACTGCCACGAAACTGCCTTTTTCCTGAATCCCAAACCAAAAAAGGTACTACTTGCACAAAAAGGAAGTAAAAATGTGTACAGAGCTGCTGGAGGGGATGAAAAATTCAACTTAACAGTTCTTCTTACTGGAAATGCTAAAGCTAGAGCGCGCGCATTAGGCGACGAGACTCTTGGCCGATTGCCAAAAATCTACCATAGAAATGCATAGTGTTTATGGTCGCCGCACCAGAAGTCTCTAGAGCACGCTTAGCCTTAATAGTTAACTACCAGTGTAGATAATTATAATTAATACATATTACTAGTTGTAGTTATACATGATTGCTCCAGTTTCAGGTATGACAGGATTCCACAAAGAATTGCAGAAGCTGTGCCAAAAAATTGGTCAATCCATCGTTCAGAAAATGAATGGATGACACAGGAAACTTTTTTTTAATACATTACTAACATCTTTGATCCATATCTCACACAAGGTATACAGAAACCTGTCATGCTTTTTATGAATGGCCACACAGCTCTCATATTTCTTTACACCTCAGCACCTTCTGCAAGCAACATGGAATTGAATTAGTTGCATTACTCCCGAACGCTACCCATCTTTTACAACCCATAGATGTTGCAACCCATGGATATTGCGGTTTCGCATCAATAATGGGGAAGGTCAATCAATGAAACGACTTTCCAGGAGTGTTGAGGACATATATTAATCGTTTATCCTCTGATACTATTTCCAGCGGACTCAGAGCTTGTGGCATAGTTCCTTGGAATCCAGAAAAAGTAGTTATTCCAAAGACAAACTCTCAATGTGAAGGTTTTGAAAGATCAACACAAAAGATGGAGAGGGAGCAAGCTACTTTTGTAAGAATATTGGAAGAAAAAATTGGCAGCGCTAAGATCAAGTTTAACGCAGCCCTATGAAAACAAAACTTCCTCTATGATAAAAAACATCAAGTCCTCTGGAGAAACTCCCACTCCTGTACGACAACCCCTCACAGAGGAATAGCACAGGGAAGTGTGCTAAGCAGTCACCTCTTCACGATATACATGAATGATCTATTTAAAATCCTTCACAAAGTGAAATGCATCATCTACGCATGACATCTTTATCTATTACCAACATCCTAATCTCGAAATGGTTACCAAAACCCTACAAATAGCACTTCATCACATCAAATATCAAGATGGTGCGAACAATTGAAATAAGCATTAAATCCGGAAAAATGTAAGGCAATAAACTTCTCAAACAAAAAAACCCCACAAGGAAATCTCTTTATTAAAGACTAAATGGTCAACTGGTGCTCTCAAGTAAAGATCCTTGGACTTTACTTTTCAAAAAATCTCTCCTTTAAAGACCAATCTTCCATCTAAAAAAAGCACTAAGCTAAAAATGTTTACAGAAAAAATGTTGGAGAATGGAATGGTCCCGTTGAACAATCTGACCTCCACTACCTTTGGTTGGAAGCTACGTCTGCGCTCAATTTACAGGTGTGTTATATTTAGGTAAATGTATCGCTACTTAACTATGTACAAAAATTTCAGACCATGTCAATTTTAAAATCTTGTAAAATGTTTTTCCCCATTTTGCATTAGTACGAATATTTAACTTTATATGAATGTGAGTGATGAATCATAAAATTTAGCACATGGATGAGTATTGATAAACCTAAAATTTGTTTATGAGTAATGTGTTGCAGAAAAAACCAATGAAGTCAATAAAGAATGAACTGATTAGGCTTGCAATGTTGATTGTCCTTTACCTGGACCTTCAAAGGTTCCCTCCCCATTTAAGAGGACTCTTTTTTGGCCTCAAAGGGTGGAAAAAAGCAGAAAGAGGAGAAAGTTAAAGAAGCTTCCTTCTGTGGTAACTTCTCCCCCAAATGCTCATGTACTACAAAAAAAAACGAAATGAAGAAGGCTAAATTGGATGAAAAAGAGAAGAGGAGAAATGAAAGAGACGAAAGATCGAGAAGGAAGCACAAAAACTGCAGGGGGTACTGTAAGAAGTAGATCTTCATCAGTCTTCCATTTCCTTAGATGATTATGTTGTGAATAAGGAGAGCGACTCGGAGAGTTTTGATAGTGAAGAACAAGGTTTGCCGGTAGGAGATAAGTCCGAATTAAAAGAAGGACAATTTCTTCTTGTTTCACTGATGGGAAGAAAAAGAAACAAACAAAAATACACTTATTTATGTATTATCCAAGAAATAAGAGATTAGAACATACATGTTCAGGGATTAAATGATTTGTTTAATGCAGGGTTGGGTTTTTCCCGTCCAAAACTAGTTTTTCCCATACCACTGGGAAATACTGGGAAAAACTGGGAAATATCGGGAAAAACTTATAATTGACAAATAATGGAGAAGTATTAGGTTAACCTAATACTTCTCCATGGCCTTCTTAACATATTAACATATTATATTAAACATATTATATAAACTTAAATTATTATTAAATACTTACTATTAAATTTTATAAACTTTTAGTTAAAAATGAAAAAAAAATTTAGGGGGTTGAAAATTATTAGGTGGAAAAATATAAGTGAGCAAGAATATGACATTTTACATAAAATTTGCATTTATTTTTTTTAATATTAATGAATTTCTCAAATAAAAATAGAGATTATGTTAAAACAAATTTATATAAACTTATAATATTGGTGTCTTTAAGAGAAGTATGTAGTTTTTTTAAATGTAAATAAAAACTTTTAAAAAACGTCATTTCAATTCAAGTAGACCAAAATTTAAAAGTTTTTGTTTTACTTATGTATGCAAAATGTGTTCCTTTGCATCATTAGCACCTGAAGTCCCCCATTCTCTCTCTCAGTTTTTAAATTATGCTCTATTTTGAAAGAATTATCTTGATTGCAGTATAACTTTTTAGAAGTAACAAGGTATGATAATCAGAGGAAAAGGGAATCACCATTGAAAGATGACATTTCTCAGACACATTATAAAAACCCACATTTATAACATAGGAAAAAGCTTATTTAAGGTCATTTTTCTAAAAAAAAAAGGCGATAAAAACTTTTAAAACATTCATCTATGAACAGAATTACAAATATATTTACAGGAATCAAAATTATGAGAATAAACATATGAAGAATAAAAATATGAACCGTGATCTTCAATCTTTCATTATTGCTTTTAGTAGGTAACTATTAAAAAAAACTGCTGTTGATCAAAAGAAACAAATTGAACTAAAAAATAACAAAACTTTTGAATATTCTTTTTAACATAATAAATAATACTTGTTTTTAACTTGACTTGTTTTAAGAATAGATTTTCTTATAGTTCATTCTGATTGCTTTGTTTCAATTTGACACAATTCATTCTGCTAGTTTTTTGCTCATAGCAAAGATGATGTGCTTAAGTTGTAAAAACAGTGGAATTGTTATTAATTAATAACACATTATGCCCAAAGCAAGAAGTGGAGTATCAGCAACAAGAGGAAGACCACTTAATCCTGTATGGAACTATTTCAATCAAATTCATAATGAAGATGAAAAATTAATGGTGAATACAAGCAATGTGATAAAGAAGTTAGGGCTAAAGCTGATAGAATGGCAAAGCATGTATCCCAAACTTGCTCTAAGTTATCTAAAAATCAAGAAAAATTAAATATTCCCAATGCTGGTAATATTTTTGCACCTGCTAGTTCCAGTTCCCCTTCAAATTCAAGAGCAGAAACATGATAATTCTAATAATGAAATTGTACTAGAAAGTGATGATGATGCAGATGACCCTCAACCTTCACCGTCAACTGTGGAACCTAACACGGCTTCATAAAAAAGAAAGATTCAGCCTTCGATTAGTAACTTTTAATGAAGACAACATCGTTCCAAAAAGAAGAAATTGATGCGAAAATAGCCAGGTTTTTTTATGCTTGCAACATATCATTTGCAGTAGTTGAAAGCAAACACTTTGTAGATTTGATATCTACATTACGGCCAGGCTACAAACCACCTTCACGAAAAAAGCTGGCTAATGAACTGTTGGAAAAGAACAGAAGTTCAAGACAATCATTCTAAAAAATATTTTCTTTGTTTCAGATGTTAGCTTCTAAAGGAACAAACCTCAGCAAAAAATAAAAGAAAGCTCAGATCAAATGGCTATAAATCTTGTAAAGGAAAGAGCGGGATAAAGCAAGAAGAATGAAAAGACAAATAGAAATGAATGAATCTTAAAAATTGAAGAGAAGACATGATAATGAAAGACAGAAAAAACAAAGATGAAGAAAAAACAAATCGATAATAATAGTAGCTGTGACGATGTCTCAAATTGCTTAGCTGAGTCACCTGTCGTTAGCTTCAAAACTTCTCAGTCATTTGGGAAAGCATTGACTCGGTCACGTACGGTTTTATCAAAAAGCCCTCCTCAGAAGAAAAAATGTTCGTAAAAAAATAAGCAATGGAGATTATTCCTGAAATTAAAAGTTCCTTAAGTGTTAAGAAAACTGACCAAAATAGTTTCTCAACTACTGAAGAAAGTTATTCAGTTTTATAAGTGATGAAATCATAGACAAGTTCCTGGATAAAGAGACATGAAGTTGGTGAAAGAAACATCGACTGGTAAACTGGTCCTAGTTCCTAAAAACGACATATGCTAATGACTGTGGGTAAAGCATTATCCCAATTTAAAAGAGAAAACTTAAATATTTTAATGTAACATCCAAGTTTTATAGTTTGCGAGTAATGGTAACTGAAACACCCCACAATGTTTGCGTCTGCACAAATATCATGCTAATTTTTAATTTTCTTCTTAAATCCATATCTAATACAGTGCAAGAATTTCCATCAACAACTAATGATTTACTGAGTATGATGTGCTGTACTACTCAAAATGAAAAGTGCATGACAGGAAATTGTGAAGACTGTCATAATGAAACTAATGTATTTGTGAACGAACATGCCTACTAAGATAAAAACTTAGTATATAAGCAGTGGAAGGAAGAAAATAGATTCTTAAAACTAGTGGAGATAAATTCTTCAGTTATAGAAGCAATAAGTGTTGTGTATTTAGTATTACATTCAAGCCACTTTTGCTAACCTTATCTTAACTGTAACCGGAACTATATATTCATGTATTGCAAACGCCAATGTGCTTGCGCCACTTTGGCTCAGAGTTGCGAAGATGTTGTGATGTGTAATCAAGAGCTGAAAAATAAACCAAAAGAATAAACCTTACCTTGCGTATATATATATATATTACCACATAATAATAGGGAGTGGTGATAAGTATGATACCATATCCATGGTAATTCCGATGATCTATTGTTTTTATGAGCAAATAGCTAAGGTTCAATCCAAGGGATGTATTGCTGAGTTTAAGAATGAGGTGAAAGAAATGGATCGTCGTTTTTTTGGAGGTATCGAAATGGTTGGTCAGATTGCAACTGCCACATTATTGGATCCAAGGTTTAAAAACCTTAACTTTAGAAATCCAATTGCATGTGGATCAGCAATATCGAGAGTGAAAAGAATGCTAGTAAATAACATAATACTGGCGATGTGAAGAACACTCAATACAGAAGATGTCGCTTGTAAGGTGGAGGAATTTGTACTAGGAAAGACTGTATGGGCAGAATACAGTGAGCGGCTCACCCTCTATTTCACCGCCAATAAAATTACAGTGCGGAGAAGAAGAGCTATTTTGTTCAGCGTGGCCCGGGCCAACACTCTACTCTCTCATCTGCTCCCTATGCACTCCATTAACGCCTGGGGAAGTCCCATTTCCCCAACTGCCCTAGACGTTGTCTGACCACTTCTCACCGACACCATCGGAGATACTCTCTTAGTTTCAACTTCCACGAGCGGGATCAGCGGGCAAAGGGGTCGAACCAGGGCAATTTCGAATGCTGGTCATAACTGACAGAATACTTCTGGCAGCTGAAAGGTGTATGACTGTCTCTCTCATGAAAACTAAGCATTTGACAGAGAACCATACTCACATTTGTAAACCTGGATTCAGGGGCGCACACCAATGCAATAGAAGGAACCTGGAGTCCAGTTCTGAAGGGACTCCCAGGCATGGGCAATTTAGATGGTGAACCCTGGGGGTGCATACTGGATAACTTGGGGGAGCAAGCTGTACCTGATGGCTTTGAAAACATGATTTCCACTATAAAAATGGAATTATCTAAAAAAAATAGGGGGTGCAGTGCACCCCCTTAAATCCGCCCATGCTCCTAGGTCAAGAATAAATTTGATTGCTACCTTGCCGGTTACGAATGAAGAGCTTGATCACACCTGCAAAGAAAATGCTTGTTTTTCAAAATGTGAGCAAAGCTCTTCTTCACAGGAAGACCAACTGTCAAGGACAAATCAAGTTGATCCAGATACTGAGCAAGTAAGTGGTGGAGCAAAGGTAATCAGTAAGTACATGTTTTATTTTCTCCCGCAAGATTTATTCCTTCGATTAAATAACTCATCAAGATGTTGATATGGCCTGGTTTCTTAAAATTTACCCCAAATATCCCCTGATTTTTTCCTGGCTACAAGACTGTCATGTGTGGAAGAGATACATGTAAAGAACATGCTCTCATTTTTTAAAATATATGTAAAGCTTTATCACAATATATTAAGGAGAAAAATTTCATTGGAATAATGGAGTACAATGCCTGTCCTAGGAAACTAACATTTTACCAAGAATTCATCAAGGCTCAGATCCTTAAAATCTGACTTTCAATCCTAGATGTCACACTAAAAATTAAGTACAAACACTATTTTAAAGTGTTAAATTCTTTTAAAAAAATCTGGGAGTGGACCAAAAGAATTCGTTAAATTTGGTACTGCTCAAAGTAATATTTCTTCAGGCAACCCCATTCTACGACAAAATCAAAATTTGATTAGCTATGAAACCTATGAGCAAACAGGCTATGAGCTATACAGGCAAACTTCTACAGTAGAAAATATAGATGAACCCCCAAAATTACTTAATAAAGACATGAATAAAAATATCTTCCCACATTACTTTTGTGGGGCTAAAACTGGGTAGTTGCCAGTCACACTCACAGGCCTTACAGATTAAAAAATACAACTAAAGGATAGCGATTTCAAACATGATTAAACAATATTACAATGATGTCATTCTTTTTGACAATCCACACAAATTCCCAATTATGTAACTTTCCCTTACTTCTATACTTAATTTTTGGTAATCAATCCAACTATCAGAACGGAAACAGAAACTAATAGAATAAAATAATCATGTGTAATATTTAATACTCTCACGAAACACAATAAAAATTCTAAATTTACGATTAAAAGACTGTTACCACACCACATCTCAATAGAAGGAAATTCAGAACATAGAACAAAAAGTGAACGAAACTTTGTTCGTTTAGCCATTTGAAAAGTATAATGGAATGTTTTGGTTTTGTTTTCATATATAACGCAAAACTGCGCAAAACGCATGCGCAGTTTTGGCTGTTGCCCTTGCTTCGAAATTAATTTCATGAGTGTGAAAACTTCACAGATCTTAACGATAAAAAAACAACAAACGACATGCAGCGCCAGTTATATAATGTGGATAAAACAGTTTAACAATAAACCATTAGAAACTGTTATTCTGTTATTTTATTCTAGTCGTTATACTGTTATTTTTCAATTTAAACACAAAATTTCATTTCATACTGGTTAATTTTTAAAATTCCATTATTATATCTCTTGAGTAAATTATTTGTAAATCTGAAAACATTGATCTTATTAATATTAGGATAATTCAGACAAAATAACCCGTTCGGAAATGTGAATTTGATTTTAGTTTATCAAGACGTTATATTTTTATGGATGGGAAAACTAGCTCCTGATCGGTGTTTTGTGAGATCTTTGCCTCCGAAATGATGAAGACTTTTGTTGAAAATTACAGAAAATATAAGTATTATATTGTGAAATCCCGTTACAACGAAAAATCTCGTTATTACGAAAGTCCCCAATCGTTTTTGTTTGAAGTAGAGATAGTACGGTTACAACGAAATTTCCGTTACAACAAAGAAATTTTATGGTCCCGTGAAGTTCGTTATAACGAGATTTTACTGTATTTGTTTTTAATACAGCGTGATTTAAGCGTAAATGTAAAAGTACAGGCACAGATTTTATTTGGAACCAACCCCAGAGTAACGGCAGGGTTACCCCTATGTAAATAGAGATGTAAAGGCTGGAAAAAACCGGGTTTATTCCCGGGAATAAACCCGGTTTTTTGGGAAGGGAATTTTGAATATTCCCGGATTTTCAAATATGAAAGTACTTTCGTTTTGGAGATTTTAGAGTTGTGTTGAACCAAGCGTGTAGAACTATCAATTACTAGTGTTTGATCAAGTTTAAATTAGCATCCCTGATTACACTTTTCGACTTCCAGAGAAAAAAATGTATTTAGACATTGAAACAGAAAATGGGCAGATTAGCGCCCCTAGCGGCGAAATAAAAAAGTTTAAAAATATACTTCAAAAACTAAAGGGGATAGAGCAAAAACCTCAATGAGAGTATTGTTGCCAACGTCATCGTCATGAAGAACTCCCTGAAAAAAATTTCATCAAAATATCTTGAATGAATATTCGCGGAGATATAGCATGTGAAAATAGCACTTCTTCAAGGGTCCAAAAAAAAATTCGCATATTAGGAAATTTCTCAGTGTTATTTTGTAGTTTTGTGTTTTTTTGTTTAAAGAACACAAAATTTAATCAAAAAACAAATATGCGAACTTTTTCTTTTTTGACCCCTGAAAAAGTGCTATTTTCACATGCTAATATCTCGGCGAATATTCAAGATATTTTCATGATTTTTTTTTCAGTGAGTTCTTCATGACGTTGGCAACAATTCTCTCACTGAGGTTTTTGCTCTATCTCCTTTAGTTTTTACATTAATTTTTTAACTTTTTCATTTCACCGCCAGGGGCGCTTAGGGGCCATTCATTAATTACGTAAGGACGATTTTGGCAATTTTTGACCCCCCCTCCCCCCATGTAAGGGTACGTAAGATTTTTCAAACCCCTCCCCCCTATTCTTACGTAAGATTCCATTATGTTTTCAAAATAATAAAATGTTAGAAAACTCTCCGTTTGACGTAAATCAAAGATTTTTATTTTTCAACAGATAAGTAATATTCTTGCTGTCCCAACTACCATATTGCTATTATATTATTATCTCTTGATTAGAATAATTGGAATTTGTTTATATTAACTAGGAAAATCTTACGTAAGAATTGGTTTGACCCCCCCCCACCCCCAAGTAAGGTTATGTAGAGATTTTTCAAACCCCCCCCTCCCCCTCGGGACCCTTACGTAATTAATGAATGACCCCTTAAGTCATTTCAGTGCATTTTCCAGGCTCACTTACCTAGGGGTAGACCTTACTTTCATGACCCTAGGAGGCGTTGGTTCCGAATAAAAGCCGTGCAACGCAATTTTGAAACACCCTGTATAATAGTAAATATAGTCAAATCAGTGGCGGATCCAGGGGAGTGGCACTCTGGAAAATGCCCCCCTTGGATACCCAAAAAGGTTCTCAAAATGAGTGAAAACCTAACTTTTACAGGTCTAATTTCAAAAATTTTTATGGGGGATGACCCCCATTACTAACAAAATGGGGTATTCAGTGTTTATTTTTTGGAAATTCCAAAAATTTTAACATTTTGGGTCAAAAAGTAAGTGCCCCCTAGACTCAAAACGTTTCTAAAAATGAGTAACTTTTACACGTCAAATTTAAATTTTTTTTCATGGGGGAGGACCCACATATAGGCACTGTATATTTGGACGGCCTTTTTTCAACTAAACTCAACTCTAATTTCCACGGCCCGGCGTTCCATTGGTTCCATCACTAAGCGCCGAGACTGCTACGTAACCACGAGACCTACAGCGCATGCGCCACGGGCCGTTTGGGCCGTCCAAATATACACTTCGACCCACATACCCCCAATGGTACCACAAGGGGATCTTGTCTAGAAAAGTGCCCCCCCCCTTGGAGCCGTGCTGGATCCGCGCCTGAGTCAAATAGGCCCAAAAGTGATGTTTTCAAAACTTTATTGATTTTCGAAGGTTTTATAAATACATTTTTTAGTTGTTTCAGAATAATAAGGAACTTGCGTGTGTCAGATTTTCATAAACTTTCAAGTGTTTCGTATGGTTTTTTGTATAGAAAAATGAAATATTTTGTCAAATTTTCAAAAAAGTGTACAAGTACTTAAATGTTTTAATTTAAAAGTAAAGAAAAAACACGTGACTGAAAACGCGAAGTGTGTTTGCATGCACAATGACGTAGAATCCATCGAGCCAAATTGCAATCAAAATTGAATTTCTATGTTTTAGTTGAGGATTTATTTTTTCAGAAGTGTCCGATATGAGTGTTTTAATAAATATTTACCTTCTAAACACTTCTGGTGGCGGTCAGAAATCCAAGGCAAACATGACAATTCGAGGCAAACATTAGTGACGTCACTGTGCATGCAATTAAGCGTTTTCAATTGCTTCGAAAAACACGATTTTTGATAATTTTTTTTGCATCGAAAAATTTCTCAATCGGCCTCAAATTTTGTGTAGTGGCTTATTTTTGCGTGAAGAATAGATTAAAAAAATAAAAAAAATCATGCAAGTTCCTTATTATGTTTGCTTCCTCGAGGGAGGTCGATTTCATATCACAAATTCTATCCCCTCTTCTAATTTTTGCTTTTATTTCAAAATATAAAAATTTCTCGAAGATAATCTCACTCACAAAGTTGAAGCAAACAAAATTTATGGCAAAATGCTCTACATAACTTTGATTTGGTCGTGGCTAGTTCACAGAAGCGGTGGTGGGTGGTGACGAATGGAAAATTATAAATTCCATGATCACGATCATGAAAAATCATAAATATGAGTTTTTATGACTTAACTCTGCTGTTCTGTTAGGGTCAATTTGACCCAAAATTTTTTTCAGTCGCGTGTTAAAAATAATTGAATAGAGGTATTTTAATGAAACTTCATGACTTTGTTGGAAAGGCATATAAATATCTACATCTAAAAGGAATTTTAATTATTTTAATTTGCAAGGGATATTTTTCAACATAGTTTTAATGTACTGTTCGCGTTCGGGTCAATATGACCAGATTCTAAATTTTTTCGTTTTACTCAAACCTTTTCATATTTTATTGTGGAATAACAACAGAAAAGAATAAAAACTATTATAGCATCCTTTTTTGTATTTTGGTTTTCTTCTATCTTGGTTTATTTTGTATTTGACACTTAAGCACGTGGAAGGTCAAAAGGTTGACTCAGTTGGCACAAAGCAAAAATATTTCGAAATTTTATTTTTTCTTGTTGTATTTTTGTTTTATGAAGTATTTCCTTTCAGTTAGAATGCTAAAAATAACTAATGAAACGAAACTTGTGCTATCCGAATGAAAATATATGTATTACTCAAAATGAGAAATTAGTAGTGTTTTTCATTGCCACTGTCTTTTTACCTAGTTAACCATTAGGTATGGGGTAAATGTGAACTTTTAGTGGTAGTATAACTTCCTACGAACTGCAACATGAAATTTATTACAGGAAAAGAATAAATATCATCGCCAAAGAAAATTTGAGGTATTGGAGTAGTGAGTAATTTTGCAAATCCTACAATATGCGTTTTCAATGGGATTTAGTACAAATAGAAGGAAAATAAATATTCAAATGAAGATTATTTTAGAAGATTTGAGGAAATCACACTTATTTTCATTGAGTAAAGCAGATTAAAACCTGTCATGAATGGGGGATTCAATTAAAAGAAGTAAAAGATTAAAGAAAAAATTGAAATTTATATCGGTCCCTCAGATGAAAAAAATAAAAACAATTACTACCTTGTTATGCCATACTTGTTTTAAACCAATTTTCATATATGTAAATTGTCAAAATAGTAAAAAATTACAAATTTCAATTACAAATATTATTTAGTTAATTTTATTATTTTAAACATATTTAATAACTTTACTCAATTATTTCATTATTAATACATTTATTAACAGTTATTTTACTATTGTTTAACCTATTTCTTAAATTCCACCATTCATTTACCGCTAGAAATGATATTTTTTGTAGCGGGTCATATTGACCCAAACACTACGTGCGTGGAGTAAGTCGGAGCAGAACAGCAGGGTTAAGTAAATGACTAAAAGTGTTCATAGATCATAAAAACAAAAATTTTTCTTTAAAATTTTCAGGGGCGTCATTTGGGGAGGAGGCAGGGGGAGGGGGCAACCGCCCCCCCAAAGGTTTTCACTGTAATATGAAAAATAGCTCCAAGTCCCTTAAAAATTCTGTAACTTCCACAAGGAGCTTTGGGTGCAACTCAAAATGTCTCAAAAGGAGTTAAAACATTACTTTTGAGGGTTCAATTTAAATAAATTTCTGGGGGAGGACCCCCAGCCCCCCTCTAAAATTTCCACATCTCTTATTTAGTGTTTTTCCCCTTGAAAACTATTCCTCTTACAAGAAGCTTTTCTCTTTAGAAGCTCACCAAACAGTTTGAAAAAGAGATAAAACACTAGTTTAAAGGGGAATTAAAATTCCTGGGGGAGGACCCCTAGCCCCCCTTAAAACTTTGACGTTTATTTACAACTCTTTTCCCTAGAAAACTTTGTGGTTTACAAGAAACTGTTCTCTTTGGATGCAGCCCAAAGGATCTCAAAACGAGCTAAAACACTACTTTAAGATCCAAATTTTCAAAATTTTCCTGGGGATGAACCCCCAGACCCCCATTTTTCCTTGGAGTTCACGTTGTCAAATTTTGACATGATATTACCTTAAAAATGAAGTTGAGGCAACCCCCCGCTAAAAAAATCTTGTTGCAGCAAGGTCCAGACCCATTTTAAAAAAATCCTTGCCCCCCCCAACGAAAAACTGAAATGACGCCCCTGAAAATTTTCTCATTTCCTTTTATGACCGCTCCTCCACCCCTTTGATTTTCCGAAGAGATCGATATTCCATTTCAGTTCTGCATTGCCTTGTCTAAAGAGGATCATCACAAATACGTCTCACAATTTATGAGGATTTTTTACGGTTTATTTAAGGCTATCCTTCGTCAAATTGTTAGTAAAAAGTGTTCGAAATTTAATTTAAGTTATGTTATGTTCTATGAAATAAGCGTCAAAATTGAAATCTCACACAATAAAAAGATTAACATTCGCCTTATCTTTCAAAGGTAGACCACTACTCAGCACAAAAGTTTCGAAGTTTTCCCAGATGTGGTTTTCTCACATTTTATAGAGTCAATTTGCAAATAAAATCACAAATGAAAGCACAATTATTGATAACAATACGGCTTACTACTAAGGCACATTTTCATGCGAAATATTATTTAAATAGCACCTTAAATAATCACTTCATTTAATATTCGGTCAGGGAGATTAATAGGAAGGTTACGTTTGTTAGTTTTATTTCAAGAAACATGGTTGGTGAGTACAATTTGTACTACATTTGGAAGAAATGCGCATGGTGGCTTGGTTCCATAACACAGGGGGCGACAAGGCGAATAACCAGACTTGTTTTGGGGTGAGGGGTTGACTCAACATTATGTTACATGTTAGAGGAATCTTCTAACGAATATTTTTATACGCCTAATTTTAAATCACTTGCACATAGTATTTTAATATTTTTGGTGCATTAAAAATTTGTGGGGAAAATGTGCATCAAGTAAAATTACTCCCTCAAAAAATTTTTTTTTAATTTGCCCCATGGCTTAAATTGCACCGGAGCGGAGCTCCAGTACAATAGTACTTCTTGGCTTTCAGTAAATATTTACATTTTAACCGGAAAGCGCCGGACCGTCTTTAGGTTATAATTCGACTCCACCTCATATGGAAATAGATTTAATAGGTAGTACGAAATGTCCCATTCTGTCCCTATTAAGCGGAGTTGTCCCAATTAAGCGGAATGCTGAAATAGCGCTCCAGTACTTATGATTAAAGTTTTTTTTTTTCATTATTGAAATACAAACAAAAGAACAAGAAAATTTACAAGTTCACATAGTCACCTGGGATCTCATGGTCCATGTAGGTGACCGTAATTATAAGTAACAAAAATTTAAAGTAAAAACTAGGAGAAGAGAAAAAAACACAGGAAATACATACATGAGGTGGATATAGTGTCAAACAGGGCGCCAATAAATTATATTTTTGCCATAATGATGAGATAAAGTGCTTAAAACTATTTTAAATCATACATTAAACAGAACAAAAGAAATCATCAATATCCTCAATAGTAAACAGATATTCCTTTAATTGTTTTTTGAATAAATGTTTTGAAGGGCTATTTTGAATATGTATAGGTAACTTATTAAAACACTTAGGGGCTATGTAACAAAAATTTTTACATAATATGGACTTATTAGGTTTAGGAATAAAGTATAATATGTTAGGTCTTCGTAGGTTTACGACATTGCGTTTTTGACAAATGTTGGGGTTTAGATAGAGATGGAGGCAAATTTTAAAATAAAAAAGATGGCGAATTGGAAGTATATTTAAGGAATTGAAGTAGTTAATATTATTTGTGTGTAAGTGCGCTTCATTATTTAAAAACCTCAGGAATCACTTTTGCAGCCTCTCAATTCTTTTTATGTTGATCATGTAATCCCCTCCCCACACAACTAAACCGTAATTAAGTTGTGAATGAACCCAAGAATAATATAAAGTAATTAGTAATTTATTATTTATCTTTTGTTTTAGGTAATAAAAGTTACACAGTACATACCTTAGTTTGTCTGATATATATTTTGTATGGGATTTCCATTTCAAATTTGAGTCTATGTGAAGTCCGAGGTATTTTATTGAGGATACGTTATCTAAGGGTTTACAGGTGCAATTGTTATGAGTATTGCAGTATTTTTCATGGTATTTTACAGAGAGATTATGTGCTTGGTTTTGAGTAAGGGAAAATACCATATATTTAGTTTTATCAACATTTAAATTTAAATCATTATGGAAAAACCAGTCGCGAATTTTTATAAGGTCATCATTTATCACAAAATTAAGGTCTTCCATAGAATTTTCCGAGTAAAGTAAAACTGTGTCGTCGGCGAAACTTATCAATTTACCATATAGTTTAAGGTTGCACAGATCGTTAATGAAGATTAAAAACAAAAGGGGACCTAAAGTAGATCCCTGGAAGACACCACATTTTATTGGGAGACATCCGCTAAGGGTATTATGTACTTTAACAATCTGAAAGCGGTTTGATAAATATGACTTTATGAAACTGTGAAAGGGACCTCTAATGCCAATCAAAAATAATTTTTCTAGTAAAATATTATGTTGTACTGAATCGAAAGCCTTGGAAATGTCTAAATAAAGACCAACAGTTTTTTTATCATTGTTAACACTATTACAGATAAATTTGGTAAACTCTAGCAAAGCTTTTTCAGTGTTTGAGTTGGGCAGAAATCCATACTGATTATTTGAAAAAAAATCTATATGATTCAAGTACGAAAGCAATCGATCCTTGATAATTTGTTCAAATACCTTTGAAAGCAATGGTAAGACGGAGATTGGTCTATAATTAGAATAGTCATTTTTATTTCCTTTTTTATAAATGGGAGTTATGATTGAAATTTTTAATGATTTTGGGAAAGTGCTTTCATTTACAAGATCATTAAATAGTTTGGTCAAAATACTTAGATGTGTGCATGATAGAATTTTTAAATATTTCGCGTCTATATTTCATCAGAGCCAGGACTTTTTTTAGAGTTTAGGTTGCGTATGCATCTTTTGATGTCTACCTCTTCTATTGAAAACCATTGAAAGGAATTAACGGAGGGAACTATGTAATTCTTGAATTCGTTATTATGATGAAATATATGATCGTTGATGGATGAGAAAAATGTATTTAAATCATTAGCTAATAGGCCGCAATTTTTATGTTCGGGTAAGGTAGGATTTCTTTCCTTTCCTAAGATACTATTAACCAGTTTCCATTGCTTTCGACTCGAATCGCATTCACTCAGTTTAGTTTCATAGAAGTTATTTTTTGCTACTCTAATTTTATTTCTTAATAATTTAACTGTAGTTTTGTAAGCAGTTTTGTAAAAAGTATCTCCCGGGTAACGTAAAGTTTTCTTATAAAGAGTTTGTTTAGATTTTATGATATTATAAATTTTTAGATTAAACCATTCATTCCTGTTAAATCTGGATTTGTTTGAAGGGGTAAAACTGAAGTTATGTTTTATTGCAGTTAGTTTACCGTGGAAATCGGAGAAGCACGACAAAGCATCATGCCCAGAAACCTTAAAATCGTAGTTATGAAGAAATGCCTCGATCTTTTTATAATTAATAGATTTTAATTTAATTTTATCAAAGTTTTTGGTATCAATAAAATTATCAGGTCTATTGAGTAATAGTTTGCAAACAATAGGAAAATGGTCAGATATACTATTGATTAGATGTGCAGAATATATTTTTGATATGCTTAGAGAGGTATATCGAGTAAAAACATGGTCAACACAGGTGCCAGATGATGAACGCGTTATATCAATTATATGTGATGTGAATCCAAAAGCACTTAAAAGATCAAGGTAATAGGTTGAATATCTATTTAAATTTAAAATATCTATATTTATATCACCTATTAGTATGACGTTTTTACAGGATATTTCAGATAATATAGTTTCGAATTCAGAAATAAATGAACTAACAGTAAATGAGTGTGACCGGTATATTGATATTATGCATAGATTAAAAGAATTACTTATTATGACAACTATTTCAGTAGTTTCCATCACAAAATTCAATTTTTTGAAATCATATTTACTTTTACAATACACCAAAATACCTCCGGATCTGTTATACTCTCTACAGCAAAAAAAGGATTTAAATTCATCAATTTTGTAAAACTCTATTTCCTTATCAGATAACCAAGTTTCTGATAGAACAATAACATCTATTAATTCTAAATTATTCGTCAACAAACCCATTAGCTCGTCATACTTAGATCGAACACTTTGTATGTTAAAGTGAATAACATTTAAGCAAACACTTGGAAAAAGGAGGAACTCTTTTAATTTCTCAAGAGTGTCTATTGTGGTGTAATCAGATCCGGAACTAATTTGGGTTTTGTTGTTGGTTGGTTAAATTAAATAGATCAGATTCTTTTTTAACTCTAATCACTCTTGAGTTATCCTCTTTCCGCAAAAATATTTTCCCGTCCTTTACCCAACAGTACTTAAAATTCTGTTCAAGTTTATACTGTTTGCTTAAGTACAGCAGTCTTTTAATACCTGGAGCCAAATGTTCATTCACAAACACTGGGACAGAATCAAAGCGATCGCTTACATCTGAAGCAAGAAGCCTTTTAGGTTTTGCCGCTGCAATGCACTTATCTCGCCCAAACTTAGATGTAAATTGAACAATTATGGGTTTGGCGTTTTCTTTTCTTGCTGTTGGTACCCGATGGGCAACCACTATGTTTTCTTGGTTGTGGATATTCAGCACATTCAAAACCGATGTCACCAATTGTTTCGTATCCTCACCCTGAGTTTCGGGCAAGCCTGAAATTTCAAGGTTCGAACGTCTAGAATATTGCTGCAGTTCCAGTGTTTCTGATTTCAAGGATTCTATCTCGACTTTAATAAGATTGTTGTCAGATTTTAGCGATGCATTCTCTTTCTTCAGCTCACTGATTTCATTTTTCAGACCCTGTATAGTAGTTGTGAGTTCTTTAAAGATACCCTCGTGGTAGTTCAAGCTCTCTGAATACTCGGTGAACTGATTTTGAATAAAGATTTTTAAACTTCTTATTTCTCCCATAAAAACACCCATGTAGCTTGGATCAATTGTAGGGACCCATGTAGCTTGGACTTCTTGGTTAGAATTTTAGCCCTGGATTTAATTAATTTTAAAACCCTATGGGTAACTACCGAAAGTTTCAAGGGGGCTGTGGGGTCCTCCCCCCCAGAAAGTTTAGGAATTTTTACTCTCGATCAAAAGTAGTGTTTTGACTAGTTTTGAGACCTTTTGGGTTACACCCGAAGAAGACCGCTCCTTGTAAGTCACATAATTTTTAAGGAATATTACAATATAAAAATTTATTTTAAAACTTCGTAGGGAGAAGGCGTTAAGTTCCTAAACCTCCTTTGGAAGAATTTTCGCCTAACTTTTTGTGGGAGGCAAATTCCAGCCTTTAAAATGTTTTGTTTTTTAAATCGTATGACTTTACCATCCCGTGTAGTTCTCTCTCTCTCTCTTCACTTAATCTTGCTGTCTTATTTACACACTTTCGTAATTATCCACATCAATCAAAGCATCATTATTTTCATTCCAGCAACATGTGGCATCGACGCCATGTTCTACGTTTTACCCATGATTTTGGGAAGAACCTACGACATGAACACTCACAAAGTCGGCATCGACATCTATGACGCCAAATACTTGGATGAGGCTAAGGTGAGTACGGTCACGGTTTAATAGATTCATAATGGCTAACTCGTCGCCTTAGAATCAAAACCTACTATCTCTAAAAATTCACGCAGCTTCATTCACAGTAGTTGTTCATTCTACTCGTTTTGTTGGCGGTTTTGGCGTTGTTAAAGGGTTGCTGCTATCCATTGTTAATTCACTTCAGTCCTAGAAAGGGAAAATATTGAAACTTTGAATCTTAATAATTCTAAAACTAATTCGAATTTTTTAAAAAACGAAACGACAATATTTTTGTAAAAAATAATTGTATATGTGTTTAAAATATTGTACTTCTACCATGATTAGTTTTTCTTTTATAACGAAAAAAGAGTTCCAATTATTTCATTGGCTGCTGCTAAACGAGCTAGATTCAATGTTAATCTTGGCGGTCTGATATCGTAAGCAGGTTGCCATATCAGGGGCAATATTTTCTTCATCTTAAAATCAAAATAATACTGCCTTCTGGTCTGATTCGGAAATATTCGGAATTGCAAGCGAGAAAGCTCATTTCATTGGTTCGTAAGCGTGACATCATCGAGCTGGCAAAGTGCCAAACCAATCAAATGAGCGCCTGCAACGATCTGAAGTAATTATTATTATTTTTTGATTTAGTGGTATTTAATTGGTGGATTTTTTGTGGGGAGTGGTTTGAATTGGCGTCTAATTATAAGTCGCCAAGGATCGGGGTCTCCGAAGTTTGCCGAACGGAGATAGTAGTTTTTGATTCTAAGGCGACGAACTATTTCTTGAGTATGGGACGTAATTGACAACTTCTCATTCTATTATTCCGTCCGGATTCCCCATTACACTACCTATAACGTTCCAACACCATAGGGTAACACACTGGCAAATGTGGAAAAATTACGGCGTGTTTTCATGATGTTGGAACTAAGACCTTCATGCAACTCACAGAGTAGTATAGAGCTTACAGATATTCCAAACGGCAGTTTTCCTCTTTAGGTACTTAATTTAATTCCTGTTCCCAGATTATAATTAATTTCACTAGCAGCCAATCAGAGAAGGCGAAAAGTGACGAAGAAGGCTTACTATTGGCTGCTCGAAGATAGTAACTATGGTTACGCTTCTATTCTAGCGTGGAGGAAAGCACTATTTCTCAAAAAAAGTATAAAGGAGGCGGATCGTTTGGCTCGAAGTGTGTCTATGGGAAAAGAGCCCTGTTAAAAAAAAGTTGCCATTAGCGTCTATGGAGATGAATACTCTGTTAAGCTCTATACTCTGTGATGCAACTGATGTCTCTTAGACAACTTTTCTAGCACTTAACTTTTTCATGTGAAAAACGGTATCTATCGGTCAAAAATCTAACTATTTTTTTGGATATTTCGATTTTTCATGGTCCATTTTACTTAAATACCAAATTTCATTATCAAAGAAAGGGGGATAATGTCAAGGGTAAATACCTCCAAGCGATAGGATCCTTTATAAAAGGAATGGAATCTCTATAAATTAAGATGACATTAGAACAAGCAATTAATTGAACCGTCAAGAAATAAGATGAGAAAATATGAATAATTTGCAGAAAGTCCCATTTTTCTGTTTTTGGGCAATATGAAGGTTTAGCGGCTCGCAAAGAGTAAGCAAATACCTCTATCCACCATCTATTCTACCAAATTTCATCGACTCAATCTCCATCTATATTACAAGGTTATAGGTTATTTCCTGGACCGTCAATGTATTTTTAAAATCAATAATAATCGTATTTTCAGGCACGAAAAAATAGTTTGACCATTCTTTTAAGGATCAAATTACCGAAAGTCTCCTGGGAGGAACACCTCGACCCCTTTTCAAAACACTCCTTTTCAAGTTATTAAAAATGATTTACAAGCTCTTTAGGACAAAAATAACCACCTTGTTCTCGTTTGTGCAGATCAACCCGACGGTGAACCCGCAGGTGCAGTCGGAGTACCAGGTGATCGAGGAGGGGAAGGAGAAGCGGGAGTTCCTGGGGCTGACAGGAGAGCTGGCGCTGCAGGTGTCGGCCGGACTGCTGGACATCAAGGGGGCAGGGGAGTACCTCCGCGACACCTCCAGTATCGACCGCAGCATCGAGATCCTCGTCAAGGTCAACTACATCTCGGTAAGCGTCTTCTTTCGCTTCTATTTCTTCTCGGTTGTCTTAATCCAAGATATACAAGGCCTCCCAACTCCGGACGGTGACGTCAAACGTGAGGGAAAATCGGTGAATTTGCCATGTTAAGTCCATTAAGTGACGTCAAAGATGAGAGGGAAAGTGATGACGTTGCACGGCCGAGTTGTTAGGCCTTGTACGTAGAGGGTCTTGACCAGGGGGGGCCAACCCAAATGTTGTTGGGCCACTTTGGAAAACCACAATACCCCCGCGGGCCGCATATAAAATTTTAGGATATTAGGTGCACAGAATGACAGTGAAGTAAATTGAATAAATTAGGTATATAAATTAGGGAGTTTCTTAGATCCTTTACTTAGTTTGACAGATTCCTAAATAAAATATTCATTTAAATTTACCTTAAGGAGCAACCCAAAGAATACCTTCTAACATTCTGTAGTATATCCATAGGAACTAAACAGGTGCCGTTAAAAACACTTGGAATCACTCGAAACTATAAGGAGCCTGTAGCACTTATAGAAATTTATTTCGGGAGGACCCAAATTTTCTCTCAAAATTGCAGCTAGATTTTTGCATCGGGAAAAAGTACATCCAAATCTTCCTCTCATGCCCCCATGCATATTTAATTGGTTCAATGCATAAATTAAAATATATTTTTAGTCAGGATTTGCACCTGACTGAACTAATATCCTAAAAAAGTTGTGAACAATAGAGTTCCTAGTACTAAAGGGGGATATGGGGGTCCTCCCCCAGAAATATTTTTTAAATACGACACTAATTAACAGACTTTAACGTGTTTTGGTACCCTTTGTTCGAATTTGGGGGGCCTTAACTTACCCTAAAACTTTAACTTTTGACTAAAAAAATTCTTGCGGACCACAAAATTATTTCAAAACGGGCCGCGGGTTGGCAAAGCGGATCTAAAGGTAGAGATCCAGGGCTTTAGGCAAAGCCTGGTCTTGACAGTACCCAGCCTGACAGTAGACAGCCTGGTCTTGACAGTTTCTTCTCGGTTGTCTTAATCCAAGATATACAAGGCCTCCCAACTCCGGACGGTGACGTCAAACGTGAGGGAAAATCGGTGAATTTGCCATGTTCAGTCCATATAGAGTGACGTCAAAGATGAGAGGGAAAGTGATGACGTTGCACGGCCGAGTTGTTAGGCCTTGTACGTAGATGGTCTTGACAGTACCCATCACATGTTGTGCAATCTGCTGCAGATGCTGAAGGAGATCGACCTGCTGGCCCAGCCGCTGGACTACTGGAAGCAGCTGGATCCGAAGTCGGTGGGCACGCACGTGGTGACGTCACTGACGTACGGTGGCGAGCTGTACGCTTCCGTCAACTTCGTGGCACACAAGGAGGAGGACTTTCAGGACATCCGAGCGCAGGTGCTGCTGGCTATCTCGAGGCACGGCGCCTTCGACCTCGACGCTCAGGGTGAGTGGGATTTCGATTGGAATAAATTAAAAAAATAAGAATTAACCTCACTACGGTATTTTTTTTATTGAAACATATAAGAGACCAAGCCAAGACACTTTCCGTGAAAAAAATTTAGCTTCGGAATTGCAGTAGAAATTACTGTAAATTAGACACCTATGGTCTAAAGATTGATGTCAAAATCTCGGGAGGGGTTTGAATCCCCAAACCCCCCTTGGATACGGCCCTGGTATTTGGTATTTAAACTTTAACCTTTTTAATAATTAACCTTTGCCGTCACGGCATTACTGTTTTAGTATTTATTTACTATTTACATCATGTGGCATCAAAATCTCTACAAACTTTCTTTCACATATCGAAAAGTTGGGTCAGAATAACTTTTAGTAAAACTAATTACTGATGATGACGAAGTCGAAACGTTTATCATTTTGTCATCTTTAAGACACGGCCTTTAAACCCGGAAGTTGACTTTGAATTTAATTGATTGGTTGGATGATTTTAATAAAAATTTTAATTAAATTTTAAAGTTTTATCACATTATGCGTTTGGAAAATAACTGAATACCATACTGTTTCATATTCATATAATAAATTAAAGATAAATAAAGTAAATTAAAAAAATAAAGTAAAAAAATACTGAAATCCAATCCAACCGATGTTTCACAATTTTAAATACACAAGTTTAACTTTTTAACATGTCTGGAACAGGAAATATTCGCAGAAAGGGTTTTGAGTTCATTGCACATTTCGACAATAGATGGCGTTCTAAAGTTGCATAATATGCGGAGATGTAAAATCATGATATGACTTCACAATGAACAATCAAGCATTAAATGATTTAAAAATATTTATTTAGTGAAAAAGTATCTCTTAATTACTGAATTTCAATAAAATAAGCGCACATTTTTTCCTAATTTAAAAAAAATGGTATTAACTTTGAAAAGACGTGTTGTAATAATCAAAGTATTTATGAAATACAATTTAGTACTTATGAGTTTGGTACTGGTGCTGTAAAAGCTTTAAACTTAATAGGATTTAAACTTTGAAAATAGTTCTAAAGCGTTTAGTAAAAGTGATTTCATTCAATTAGTCCAGTAACTTTGTAGTTTTTTCAGGAAAAAAATACAGTAGTTGTTTTTTCAACGGTTTTATATGTTTTCGAGGGTGCTGAATCCGAATCTGAACTTGGCATACAAAATTTCCTAGTGCGTTTTAAGAAAATTCGAAAAAACCCTGAAATTTCACCTCATTTTTTGATTTCTTGTTTGTAGAACGGAAAGTATGGGTCTCTCATGAAAATATTAAATTCAAAAAATAAAGAAAATAAAACAAGCTACAAAATTGTCAATTACAACATTTTTGTCAGACTAATAGTTTGGCAGCTAGAGTGCGCTGAGAGTAGGACATATTTCGCAATCCAGAAAATGACCCATATCTTCCTTAAAAAGTCAGATTTTGATTTAGATAACTAAGATAAACTACTTTAATAATGTCTTACATGTTATAATCCTACTTTTTATCCCAATAATTATTAATAAAATTGATATTCTTTAGGAATTTCCTCCCCCAAAACGCAGGTTTTTTAGGTAATAAAAAATTAAGTTTCTATTAATTCTATTAAAATTAATTTAAAACACTAGTTCAGTTCAAAGTTTCACTAGTATTCACAACAGGAAAAAAAATACTTTTTTTTAGATGCAAGTTTGATTTTCTGTATTTTTCGCCGCCAGAGCGAAATATGCCCTATTTTTAGCGCACTCTAGCTGCCAAACTATTAGTCTAAAAAAAAAGTTGTAAATGGCAATTTTTTTTAGCTTGTTTTATCTTCTTTACTTTTTGTATTTAACATTTTCATGAGAGACCCATACTTTCCGTTCTACAAAAAAAATCAAAAAATGAGGTGAAATTTCAGGGTTTTTTCGAATTTTCTTAACCCATTAACGCCCAAATTATTTTTTGGGGGGCGAATGGAATAAAAATCATGAATCTGGTGTATTTTGCCTTCAATATGAATATTATAAACAAATTTTTTCAAAACAGCCATTAGTTTCTATAAAAAATACTGATCTAAAAATAGATCACTGGGCGTTCGGAGGATATTTTTTGTCACAGAGCTAAGTACTATTTGAACTTCAAAAAAATCCCAAAAATTCTGAAATAAGTAGAAATATTAGTATTTAAAAAATTAATTTTGACCAAACTCTGCATTATATCCCAATAGCTACATCTATTAAGATAAAATAAAACTGGAAAAGGATTTCTTAAGTGGTATATCTTTACTGTTTTCTTGAAAAACGCGAATGAAGATGAAAAAACTGCAAAATGAAACCCCAAAACTAACTTTAGCCCATCCCTATTACAAAATAAATGAAGCAAATGCAAAAAACACAGGATATTAGAACTGAGGGATGTTTTCTCTTGCCATATGTGCAGTTTCGTTACTGTTGGGTGTATTTAAGGTTATTTAAGAGAGCATTTATGACACTATGTTTAGCGATCTAGAAATAGATCACTGGGCGCTAATGGGTTAACGCACTAGGAAATTTTGTATGCAAAGTTCAGATTCGGATTCAGCACCCTCGAAAACATGTAAAACCGTTGAAAAAACAACTACTGTATTTTTTTCTTGAAATACCCCTTTTTTGACAACAAGTTACTGGACTAAATGTTCTTTGGTAAGTTGAATAACAAGTGCGAAAATTAATAAAAATAATCAGGATGACTTTTTCCATTAAATTCAACCTAACTTAAATACATAAATAGTAATTAGATTTTAAAAAAATACTCATTAAAATTAATAAGGATTTTTTGTAATGGTCTTGTACTAAATGCTCTTTCTGGAAATTGAGGGAACTGAGTGATAACACTTAATTAGTTAGCAATGGCAAACTGTAAGGAAATGTTTTATCAACGTAAAAAAAGGATGATCAATGAGTGATCTTTTTTTTTCAACATCAACATCAGTACTCAAGCTGAAATCGGCATCCGCTTGAATTGTTGTTTCTCCAAGGCGTGGTGTTGATTTTAGTCACCAGTAAAAGGTTTTTAATAATATTTATATAACTTAAAACCCTACATTACTTGGATGGAACATCAACCATAGTGTTCTACAGCCACTTGTCAAGACTTTTTAAAATCATAACCTGGCACACTTTTGTTAGGTTATTATTTTAACCCTTTAAGCCCAGACGGGACTTGTAAGTCCCACTTCCCAGTGTTCCAAATTCGTCCAATTTTCGTCATGTAAGGCCAAATTTCGTTTACTTATAGTTGCAGTTACGTAAACTTGACATATTTGGGACGATCTGTGCTACTAGGGTTAATATGAAGCTTATATACTTATAGGGATAACGTAAAAAATATACAGCACAATTTTTTTGAAATACATAATTTGGGACATAAAGGGTTAAGGTGGTAAAGTTGACCATGAGCGTCTAAATCTCACGGGCGAGAAAGGTGGCACGCATGCGCCGGGTTGTGTTGTGGAGGAAAAACAACTATACCACGTTTCGTTTTCTATATGGATGAACTCACACAAGATATAAAGGGGCAATTCCATCCGTATCTCCCACAATAGAGTCTTAAACCACGCTACAACAAGAGATAGATTTATGAGTATAAAATTCCAATTTGTTTTTCTGCTTAGTGTTTCGTAAATGTAATATATTCTTGTCATGTTTTTGATATACTTCCCTTATTTTAAAATAGCAAGCAGTTTTACTGGGAATACTTTAAAAAAAATCAAAAATTAAATAAAATATCTCACGCTACATATAGAAAAATAGTTGATGAAAAACATAAAAAAGGACCGAAAATATTACTTGAGCACATTTATTCATCGCAGAAGCAAAAATCAGTTATAAAAATAAGAAAATTATCACCATTTATGCATATATTACGGGAAACACATACAGGGTGTCCATAAAATAAGAAACCCGATTTAAGGGCCTCTAGAAGTCAAACCGTTTATCAGAATTGAATGAAATTTTAGTGGAAGACAACCGCCAACAGCCTTTCCCTAGTCTCCACACCTTTCCCCTGTGCGTTGCCATGGTTTCCACCAGTCTTATTTTTTCCCCACATCAAGCCAAGCCAACAACCGCCCGAAATTGTCATTGAAACTAACACATGTTGCAGCAGCCAATGAAATAATTGGAAAATTTTTTTCGTAATAAAAGAAAAACTAATCATGGTAGACGTACAAAATTTTAAACAAATACACAATTTTTTTTCAAAAAGATTGTCGTCTCGTTTTTTAAAAATCGAATTAGTTTTTTAATTTATTGAGATTCAAAGTTTCAATTTAATTTCCCACCCTGCCTTAACTGAGGTGCAAAAATATAGCAGAACCGCCTACGTTTTCTTTTTGTTACCAAGGCGACGAACATAAACTGATGACTTCCAACCGACTATTTTAGTTACACAGACTATGCATCCCGTATACACCTTTATAGTATACAACTTTCACATTTTCACCCGCATATACAGGGTGTCTCAAAAGTTCTAGCACAAACTTGGAGGGATCAATACCAACAATCATCAATACCAACAAGAATTGGTACAGAAAGGGGGGTCGCAAATGAGTTTTAAGGGGGGAAACCCGGGGGTGAAAATCAACAATAAAACTTGCATATTTGTGCAGAATAAGATACAATTGTTCGATTCCGGCATTTATTACATTCAACCAATTCCAATACTTTGTATAAAAGTTTTATGAAAATGTTAATTTCATTAAAAACAGACCAATAAATGCAACAGGCATGCGTTATAGGTAGATTAGAGTGAAAATTGTTCCTTGGGCAGACTTTTGTTCCTTGTGCCATTAAACTACAACCAACCAACCAACTAGACTCTAGTATTAAAATGTTATCGTCGTGACATTTTCTTTTGCAGTCTATCTACCTACAACGCATGCCTGTTGCATTTATTGGTCTGTTTTTTAATGAAATTAACATTTTCATAATACTTTTATATACAAAGTATTGGAATTGGTTGAATGTAATAAATACCGGAATCGAACAACTGTATCTGTTTCTGCAAAAATATGCAAGTCTTTTTGCTGATTTTCACCCCTTAGAACTCATTTGCGACCCCCCTTTCTAAACCAATTCTTGTTTGCCTTGACGAGCACTCAGTACTATCATCCCTGAAAGTTTGTTGCACCATTTCAGATACACCCTGTATAGTACACGTCTACGTCTTTCAAAGGCGTTTATTCATTTTGATCTTCTTTCGTTTGCCATCAGGCAAGCTGGAGATGTTGTCTCAGAACCTGAGCAGCAAGGCGAAAGTGGAGATCGACTACTACGGTACAGTTCCAGTAGAGGGCGTGCCCACCACCATCAAGGGGTTGAGGGACCTAGTGAGTCGCTTCAAAGACCAGGTCGAGAAGGTCAACAACGGCAACGGGGTGGCCATCTGCGCCGGGTTCAGGGAGCTGGCCGAGTGGGAGGACAAGTTCTCACTCATCAAGAACAGGTGATGGCAGGCATAGGGTGCATCTTAAGTTTTATACCCGGACAATTGTCAACAGTGAAAAATTTATGATTCCTCAGCGGATGGGGACCTCTTTTGTTCACTAATTGACCTCAGGTAACCACACAAAAGGAATGGGTTATCATCAATGCCTCTAATCTCCCCCGAATGCCCGAAGGAGCCTCGTCGTTGGTATCATAAATTTTTCTTTGACTGTTGACAATCGTCGGGGTAATAAAACTTTAGATCAGAGGTTTCCAACTTCTAAGTACTCGCGGGCCGCACTCGAAATCACAAGTCAAGTGTAGGGCCGCAAAGTAATCTGGCTCCTTTTTAACGATGAAAATTTTTTTGGGGTGAGAGTCTTCAAGATGAAACTTTTCCAGCAAAAGAGGGACGAAGGTTGTTTACATATTTTGAATGTATGCACTACTGTATTTTCCAAAATTCCAGAGGATATACGATTTTTTACTCTTATACTACAACTCGTAGGAATACTGAATATATTTAATATTCTGAATATTACTTAAATGAAAAGGTCTTCCTCAAGAAAATGATTGTAAATTTTACTTAGAAGCTTATTTTACCTTATTTTTTGATACTCCATTCAGGTTTTACAAACGACCTCTCGAAAATGAAAGGAGAATTTCACCATTTATTGCTGGTTAAGCGGACAATAGGTGTAAACTCACAACTCTCAAGCGTCACCTCCAACCGTGGACCGGTTTCGTCCTTGTTAGGACTCATCAGCACGGTATAGGATGGTAACGCAAGAGAGAAAATTCTCTCTAAAAATTTTGAAATGTGCGAAAAAAATTTTGAATTTTAGTGAGCTAAAAAGTGTTTTGAGGCTACTTTTTGGAGAGTTTTCAGAGAGCTTCGCGGGCCGCACAAAATGACCCGGCGGGCCGCCAGTTGGAAACCCCTGCTTTAGATGCACCCTCGAACTCTTGTAAATTATCGAATCTATCACTAGATCTAAAAGCATTGTAGAAGCGATTTTAAAATTCGAAACTGAAACTACAAAGCGTGAAAATGACGTCACAATTCTATTTTAAAAAGCACAAACAAACTTGTTACAGCGCCATCTATGGAAAACCAAAGCTTTTAAATAAAAACGGTTTTACTACTTTAGGCGAGCGCGAGACCAACAGCGGTTGGATGCGATGCGGTATTGAGATTTCAAAAAAAATTTTATTTTATACTACTGGGATTCTACATTAGCATCTTATTGGAGTTGGTTTTACATTTTATCTCAAGTAGAAAATACTTAAAACCTTTACACACTAATGTTACTAAAAATAAAAACTACAATTTGGACCCATTTTTACTCTTAGGATATTGAAATAATCACTGATATTTATTGAAATCCTAAGAAATTCATGACTGTTCATTTTATAATTAAAATAGTATCCAACTCTGAGTATCCAAAACAACATTTTTAATGATAATGACATAATTTAAAACTTTCATAACGTTAAAGAGAACTAAAGCATTAATTTATAATTTGTTAACAAACACTTATAAATGCAACTTGTATTTCAAAAATTTAAAATACAGTTGCTTATTTTTTTAACGTCTTAACATTAACAAAAGAAAATAGCAGGATAGCAGAAGTTATTTTTTAGCAGTTAAATAAACAGAATATTATTTAAAGTTTCGAAACCAACCCGTCCAAAAATTCAACTCAATTGTTTAACTGAAACTATAGGGAAAAAAGTTGAATTAAAGATTTTTATACAGGTGCTGATCGACCATTAGAAAGTGCTGAAATATCCAAATTACTGAAATAGCACATTTTAGTAGCAATAACAGTTTTGAGTTCAGTGCACGTTTCGACACAAGATGGCGCTCTGAAGTTGCCTTCGTGGATGATTTTAATTTAACACTGGAACAACAATCCAAAATTAAACTACTACTTAAAAGGATTTTTTACTAAAATCTGCTCACTACATTACTTAATTTTAAAGGAATATGCGGATATTTTTCTAATTGTGAAAAAATATATTTACTTTTAAAAAGATCAAAGAATTTATGATGTAACAGTTAGTATTTAACATGAATTAAATTATTGTAAAAGTGGAAACTTAATAAGATTTCAACATAAAAAATAGTTTTAAGACAGTACTGCTCTTTTAATGAAGATAAAGTTTTCTGATACATGTTAATTTAGTTGAAATAAGAAGTGTGAAAATTAATGAAAATTGGGTTGACTTTTTCCCTTTAAATTTAGCAAAATTTTACCATTAATGAAATGGTTTAATCTATGTTACGGGCAAAGTGATTAATTGGGCATTATTAATAATGCCCAGAAGTGGAAGCAGGCAAAGTGATAAATTTCATTCATAAATTTCGTTGAATTTATCACATTGCCCAGGTTAATGCCCAATTAATAACTTTGCCCGTGACATATATATCAGAATTCGAATGCTAGGATCAGTTAATGTTACAAGCTTTCTTAAACCATTAACTGCAGAAATAGAACGGGTTATATCATGAACTCATGCCTAACCAATCTCGTTCTAATTCCGAACAAAATTCTTAAATTGAAAAAAAAAATTATATAATAAAACGTATCCCCCACATTTAAAAAAAATCATTTTATTTCTAGTAGAAATATTAGAAAATAGTTCTTTGCACTCTATAACTGACATTTTTTATTGCCTAGGGATCTTGTGGACGCTCTGGACGAGTTCAATCAGTTCTTTGACAATCTGAGGGAGGCCCAGTCGCTACTGAAGACTTTTATCAACTCTCTGCCTGACATTGTCTCCGAAGGATACATGAGGAAGGTTAGATCCACCCCTCCTAACCACGGGGCTGATTATTTCAAGTGGGAAATATGGGGTTAAAAGCCTGTGAAGTTTTCAAAACTATTTAACAAATGCTTTTTTTATTTAATAGTGTAATACAAAAATTGCTCATCTTTAGGCGCTGTCCAAAGGATTGAAAATTTCAAACATTAGTTGAAACCCTATTCAAGTGTTATTGGAAGTACCCCTACCCTTGTATATAGATTTTTCTGCTGTTAAAATTGTTGTCAGATCTATTAATTCGATCCCTTTTAATTATCAGGAGTGTTCCTGGGCTGTCGGGTGTTTAATAAAAATCTAGGTAAACGAACAATGTTAATTTAAAAAGAGAAGCTGGAATTTAAATATTTTAATAAAAGTACTACAACTCATTCAACTCCTATAGTTGCCAAACTATCTATACTCTGTTCATTTTGAACTGGCGCTTTAAAATATTTCCTTCCCCCACCACCGATCGGTAACCATAGCAACTATCCACGTCAAAGTGACGAAGAAGACTTACTATTGGCTGCTCGAAGAGCATAACTATGGTTACGCTTCTAGCGTGGGGGAAAGCACTATTTCTCAAGCGCCAATTCTAAATGAATAGAGTATAATATTTATTAGCAGGTGCTTGAAACTGTTACTAGCTCCCACCACCAAAAAATTAACATAAAACACACCAAGATTGAAATGTTTATTCTTGAGCGTTCTAATAAAAACCCCTAGGCCGTTAGGAGTGCATTTCTGACTCCCCATTCTTTTGTGATTCTAAGCCACCTACCCCTCATAAAAGTTGTGATACATTTATCTGAAATACCCTTTATATTTTCCATTATCCTGATAACTGCTAATAGATCTCTTCACCGACAGTTGTCAGACTTCTCTATGCGTCTGTCGGACACCATGCACAAGTTCTACGATGTGATCGGAAACCTGGACATCAAGCAAGGGACTTACCAGCTGAACCCGGCAGAGAAGGCCTTTGAAAAGAACTCTAAGATCGGCGGGGACCAGCGCTACACTAAGGAGATCAACAAGATCATCAGCGAATACGTGAGTGATTATTTGCTCCTCATTTATCTCTTTCCTTTTCCATCTTTCGTTTGCTTTAATCTCTTCTCATTTTTCTCCTTCCTCTTTTATTTTCTCCTCATTTATCTTTCATTCCTTTTCCATCTTTCATTTGCTTTAACATCTTATTTTTCTCCTTCCTCTTTTATTTTCTCCTCATTTATCTCTCATTCCTTTTCCATCTTTCGTTTGCTTTAATCTCTTCTCATTTTTCTCCTTCCTCTTTTATTTTCTCCTCATTTATCTTTCATTCCTTTTCCATCTTTCATTTGCCTTAACATCTTATTTTTCTCCTTCCTCTTTTATTTTCTCCTCATTTATCTCTCATTCCTTTTCCATCTTTCGTTTGCTTTAATCTCTTCTCATTTTTCTCCTTCCTCTTTTATTTTCTCCTCATTTATCTCTCATTCCTTTTCCATCTTTCATTTGCTTTAACATCTTATTTTTCTCCTTCCTCTTTTCTTTTCTCCTCATTTATCTCTCATTCCTTTTCCATCTTTCGTTTGCTTTAATCTCTTCTCATTTTTCTCCTTCCTCTTTTATTTTCTCCTCATTTATCTTTCATTCCTTTTCCATCTTTCATTTGCTTTAACATCTTATTTTTCTCCTTCCTCTTTTATTTTCTCCTCATTTATCTCTCATTCCTTTTCCATCTTTCGTTTGCTTTAATCTCTTCTCATTTTTCTCCTTCCTCTTTTATTTTCTCCTCATTTATCTTTCATTCCTTTTCCATCTTTCATTTGCTTTAACATCTTATTTTTCTCCTTCCTCTTTTATTTTCTCCTCATTTATCTCTCATTCCTTTTCCATCTTTCGTTTGCATTAATCTCTTCTCATTTTTCTCCTTCCTCTTTTATTTTCTCCTCATTTATCTCTCATTCCTTTTTCATCTTTCGTTTGCTTTAATCATTTATTTTCTTTCTCCATTTATCTTCAATTATTTTTTTGTCTTTCGTTTGTCGTTATTCTACTTTCATATTTCTTTTCTCTCAGCCAATATGAGCATTTTTTCAGTTCAAAAAAGAATATAGTCGTGAAATGGGTATAGTTGTGAAAGGAATGCAGTGTATAAAATAAGTATTGTTATGAAATGAATATAGTTCTAAAACGATTGCTATTGTTCGTAAAGTTATGAGTATCTTAACTTTTTAGTCTGTCAATTTGTAATATTTTTTTTCTATATTTCAGAATGAAACAGGTAAATACTTTATTACCACTTCATAACATCGGATAAGTATGCTTTGCTTTATTCCACTTTGGTCCCAATTATTTCTTTGGTACAACTACCCCATGCCCCAAGATTTAGAGGGAGGCATTTTAACCAAACGTACATTAACATCCCTTCTCTGATGACTGCTATCTCAGACTTATGAAACATGTATCACTATGAATTATGTCTTACTTCAAAGTACAAAATGAATATAACTGTATTTAATTATTAACTAATATTTTGCTGTAGTAATATTATACTAAATAGTGATATAAAAATTTTAATTATTGATATTTTAAAATAAATTATACAGACTTTTTACACTGGAGTATGGATGGATGATGCTAAAGCCTTTTGGGGGCACACTATTCTTGATCGCTCTGAACCCATATCATTAATTTTAAAATAACGTAAAATTATATGTAAACTTTTTTTATATAAATACACCCCTAATTAATGGTATTTTGATATTCTACCAGTAATTAGCAAAAAAAATCACCTCCTTTTTCACTTTGAATTTCACCTCCTTTTTCAGACCGTCTTTAAATTAAAATACTATTCAAGATAGTCAATTATTGTTTTCAAGCATACACTAAATCCTGAAAAGTGAAACCTTAATCAATTTTATTCCAGGCTTTCGCCCGCAAAATCCACTGTATCATTTTTCTTCTTGAACTGTACCTAACTCTTAAGTGTGTGTACATGTCCTCTCTATGTCGGTTTGTGAGCGCGGATCCAAGGGGGGCACTCTATCTAGACCAGTGTTTCCAAACCTTTTTCGGTCCACGCCCCACTAAAACCTTTCTAAATTTTCCATGCCCCCCGGTCTCAGTGGCATAGAAATATATTTTGATAGAGAGTTACCTCTCCCTCCTATGATGTATATTTAATAAGTCTAATGAAGCTTTTAGAACTTTTTTGGTAGAATTTGCATGCTAAAGAACTAAATCAAGTTATGAGTAATTAAGTTCTAAGTACCAAGGGGGGTCTGGGGGTCCTCCCCCAGAAAATTTTCGAAATTTGACTCTAAGAAACAGGTTTTTAACTAGTTTGGTACCCCTAGTTGGGAAATTTCGGATATAAATTTTTAGGTAAGATTTGCATTTTGATGAACCTAATGTAATAAAGTTTCAAATATAAGCGTTCTAAAAACAAAGAGATCTTGGGTCATCCCCCAGAAAAGGTTTGGAAATTAGACTCTAAAAACAGTGTTTCAACTTGGTTTTGATACATACTGGTCACAGATTTCAGACATACTTTCTCAGATAGGATAATAGGATCAGATTTTGATAAACTTCTTTTTCAAAAGTTTTTTTTTATTTTCCCCCTGGATTGGCCCCACCTGGGGGGCAATTTGGTTGAAAATTTTCTAATTGCCCCCCTAGAAAATGGTATTGCCCCCCGGTGGGGCGTGCGCCCCACGTTGGGAAACACTGATCTAGACTGTTCCTTCCCCCTCTTGGACCTTAAAAGATTTTTAAAATGAGTTGAAATCCTACTTTTACTGGTCAAATTTCTAAATTTTTTACCGCTGGGGGGTCTACCCTCATACCCCCCAGTGGTAGCAGAAAGGGATCTTGCGTGATACCTTATAAAAAAATCCCTAACATTTTGTGTCAAAACATAAAGGTTATCGTCTGGAAAAGTGTCCCTACTCAGAGCCTTGCAGGATCCGCGTGTTTCTATGAGTACGATCTGTTTCAGCCGAAGATCAGAACGTTCCTCGAGCCGTGTACACCCACTGGGGCAAAAGCAGCTGCGGTCCCAAGGCAACCAGGCTGCTATACGCGGGGCGCATGGCCTCCTTTACGGAGCACGGCATCGGAGCGGGGTCCAACTACCAGTGCCTGCCCGAAAAGCCCGACTTCAACCTGCCCTCCGAGTACTCCGGATTCAACGAGAGGACCAGTCACCTCGCCGCAGTCAGGTATGAATAAAAAGACCGATGTTCATACTCTCCTTATCATTATTACCTAATAGTTTTGAATCCCCCTGTATCCAAAATATGTACCATAATACCATAAGCATCTACAATAAGGTGACACAAAAACGTTTTCGGATAGAGTGCAAATAGAGAACGGCAAGTCTGCCATTTAGCCATTACAAACTTTTGCCTCATTTCAACGTCCATCCAAACTAAACTGAGTGAAAACATCATTGTTGTACTGTCGAACCAACGATAGTAAAAGGTTCACGTGATTTTGACTTACTCGGAGGGGAGAAAGGAAGAGCTGAGGGGCAGTTGATCGAAAGAGGAAGATACATTTATTCCCTCTAACCCTGTGTTTTCCAACCTTTTTTGGTCCATGCCCCACCAAATGCTTTCAAAATTGTCCATGCCCCCCCGTTTTTTCTCAAAAATCCTTTTTTGAAAGTCAATAGATATACTGGTTATCCATGCTCCATCTAGGGGGGCAATTTGGTTGAGAATTTTCAAATTGCCTCCCTAGAAAATCATATTGTCCCCCGGTGGGGCGTGCGCCCCACGTTGGGAAACACTGCTCTAACCTTAGTTATACGCTCTATATACTTACAAAACCAGAACATTTTAAATAAAATAAGATATACTGAAGCAAAAAATCACGTGACCCTTTTACTATCGTTGGTTCAACAGTATTGTAATAGATCTTTGATATTGAGGGTAATCAATAAGTAGCTACATTTTGACAAAAAATAACTAAAGGGGCCACATTGTCTGTTTGAAATTTTCAAAACGCAATAACAAACTTTTCATGCTCAGAGGGATCAAAGAACAAATACAAGGGACAATACATTTTAACTCTCGTATTTATGCTATCCTACGCAAAGTTTATAAAACAACCTAAGGGTCGCCAAAAACCATCTAAAAAAATCTGAATGAATGTGCAGATTGTTCTGCCTGGTTCCTGCACCAACGCCTCAATTGTTCTTTAAAAAACGTTGATCTCTTTCCTAACAAATCCGTCTCCCTCAGGTACCGCGACATGTCGGTCTTCCACTCCAAAGACAAGAAGCTCTCAGGCAAAGCCGTGCCCTGCGCGGTCTGCGAAACCCCAGAGCGGCCCACCGTGCACTCTTTCCCAGGGCTGCAAATCTGCCCCGGCGACTGGGTGCAGGAGTACCAGGGCTGGCTGGTCGCCCCGGAGAACCGCCGCAACAGGGCGCAGTTCGTCTGCGTCGACGACAAGCCCGACGCCCTGGCGGCCACCTTGAAGGGCACGGAGGACCCCGAGATACTTCCGGTCATCGCGGAGGACAAGTCCGTGGCCTGTGTCGTTTGCTCTAAGTGAAGATGATATCGTTGTGTTATTTATTTGAACTCTCCTCTTTGTACTGTTCGTTGTGTATGCTAAATGGTGTTTGTATGGTGCATATATATAGAGTCTGTATGCCCAGAGTTATTATAGCTTTGTTGTTTGAGTGTTTTCCGCCATCTTCACTCGATCTTGTGAAGATGGTGGAAAGATTGATCCAATGTAAAAAAAATGTAATCAAGTGTAATGTATAAATTTTTCAATAAAAGTTTTTAAGCGAGACTTCTTTAAAAACCTGCAATTATTAATGTGGTTTATTGTTCTCCAGTGAAACAATTTCTGGAACTTACCTTCTCATTCTATCTGTTATGACAGGAAAAGTAATTTTACTTGGGGTTCAAATAATTTAGAAAATTTTCATCGAGAGGTCCGGAGAACAAACAGGTTACTAAAACAAGTTTAAATTCTTAGCTTCCGATACAGTTATTTTTCACCAATATATATTTTGAGTACGTTACATGCTTTATTAAAAATCTTAAATTTAATATATTGCTAGAAATTTTAAATTAAGAATGGGGGTCAGGAGTTTCCTCCGGGTTAAACTAATTTTTGTAGTGCAAAAATACATATTAATGATTTAAAATGTTTTGGCGGTCCAGCAAACAACCTCACGCGGTCCGACAGTTGTCTACCCCTGTGTTACAATCTAAATTAAATTAAAAATAATTTTTAGTACGTTAATAGATGCTATATTGTACGTTTTATTTGTGGAATAACGACTTAAAAATTTTCCCCACTTTCATCTTGTTTTTAAAGAGAGTCATGTATAATCTTTTTAGATGTTAGGTAAATATTTTACTCCAAAATGTTACACTGTTAAAAAAACAGTTCATCCTTTATCCAATTTGTGGTGGCAGGTTGAGCTGTTTCACCATAAACTGGGGTTAAATTTAGTTGCAACCTATAGTTCGGTAACAGGTTTCCCCTAGTTTTCGGTGCTTTCACTAGTGAAATCCGGTGCTTTCGCTAGTGAAAGCACCGAAAACTTGGTGAAACCTGTTACCGAATTATAGGTTGCAACTAAATTTAACCCCAGTTTATGGAGAAAAATTGAACTTTTTTTTACAGTGTAGAGTCCAACCCCAGCTGTTTTCTTACAGTTAAAATAGTATTTCCCTCATAATTAAAATATCAAGGTTAAATTTAGTAAGTGAGCAGAATTCATTTAAAGCATTAAAACAGCACTCATATATCTGAGTTCCCAAGAAATCGAGGAAAAATAATAATATAATTTTTCATAGTGGCACTTCATTTAATATCTTTTTCTTGGTTTTTTTTCACCTTTTATGCATTAAAATGAAACGATAATTAAGATTAAGAGATGGTATTAATATTTTCATATGTTCAGACGTACTTCAGCAGCGTAGGCATTTGGGCATTACTGTACCCGAGGCTCAGTTTGGAACCAATATTATCTGAAGCATTTACTACTTCTATCATTTCTTTATGTAATGGTATTTTAGATGAAATGACACTATTATTGCCTAGTTTGATTCAACTCTCCCTGATAAGAACCAGATGGATATTCCCTCACTGCCTACTTTTATCAATAAAGGTTTTTTAGATAAGAAATGTAGTTTTCAGTAATCCTTTACTCTATGCTTTGAATCAAACATTCTTTTTTTTTGTAAAAAAAATCTCACAGCTATATACACTGCAAATTTCAAATGATCTGCAACACCATCTAGAGGTAGGTGTTCATTTCGTAATTAATATTTTTTAAACAAAAATATAATGTACGTATAGTTATGTTTTAACACCTAAATATCTTGTTAGTAATCATTATTAATGAATCATAATATTATATAACAGAGTAAAGGTTGAATCTCAACTATTGTAAACTATCGGTTATAGGACTTTTTCGTTGAAAACCAATATTCTAAAAGTACCAGTTAATATCATATTTTTCTTAGAGTTTCTTATGTATTGAGATCAAGGCCTGAAATAAAATTTGGTGGAAAAAAAGGCATCAAACTTAGATAAACACTTTTATCAGGCAATATAAAATATGTTGGAAATTTTTTCAAGATATTATTATTTTTTTATAAGGGGCCGTTCAAATATTACGTAAGCACCTAAGGGGGGAAGGGGCTCTTTGCTTATTATTCCTGACAAGGGGGAGGGGGATATGAGTGATGCTTACGTAAGATACTGCTTTTTCGAAAATATCTTGTTTCTTGCATAAATAATTTCAAAACTCAACCAAAAATAAATTTTACAAAAAAAATGAATTGGGAAATCGGACGTAAAAACTTTTTTCTAGGGATGGACCCCCAAAACATTTCGAAATTTTAACCCCGTAAAGTAGTGTTTCTACTCATTTTTGAACCTTAAGAGTAGGCGCACACGGGGAAATTTTGTCACCGAACTGTTTTGTCACAATGGTTCTGGCTATGAGTGAAAGGTAAGGACCGCACATGGTGCGACGCGACACATTCATGACAATTCTGTCCGTGGCTAACAAGATAGGGCCTAAGCGAAAGGATTTATCTGCCTTATAGATTCTATGGCCATGCGCACACGGTATGGCCATGCGCACAATGCTGTAATTTTGGAAAATGTCACGTTCTCGTTTGCCCACTCACTTTTTCTCGGAGACAGCGACGTGACAATGATGCCTACTGTCATGGTGACAAAAGTTGTTCGTGTGCGCCTACCCTAAAGGTTACACCCAAAAAGGACAGTTCCTTGTAAAAGTCAACTTATTTTCAAGGAGAAAAAAAAAACAGTACCAACTAAAAGTGATGTCAAAATTTCGGGAGGGTAATTTCTTACGTAATTATGGGGGGTTTGAGGTTTGCTTATCTTTTCTGACAAGGGGGGAGGGGGCTAAAAATGACCAAAAAAGTGCTTACGTAATATTTGAACGTCCCCTTACAAGCGAATAAATTACATTTTGATCTATACTTTCAACAAAAATGCCCCCTTCAACAATGATGATTATTTTCTGAGTAAAATTGTTCTGAATCAGGAATATAAATATTTTATTTGTTCCTGTGAAAAATCATTGACAAGTTTCCCTGTTTTACCATGAATACTTATATAATTGTAGCCACCACCATGATCATCCGGATGATGTACATTTTGCCCATGATGCTTGGGCGCACTTTTGATGTTGCGAAGAACATCGTCGGAGAGGACATATTCTCTCCAGAAGACATCGCAGCTCCAAGGGTACGTTATACCTAGGGATCTAAAAAATCTTTCGATTCGATTCCTGAGGTTCGATTCTTTCGATTCTTAGATTCGATTCCTGAGGTTCGATTCCGACCTGGAATCGATACGTTATGGTCAGTATCGAAAAAGAAGAATCGAACATATCTATTTCATTCAAAAATCAAAGATAATTAGGAATTATTACTATTAATCAGCAAAATATTAATTAATTATCAAAATACTAATTAATTAGTGAGCAATATTGTTCATTATCATTATTAATTAGAAAATTAAGTAAGATTCCTAAGATTCGATTCCTGCTGCTAAATACTAATTATTTAGTGAACAAAATTGTTAATGATTATCATTATTAATTAGAAAATTAAGTACGATTCCTAAGATTCGATTTCTGTTGGAATCGATTCCTTCAAGAATTCGATTCCTTGGTATCGATTCCAAGGTATTCGATACCAACTCGATTCCGGAATCAATTCTTTCAAAAATATTTAGAACCCATGGTGATCCAAAAATCCTCTCCACACCCTTAAGTTTCAAATTCTGCAAGATATCGTTATAAAAGTGACATCTACCTATGGTAATGATCGTGCGCTATCGGATGAGACAATAATATTTCGATTTATAAAATTAAAAATTATAGTTAACTAAAAGGGGGTGTGTCACGTTAGACCGAAATCCAACAAACCAAGCGCCTCTTTCCCGACAGCCACCGGACCGAAAGACAACTTCCCCGAACGGGACGTTTGACCGACAGGACTTTTGACTGAACGGGACGTTTGACTGAACAGGTCGTTTGACTGAACGGGTTGTTTGACCAAATGGAACACTTGACCGAACGGGACGTTTGACCGACAGGACTTTTGACTGAACGGGACGTTTGACTGAACAGGTCGTTTGACCGAACGGGTTGTTTGACCAAATGGAACACTTGACCGAACGGGACGTTTGGCCCCATTATTTCATCTTGGTTTCTAGTTTTTACGGGAAAAAGTGTCCCGTTCGGTCAATTATCCCATTCGGTCAAACGTCCCGTTAGGGCAAGTTGTCTTTCGGTCAGGTGGTGGTCTGGAAAGAGACGCTTCGGTCTGATGGATTTCGGTCTATTGGGCGCGACCCACTAAAAGGGAGCATATTGTCTTTCTTTGCTAGGCAGTTGGGAACGGTGGAATCAAAGTTCGAGAGGGGGTGTGGGAAATCAGCGTTGATAGCTTGGCTATTTAAGTAACCTTTCTTAAAAGAAGTGGAAAGGGAGGTGGGGCAGTCATTGGTGAGAAATATCCCCAATTTGGATCTTTCTCTATACCTTCCCAACCCTAGGGAGAGAATTCCTCGCCTCGTTTGGGCTTACAGTAACCGCCTAGCGAAGAAAGACATACAATATACGTATGAGTCCCTTTTCCTCCTTTGCCTACTGCTTAACCAACGACTGTAAAAGAGTCGTGTGATTTTGGCAGACTCGGAGGGGAGAAAGGAAGAAGCTGAGGGGCATCAGTTGATCGAAAGAGGAAGATACATTTACTCCCTCTAACCTTAATTAGACCCTCTATCATAAAAACCAGTGTATTTTAAATAAAATAAAAAAATAATAAAGCAAAAAATCACGTGACCCGTTTACCATCGTTGGCTAAGCAGTATTTGAGTGACCGGCGGCCGAAAGCTTCAGTGGGAAAGGTGGTCCATTTGTGGGGGTGCCAGTGTCTATGGGCTGCTTAAAAAGGTGCCATTAGCGTCTATGGTGATGATACCTCAGGTAACTAGTAATACCCCGTTCGCACTGGCCTTTATTTTTGCCTTTACTTTCGTTAGCACTTTGTTGTCATGAAAACAGGCAAAATCACCCCATCTTTTGAAAACGGCGTTTGCACTGACAAGGGGCGAAAATAAGCACTTTACTGTGTGTAAACAATAACAGCATGATTTGTAAAATAATTAAAAATTTAATTTCTCAATACAACTTAAAACTAATGAATAAAATCACCAAAAATACAAGTAAAAATACATAAAAGATTATTAATTGACTAGTGAATTGATTAGTGTGTTTCCATGACAACAAAGTGCTAACGAAAATAAAGGGTCTTTTTTTTCTGCCAGTGCGAACGGGGTATCTATATATATAATAGTCTAACGTAATCGGGAAAAAAGCCGTTATTTCTCTTTCCGCCGTTGGCAACGCGTAGAATCTTTGTTTACCTCGGTTCTGGCGAACACGTTGAAAAGCCATTTCGTTGCATATCGCACTCGAATCGGTAGCGTGTAATTCAATCGCAGCTAAAATTTCTTGATTAATACGTATGAGTATGAATATCAGTGAAGCAGCTGAACATTTCCGTAGAAATTTGCGTTTAAGAACTCAGCGCAGTAATGAAACTGTTATTGAGACGCGATTGCGTCGTGAACGTAGAAGCGAAGGCGATTCTCGCCGGCGCTCCAAACGCGTTTGCATTCGAGAAGATATCGCCGAACACTATTGTGGAACACTAAATGAGGAATGTGAATTTTGTGGCGCACTTTTCTTTAATGATGAACGAAATTCTTCGAAGAAATTCAACCGATGCTGCCATGATGGTAAAGTTGTGTTACCACAGTTGGGCGATGCTCCTGAACTTATGGTGTATCTGCTCACCGATGATACCCCGGATCCAAAAACTATCGCCAACGGATCCGTGAATATAACTCCGGATTAGCGTTTGCCTCAATGGGGGCCCAAATAAAACCTCCCCCAGGATCTGGCCCATATTGTTACCGTTTGCATGGCCAAGTGTATCATAAAGTGTCCCCCCTTTATGCTGACGAGCACAAGGAAGGGTATGGTCAATTGTATATTTATGACTCTGGTGAGGCCACTGATAAACGTTCAAGCAACAATGAAAAATGTGTGCCTAATGTGTTTAGAATGTTGGATGCCATGCTCCGGGATATCAATCCCTTTGCCACATCTTACATGCAAATGCACAAAATTGTGCAGGACAACCCATCTGCATCAGTAAAAATGATGTTTTTGGAAAATGGTGGATTGGACATGCGCCGTTTTAATGCTCCTACTGTGTGCACAGAGGTAGCTGCCATATTTGTTGGGGATAATGGGGAGCCTCCTGCAAAACGCGATATATGCATCTATCCCAAAGGAGAAACTTTCCAAAATATATCTCCATTAAATCAGTGACCTATCCTCTGCTATTCCCGAAGGGAGAGAGTGGGTGGCATGCCCAAATGGAACATGATGTGACCCGTCGGACAGCTCACCGCACCCGAGTGACCCAGTTGCAGTATTACGCTTATAGACTGTCTTCTCGGAAAGATTTCAGCATATTGCATAACAGCGGAAAACTTTTGCAGCAATATATTGTTGATGCATACGTTAAAACTGAAGGGTCACGATTAAATTTTTTGCGTCAAAATAAAAAAGATTTGCGTATTGAATTGTATCAGGGGCTTTTGGATGCATTACATTGTCAGGCTCAAAATCAAAACATGCGCACAGGGAAACTGATAATTTTACCATCTTCATTTCAAGGTAGTCCTCGCCATATGCAGCAAAATTATCAAGATGCAATGGCAATGGTTCATAAGTTTGGGAAGCCAGATCTCTTTCTTACTTTTACTTGCAACCCATCTTGGCCTGAAATCTTAAATTCCCTGCAGCATTATCAGCGTCCAGAAAATCGACCTGATATTGTTGTTCGTGTTTTCCATATTATTATTCCCAGAACTATATTAACCCAGATTTACTCATACCAAAAAGAAATTATTGTGTGTTTGATACTTTTTACGGTACAATATGTGCTCTTATTTGGGGGCAACAAAGGTATGGTAATTCCTCTCGGAGTAAGGGGTACAAATTTGCTAACTCATAGCATCATGAGAAAAATATAAGTGTAAATAAGTTGGATTTTTGGGATAAAGGTGTACATATTTTTATATAACCCAGAACTATATTAACCCAGATTTACTCATACCGAAAAGAAATTATTGTGTGTTTGATACTTTTTACAGTGCAATATGTGCTCTTATTTGGGGGCAACAAAGGTTTGCATGGTAATTCCTCTCGGAGTAAGGGGTACAAATTTGCTTACTCATAGCAACGTGTGAAAAAAGTGTGATTGTTAGGATTTAATCATTTACCAAACTGTTTATGTGGTGCTACAGCTATGCTCTTATTTGAGCCCTTTTCTATGAAATAATTAGACCCATTCACTACACAATTCAGAGTTTGATTGTGTAGTTTGTGTGTTTCAGATTGCGAAACCATTGATGATGTGCTAGACCAGGGGTCGGCAACTGGCGGACCGCGGTCCGCATCCGGACCGCGTGAAGTTATTTCCTGGACCGCCATACCATTTTGAAAATAATTTATTTGTAATTTTACCGAACAAATATTAGGTTTGACATGCTTTTTAAGGGTCAAATTTGAAAAAATTTCCTGGGAGAAGCCCCCAGACCCCCATTTTAATATTAAAACTTCTAATCATAATAAATTTAACAATTTTATTTAGCAGGTAGCATACTCAAATTACATCTTTGCAAAAATTTATGTGCAACTTAAGGTAACAATTTAAACTAGCAATAGTAGCCTACTTTTTCTCCGGACCCCGATGAAAAATTTTCAAAATTATTTGGACCCCAAGTAAAATTACTTGCCGACCCCTGTGCTAGACTAACGAAGTTAGTGACCGCTTAGCGAGCGAAGCGATCCAATGCGAACTGCGAAGCAGTTCGCGCGGGGGTTGGCGAGCGATAGCGAGCAGGGGGCGGCAGCCCCCTAGTAAGATAAACTGATGTATCGTTGCTTTATTAGGTGTTGGACGAGTCGTTCTACCGCTCCAACATGCGGACGGTGGAGAGCTCTGCGGACGTTCGGGAGGTGCTGGAGGTGGGCGGAGGGCTTTCCCTGGACATCAAGAGCGGTGCGGTGGAGGCGAGGGGCATCGGCGCCTACCTCAAGGCCGCCGCACGGGCCACCAACGCCGTCGATCTGCTCATTAAAGTCAGCTTCAGAACGGTGAGAGTTCATTTATGATCTCTGATATTGTATTGTTGAGTATAAACAGTGTGTTTTAGATAAGTGTTTCATAACTTCTTGGAGGGGTTGGACTAGGGATCTAAAGAATCGTTCGATTAGTGGCAACATGCAGCTGCCATCGAATCGAATCGAATATTCGTAATGGCATCGTAAATCGAAAAAAGCGATTCAGCAGTGTCACAATCGTTTTTCTCCATGACGTCGGCGCTCACAGGTCGACCAATGGAGTAACTTCACCTGACGTAATGATCACGTGTTAACTACCAGTGTTACTAACGCCATCTGGCGATGAATTGACCCCATTGGACTCGCTTCACCTGACGTAAGGATCACGTGCTAACTACCATCCAATCAGAATTCACTTCGATTCACGTGACCAATATTCGAGACCCTCCGGAGGTCTCGAGCCGCGCCTTGTCGTTTTCGATCACGTGACTCGATACGAGTAGCAGAAGTAACATCTTGATAACCTGTTATTTCGATATACGATGGCAGCTGCATATATGACCCTAGATTTCGGAATCGATTTCTGAGGTTCGATTATTTCGATTCTTGGATTCTAGACCTGAGGTTCGATTCCAACCTGGAATCGATTCCTCATAGGGCCAGAATCGAAAAAGTAGAATCGAACTTATCTATTTTTATGACAAATCAAGGGTAATTAATAATTTAACAAATAACCAGTAAAATAATTAATTGATTATCAAAATACTAATTAATTAGTGAACAAAATTGTTAATTATCTGTATCAATTAGAAAATTCAGTACGATTCCTAAGATTCGATTCTTGCTATATAGGGGAGGGTGGGGACGATTGTAACACGGGGCAATTGTAACACTTTGATTTCCTCAAAATGAGAGGCTGCCTGGGCGAAAAGGAGATGACAGTACGTAAAAGGCAGGTGAATGATAGAATATCAGAGATTGCCAAGGCTGACGTTTGAGTTGTGACTGTGTAATTGAGAAAAGAGTGTTTTTCGAGCATCGAAGTAAATTTCTACTTTTGTGTAGCTTTCCTTCTCCTGCGCTGCAGGTATGAAGCACAACAACACTAATTTTATGTATTGTATGGACATGTATCCTAGTTTTATTGTGCTTAGTTTCAAGATGATACTGTTGTTAGTTTCGAAGAAAACGAGGGTTGAACTAAAAATGGCAACGTGGGGTCGATTGTAACACTTCAGCCGGGGACGGTTGTAACATGTTACACTGACCCCAATGTAGAAAATAACATGTTTCAAAAGTATTTTCGATGTATTGATTTATAATTCATACTTACCCTTAATATTGGCATATAATTATGAATTTTTACGGTTTTAGGATGCCGAGATCACGTAAAAGGAAAACTGAAAGGGGCTGATTAGTCTAGAAAAATGGAGGGAGAGGTTGTTGAGATTTATGTGTCTAAAAAGTCTATTAGAAGTGTTGCTCGTAAGCACGATATTTTTTATGTAACATTATACAGATTCTGTCAGAAGAAAATAAAAAATGAAAATCCTAAAGTGGGTTATAATCAACACAATAAAGTTTTCGATCAAGGGCATAAGAGGAACCATTTTTCGTGCAAAAAATGGTCCCACGTTCGTTGTACTACATGGGAATTAAGCTATGAATACCCTAATTGCCCTTGTGAATAATTATTTACTATTATTTACTCATCAACATTCATTATTATTTAAAAAATCATTATTTGAGTGAAAAGTTCATTATTTCCATTCTAGTCTATGTATTTAATTATTATTTAACAAGAAAATATAAATTGTTTATAAACTTGAATGATTTTCTATCTATTTTTACTATTTGTGTTGTGTTACAATTGATCCTTATATTTGTTACAATTGACCCTTCAAGTGGGGACGATTGTAACGTTTTTCGATTTTCGATGTTTTATTTACTAAATTGCAATGCATGTTCACCGGATGGTTTTCATAACAAATATGTAATTGGGATATATCAACCTATTTTCATACCAATTTTCATAACTCTAACATAAAAAATGGCTTAGTTTGAGATGAAATAAATAATTTTGTTACAATCGTCCCCACCCTCCCCTACTAGACGACTCAGAATCACATGGGAATGAGGGGTCGGAAATGTACCCATAACGAGCTAGGGGTGGAAGATGGGAAGCGGAGATGGGAAGTTGTAAAATTCCCTCTGGGAATTGACACGTAACATGCTTAGATCGAAATAAAACATCGATATAAATATTTATTCCATAAAACAAATAAAAGTGGGGGGGACGGATGGCCTGTTGAGTTTACTCACTGCATCCGTCGTCAGTTTGTTTGTTTGTTTGTTTGGAGACATACATTTTCAGGTCTGTGTGCTTATCGTCGTCAGTTGGATTCTTATCTCCCCCTGGGTGTATTTTCCTTCCTTGTCTCAGTAAAAATTCTGTTGTGTCTGTCTTACTTGACGAAAGTGTATAAGCGGATCCTTGTGATCAAGCACACATACTGGTAAATATATGTAACCACTAACCACAATCCAATCCAATCAAATAAAAGTGCTGAAATTTCATCTCCTTAATCGGTTTTTATTTAATGAATGCCGGAATCGAACGATTTTTCAGGTTTAACCCTTTATGTCCCGACGGGACTTGTAAGTCCCACTTCCGAATGTTCCAAATTCGTCCAGTTTTCGTCATGTAAGGCCAAATTTAGTTTACTTATAGTTGCAATTACGTAGACTTGACATATTTTGGATGAGGAAAATAATTTGGGGCATAAAGGGTTAATACAATATTAAAAATTTACGTGTCAATTTCCGTTTGGAGTTATGCAACTTCCCATGCTCGCTTCTAAAACACCCTAGTTCAGAGTTTCTCAAACTGTGGGTCGCGACCCACTGGTGGGTCGCCAGTCGGTTTTTGGTGGGTCGCGAGAAGATTTTTAATTTTTCACAAACGGTGTTATTGAATTTTGAATTACCAAACTATTAGTTGAACTTTTGAAATTATCAAATTACCATACTATAGTAAAAAGAATAAAAATTTGAGGAAAAACTACACTACTTGGAGTGGAACGGAAAAGGCAATTAATGTAAATACGTACTGTGTGTCACTTTAATGTGCCGATAATGCAAATCTAGTCGGTTATTCAAATAAGATTTGAAAAAAAATTTAGTGTTTCTCCCCATCCTCACTGGGGGGGTCAATGCAAATTTTAAGAATTTTCTTGGGAAATGATGCAACTGATGTAATTTATCCCATATTGCTAAAAAACAAGTTAAAACCATGTTTTTAAGGGTCAAATTTTAAAATTTTCTCTGGGGGAGTACCCCCAGACCCCCCTTTTTACTGTAGGGATCATTGTTAGACCACAATTAAACTATTTCATGCCCTTGTGACTAAATAGTTGGTGAACACCCCCAGTCAGAGAAGTTAAAATTCTGTGGGGAGGGGGCATGAGATAATTATCTCAGTTCAGTTTATTATAAATAACTGAAGTCGGTGGGTCGCGTTAGATTTTGTTTCTAAAAAGTGGGTCGCGATGTTAAAAAGTTTGAGAACCCCTGCCCTAGTTCGTAAGAGGAACGTTTCCGACACCCCATTCCCAGGTGATTCTGAGTCGTATAGGTGTGTCCTACCCCTCCTAGAAGTTATGAAACACTTCTCTGAAACACCCTGCGTAAGATATTTAACCCTATATACCCCTAACTATTTTCCTCATCCAAAATATGTCAAGTTTACGTAACTGCAACTATCAGTAAACTAAATCTGGCCTTACATGACGAAAACTGGACGAATTTGGAACATTGGGAAGTGGGACTTACAAGTCCCGTCGGGACATAAAGGGTTAACATGTGATGTTGCTTGTCCCTTAGTACATTGGTTCCCAACCTTGTTCACGATTGTACCCCCAAAGAAAATTACAATTCCCTGCGTACCCCTCGCATGCAGTTGCAGCTAGTAGTTGAAATATCACCTTCGTTTAAATATTACGTAAATTGGTGGATCCAGGATTTCGTTTTTGGGGGGTGCGAAGAATTTTCAAAATCTTAAATATAATAATCTTAGTAACCATAATATTAAAAGAACATGGAATAACGGGGGGTCTGGGGGTTCCCCCCCCCAGAAATTTTTTTGGAATTTAAGTCTAAAAAGCAGGTTTTCCACTCGTTTTGGTACTCCTAATCCGAATTTCGGACGTACATTTTCAAGAATTTATAATATATTTTTTGGTAGGGTTTTTTCACTAAATGAAAAAAAATGAGCCCCTTCCAGACTTGCATAAAAAATTGTAAAGGAAATTGTAAAAAATTAGTAAAATTGTTAATTTTCTGCATCATTTTTATGCGTTACACTTATTCAAAAATTCATAGCTCCGAAAACTATCCTTTCTCCATCTTGAAATTTTGCATACTTGTAGCTAATAAGTCAAAGATTAACATATATTTTTTCTTCAAAAAAATCGAAGGGGGGTGTTTTTCAGGAGATCAATTAAAATTTTTAAAAGCTTGTAAATTTTTTTTGTTTAACTCCAAATACTAAGTGCTGCACATCATATTACAGGCCATAAAAACACCTTTAAAATGATTTATAAATTAACTTTCTACCTAAATTCTTGAATTATAAAGGATTTTGTGACTGTAGAAATTGCAAAAATCGACAGTTTTGGACACTTTTAAAATTCCGTTAAAAAATTATTTTTAATACTTAATCTCCACTAGTACTACCTGTGAACCAAAAATGATGGAAATTTGTTGCTCCTCTCCAAGCCTAATGGGGAATTTCCGATTCATTTCCTTCGTTCTTCAATGGAAAAATATTTTAAGATTTTAATTTTTAAAAATGTTCGGAATAAAACGCCACAAAAAAAACCTTGAAAAATCATTAAAAGTTGAAAAATATATATTTCCTGGTGTACCCCTTAAAAGCTTTCGGCGTACCCCTAGGGGTACGCGTACCCCCGGTTGAGAACCACTGCCTTAGTAGCACAGTTCATATCATATATGTGTCAATTTTACGTAGCTGAAACTGGAAGTAAACGAAATTTTGCCGTACATAACCAAAATTGGACGAATCTCAAACGTTTGTGCTACCAGGGGTGTCCCTTCTATACCAAGCCCGTACAAGACGTACTTCTTTCCCGTAGGTGTCGAAAAGCCTGCCTCACAGCGCGCGCCCAGTGCCAGGGTGGTCAGAGCGCTCCCCGGGCACGCACTTCGTACAGAGCGTGCTGTACGGGGGTGACCTGATCGCGTGCGTTCGCTTCAAGGCGGCCCGCGCGGAAGACCTGCAGGACATCCGAGCGGTAGTCAAGGCCTCTCTGTCCGCCGGCAGCGTCCTAGACCTCGTTGGAGGAGGTGAGTCAAATATGGTTGTCCCTAGTAGCACAGTTCTTATGTCAAGTTTACGTATCTTCAACTTAATGTAAACGAAATTCGACCCCACGCGACAAAAATTGGACGAATCTTGAATATTTGTGCTACTTTGGGTGTTAGCTAGAACGAAGTGTTTATTTGGACGGCCCAAACGGCCCGTGGCGCATGCGCTGTAGGTCTCGTGGTTACGTAGCAGTCTTGGCGCTTAGAGATAGAACCAATGGAACGCCGGGCCGTGGAAATTAGAGTAGAGTTTAGTTGAAAAAAGGCCGTCCAAATAGACAGTGCCTAGCTAGAATTCTCTAAATATTTCTGAAGGAATTGATTCCGGAATAGAATCGGAATCGAATACCTTGGAAGCGATTCCAGCAGTAATCGAATATTAGGAATCGTGCTAATTTTCTAATTAATACGGATAATTATTAACAATTTTTTCACTAATTAGTTAGTATTTCAATGTTTAATTAATATTATGCTGGTTATTAATTAAATTAATAATAATTAATGATTATCTTTGTGATTTGTCTATTAATACATAAGTTCAATCCTACTTTTTCGATACTGGTTCCAAGGAATAGATTCTAGTTCCCTTAAAATAAGGATCTAAAAAATCATTCGATTCGATACCGGAATCGATTACTGAGGTTCGATTCTTCAATCCTTATTTAACAAAATGTGAATGAAAATACAAATTGAATACAATAAAATATGTGATAGGCTAAGGAGCATGACGTCATTTATGGACGGCCCCTTATGGACGCTTTATTTTTTTTTAATGAAGGTATATATCAGATAATTATATTGAATATCAGAATTCTGATATTCGAATTTTGATGTGTTTCGCTATATCGACTTTTAAGGACCCAGATTTAAAATTTTTTACTTCAACTTATAATATTAAATTACATTAAAGATGATGAATGAAAATCTATTAAAACACCACATGGGTGCCCAAATATTTTGTGATGGAAGTGGTCATATTGAATTATGTCGAATATCAGAATTCTCATATTCGAACATCGAGATATGGTTGTGTTGAATTTGGTTGGCAAGAATTAAAATTTTCTACATCAATATAAAATATTAAGTAATTTTTAGGAGACTGAATGGAAATCTATTTTATCCCCATATCGGCGGCTACATATGGTTTGGAATATCGGTTCATATGGAGGATTATATTGAATATCAGAATTCTGATATTCGAATTTTGATGTGTTTCGCTATTTCGACATTTAAGGCCCCGGATTGAAATTTTTTTTACTTCAACTTTTTTAATATTAAATTACATTAAGGGGGATGAATAAAAATTTATTAAAACACCACATTGGTGCCCAAATATTTTGTGATGGAAGTGGTCATATTGAATTATGTCGAATATCAGAATTCTGATATTCGAACATCGAGATATGGTTGTGTTGAATTTGGTTGGCAAGAATTAAAATTTTCTACATCAATATAAAATATTAAGTAATTTTGAAGGGGACTGAATAAAAATCTATTTTATCCCCACATCGGCTGTCCCATACTGTTTGGTGTTAGGGGTCATATGGAGGATTATATTGAATATCAGAATTCTGATTTTAGAATTTTGATGTTTTTCCCTATATCGACTTTTAAGGCCTCGGATTTAATTTTTTTTACTTCAACTTTTAATATTAAATTACATTAAGGGGATGAATAAAAAATTTATTAAAACACCACATTGGTGCCCAAAATATTTTGTGATGGAAATGGTCATATTGAATTATGTCGAATATCAGAAATCTGATATTCGAACATCGAGATATGGTTGTGTTGAATTTGGATGGCAAGAATCAAAATTTTCTACATCAATATAAAATATTAAGTAATTTTTAAGGAGACTGAATGGAAATCTATTTTATCCTCATATCGGCGGTTACATATGGTTTGGAATATCGGTTCATATGGAGGATTATATTGAATATCAGAATTCTGATATTCGAATTTTGATGTGTTTCGCTATATCGACTTTTAAGGCCCCAGATTGAAGTTTTTTAATTTTTTAAAAATCTATTAAAACACCACATGGGTGCCCAAATATTTTGTGATGGAAGTGGTCATATTGAATTATGTCGAATATCAGAATTCTGATATTCGAACATCGAGATATGGTTGTGTTGAATTTGGAGGGCAAGAATCAAAATTTTCTACATCAATATAAAATATTAAGTAATTTTGAAGGGGACTGAATAAAAATCTATTTTATCCCCACATCGGCTGTCACATACTTTTTGGATTAGGGGTCATATGGAGGATTATTATCATATGTATCTTTTTTTATTGGAGTAGGAGTAGCATTAAGTTAAGATAAAAAATAAAACTGTTGAATCCATCTTCCAGTTGTCAAAAGTCGAAAGAAAATTATTATTATTATTATTATGAAAAAACCAAATGGAATCTTTCGTAAGAATAGGGGGACAGGTTTGAAAAATCTTACGTACCCTTACATGGGTGTAGGGGGGGTCAAAAATTGCCAAAATTATCCTTACGTAATTAATGAATGGCCCCTAAGGGAAAAAATAATTTTCCCGTCCAGGCGTAAAAAAATAATTCATACATTAATTTTGTAACGAAAATAACAGAAAACTAAAAAAACATAAACGAATCACATACAAAGGAGTGAGAAATACAGATCCAGGTCAGGAATCTTGGATTCGATTCCTGTTATTCGATTCAAACCTGGAATCGATTCCTTGCGACCAGTGTATCGAAAAATTAGAATCGAACTTATGTACTTCAATCACAATCAAGGGTAAATATTAGTATTATTATTAGTTAAAATAATAACAAAAAATAATAATTATCAAAATGCTAATTAATTAGCGAACAAAACTGTTAATCATCTGTATTAATTAGCAAATTAACCTTTCTACCCCTTTGGGGTCTTTTAGTACCCCAAGCGCACTTTGACGTGTGATATCTCCGGTGGATTTCAGCTTTGGGGATTTTCGATGCTAGTATTCCTCACTTGCATGCATTTGTACAATGTGTTAAAATTTTGGAATTTTTATACAATTTTTAAGAGTTCTGGAACAAAAAGTCACATATTCCCCCTCTGGGGTCTCCTGCGACCCCAGGCATGAATGGCGGTAAAACAATATCAAATAAAGCTTTATATTTTATTTTTTTGTTATATTATTGATAAAACATGTTTTTAATGTTTGTTTAAGCCGTTTAGAGATGTATTAGAAAGACATTTTCTGAGAAATTGTCATTTTTTTTTAAATCTCATAATAATAATTTATTGGACAAACAAAAGAACAGAACAAGAAAAAATACAAACGCAGTTGATCGAGTACATATACATATCCCAAAGGAGCAACCGCTCGTCCATGGGGTCACAGAATATCTTTGTTAAAAGTAAGATCAAAAATAAAAAATCGATTTGGTTTATAGTGGAAGAAGTGCTTTAAACTAGACTCTTAAAAATTAATTGTAAATACAAGAACAGAAAATAAAAAAGGAAAACAAAAAGGCTTGGCTGGCAATTTCTATGTTTATAGAGAAAAAAATGAATAAATGATGATATTTAAACCTGACAAAATTAGAATAAAGACTCAATGCTATTTAGACTCAAAATATATGCAATGCACAATTTCTTAAAGTATTTAATGTTAGTTTGAGATTGAATTTCGCTTGGAAGTTTATTAAAAAAAGTGACAGAAAGATATTGGAAGTGTTTTTTGTATATTTCTTTGTGAGGATTAGGTATATTATAGTAGTTAGGGGCCGTTCAAATATTACGTAAGCATATTTTTGGCCATTTTTAACCCCCCCTTCCCCCTTGTCAGCAAAGATAAGCAAACCTCAAACCCCCCCACCATAATTACGTAAGACACTGCCGGACCCCCCCCCAAAAAAAAAATTTGACATCCTTATAAGTAAGTACTGTTTTTTTTCCTTGTAAATTAGGTGACTCGTACAAGGAGCTGTCCTTTTTGGGTGTAACCCTAAGGGTTCAAAAAGGAGTCGAAACATTACTTTTCGGGGTTACAATTTCAAAATGTTAGGGTGGTCCATCTCCAGAAAAAAGTGCTTATACGTCAGATTTCCTAATTCAATTTTTTGTTACATTTATTTTTGGTTGAATTTTGAAATTATTTTTGCAAGAAACAAGATATTTTCGAAAATGCACCATCTTACGTAAGCATCACTCATATCCCCCTCCCCCCTTGTCAGCAAAAATAAGCAAACAGCAAACCCCCCTCCCCCCTTAGGTGCTTACGTGATATTTGAACGGCCCCTTATGATTTCGAAGGTTATAGGAAAAATTTTGGTTTATCGTGGCATAGCCAGGATATTTCTTCAGAAAAATAAGGCAATTGAGAACATATAACTGACGTGCATTTAAAAGATTATTAAGAGGAAAGTAACTTAAAAATTTCTTTTGTATAGTAAGCAAAGGCTTGATATTTGAATAAAAGTCACCACCCCAAATCAAAATTCCATATTGTATACGAGATTGAACCCAAGCAAAATATATTCTCAAAAGTAAATCAGAGTTAATATATTTTTTTAGGTGATAAAACCTGAACAAAATGTATCTTAACTTACAACCTATTGAATTTATATGATCTTTGAATTTCCAGTTTTTATTAAACAAAATACCCAAATATTTTATTGTTGGAGTGTATATATTTGATAAAATGATTTTCACAATGTTTATTTTCACAATCGCAAAAGTATAATTTAAGATCTTGATGAAAAGTGGACTGTAAGGAAAATATATATTTTTATAAATATATATATATTATAAATAAAATATATATTATAATAATATATTTTATAAAAAGAAGATTGAAGCAAAGTACATCGAATTACTCACTATTTCTTAAATTTTTCCTTCATATTCCAAGTAAAATATGCTATTTATAGAAATCTTTTGATTATCTAACAGTTGCAACAAAAAAACTCGGACAACTGTCGCCATCACTTCCTGTTGAACGAATTCTTTACAAAAACATTATAAATTCATGGCTTGTAAATAGGTTTTTTATTTTCAGTTTTCTTTGAAAAATAAGAATGCTTTCAAAGATTTATGAGTATTTACTGAAATTCAGAATGTGATTTCGAAGAATTAGAAAGAAAAATAACCAATTTCGCTTTGAAAACTCATATTAACAAGCGAGAAACCTGTTACACCAAATCTGAACCGATCATTTTTTATAATATTATTTCAATTTTAAAAAGGAGTAACCACATTTCACATGTTTCATTTTACTAAATAAACTATTCTGGGATGACAGGTAGCTCATAATACATAAAAGAAAAGAGTTTCAGCCTGATAAATCACTAAAATTAACTGATAAATTCTACCCGTTCAAGGCCGGGTGTATCAGCTAGTATACTTTAAGCAGCACTGATTATAAAAATTAAAGTAAAACAACTTCATTATAGTTTATTTCTGTAGTTTAATTATTGTTTGAATGTTCAGGTGTTATAAAAAAACGTGTATCGAAAGAAACCTAATAACGCCTTAATAGGACCAAAAAATGAGAAAAATACCAAAAAAATTAGAAAAATTACTCTGAAAAATCTTTTTAAAAGTAAAAAATGTTAATCATTTTTTATTTAAGGCATTTTTACCCTTTATTTGAGTCATAGGCACATTTTACGCATGGGGTACTATTAGACCCCACGAGGGGAATATGTGACTATTTTTTCAAGAGGGTAGGAAGGTTAAGTACGATTCCTAAGATTCGATTTCTTCAAGGGTTAAATGACATCACCTTTTGACTTCTGACGTTTTCGAGCCCTTTTATTTTTAAAGCCAAACTTTGAAATTTGTCAAAAAAAAAATAAATATGCAATTTCGGTCCGACTTTTGAAACACCCTGTATATTTGCCTTTGTAAATGGAATAACGAAGTGTCTATTTGGACGGCCCAAACGGCCAGTGGCGCATGCGCTGTAGGTCTCGTGGTTACGTAGCAGTCTTTGGCGCTTAGTGATGGAACCAATGGAACCATGGTAGCTGAATTTCAATAGGAGAGGAGTTATTTAAATTTGAAATTTGGGTTCTGAGTTGCCAAACATATTCATTTAGCACCACTTGGCGACTTTCCAATCGGATGGAATGAGAAATTTGATTCGAAGTGTCTAAATCCACGAAAGTTGGCCCGTGCTAAAGTATTAGCGAAATTTGTTAGAGTTGAGTTGTTACTTTCGTGGATTTAGACAGTGCCATAAAATATATAGTTTCCAATGCATTTTTAAAAAATATGCGGCAAACAGATAACTCCTAAAAATTAAATGCTAAATAGATGTTGGGTTCTTTTTAATTTGCATATAATTTTGTATTGCTTCATGCGTTATTTATTTTAATTTTCCTTCTTTAATTAATTTTTATTCCTGTTTTGCTGAACTTTTTTTATTCGCTCATTTAAGTGGCATCAGAGAAAACGCGTCCAGTTCATTCTAGCATTTGGCGTTCTCTGCGTTTCTCGCCTTGTAGGGTTACATTTGGCGTTAAATATGATAATTTTCAATAATTTTTTACAACTTTTCTACTGTAATTCAGCAGCTAATTTTTTTACAGAAGGTGTTTTGAGTCATATACTAACCCCTGTAAAATTTTCGTCCAATTCTGTGAGTTCATCCTGAGAATGTTTCCTTGTTAGTAAAATTTGCTACCGTTGAAATCTGAAGCTATATTCGGCGACGGCAGTAAATATTCTTTTCTTCGAACTACACCCCTATAGTTATAATACACTTTACATAATTTGTATAAAGACGCACTTAAGAGCAATTAAGTGCGTCCTTTTTTCGTGAAAAAATTTCATTTGGTTATGATGTGATTATTTATATTTCCTTTTCTCTTGTAATTTTAAGATTAATATTTCAACTGGTGATCTTGAAAGGTTGAAAAGGCCTTTTACCTTTTTCTTGTAGAATCAAGTTTCTCCTTCAAGGAAATTCAAATTAGATCAATGAAAATCTTACGATGGAATAATATCAGAGCAGTGATTCTTTTTTATGGCAAAATCCTCCTAATCTTTTTGGTGAAACGCAAAACTTAATTTCTATTTCTCCGAAATCTGGAAACTTTTATTTATCAGATATAAATGAACTGGGGTTTCGAAGGCGGTTTTGGAGAAACGACGCGACGGTAAAACCAACAGTAAAAATTACGCAGATTTTGCTTTCAAAATCTTCTAGATGCTAATGAACCTTTTACGAATTATTCCAATGCTTTCAAAGAATATTTGTGGTTCACTTACCAACGGCGATGTGTTGTGGACCACCGAATTATTTGAGTTCAATTCAATGTTATTCTTAGGATATTTTGGAATGAAAGAGTAAAAATACTCCTTGACCTTTTTTAGGAGGAGATTTATAAGGAGTGGAATACGGAAATAGCATAAACTGCATACAAACGCAGAAAAAAATGATGTTGCTCTTTTGGTTTTTAACAATTATAGCAACTGTTACTAAACATTATAAACATAATATTTTATTATACATCGACACATTCTAAATAAAACATTTATATCATAATTCAACTTTGAGTACATTCTTTTTTATTTAGGTTGGACGCCATATGCATTTTTTAAGGAAAACCCTTGTTAAAAATTTAAACTGTGAAAATTCACCTGACTAGTTTTAAAAAGCGTAGTTGCGATTTTCAATACGTGAAATACGCTTGCTTTAAAAATATCTCTGATAGAATTATGAATGAAGTGAATTCTGTTAACCTATGAAATAACCAATGTTAATACAGGAGTATAAAAGAAGGCATGTCAATTTGTAAAAATGAAATTTTTTTTCAGAGGAACTTGAGCTTCTGGACAAAGAACTGAAACAGAAAGCTACCATGGAGATAAGTTACTTCGCCACTGTGCCACTAGAGGGCATTCCTAACACCATCGAAGGGCTTCGGGACCTCGTTGTGAAGTTTGAAGATCACGTTAGGAAAGTGGGCAATGGAATCGGAGTGCCTGTGGAAGTGGAACTCGCAGAACTGTCCGCGTTCGATTCTAAGTTCCAGTTCATCAAAAATTTGTGAGTGTATCTTACGATCTTTGTTCTCCCATGGATAAGGTGACCAGTAGGGTTAGGATTTTTTTTCTGATTTAAAATTCTATGGTGGTAAATGAGAGCATTGACCCATATTGCTCTCGAAAATAACATTTATTTTTTAAAACTGTGAAAAAAAGTTTGGGGCTTGGGCACCTAATAAGATTTCGTATAAGGATGAAGCACTGTAAGGGAGTCAGGGTTGGCTGGATTGGACCCAATTGAGTTGGACCCAATGGGTTTTTTCAAAAAAAAAACATGTGAAAAAACCCACATTTTGGACCCATTTTTGGGTTTTTTCAAGAAAAATCAAGATTTTGGCAGTTCCTTCAAAACTTAATGGGATTCTTTTTCTACGTTTAGGATATTTTTAAAATTTTGATGGGTTTTTTCAAAATTTAAGCTAGGTTTTAAAAATTAAATGGTGTTTTTTCAATTTCAGGGAGTTTTTAAAAAAAAGTTAAATAAGTTCTTTCATTCTCAGTAGGTTTTTTCATTATTGAATGGGGTTTTTTCAAAATTTAGGACGTTTAAAGTTCAAACTAGATATAAAAAAATAAGGAAGATTTTTAAAATTTCAGTGGGTTTTTTCAAAGTTTAGGATATTTTTTAAATTATAGTGGGTTTTTTCAAAATTTAAACCAGGTTTCAGTAAATATAAGGGGTGTTTTTACAATTTCAGTGGGTTTTTTCAAAGTATAAAAACTTTGAAAAAACCCACTTAACTGTGGAAAAACTGACATTATTTTGACAGAACACATTTAACATAGAAAGAACTCACTAAAATTTGAAAAAACCCACTTACATTATAGGAGAAAACCACTTAATTTTAAAAAAAACCACACTTATTCCGAAAAAACCCAGTTTTATATGGGTTTTTTCAGGGTTTTATTGAAAAAACCCGAAAAAACCCAACCCATTTGGGTTTTTTCAAAAAAACCCGGGTTTTTGCCAACCCTGAAGGGAGTTAATAAAATTTTATATAAAATTTAAGAAACATTTCAAATACCTCTATGCAATCTTATTCAATAAACTACCAAATGAAATCCAATCGGAATCTAATACCCGTTATTTAAAAAAAAACTCTGCTTTTCCTTTATTATTTATAATTAATACAGAGAAAATATTTTAAATCAGTCAGGTTAATATCAAATTCGAATTAATATATACTTTTACTAAATAAACTCCTTAGCCAGCCAAGTCCCCCTTTATTTTTTTTAACAACTCACTAAAATTGGAAATCTGTGAACTCATGGACGAGCTGTGGCTCCTTTGGGATGTATTTGCAATTTTCTTTTTTCTTTTCTTTTAATTCTGTGTAAACTTTTTTGAATCTATGTTTTAAATTTTGTAAATTTTTGTTTTTTTGTTAGTAAATTGATTGATTGAAATACGAATAATTTAAAATACAAAAATCATAAGAGAAAAAAAAAAACAAAATTTGACATTTTTTTTTTGCCTTTTTTTAGGTATTTGACTTACTTAAAAATAAGTTACATAATGTGTAGAAATAAAGGAAAAGTTTTTTTTTTTAGGGAATTGGAAACAGAGCTGGAGTTCTTTGAAGAATACCTGGATGATGTGATAAGCACAAAATTTCACATTCATGCGTGGCTGAACGATCTACCTGGGACATTGAATAAAGAAGAAGAAAAACAGGTATTTTCTTGCAGTCATCTTTTCGAAAGAATGGGGCAGTGAAATTCGACAACCTGTGACTTAGGATGTATAAAAGCCGCGAAAATTGTATGACATAAGTTTTGGAAAGTTTGTTTATCAAGTAATTTATAGTAGGAATTTATTGTTGTTGTCGTGTCCATTAAAATTTGTTTTAGGTATTGCCAATCATATAAAATGAAAATCTTTAACTGCGAACTTTTGCAGAATTTAAAAAAAAATCACCTGGCAGTGTTGTTGCGTAAATAGAAAGCCTGGATGGACGGATTTTTGGCGGAAAATAGAAAAAAATTCATCAAGAAAAAAAAAGTCTACATAAAAATTTCTAAGAAAGTTTTATTTATTGTTTTTCTTGCAGAAAATTTTCTGCAAATGGCAAAATTTTCTGCGAACACCGCCGTTCACGCGTTCGTGTACTACTATATTATAGGGTATGATTGCCATGAATAGTACGGACCGTCATTGGAGTTTGTCCTTTGAGCAAAATGGTCATTCCTATCATTCAAATGTGTGCGTAGTTCTTTCTGTGAGTTAAATTAGTTTCTGAAAAATAAAAGTACACTGTGTGTCGATGGAATTTAACATTCGCCCCTTTTGTCTTCAGTATAAGTGATAGGGGCTGTGATAAGTTGCTAGTAGCAATGAAAATGGTTTACTTAAGATTAGGGGTAGAAGCAAAATTACAAAGCAAATAACATGCTTTATGCAAGAGGAATGCAGCTTTTTTCCCCCTTAAAGGGCCCCTTAAGGTCATTATAACAACATTGCAAAATTTTTTCATAATGTGATGGTTTATACAGATTAAACTTGCGTTTTACAAAAAAATGGATATAGTATGCTGTTACCCACAAGCAATTCCTTTCTTTTGGCAAAAATGCAGAAGAGATCCTTGTGATTCTGAATATAGTCCAAGAAAGTTAGCTCAAAAAAGGGGTTCAAGTGGAACAAATTGTAAAAGAAAGTTTGATGGTTGATTCTTATAGGAAATTTTCCGTAGAAAACGATGGTGAAACGTATACCAAAATTAACCATGTCCTTTAGCCAATATGGCGGATTTTCCAAAATGGCGGTCAATCGTTTTTAACTTATTACTTCCTAAAAATTGTTAATAAAATTATAAATTTTGCAGTTAATGATTAAAATATAGTAGCAAAAACAATGGGGAACTGTTTTTTTCTCTTACGATAAGTCATTTATCCAATATGGCGGATTTTCCAAATATGGCGTCCACTAATGTTTATAATAAGTAAAATTCTGATGATTAATTCGTAATTTTTTCAGGATATGGTAAGAATTAAGTCATAATAATATTCATATCAGTTTCCTCTCCTCAATGTATCAAATATGGCGGATTTTTCAAAATGGCGGAAAATCGTGTTTTACTTTTTTGCTAAAAATCGTTAATAAAATAAAACTTTTGCAGTAAATTATTAAAATTTAGTTGCAAAAATAATGTGGAACTGTTTTTTTTCTCTTACAATAAGTCATTTATCCAATATGGCGGATTTTCCAAAATGACGTCCACAAAATTTTTAAAATACATAAATTATGATAATAAATTCGTAATTTGTACAGGATACGGTTAGAATTAAGTCACAATAATATTAATAAAAGTTTGCTCCCCCTCAATGTATCAAACATGGCGGATTTTCCAAAATGGCGGACACTTATTTAGAGCCTTTTTATTTTTAATTTTTTTTCTTAATAATTGAAAATATTAAATGTTATTAGGTAAAATATAAGCAGAATACTTATATTTTACTAAAATTTACTTGTAAATAATGTTAAAGGTAGGTAGAAATTCAAAAATTACCATTTACCACTAAGTTTGAAATATGGGGCCGCCTTTTTGGAAATTATTTCTATGTATCGCAAAATCTTGGTTAATATACTATTTTATAGGTAATTTAATATATAAATATTTATGTTATGCCAAAATAAAATTTATTTATATGTAAAAACGTTAAAAATAAAAAGGCTCTAAATATGTGGCCGCCATTTTGGAAAATCCGCCATATTTGTTACATTGAGGGGGAGGAAACTTTTATCAATATTATTGTGACTTAATTCTAACCGTATCCTGTACAAGTTACGAATTTATTATCATAATTTATGTATTTTAAACATTTTGTGGACGCCATTTTGGAAAATCCGCCATATTGGATAAATGACTTATCGTAAGAGAAAAAAAACAGTTCCACATTATTTTTGCAACTAAATTTTAATAATTTACTGCAAAAGTTTTATTTTATTTACGATTTTTAGCAAAAAAGTAAAACACGATTGTCCGCCATTTTGAAAAATCCGCCATATTTGATACATTGAGGAGAGGAAGCTGATATGAATATTATTATGACTTAATTCTTACCATATCCTGAAAAAATTACTAATTAATCATCAGAATTTTACTTATTATAAACATTAGTGGACGCCATATTTGGAAAATCCGCCATATTGGATAAATGACTTATCGTAAGAGAAAAAAACAGTTCCCCATTGTTTTTGCTACTATATTTTAATCATTAACTGCAAAATTTATAATTTTATTAACAATTTTTAGGAAGTAATAAGTTAAAAACGATTGACCACCATTTTGGAAATTCCGCCATATTGGCTAAAGGACACGGTTAATTTTGGTATACGTTTCACCATCGTTTTCAACGGAAAATTTCCTATAAGAATCACCCATCAAACTTTCTTTTACAATTTGTTCCACTTCAAACCTTATCTTTCTTGGACTAATAGTCTACATGTGCCCTACCGTAAAGCCCTGGATGGAGTGAGCACAGCGTCATGGAGGCACCAGGAAAAAGATGTCGCTACTTGAGAGAGTAGGGGCATATTAAGACGCCTATATTTCAACTAGCGAAACTCCGTCTTCCCATAGCGGGCTAGCGATAGAGTTGCTATTTGGGGAGCTTGTCGCTACTTGAGCGAGGAGTGCTTGCTCATCCATCCAGGACTTTACCCTACCCCTCTTAGAAGTTATTCCCATTATTATCACTGATACGCCCTGTTATACTTGAAAGTTTTATTTCCATTTCCTTCGCAGATCGCCCAGTTCGGTGAGAGGTTGAGAGTGGTCCAGAGAGCGTTCACGAAAACGATCGCCAATCTGGACCTGGCCAAGGGATCCTCTCAGTTGGAGGACGCCAAGGAGGCATACAGAGAAGGCAAGGGACTCGGGATGGCAGGAAAGTTCAGAAGAGAGTGGAACAAGATCCTTAAGAAGGTAATCATTCAGAGTATTTGAGGCAGAAGTGACTATAGCGCTTTATATTGTAAGCCCCCCACACTGTAAAAAAACAACCCAGCCGGCCAGTTTAAAACCGTAAAACTTACGGTTTTGAACTGTCAGCTGGGTTGGTTGGACAAAACCGTAGAAAAATCAAAGTAAATCCGTAACCATAACGGTTTTATACCGTTTTCATCCCCTTTTTTATTAATAAAAACAGTGTAGTTACGGATTTACTCTATAATTTATACGGTTTTGCACGATCAACCCAACTGATAGTTTAAAACCGTAAGTTTTAACCGTTTAAAACCGTAAGTAAACAGGCAGCTGGGTTGTTTTTTACAGTGCTGGAGCAAGGTTAGTAGAGTGACTAAGGTTCCCTCATAAAAAGTAACAACCTGTGAGGTCACTTCGTGTCCAGACCGGTCGCGCTCCGGGTATAATCCTAAGGTTAGTAGAAGTGTAAAGGTAAGTGAAGTTAGTGAGTTAAGTGTACCGGAGCGCGACCGGTCTGGATACGTAGTGACGTCACAGGTTGTTGCTTTACTTTTCGTGAGGCAACCATAGTCACTTTTACTAACCTTGGTGCAGGAGTGTATGAGAAAAAAGGCTCTATTCCCAAGCTGTCACTTTTAGCGGAATCCGCTCTGAATGGTTGGTTGAAATTTATTTTTGAAAATATAAATTTTTTTAATAAAATAATAACCGGGGAGGGAACCAAAGGAACTGCCGCTTGCTAAGCAAGCTCCCGACCACCAGTGAAGATTCAGGAACTGCAAAACCTTACATAACATTTTCCTGATTGAATTAAATTTTGACGAAGGCGCAGTGCTGCGAAATGCAAAAAGTGACAGCCTAGGGCCAGATGCAACTACGTTCTGCGAAGTGCTAAAGAACCGTATATCACCTAATAATGATCGCCCAAGAACGCCTGCTCAGGAGGTGGCGTTCTACGACGATCGGGGCGGATCGGGGTATCGTTTTCCTCCTGATTGGTTGAAGGGTTCCATTACGTAGCAAGACGCGCAAAGCGCGGGAAAGGCAGGGTACAATCAAATGCACGTGGTTCCATGACGTAGGACGTTCTTGAAAACCAATCAGCGGCATGCTGGAAAAATGACTCAGGACAACGATAGTTGAGTTGTTTGGAAGTAGGATTCGACCGGTCCCAAAATCACCGCAGAACGTAGTTGCATCCGGCCCCTAGACTACAGTCTTGTGTGTATATGAGGTGATAGGACGAAACATAGATCATTCATTTACTGCTTAGCCAACGATAGTAAAAGGGTCACGTGATTTTTACAGACGTTTTGCACGGCCGATAATCCTCGACTTGTATGAAATAAAATCTCCATATTGATATTAAACGGTTCCGCTCTTTGGTTAATACCAATATGTAGATTACATTTCATATACAAATCGAGTACTATTGGCCGTCCAACGTCTGTAAAATTCACGTGACCCTTTTACTATCGTTGGCTAAGCAGTATTCCCTCATCATCTCATCCTCAGTGCGTTTAAAAAATCTGTTGTTTCGTCGTTGTTTAATTTTTCATAATTTTATTTTCAGATTGGCTCAAGTAAGTAAAAGAAATAAGAATTAAAGGCTGAGCAGAAAAATTATAGAGCTATCTAACTAGATGCTAAGTACGCAACATTTTCTTGTATCTGAGAGAACTCTTTGGAAAAATCCTCTATGCTTATGTAATATAATTTATTTATACAGATTTTATTCGCTGCGAGAATCAGCGAAATGATAAAAAAAGATTTGTAAAAAAGAGGTTCATAATGTTTAAGGAGGATTTTAAGATTTACCCTGACCAACTTTATTTTCTTGATTCGAGGGATATTCAGATAAGTCTTCGCTGTTTGCATCAAGTCCATCTAAATTCTGCACAGCCAGAAATATCTTGCATGGAGTGCACCAAAAGGGGACATCCATAAATTACGTGAGATAAAAAAGGGGGAGAGGGGTTTGGAAAAATCTCACCAAGGGGGAGGGGGTCGATTAAAATCTCACGTCAATTTTTTAAGTTAGAAATTATACGATTTTCTTTTTTAAGTATGAGGAAGGAATACACACAAATAAGATACTGTAATAAGATATTGTAAAATTTTAAATAGTTTTGTGTGATTTTATAATAAAGAAAACCTGGAGATAACAAAATATCCTTTCCCCCCACATCATTAATAATGTAAAAGTTTTAGGTGCTATGAAGCACAAAATACAAACGAATAAGATAGAAAATTATTTTTAAAGGTTGTAGGTAAATCTCACGTGGAGGGGAGGGGGGGGGTCCTGCAAAATCTTACTAAATCTCACCAAGGGGGGAGGGTGGTCCATATTTTGGAAAAAACACCTCACGTAATTTATGGATGTCCCCAAATTAAATCAAAACACAAATTTTATATTGGCCTATTATAAGTCTCAAATGGTTAATTACTTTTATACAGGGTGTTTCAGATAAGTGTTTCATAACTTCTAGGACGGGTAGGGCATTGGGCACACCTAGGCGACTCAGAATCACCTAGGAATGGGGGGGTCGGAAATGCATCCCTAGTGACCTAAGGGTTTTTTAAGCAGGCGTGGGAGGTTTTTGTAGCAAAATCGTTAAATTCCAGCTTTTGTTACATAAAAACTAATGGCACTGTCTAAATCCTCGAAAGTAACAACTCAACTCTAATGAATTTCACTAATACTTTAGCATAGGTAAACTTTCGTGGATTTAGCCACTTCGAAAACTAATTTAAGAGCTGAAATTTCAAAGCATGCTGACCCAGACTTATCGGTTTTATGTAATAAAATGATGGAATGGACTATATCCGTCTGACGTCACATTTTAACCATCATGTGACCTACTAAGCTTGCAATTGGTTACCACAGAGATGGCTTGTAGTGAGATATGATGATAGTGAGATATGATTTGATAGTGAGTTTGTTTTTCCCCATCACGTGATTAAATGGGCGTGGCACGATTATCGTCGATTGGACGATTTTACTGGTTTTAATCAAACCTTAAAAGGGTAAGTGTAAAATTCCAATCATAATGGGCAATACCACTAATTTTTTTTATTTGGTTCAGATTGAATAGACAGAAATATACCTTCAAAAATTTTAACTCTCCGATGAATACTTTTTTTTAATCGAATTCAAAGTTTGCATTTTTTTTGCGTTCGAAATCAGCGATTTTCGCGGGGAAAAGTTGTGACGTACTTATACCCTATACATCCCAGTCGCGCATTGCCGCTGACTGGCGAAACTGTTCTAGCTGTGCTTATATATGAGCGCGCTGGATTTGAAAATATCGTACACATTGGCGAATAATTATTATTGCATAGTCCCGATGTTTATTAACAGTTAATATTAATTACCTTTCTTCTTACAATTCTTTGTAAGGTTCTGATTAAATTATTATGCTATTCTGATCGGGATTGAGCTGTTGGCATGGCAACGCATGTAATATTAAAATTTCCTCTATCCAAGTAGGGGATATGTAAAAATAAAATGAATCTTTGGTAGGAAGTTTTTCAGTAATGCAGCACTAGTCAACACTTATTAAGTGCAAAAAATGCCCATGTCTATAATTCCTTAAACCTTAAACTATTACTCTATTATTACTTTAATACACTATTCTAAAATTATTCGAGTTATCACTTTTAACCAGAGTTCTTCAAATATCAAAAGTCGATTAATAAGATTGGAGAACTTACCTCAGAGCAAAGCGGTAGCGAGAAGCGACGTCATTCCCATAGTAACACCGCTCGCCTTTTTAAGGCGGGCGACCGCAGCGCCATTCTCTCCAGCGGTGTGCGGCCAACTAAAATCTGAGACACCGCCGCGCATGCGTGTTTAAGCCACTCTTGCTCCTTTCCTTTACGCGCTTTCGACTCCTAGTTGTTTGTTTACAATTAGCTGTGGTGCTTTGGAAGTTATTTTGATCGGAATAATTAATCGGAATAATTAAGCTATCAGATCTCAGAAAATAGATTAATTCTCCTTTAATCAAACATCCACAATCTAAAAGAAAGGATTTCTAAGTAAAACGACAATACCGATTTAAAATTTAAACTTAAGCCGGCTGAATCAACCGCCGGAGCCGATCTTTGAGTTTTCGTTTCGGATTGTCACGTGATCCGCCAGGTGCATTGGAGCGCATGCGTCAGCTCGCTAACTGGAATAAAAAAACAGCTATAACTTATAGTAGGGCTCACAAATTAGAGATGGCGCTGCGCTCAGTGGCGAGCGCTCTCCCCATTGGAGTGTCTTCGCTTTACATATACCGCTTTGCCTCAGAGCTTTCCCACCACGAATTTCTGTTGTCCGATTGTGCCTTGACAAAGTCTTTGTCCATAATTACAATTAATTGTACAAAAAATGCGATAGAAACAAGAAACAAAGAATATCAACAACCCAACAGTAAACAAAGACAAGCCAAAACGAAGCACGGCAATTCACGAGGTTGTTTGTATAGGGTATAAGTACGTCACAATCACAGCAGCCAATGGGAGAACGATTCAGGTAAGGTTCAAATGCCCCGCTTTTTAATCTTAAATAATTAAGAAATAAATTTTTTTGGTTGTTTTCATACAAAAAATCGAATTCAGAACAGTTTTCTTCATAGGAAAAATATATTATCATTCATATTTAAAAAATAGTGGTGTTGCCCATTGTATGATCACCCATGCCCGCTTACAAAACCCCCAAGTACTTTAGGAGTGCATTTCCTCTCCCCTTTTCTGGCTGATTCTGGGTCTTCTAGGTGTGCCCTTCCCCTTCTAAACACCCTGTATATGTAATTAACCATTAGTCTTATCGACCAATTAAAAAAAGGACAAAGGTTTTTTATTCGTCCCTGTTCATGTAGACGACCTACTTCCTCATTCCCTACCGATATTTCTTCCCCAGAACTCCTTCTCCCTGAGGACCAATCTTCCGTATACACGCAGTTCGGGTCGAGCTCGTGTTCCGGGGACGAACGCTCGACTTCCCTGCTCTTCCCGGGGTACGTTGCGTCCTCCCCTCGCAACGTGATCGGTGCCGGCCACGACTACCTCTGCCTGCCGCAGGAGCCACCGCTGCCCCTCGACACCCCCTCTGCCCCCGGGGGCACCCTTGCGGGGGTCAAGTACGGGATGCTGGAGGCCGCGCCCTTCAAGGTGAAGGAGCGAGACACCGTTCTGAAAGGTGTCGTCTGTGCCGTTTGCATGGTGAAGAGGTCCACCAACATGGCCTTCTACGGTGAGTGGATATATGGAAGTCAGTCAGACACAGGATCATGTTAGTGCCTAGCCACACTCGGTGACTCCAGTCGCTCCAAGTCATTAAGATCCTAAGGGCAGTGACACGACGAATCGGGATCTGCTCCATTTCAGACTCCGGCCACTTCAGGCACAACCTTCGAGATATGATAAGGCCAACGCACGGAGCTATATCGTCACTGCTATGAGACCGAGGAATGGATTCTCATTTTATAGCTCTAACTACATTAAACCACTATTATTCTGAATTTCAACGCTTATTGGCTTGATCGGTCTCTTGCCGATGACTCATACACTTCGTGCTCACAGTCTTTGTTTTTTCTCGAAGGTAGCGCTTCAGGCCAGTTTCTCAAGAATCGGACAAAGGAAGAAGAACACACAACCGCATTCAAGGACCCTCTCCAACAGAAGCGAACCCCGAGGGGGACTTCGAAGTCACTTGGTGGTCTGATCTCCTAGTGACCTCGCCTAAAGACCTGGATGGAGTGGGCAATTCTCGTACAAGTAGCGACAAGCTACCTAAAATAGCGGATAACCGCAACACTCGCCGGCCCGCTGTGGAAAGCGGAGTTTCGCTAGCTGAAATCAAAGCCCTGGATAGAGGGAGCACTACTTGCTCAAGTAGCAACATCCTTTTCCTTGGTGCCTTTGTGCCGTTTTCGATTTATATTGAGTTGCGGTTGTCCTCCGGACAATTGAACTCTTGTCGCTACTTGAGCGGGGAGTGCTCGCTCCATCCAGGACTACATAACTTCGCCATGTGATTCACTGTCCCCCTCGGGGTCCGCTGTTGTTTGAGGGGGTCCATGAATGGGATTGTTTGTTCTTCCTCCTTTCTACGATTCTGAGGAACTGGCCAGAAGTGGCCGGAGTCTGAAATGGAGTTGATCCCGATCCGTCGTGATACTCAAGCGAGAAAGAACGGGACTTGAGAGGAGATGCGGTTGGAAGTGGAAATGACGACACCCGTTTTCCTCCACTACAGGAGTATAGCCTTACGCATCACCCCTCTTCATACCACCGTTTGATAAGGATCTTTATGACTTCGAGCGACTGGAGCGGCCCACAGTGTGGCTAAGTACTAAACCATGGCCTGGCCTATAGCCATCTAGAACTAGGAGGCCTGGACACTTCGCCTCGATGAGTCATTCAAGGTGGCGAACCTCCAATAAGCGCGCGCTTCTCGTGTTTTCCCCCGCTCCTCAACCAATCGTTCGAAAACTTTCGACGGAAAGAATGACTCATCCTCTTAGCTGTCCAGGCCTTCTAGCTCTAGATGGCTATGCCTGGCCACACTGGGCGTTTTGAATCGTCCGATGTGGTAAAGATCCTTATCAAACAAGAATGGATTTGAAGGGCGATCACTAGACTACTCCTGTCTACTCTCCGAGTGGCATGACCGTTTTACTATAGCAGTAATCTAGTGCATCGCCCCTCAACTCCCTCTCCGTTTGATAAGGATCTTTACGACATTGGTCGATTGAAATCGCCGAGGTTGGATCAGTCCTTAGTGTTCAGTTACAGTCACTGGAAATCGTCGCGCGGACAATTAAGGTCCTTATCAAGAGGAGGGAAGAAAGAAGGGGACACAAGAAGAGATATAGTAGGTAACTACTATGTAGCTGTAGCTGAGCGGTCGAAGTACTCCTCACTGACAAGCCTGGCAGTGGCCGGTTGCAGTCTTCTCACCAAAAGTAATCTACTACATCTCCCCTCGAGTCCTCTTCTTTCTCCCCTCCTCTTGATATAGGGCCGGATGCAACTACGTTCTGCGACGTGCTAAAGAACCGTATATCACCTAATAATGATCACCCAAGAACGCCTGCTCAGGAGGTGGCGTTCTACGACGATCGGGCTATCGTTTTCTTCCTGATTGGTTGAAGGGTTTCATTACGTAGCAAGACGCTCGGAGCGCGGGAAAGGCAGGGTACAATCAAATGCACGTGGTTCAATGACGTAGTTCGTGACGTTCTTGAAAACCAATCAGCGGCATGCTGGAAAAATGACTTAGGACAACGATAGTTGAGTTGTTTGGAAGTAGGATTCAACCGGTCCCAAAATCGCCGCAGAACGTAGTTGCATCCAGCCCAAGGTTCTTGATATGGCGCGCGATTTTCAGTGACTGTGGCCGGACCCTTAGACTTTTACAACCACCAGTTTAATGACCTAACAGGCTTCTCGAGAATATATCAGAGTCAATTGCAAAGGAAGGTCCTCCTTTCAAGGGAGTTTGATGTAAACTCCCAAACCATGCAAAGAGATCTCTTTGTGTGCTGAAATATCTCCTCTTGCCCTATAAACACCAATACCGCCAATAACACTATAGGAACTGAAAGACTAAACTGTGTGATTTTTCGGATATGGTAGTTTTTGAGTCTAAGGTGCAATACGTTCTGTGGTATGGACTACAACACATGTTTTTTTCAGGTCTGAAGGATTGTCCAAACACATGGCATCTACAGTACAAGGGCTTCTTGATGGCAGCTACGGACATCGAAAGGTCCCAAAACATCTGCGTGGACTCCAGACTCGAATCCCACCAGGAGAGCTATATGGGACCTCACGACCAAAGCATCAATTTCGCGATCGCCAAACTAGACAAAATCTCATTTGTCCCTTGCGTTATGTGCTCCAAATAACGGTGTTCAATAAAGATAGTTTATTTAATGAGCAGCTTAATCAGTCCATTCTTTAAAGCAATGAAACTAAACACACCCAACAATATGTTAACAGAGGATTCAAAACGCTATTTTCCTACATTTAGATTATGGCAGCAGAAAAATCTCTTACTCTACTTATTTCATGGCACTAAGGTTTGAATAAAACATACCAAGCAAGGTCCTGGTTAGGCCGTGGGGAGCTTAGGGGTTAAGGCATCGGAATTGGAATCGGTTCCAGGGTTCAATTAACACCCAAAGTTTAAACATTTTATGTTTAAACTTTGTCATTAAATGGATTACTGAACAAAACACCAATATTTCCGATTACATCATTTGTACCAATCCCCTTTCTTCTTTGGAAATCTTAAAACATATATACGTATCTTCTTCCAACAGCATAGTTGTCAATATTCAAACCCAACTAAAACATCTGAAGGATAAAAACGTATTGGTCGACTTCGCGTTCGTTCGTGGACATACAGGCATTCATGGAAACGAGAGGGCTGACTTTCTTGCCAAAACTGCCACCAGGCGGACAGTTGATATTCTTGTCAACATACCCAAATCGCATTATAAAAAAGCTATGTGGAAAGATGTTGTGGATGCATGGAACAAGGAGTACCTCAGCTCAAGCAAAGGAACAGTAACCAAGAAATTATTTCCATCCATAACAATCAGATTGGCCAACCATCACTTTTTAACTAACTATACAATAACTCAGCTTCTTACAGGACATAGAAATTTTAAAATTTATTTAAACAGATTCAATTTAAGTTCAAAATCTCACTGTGACTGCAAAATAGGTGGAAATGAAGACCGTGGACCATATCCTTTTAAAGTGTACAAAATATGAAACAGAGAGAAATGCTTTCCGACAAGAACTTCAAAAGATACATATGAAATGGCCTCCAAAATTCAGCTTTCTTATTTAATTTTATATACTCCTTAATTTCAGCAATAATTTAGCACTTTAAGCCTGTTACCTCCTCAAAATTTCAAAATTTAAACATTATTTATTTATTTATTATTATTTTTAGTTACCTTCTCAAAATTTAAACTTTATTTATTTATTATTTTTAGTTACCTTCTCAAAATTTAGAAATTCAAACTTTATTTATTTATTATTATTTTTAGTTTTTTTATGTGTATTGTGGTGTTTTTCTTGTAAAAATTTAATTACTTACACCTGTAAGCCTCGTGCTATACATTGTGGTGCACGGGGAGCTTTTTGTTTGTTTAAGTAAAAAAAATTCCCAACACCGATGAAGACCCATCGAGTATATGCGGAGTATATATGTGCTTGTTAAATATGTAGTTCCAAAGTCCTGTGGTCGGTCATGACGCAGTTTACCAGGGGTCTAGGTATTCTGGAGACTATTTCCCTCCCCTTCAGAGACATAACAAAATTGTGGAGGTGGCAATAGATGGGGGTGGAATCTATCTTCCGAGCATCAAGTTGGACTTTCCCATTCATGGGCCTCACTTTCTGAAGAGCCGCACGTCCTTTGCCTTAAATCCTGTAAGCTTTGCTTGGAAGTAAGTGGACCTTTTTTTTATAAATGAATAATTAAAACACATGAAACCGTGTGTGCTCCCTCGTGGCCCGATGGATAAGGCGTCGGTCTCCTAAACCGAAGATTGCGGGTTCGAGCCCCGTCGAGGGTAGTGGTGTGCTTTACGCACTTTTAGAAATCAGGTCCTTTTTTTTATAAATGAATAATTAAACCACATGATTCCATCTGTGCGCCCTCGTGGCCCAATGGATAAGGCGTCGGTCTCCTAAACCGAGGATAGCGGGTTCGAGTCCCGTCGAGGGTAGTGGTGTGCTTCAACACATTTTTAAAAATCAGGACCTTTTTTTCATAAATGAATAACTAAAACACATGAATCCGTCTGTGCGCCCACGTGGCCCAATGGATAACGCGTCGGTCTCCTAAACCGAAGATTGCGGGTTCGAGTCCCGTCGAGGGTAGTGGTGTGCTTCAACACATTTTTAAAAATCAGGACTTTTTTTTCATAAATTAATAACTAAAACACATGAACCCGTGAGTGCGCCCTCGTGGCCCCATGGATAAGGCGTCGGTCTCCTAAACCGAAGATTGCGGGTTCGAGTCCCGTCGAGGGTAGTGGTGTGCTTTACGCACTTTTAGAAATCAGGTCCTTTTTTTTATAAATGAATAATTAAACCACATGAATCCGTCTGTGCGCCCTCGTGGCCCAATGGATAAGGCGTCGGTCTCCTAAACCGAAGATTGCGGGTTCGAGTCCCGTCGAGGGTAGTGGTGTGCTTTACGCACTTTTAGAAATCAGGTCCTTTTTTTTATAAATGAATAATTAAACCACATGATTCCGTCTGTGCGCCCTCGTGGCCCAATGGATAAGGCGTCGGTCTCCTAAACCGAGGATAGCGGGTTCGAGTCCCGTCGAGGGTAGTGGTGTGCTTCAACACATTTTTAAAAATCAGGACCTTTTTTTCATAAATGAATAACTAAAACACATGAATCCGTCTGTGCGCCCTCGTGGCCCAATGGATAAGGCGTCGGTCTCCTAAACCGAAGATTAAGGGTTCGAGTCCCGTCGAGGGTAGTGGTGTGATTTACGCACTTTTTGAAATCAGGTCCTTTTTTTCATAAATGAATAACTAAACCTCATGGAAGCGCCTGTGTGCCCTCGTGGCCCAATGGATAAGGCGTCGGTCTCCTAAACCGAAGATTGCGGGCTCGAGTCCCGTCGAGGGTAGTGGTGTGCTTCAAAACTGTTGGTTAAGTTGACAAGGGTTCGAGTACGGCCCAGAAATAAAGACTGTATTATGCCGCATGGGAAATGCTACTTTTAATTTTTTTTTAAAACAGTTAATATTACAGTTAATATATTTGTGTCACTATATTATATGTTGTATTTAACTCGTGAGATGATTGCTAGATTTTGACAGCCTATTTTATGTTCACTAAATAAAGTATGTTTATTTTTAAAGTACTGCTTTATCATTGAATCCGGTCTGCCATAACATAATCCTATCAGGTTATGGGCCATAGGGAAATGGATAGGATAGGAATTTGAATTGAAGTTTGTTTTGGATCCTCGAAGTAACCTTGAGCGAAACTACGTAGATGAATGAGTAAATCGACTGGGGCCGCTCTGATTGCAAATTGACAGTTGCTGAGTTGAATCAACTCTCGACAGAAGTATGGCCGAATTGGATAGCTCATATCAAGCATTTGGATTTCCGAAGCTGAATAACTTCAACTACACAAGTTGGAAGGTGAACATGAAGGTACTTCTAATTGACAGAGGATCGTGGGGATTCATCACGGAAAAGGAGGAAGAACCGTATCCTGAGACTGCACCCGAGCGAGACAAAAGAGCGTACAATTGGAGGAAGGCAAGAAGCTATACGACCATATTTCAAGGTATAGAGCCACAATTGCAACCGCTCATCTCCAACACGGAAAGCGGGAAAGAAGCCTGGCAGATTCTGAAGGAGAACTTTGAGCCGACGTCTCGTGCTCGTCTAGCAGGTCTAATTGATGAATTCTTTGATTTGAAGTTTGGAGAAGAAACGCAGATTGGATTGTTTTGCAAGAAAGTTTCTGAGAAAAGAAGTCTCATTAAAGATGCTGGATTCGAATTACCGGAGATACTGGTTTGCTTTCAACTAATCAGAAGTCTACCACAAGAATACGACCAAATCGTTCAGATGCTATATCGCCTCCCAGATCAGGAATTCACAGTCAAGAAAGTAGAAGAGGAGCTCTTAATAGAAGCTGGGAGAGTACAGCAAAAGATGAAGGACAGAGGAGAGGATATTTTGGCAGACACTTTTATAACCGCTAATACTGGAGGAAGATATCGTACAGCAGAGAAGACGAATCGATCAAGTAAACACAGTGGACGCGTTCTGGACCTGAACCTGGGTAGTACAAAACAACAAAATAGACCTCGTCTTCATTGCAACTATTGTCAGAAGAAGAATCATAGCATAGAAAACTGTTTTCTTCGAAAGAGAAAGGAAGCAAGTAAAAATAAATTTGAAACTGCATTTAGTGAAGTTACAGACAAGGTAAACGTGAAAGTACCAGAGGCTTGTGCAACAGACCTAGAGGAAAGTCAGGAAAAGATGGCTGAGTTCCTCATAGACTCCGCCGCTACTTCTCATTTCTGTAATCGTCGAGAATGGTTTACAAACTACAGATCCATGAAGTCTACTCAAGCTCTTGTGGGAGATAAAAACAGTAAGTCTATTATATTAGGTATTGGTGATATTATGTTAAAGATTAAGCGTGAAAATGATTTTGCTTATTGGAAGTTAAAAGATGTATTATATGCACCTAATATGAGACGAAATCTAATCGGAGGAGCTAAGATAGATATTGCTGGAATGAAAATTAAATGGGGTAATAGTAAAATGATCATAATTGGTAAATCTGGTAATTACTTTCTAACTGTACCAAGAGTTGATAATTTGTATATAGTAAAAGGGTTTCCTGAAGTAAACAGTTCTAATGAAACTCATAGTGCATTTAATACAAGTTTGAGTTTGGAATTGGCTCACCGGAGATTTTGCCATGTTAACATGAATCTTATAAATCAAATGTCTAAAAACAATTCTGTAAAAGGAATAGAAAATTTAAAAGGTAAACAAGAGTCATGTGAAACTTGTAGTGTTAGCAAGTCAACTAGAAGTAGTTTTACCACGATTCATGAAATACGATCAAAAAATGTCTTGGAAAAGGTACACATGGATTTATGGGGGAAAAGTCCAGTTAAATCTCATGGAGGTAATCAATACTTTTTGTCTGTTATTGATGATTACTCCAGGTATGTTGAAGTTTTTCCAATTAAAGACAAAACTGAAGTATTTGCATGTTTTAAAGATTATTTAACCAGAAATGAAAGACAATTAGGGGTTAAATTAAAGTGTGTCAGAGTTGACAACGGATTGGAGTTTTGTAATGAAAAGTTCTTTAATCTATTTTCAAATTTAGGTATTAAGATGGAAAGAACATCAGTTTATACGCCGGAAGAAAATGGTGTATCCGAAAGGTTCAACCGCACTGCTCTTGAAGGTATACGTGCGATGTTACACGATAGTGGACTGCAACAAAGATTTTGGGCAGAAGCACTGCATTGCTTTGTTCATGTAAAGAACCGCAGTGAACACAAGCTAATTAAAGGTAAAACTCCCTTCGAAATCTGGACAGGATTTAAACCGTCGGTAAGACATTTTAGGATTTTTGGATCATTAGCTTATGTGCATATTCCAAAGGTAAAACGGAATAAATTGCAATCAAACGCAAAAGTTGGAATTTTGATTGGTTATGCGAGAAAAACTAAAGGTTATAGAATATGGCTACCTAAAGAACGTAAGACTGAGGAATCTATTCATGTTAAGATAGATGAATCTAAAAACGGGATAAAAACTCTTTTTGGTCAAAATAGTAAAGCTGAAAAACTATTTTTAAATGACAGTTTAAAAAGTCCTTTTGGTAATGATTTAGAAGACTTGGATGAACACGAACAGTCGTTCGAACCATCACAGTCGGGACATGATGAAATACAGGTAACTAAAGTTGAACAATCTAAAGCTCTAAATACAGCTGATTGGCGTAGAATAGAAAGACCTCGGAAAAGAAGCAAAAGAATCGATGTATATTATTATACTCCAGACAACGTTAGGTTGAGATCAATCAAGAATGCAAAATTGTATTGTGAAAAGAACAAAATTGAATTTGATGAGAAGCAATTTAATTTTAAACCGAATACTAAAAAGGTTGATGTAAAAGAACTTGAAATATCTGAGGATGATGCATCTGATGATTCTACTTTGAGTGAGGAAAGTGAAAGTAATGAAAATTCACATGTGTATGACCATTTTGAAGATATCTTTCAGGAAGAAGTCTACAATATAGAGATTCCAAGAACGTTTGAAGACACGTTAAGGCTACCAGAGAAGAAAAAGTGGCAAGAAGCGATGACTGAAGAATTAAAAGTCATGAAGGAACGGAAAGTATGGGATCTAGTTGAAAAACCGAGAGATGCAAAGATTTTAGGTAATCGATGGGTATTTTCTGTAAAAAGAAATGAAAAAAATGAAATTGAAAGGTACAAAGCCAGACTTGTATGTCTAGGTTATGCTCAACGAAAGTTTCAGGATTACAATGACACTTTTTCACCTGTTGTTAATTTTTCAATAATCAGATTTTTGTTTATTCTATTAGTTTCAGTATTGTGCTGGAAACATGTACAAGTGGATGTCAGGGCAGCTTACCTGTACGGAAATCTGACTGAAACGATCTACATGCAACAACCGCCTGGTTTTACTGAACTTAATTCCGAAGATAAGGTATGTCTTTTAAATAAGTCTATATACGGACTGCGACAATCCGGAAGGATGTGGAATAAGGAGATTGACACAATCTTAAAATCTCTTGACTATGAAAGATTAATGTGGTCAAATTGCGTTTACAAAAAGGAAAATGTAATTTTAGTATTATACGTGGATGATATTTGTCTATTCAGTAAGACGCAAATAATTTTGGAAGAAAGTGCAAAACAGCTTGAGAGTAAGTTGGATATTAAAAATTTGGGGAAAATTAAATACTTATTGGGAATTAACTTTGAAGATGATAATGATCAAATTTATTTACATCAAAGAACTTATATAGAAAAACTAATGAAAAGATTTGATCAATTACCCAGAAGTAATGTTAGTCTACCTTTGAAAGTTAACTTTAAGTTAAGTGTAGAAAATCAAGAAGATTTGGAAAGTGATCTTATGATTAAATATCCCTATAAAACTCTCATTGGATGCTTATCTTTTATTGCAAGTAGAAGTCGTCCGGACATTGCATATGCTGTAAATATAATGTCTCAATTTTCGAATTGTTACAACTTTCAACATTGGAATATAGTTGTGGATTTATTAAACTATGTTTTCAATACAAGACATTATCGTATAAATCTATCAAATGTGGAAAACTCATATCTGATTGCTTTTTCAGACGCTAACTGGGGAAGTCAGCTCAGTGAAAGGCATTCTACAAGCGGGCATATTATTTATTTTGCCGGTGTTCCATTTAGTTGGAAATGTTCAAAGCAAAAATGCATAGCACTCAGCTCAATGGAAGCAGAATTTGTAGCCCTTACAGATGCTGTTAAAGAATTGGTGTGGTTTTCTAACGTGTATTATGAATTGGATGCTTATTCATATAAAATTCCTATTTTGTTTTCTGATAATCAATCAGCAATCTTTTTTTGTAGGAATAGTGTTGAAAATTCTAAGAGTAAGCACATAGATGTTAAGCTACATTTTATTAGAGAATACTTAGAAGGAGGTAAATTTGAGCTTAAGTTTGTTAGCAGCAAAAGTAATAATGCTGATTTTCTTACTAAACCTCTTCTTAAGAATAATCTTCAAAAAGTTATTTTGAAATTGTTTTCATAACTTTATTTATGGACCGTGGGGCCGATTGTTGGTTAAGTTGACAAGGGTTCGAGTACGGCCCAGAAATAAAGACTGTATTATGCCGCATGGGAAATGCTACTTTTAATTTTTTTTTAAAACAGTTAATATTACAGTTAATATATTTGTGTCACTATATTATATGTTGTATTTAACTCGTGAGATGATTGCTAGATTATGACAGCCTATTTTATGTTCACTAAATAAAGTATGTTTATTTTTAAAGTACTGCTTTATCATTGAATCCGGTCTGCCATAACATAATCCTATCAAAAACATTTTTAAAAATCAGGACCTTTTTTCATAAATGAATATCTAAACCACAAGAATCCGTCTGCGCGCCCACGTGGCCCAATGGATAACGCGTCGGTCTCCTAAACCGAAGATTGCGGGTTCGAGTCCCGTCGAGGGTAGTGGTGTGCTTCAACACATTTTTAAAAATCAGGACCTTTTTTTCATAAATTAATAACTAAAACACATAAAACCGTGTATGCGCCCTCGTGGCCCAATGGATAAGGCGTCGTTCTCCTAAACCGAAGATTGCGGGTTCGAGTCCCGTCGAGGGTAGTGGTGTGCTTTACGCACTTTTAGAAATAAGGTCCTTTTTTTTATAAATGAATAATTAAACCACATGAATCAGTCTGTGCACCCTCGTGGCCCAATGGATAAGGCGTCGGTCTCCTAAACCGAAGATTGCGGGTTCGAGTCCCGTCGAGGGTAGTGGTGTGCTTTACGCACTTTTAGAAATCAGGTCCTTTTTTTTATAAATGAATAATTAAACCACATTAATCCGTCTGTGCGCCCTCGTGGCCCAATGGATAAGGCGTCGGTCTCCTAAACCGAAGATTGCGGGTTCGAGTCCCGTCGAGGGTAGTGGTGTGCTTCAACACATTTTTAAAAATCAGGACCTTTTTTTCATAAATTAATAACTAAAACACATGAACCCGTGTGTGCGCCCTCGTGGCCTAATGGATAAGGCGTCGGTCTCCTAAACCGAAGATTGCGGGTTCGAGTCCCGTCAAGGGTAGTGGTGTGCTTTACGCACTTTTAGAAATCAGGACCTTTTTTTCATAAATTAATAACTAAAACACATAAAACCGTGTGTGCGCCCTCGTGGCCTAATGGATAAGGCGTCGGTCTCCTAAACCGAAGATTGCGGGTTCGAGTCCCGTCGAGGGTAGTGGTGTGCTTTACGCACTTTTAGAAATCAGGTCCTTTTTTTTATAAATGAATAATTAAACCACATGAATCCGCCTGTGCGCCCTCGTGGCTCAAAGGATAAGGCGTCGGTCTCCTAAACCGAAGATAGCGGTTTCGAGTCCCGTCGAGGGTAGTGGTGTACTTCAACACATTTTTAAAAATCAGGACCTTTTTTTCATAAATGAATAACTAAAACACATGATACCGTGTGTGCGCCCTCGTGGCCCAATGGATAAGGCGTCGGTCTCCTAAACCGAAGATTGCGGGGTCGAGTCCCGTCGAGGGTAGTGGTGTGATTTACGCGCTTTTTGAAATCAGGTAATTTTTTTCATAAATGAATAACTAAACCTCAAGGAAGCGCCTGTGTGCCCTCGTGGCCCAATGGATAAGGCGTCGGTCTCCTAAACCGAAGATTGCGGGTTCGACTCCCGTCGAGGGTAGTTTTGTGCTTCAACACATTTTTAAAAATCAGGTCCTTTTTTTCATAAATGAATAACTAATAAACATGAAACCGTGCATGCGCCCTCGTGGCCTAATGGATACGGCGTCGGTCTCCTAAACCGAAGATTCCGGGTTCAAGTTCCGTCGAGGGTAGTGGTTTGCTTCATCACATTTTTAAAAATCAGGACCTTTTTTTCATAAATCAATATTTTAACCACATGAATCCGACTTTGCGCCCTCGTGGCCTAATGGATAAGGCGTCGGTCTCTTAAACCGAAGATTGCGGGTTCGAGTCCCGTCGAGGGTTGTGGTGTGCTTTACGCACTTTTAGAAATCAGGTCCTTTTTTTTATAAATGAATAATTAAACCACATGAATCCGTCTGTGCGCCCTCGTGGCCCAATGGATAAGGCGTCGCTCTCCTAAACCGAAGATTGCGGGTTCGAGTCCCGTCGAGGGTAGTGGTGTGCTTCAACACATTTTTAAAAATCAGGACCTTTTTTTCATAAATGAATAACTAAAACACATGAAACCGTGTGTGCGCCCTCGTGGCCCAATGGATAAGGCGTCGGTCTCCTAAACCGAAGATTGCGGGTTCGAGTCCCGTCGAGGGTAGTGGTGTGCTTTACGCACTTTTAGAAATCAGGTCCTTTTTTTCATAAATGAATATTTAAACCACATGAATCCGTCTGTGCGCCCTCGTGGCCCAATGGATAAGGCGTCGGTCTCCTAAACCGAAGATTGCGGGTTCGAGTCCCGTCGAGGGTAGTGGTGTGCTTTACGCACTTTTAGAAATCAGGTCCTTTTTTTTATAAATGAATAATTAAACCACATGAATCAGTCTGTGCGCCCTCGTGGCCCAATGGATAAGGCGTCGGTCTCCTAAACCGAAGATTGCGGGTTCGAGTCCCGTCGAGGGTAGTGGTGTGCTTCAACACATTTTTAAAAATCAGGACCTTTTTTTCATAAATTAATAACTAAAACACCTAAAACCGTATATGCGCCCTCGTGGCCTAATGGATAAGGCGTCGGTCTCCTAACCCGAAGATTGCGGGTTCGAGTCCCGTCGAGGGTAGTGGTGTGCTTTACGCACTTTTAGAAATCAGGTCCTTTTTTTTTTATAAATGAATAATTAAACCACATGAATCAGTCTGTGCGCCCTCGTGGCCAAATGGATAAGGCGTCGGTCTCCTAAACCGAAGATTGCGGGTTCGAGTCCCGTCGAGGGTAGTGGTGTGCTTCAACACATTTTTAAAAATCAGGACCTTTTTTTTATAAATGAATAATTAAACCACATGAATCCGTCTGTGCGCCCTCGTGGCCCAATGGATAAGGCGTCGGTCTCCTAAACCGAAGATTGCGGGTTCGAGTCCCGTCGAGGGTAGTGGTGTGCTTCAACACATTTTAAAAAATCAGGACCTTTTTTTCATAAATTAATAACTAAAACACATAAAACCGTGTATGCGCCCTCGTGGCCCAATGGATAAGGCGTCGGTCTCCTAAACCGAAGATTGCGGGTTCGAGTCCCGTCGAGGGTAGTGGTGTGCTTTACGCACTTTTAGAAATCAGGTCCTTTTTTTTATAAATGAATAATTAAACCACATGAATCAGTCTGTGCGCCCTCGTAACCCAATGGATAAGGCGTCGGTCTCCTAAACCGAAGATTGCGGGTTCGAGTCCCGTCGAGGGGGTTGGTGTGCTTCAACACATTTTTAAAAATCAGGACCTTTTTTTCATAAATTAATAACTAAAACACCTAAAACCGTATATGCGCCCTCGTGGCCTAATGGATAAGGCGTCGGTCTCCTAAACCGAAGATTGCGGGTTCGAGTCCCGTCGAGGGTAGTGGTGTGCTTTACGCACTTTTAGAAATCAGGTCCTTTTTTTTATAAATGAATAATTAAACCACATGAATCAGTCTGTGCGCCCTCGTGGCCCAATGGATAAGGCGTCGGTCTCCTAAACCGAAGATTGCGGGTTCGAGTCCCGTCGAGGGTAGTGGTGTGCTTCAACACATTTTTAAAAATCAGGACCTTTTTTTTTATAAATGAATAATTAAACCACATGAATCCGTCTGTGCGCCCTCGTGGCCCAATGGATAAGGCGTCGGTCTCCTAAACCGAGGATAGCGGGTTCGAGTCCCGTCGAGGGTAGTGGTGTGCTTCAACACATTTTTAAAAATCAGGACCTTTTTTTCATAAATGAATAACTAAAACACATGAATCCGTCTGTGCGCCCACATGGCCCAATGGATAACGCGTCGGTCTCCTAAACCGAAGATTGCGGGTTCGAGTCCCGTCAAGGGTAGTGGTGTGCTTCAACACATTTTTAAAAATCAGGACTTTTTTTTCATAAATTAATAACTAAAACACATGAACCCGTGAGTGCGCCCTCGTGGCCCCATGGATAAGGCGTCGGTCTCCTAAACCGAAGATTGCGGGTTTGAGTCCCGTCGAGGGTAGTGGTGTGCTTTACGCACTTTTAGAAATCAGGTCCTTTTTTTTATAAATGAATAATTAAACCACATGAATCCGTCTGTGCGCCCTCGTGGCCCAATGGATAAGGCGTCGGTCTCCTAAACCGAAGATTGCGGGTTCGAGTCCCGTCGAGGGTAGTGGTGTGATTTACGCACTTTTTGAAATCAGGTCCTTTTTTTCATAAATGAATAACTAAACCTCATGGAAGCGCCTGTGTGCCCTCGTGACCCAATGGATAAGGCGTCGGTCTCCTAAACCGAAGATTGCGGGCTCGAGTCCCGTCGAGGGTAGTGGTGTGCTTCAAAACATTTTTAAAAATCAGGACCTTTTTTCATAAATGAATATCTAAACCACATGAAACCGTCTGTGCGCCCACGTGGCCCAATGGATAACGCGTCGGTCTCCTAAACCGAAGATTGCGGGTTCGAGTCCCGTCGAGGGTAGTGGTGTGCTTCAACACATTTTTAAAAATCAGGACCTTTTTTTCATAAATTAATAACTAAAACACATAAAACCGTGTATGCGCCCTCGTGGCCCAATGGATAAGGCGTCGGTCTCCTAAACCGAAGATTGCGGGTTCGAGTCCCGTCGAGGGTAGTGGTGTGCTTTACGCACTTTTAGAAATCAGGTCCTTTTTTTTATAAATGAATAATTAAACCACATGATTCCGTCTGTGCGCCCTCGTGGCCCAATGGATAAGGCGTCGGTCTCCTAAACCGAGGATAGCGGGTTCGAGTCCCGTCGAGGGTAGTGGTGTGCTTCAACACATTTTTAAAAATCAGGACCTTTTTTTCATAAATGAATAACTAAAACACATGAATCCGTCTGTGCGCCCTCGTGGCCCAATGGATAAGGCGTCGGTCTCCTAAACCGAAGATTGCGGGCTCGAGTCCCGTCGAGGGTAGTGGTGTGCTTCAACACATTTTTAAAAATCAGGACCTTTTTTTCATAAATTAATAACTAAAACACTTAAACCGTGTAAGCGCCCTCGTGGCCCAATGGATAAGGCGTCGGTCTCCTAAACCGAAGATTGCGGGTTCAAGTCCCGTCGAGGGTAGTGGTGTAATTTACGCACTTTTAGAAATTAGGTCCTTTTTTTATAAATGAATAATTAAACCACATGAATCCGTCTGTGCGCCCTCGTGGCCTAATGGATAAGGCGTCGGTCTCCTAAACCGAAGATTGCGGGTTCGAGTTAAGTCGAGGGTAGTGGTGAGCTTCAACACATTTTTAAAAATCAGGACCTTTTTTTCATAAATGAATAACTAAAACACATGAAACCGTGTGTGTGCCCTCGTAGCCCAATTGATAAGGCATCGGTCTCCTAAACCGAAGATTGCGGGTTCGAGACCCGTCGAGGGTAGAGGTGTGCTTTACGCACTTTTAGAAATCAGGTCCTTTTTTTTATAAATGAATAATTAAACCACACGAATCCGTCTGTGTGCCCTCGTGGCCCTATGGATAAGGCGTCGGTCTCCTAAACCGAAGATTGCGGGTTCGAGTCCCGTCGAGGGTAGTGGTGTGCTTCAACACATTTTTAAAAATCAGGACCTTTTTTCATAAATTAATAACTAAAACACTTAAACCGTGTATGCGCCCTCGTGGCCTAATGGATAAGGCGTCGGTCTCCAAAACCGAAGATTGCGGGTTCGAGTTCCGTCGAGGGTAGTGGTGAGCTTCAACACATTTTTAAAAATCAGGATCTTTTTTTCATAAATGAATAACTAAAACGCATGAAACCGTGTGTGTGCCCTCGTAGCCCAATTGATAAGGCATCGGTCTCCTAAACCGAAGATTGCGGGTTCGAGTCCCGTCGAGGGTAGAGGTGTGCTTTACGCGCTTTTAGAAATCAGGTCCTTTTTTTTATAAATGAATAATTAAACCACATGAATCCGTCTGTGCGCCCTCGTGGCCCAATGGATAAGGCGTCGGTCTCCTAAACCGAAGATTGCGGGTTCGAGTCCCGTCGAGGGTAGTGATGTGCTTCAACACATTTTTTAAAAATCAGGACCTTTTTTTCATAAATGAATAACTAAAACACATGAAACCGTGTGTGTGCCCTCGTAGCCCAATTGATAAGGCATCGGTCTCCTAAACCGAAGATTGCGGGTTCGAGTCCCGTCGAGGGTAGAGGTGTGCTTTACGCACTTTTAGAAATCAGGTCCTTTTTTTTATAAATGAATAATTAAACCACATGAATCCGTCTGTGCGCCCTCGTGGCCCAATGGATAAGGCGTCGGGCTCCTAAACCGAAGATTGCGGGTTCGAGCCCCGTCGAGGGTAGTGATGTGCTACAACACATTTTTTAAAAATCAGGACCTTTTTTTCATAAATGAATAACTAAAACACATGAAACCGTGTGTGCGCCCTCGTGGCTCAATGGATAAGGCGTCGGTCTCCTAAACCGAAGATTGCGGGTTCGAGTCCCGTCGAGGGTAGTGGTGTGATTTACGCACTTTTTGAAATCAGGTCCTTTTTTTCATAAATGAATAACTAAACCACATGGAAGCGCCTGTGTGCCCTCGTGGCCCAATGGATAAGGCGTCGGTCTCCTAAACCGAAGATTGCGGGTTCGAGTCTCGTCGAGGGTAGTGGTTTGCTTTACGCACTTTTAGAAATCAAGTCCTTTTTTTTATAAATGAATAATTAAACCACACGAATCCGTCTGTGTGCCCTCGTGGCCCTATGGATAAGGCGTCGGTCTCCTAAACCGAAGATTGCGGGTTCGAGTTCCGTCGAGGGTAGTGGTGAGCTTCAACACATTTTTAAAAATCAGGATCTTTTTTTCATAAATGAATAACTAAAACACATGAAACCGTGTGTGTGCCCTCGTAGCCCAATTGATAAGGCTTCGGTCTCCTAAACCGAAGATTGCGGGTTCGAGTCCCGTCGAGGGTAGAGGTGTGCTTTACGCACTTTTAGAAATCAGGTCCTTTTTTTTATAAATGAATAATTAAACCACATGAATCCGTCTGTGCGCCCTCGTGGCCCAATGGATAAGGCGTCGGTCTCCTAAACCGAAGATTGCGGGTTCGAGTCCCGTCGAGGGTAGTGGTGTGCTTCAACACATTTTTAAAAATCAGGACCTTTTTTTCATAAATTAATAACTAAAACACATGAACCCGTGTGTGCGCCCTCGTGGCCTAATGGATAAATCGTCGGTCTCCTAAACCGAAGATTGCGGGTTCGAGTCCCGTCGTGGGTAGTGGTGTGCTTTCCGCAGTTTTAGAAATCAGGTCCTTTTTTTTATAAATGAATAATTAAACCACATGAATCCGTCTGTGCGCCCTCGTGGCCCAATGGATAAGGCGTCGGTCTCCTAAACCGAAGATTGCGGGTTCAAGTCCCGTCAAGGGTAGTGGTGTGCTTTACGCACTTTTAGAAATCAGGACCTTTTTTCATAAATTAATAACTAAAACACATAAAACCGTGTGTGCGCCCTCGTGGCCTAATGGATAAGGCGTCGGTCTCCTAAACCGAAGATTGCGGGTTAGAGTCCCGTCGAGAGTAGTGGTGTGCTTTACGCACTTTTAGAAATCAGGTCCTTTTTTTTATAAATGAATAATTAAACCACATGAATCCGCCTGTGCGCCCTCGTGGCTCAAAGGATAAGGCGTCGGTCTCCTAAACCGAAGATAGCGGTTTCGAGTCCCGTCGAGGGTAGTGGTGTACTTCAACACATTTTTAAAAATCAGGACCTTTTTTTCATAAATGAATAACTAAAACACATGATACCGTGTGTGCGCCCTCGTGGCCCAATGGATAAGGCGTCGGTCTCCTAAACCGAAGATTGCGGGGTCGAGTCCCGTCGAGGGTAGTGGTGTGATTTACGCGCTTTTTGAAATCAGGTAATTTTTTTCATAAATGAATAACTAAACCTCAAGGAAGCGCCTGTGTGCCCTCGTGGCCCAATGGATAAGGCGTCGGTCTCCTAAACCGAAGATTGCGGGTTCGACTCCCGTCGAGGGTAGTTTTGTGCTTCAACACATTTTTAAAAATCAGGTCCTTTTTTTCATAAATGAATAACTAATAAACATGAAACCGTGTATGCGCCCTCGTGGCCTAATGGATACGGCGTCGGTCTCCTAAACCGAAGATTCCGGGTTCAAGTTCCGTCGAGGGTAGTGGTTTGCTTCATCACATTTTTAAAAATCAAGACCTTTTTTTCATAAATCAATATTTAAACCACATGAATCCGACTTTGCGCCCTCGTGGCCCAATGGATAAGGCGTCGGTCTCCTAAACCGAAGATTGCGGGTTCGAGTCCCGTCGAGGGTAGTGGTGTGCTTCAACAAATTTTTAAAAATCAGGACCTTTTTTTCATAAATTAATAACTAAAACACATGAACCCATGTGTGCGCCCTCGTGGCCTAATGGATAAGGCGTCGGTCTCCTAAACCGAAGATTGCGGGTTCGAGTCCCGTCGAGGGTAGTGGTGTGCTTTACGCACTTTTAGAAATCAGGTCCTTTTTTTTATAAATGAATAATTAAACCACATGAATCCGTCTGTGCGCCCTCGTGGCCCAATGGATAAGGCGTCGCTCTCCTAAACCGAAGATTGCGGGTTCGAGTCCCGTCGAGGGTAGTGGTGTGCTTCAACACATTTTTAAAAATCAGGACCTTTTTTTCATAAATGAATAACTAAAACACATGAAACCGTGTGTGCGCCCTCGTGGCCCAATGGATAAGGCGTCGGTCTCCTAAACCGAAGATTGCGGGTTCGAGTCCCGTCGAGGGTAGTTTTGTGCTTCATCACATTTTTATTAATCATTTTTAGAAATCAGGACCTTTTTTTCGTAAATGAATAACTAAAACATATGAAACCGAGTGTGCGCCCTCGTGGCCCAATGGATAAGGCGTCGGTCTCCTAAACCGAAGATTGCGGGTTCGAGTCCCGTCGAGGGAAGTGGTGTGCTTCAACACATTTTTAAAAATCAGGACCTTTTTTCTTAAATGAATATCTAAAACACATGAAGCCGAGTGTGCGCCCTCGTGGCCCAATGGATAAGGCGTCGGTCTCCTAATCCGAAGATTGCGGGTTCGAGTCCCGTCGAGGGTAGTGGTGTGCTTCATCACATTTTTAATAATCATTTTTAGAAATCAGGACCTTTTTTTCGTAAATGAATAAGTAAAACACATGAAACCGTGTGTGTCCGCCTTCTTGGCCCAATGGATAAGGCGTCGGTCTCCTAAACCGAAGATTGCGGGTTCGAGTCCCGTCGAGGGTAGTGGTGTGCTTCAACACATTTTTAAAAATCAGGACCTTTTTTTCATAAATGAATAACTAAAACACATGAAGCCGTGTGTGCGCCCTCGTGGCCCAATGGATAAGGCGTCAGTCTCCTAAACCGAAGATTGCGGGTTCGAGTCCCGTAGAGGGTAGTGGTGTGATTTACGCACTTTTTGAAATCAGGTCCTTTTTTTCATAAATGAATAACTAAACCTCATGGAAGCGCCTGTTTGCCCTCGTGGCCCAATGGATAAGGCGTCGGTCTCCTAAACCGAAGATTGCGGGGTCGAGTCCCGTCGAGGGTAGTGGTGTGATTTACGCGCTTTTTGAAATCAGGTAATTTTTTTCATAAATGAATAACTAAACCTCAAGGAAGCGCCTGTGTGCCCTCGTGGCCCAATGGATAAGGCGTAGGGGTGAGGGTAGGGGTGAGGGTAGGCGTGAGGGTAGTGGTTTGCTTCATCACATTTTTAAAAATATAGACCTTTTTTTCATAAATCAATATTTAAACCACATGAATCCGACTTTGCGCCCTCGTGGCCCAATGGATAAGGCGTCGGTCTCCTAAACCGAAGATTGCGGGTTCGAGTCCCGTCGAGGGTAGTGGTGTGCTTCAACAAATTTTTAAAAATCAGGACCTTTTTTTCATAAATTAATAACTAAAACACATGAACCCATGTGTGCGCCCTCGTGGCCTAATGGATAAGGCGTCGGTCTCCTAAACCGAAGATTGCGGGTTCGAGTCCCGTCGAGGGTAGTGGTGTGCTTTACGCACTTTTAGAAATCAGGTCCTTTTTTTTATAAATGAATAATTAAACCACATGAATCCGTCTGTGCGCCCTCGTGGCCCAATGGATAAGGCGTCGCTCTCCTAAACCGAAGATTGCGGGTTCGAGTCCCGTCGAGGGTAGTGGTGTGCTTCAACACATTTTTAAAAATCAGGACCTTTTTTTCATAAATGAATAACTAAAACACATGAAACCGTGTGTGCGCCCTCGTGGCCCAATGGATAAGGCGTCGGTCTCCTAAACCGAAGATTGCGGGTTCGAGTCCCGTCGAGGGAAGTGGTGTGCTTCAACACATTTTTAAAAATCAGGACCTTTTTTCTTAAATGAATATCTAAAACACATGAAGCCGAGTGTGCGCCCTCGTGGCCCAATGGATAAGGCGTCGGTCTCCTAATCCGAAGATTGCGGGTTCGAGTCCCGTCGAGGGTAGTGGTGTGCTTCATCACATTTATAATAATCATTTTTAGAAATCAGGACCTTTTTTTCGTAAATGAATAAGTAAAACACATGAAACCGTGTGTGTCCGCCTTCTTGGCCCAATGGATAAGGCGTCGGTCTCCTAAACCGAAGATTGCGGGTTCGAGTCCCGTCGAGGGTAGTGGTGTGCTTCAACACATTTTTAAAAATCAGGACCTTTTTTTCATAAATGAATAACTAAAACACATGAAGCCGTGTGTGCGCCCTCGTGGCCCAATGGATAAGGCGTCAGTCTCCTAAACCGAAGATTGCGGGTTCGAGTCCCGTCGAGGGTAGTGGTGTGCTTCAACACATTTTTAAAAATCAGGACCTTTTTTTCATAAATGAATAACTAAAACACATGAAGCCGTGTGTGCGCCCTCGTGGCCCAATGGATAAGGCGTCAGTCTCCTAAACCGAAGATTGCGGGTTCGAGTCCCGTCGAGGGTAGTGGTGTGCTTCAACACATTTTTAAAAATAAGGACCTTTTTTTCATAAATTAATAACTAAAAAACATGAAACCGTGTATGCGCCCTCGTGGCCTAATGGATAAGGCGTCGGTCTACTAAACCGAAGATTCCGGGTTCAAGTTCCTTCGAGGGTAGTGGTGTGCTTCAACACATTTTTAAAAATCAGGACCTTTTTTCTTAAATGAATATCTAAACCACATGAATCCGTTTGTGCGCCCACGTGGCCCAATGGATAAGGCGTCGGTCTCCTAAACCGAAGATTGCGGGTTCGAGTCCCGTCGAGGGTAGTGGTGTGCTTCAACACATTTTTAAAAATCAGGACCTTTTTTTCATAAATGAATAACTAAAACACATGAAGCCGTGTGTGCACCCTCGGGGCCCAATGGATAAGGCGTCAGTCTCCTAAACCGAAGATTGCGGGTTCGAGTCCCGTCGAGGCTAGTGGTGTGCTTCATCACATTTTTAATAATCATTTTTAGAAATCAGGACCTTTTTTTCGTAAATGAATAAGTAAAACACATGAAACCGTGTGTGTCCGCCTTCTTGGCCCAATGGATAAGGCGTCGGTCTCCTAAACCGAAGATTGCGGGTTCGAGTCCCGTCGAGGGTAGTGGTGTGCTTCAACACATTTTTAAAAATAAGGACCTTTTTTTCATAAATTAATAACTAAAAAACATGAAACCGTGTATGCGCCCTCGTGGCCTAATGGATAAGGCGTCGGTCTCCTAAACCGAAGATTCCGGGTTCAAGTTCCTTCGAGGGTAGTGGTGTGCTTCATCACATTTTTAAAAATCAGGACCTTTTTTCATAAATGAATATTTAAACCACATGAATCCGTCTGTGCGCCCTCGTGGCCCAATGGATAAGGCGTCGGTCTCCTAAACCGAAGATTGCGGGTTCGAGTCCCGTCGAGGGTAGTGGTGTGCTTCATCACATTTTTAAAATCAGGACCTTTTTTTCATAAATGAATATTTAAACCACATGAATCCGTCTGTGCGCCCTCGTGGCTAAATGAATAAGGCGTCGGTCTCCTAAACCGAAGATTGCGGGTTCGAGTCCCGTCGAGGGTAGTGGTGTGCTTCAACACATTTTTAAAGATCAGGACCTTTTTTCATAAATGAATATCTAAACCACATGAATCCGTCTGTGCGCCCACGTGGCCCAATGGATAACGCGTCGGTCTCCTAAACCGAAGATTGCGGGTTCGAGTCCCGTCGAGGGTAGTGGTGTGCTTCAACACATTTTTAAAAATCAGGACCTTTTTTTCATAAATAAATAACTAAAACACATAAAACCGTGTGTGCGCCCTCGTGGCCTAATGGATAAGGCGTCGGTCTCCTAAACCGAAGATTGCGGGTTCGAGTCCCGTCGAGGGTAGTGGTGTGCTTTACGCACTTTTAGAAATCGGGTCCTTTTTTTTTATAAATGAATAATTAAACCACATGAATCCGTCTGTGCGCCCTCGTGGCCCAATGGATAAGGCGTCGGTCTCCTAAACCGAAGATTGCGGGGTCGAGTCCCGTCGAGGGTAGTGGTGTGATTTACGCGCTTTTTGAAATGAGGTCCCTTTTTTCATAAATGAATAACTAAACCTCAAGGAACCCCCTGTGTGCCCTCGTGGCCCAATGGATAAGGCGTCGGTCTCCTAAACCGAAGATTGCGGGTTCGAGTCCCGTCGAGGGTAGTTTTGTGCTTCAACACATTTTTAAAAATCAGGTCCTTTTTTTCATAAATGAATAACTAAAACACATGAAATCGTGTGTGCGCCCTCGTGGCCCAATGGATAAGGCGTCGGTCTCCTAAACCGAAGATTGCGGGTTCGAGTCCCGTCGAGGGTAGTGGTGTGCTTCAACACATTTTTAAAAATCAGGACCTTTTTTTCATAAATTAATAACTAATAAACATGAAACCGTGTATGCGCCCTCGTGGCCTAATGGATACGGCGTCGGTCTCCTAAACCGAAGATTCCGGGTTCAAGTTCCGTCGAGGGTAGTGGTTTGCTTCATCACATTTTTAAAAATCAGGACCTTTTTTTCATAAATCAATATTTAAACCACATGAATCCGTCTTTGCGCCCTCGTGGCCCAATGGATAAGGCGTTGGTCTCCTAAACCGAAGATTGCGGGTTCGAGTCCCGTCGAGGGTAGTGGTGTGCTTCAACACATTTTTAAAAATCAGGACCTTTTTTTCATAAATCAATATTTAAACCACATGAATCCGTCTTTGCGCCCTCGTGGCCCAATGGATAAGGCGTTGGTCTCCTAAACCGAAGATTGCGGGTTCGAGTCCCGTCGAGGGTAGTGGTGTGCTTCATCACATTTTTAATAATCATTTTTAGAAATCAGGACCTTTTTTTCGTAAATGAATAAGTAAAACACATGAAACCGTGTGTGTCCGCCTTCTTATCCCAATGGATAAGGCGTCGGTCTCCTAAACCGAAGATTGCGGGTTCGAGTCCCGTCGAGGGTAGTGGTGTGCTTCAACACATTTTTAAAAATCAGGACCTTTTTTTCATAAATGAATAACTAAAACACATGAAGCCGTGTGTGCGCCCTCGTGGCCCAATGGATAAGGCGTCAGTCTCCTAAACCGAAGATTGCGGGTTCGAGTCCCGTCGAGGGTAGTGGTGTGCTTCAACACATTTTTAAAAATAAGGACCTTTTTTTCATAAATTAATAACTAAAAAACATGAAACCGTGTATGCGCCCTCGTGGCCTAATGGATAAGGCGTCGGTCTCCTAAACCGAAGATTCCGGGTTCAAGTTCCTTCGAGGGTAGTGGTGTGCTTCATCACATTTTTAAAAATCAGGACCTTTTTTTCATAAATGAATATCTAAACCACATGAATCCGTTTGTGCGCCCACGTGGCCCAATGGATAAGGCGTCGGTCTCCTAAACCGAAGATTGCGGGTTCGAGTCCCGTCGAGGGTAGTGGTGTGCTTCAACACATTTTTAAAAATCAGGACCTTTTTTTCATAAATGAATAACTAAAACACATGAAGCCGTGTGTGCACCCTCGGGGCCCAATGGATAAGGCGTCAGTCTCCTAAACCGAAGATTGCGGGTTCGAGTCCCGTCGAGGGTAGTGGTGTGCTTCATCACATTTTTAATAATCATTTTTAGAAATCAGGACCTTTTTTTCGTAAATGAATAAGTAAAACACATGAAACCGTGTGTGTCCGCCTTCTTGGCCCAATGGATAAGGCGTCGGTCTCCTAAACCGAAGATTGCGGGTTCGAGTCCCGTCGAGGGTAGTGGTGTGCTTCAACACATTTTTAAAAATAAGGACCTTTTTTTCATAAATTAATAACTAAAAAACATGAAACCGTGTATGCGCCCTCGTGGCCTAATGGATAAGGCGTCGGTCTCCTAAACCGAAGATTCCGGGTTCAAGTTCCTTCGAGGGTAGTGGTGTGCTTCATCACATTTTTAAAAATCAGGACCTTTTTTCATAAATGAATATTTAAACCACATGAATCCGTCTGTGCGCCCTCGTGGCCCAATGGATAAGGCGTCGGTCTCCTAAACCGAAGATTGCGGGTTCGAGTCCCGTCGAGGGTAGTGGTGTGCTTTACGCACTTTGAGAAATCAGGTCCTTTTTTTTATAAATGAAAAATTAAACCACATGAAGCCGTGTGTGCGCCCTCGTGGCCCAATGGATAAGGCGTCGGTCTCCTAAACCGAAGATTGCGGGTTCGAGTCCCGTCGAGGGTAGTGGTGTGCTTCATCACATTTTTAAAATCAGGACCTTTTTTTCATAAATGAATATTTAAACCACATGAATCCGTCTGTGCGCCCTCGTGGCTAAATGAATAAGGCGTCGGTCTCCTAAACCGAAGATTGCGGGTTCGAGTCCCGTCGAGGGTAGTGGTGTGCTTCAACACATTTTTAAAAATCAGGACCTTTTTTCATAAATGAATATCTAAACCACATGAATCCGTCTGTGCGCCCACGTGGCCCAATGGATAACGCGTCGGTCTCCTAAACCGAAGATTGCGGGTTCGAGTCCCATCGAGGGTAGTGGTGTGCTTCAACACATTTTTAAAAATCAGGACCTTTTTTTCATAAATAAATAACTAATACACATAAAACCGTGTGTGCGCCCTCGTGGCCTAATGGATAAGGCGTCGTTCTCCTAAACCGAAGATTGCGGGTTCGAGTCCCGTCGAGGGTAGTGGTGTGCTTTACGCACTTTTAGAAATCGGGTCCTTTTTTTTATAAATGAATAATTAAACCACATGAATCCGTCTGTGCGCCCTCGTGGCCCAATGGATAAGGCGTCGGTCTCCTAAACCGAAGATTGCGGGGTCGAGTCCCGTCGAGGGTAGTGGTGTGATTTACGCGCTTTTTGAAATCAGGTCCTTTTTTTCATAAATGAATAACTAAACCTCAAGGAACCCCCTGTGTGCCCTCGTGGCCCAATGGATAAGGCGTCGGTCTCCTAAACCGAAGATTGCGGGTTCGAGTCCCGTCGAGGGTAGTTTTGTGCTTCAACACATTTTTAAAAATCAGGTCCTTTTTTTCATAAATGAATAACTAAAACACATGAAATCGTGTGTGCGCCCTCGTGGCCCAATGGATAAGGCGTCGGTCTCCTAAACCGAAGATTGCGGGTTCGAGTCCCGTCGAGGGTAGTGGTGTGCTTCAACACATTTTTAAAAATCAGGACCTTTTTTTCATAAATTAATAACTAATAAACATGAAACCGTGTATGCGCCCTCGTGGCCTAATGGATACGGCGTCGGTCTCCTAAACCGAAGATTCCGGGTTCAAGTTCCGTCGAGGGTAGTGGTTTGCTTCATCACATTTTTAAAAATCAGGACCTTTTTTTCATAAATCAATATTTAAACCACATGAATCCGTCTTTGCGCCCTCGTGGCCCAATGGATAAGGCGTTGGTTTCCTAAACCGAAGATTGCGGGTTCGAGTCCCGTCGAGGGTAGTGGTGTGCTTCAACACATTTTTAAAAATCAGGACCTTTTTTTCATAAATTAATAACTAAAACACATGAACCCGTGTGTGCGCCCTCGTGGCCTAATGGATAAGGCGTCTGTCTCCTAAACCGAGGATAGCGGGTTCGAGACCCGTCGAGGGTAGTGGTGTGCTTCAACACATTTTTAAAAATCAGGACCTTTTTTTCATAAATGAATATTTAAACCACATGAATCCGTCTGTGCGCCCTCGTGGCCCAATGGATAAGGCGTCGGTCTCCAAAACCGAAGATTGCGGGTTCGAGTTCCGTCGAGGGTAGTGGTGTGCTTTACGCACTTTTAGAAATCAGGTCCTTTTTTTATAAATGAATAATTAAACCACATGAAGCCGTGTGTGCGCCCTCGTGGCCCAATGGATAAGGCGTCGGTCTCCTAAACCGAAGATTGCGGGTTCGAGTCCCGTCGAGGGTAGTGGTTTGCTTCAACACATTTTTAAAAATCAGGACCTTTTTTTCATAAATTAATAACTAAAACACCTAAAACCGTATATGCGCCCTCGTGGCCTAATGGATAAGGCGTCGGTCTCCTAAACCGAAGATTGCGGGTTCGAGTCCCGTCGAGGGTAGTGGTGTGCTTTACGCACTTTTAGAAATCAGGTCCTTTTTTTTTATAAATGAATAATTAAACCACATGAATCAGTCTGTGCGCCCTCGTGGCCCAATGAATAAGGCGTCGGTCTCCTAAACCGAAGATTGCGGGTTCGAGTCCCGTCGAGGGTAGTGGTGTGCTTCAACACATTTTTAAAAATCAGGACCTTTTTTTTATAAATGAATAATTAAACCACATGAATCCGTCAGTGCGCCCTCGTGGCCCAATGGATAAGGCGTCGGTCTCCTAAACCGAAGATTGCGGGTTCAAGTCCCGTCGAGGGTAGTGGTGTGCTTCAACACATTTTTAAAAATCAGGACCTTTTTTTCATAAATGAATAACTAAAACACATGAAACCGTGTGTGCGCCCTCGTGGCCCAATGGATAAGGCGTCGGTCTCCTAAACCGAAGATTGCGGGTTCGAGTCCCGTTGAGGGTAGTGGTGTGATTTACGCACTTTTTGAAATCAGGTCCTTTTTTTCATAAATGAATAACTAAACCTCATGGAAGCGCCTGTGTGCCCTCGTGGCCCAATGGATAAGGCGTCGGTCTCCTAAACCGAAGATTGCGGGTTCGAGTCCCGTCGAGGGTAGTTTTGTGCTTCAACACATTTTTAAAAATCAGGTCCTTTTTTTCATAAATGAATAACTAAAACACATGAAGCCGTGTGTGCACCCTCGGGGCCCAATGGATAAGGCGTCAGTCTCCTAAACCGAAGATTGCGGGTTCGAGTCCCGTCGAGGGTAGTGGTGTGCTTCATCACATTTTTAATAATCATTTTTAGAAATCAGGACCTTTTTTTCGTAAATGAATAAGTAAAACACATGAAACCGTGTGTGTCCGCCTTCTTGGCCCAATGGATAAGGCGTCGGTCTCCTAAACCGAAGATTGCGGGTTCGAGTCCCGTCGAGGGTAGTGGTGTGCTTCAACACATTTTTAAAAATAAGGACCTTTTTTTCATAAATTAATAACTAAAAAACATGAAACCGTGTATGCGCCCTCGTGGCCTAATGGATAAGGCGTCGGTCTCCTAAACCGAAGATTCCGGGTTCAAGTTCCTTCGAGGGTAGTGGTGTGCTTCATCACATTTTTCAAAATCAGGACCTTTTTTCATAAATGAATATTTAAACCACATGAATCCGTCTGTGCGCCCTCGTGGCCCAATGGATAAGGCGTCGGTCTCCTAAACCGAAGATTGCGGGTTCGTGTCCCGTCGAGGGTAGTGGTGTGCTTTACGCACTTTGAGAAATCAGGTCCTTTTTTTTATAAATGAAAAATTAAACCGCATGAAGCCGTGTGTGCGCCCTCGTGGCCCAATGGATAAGGCGTCGGTCTCCTAAACCGAAGATTGCGGGTTCGAGTCCCGTCGAGGGTAGTGGTGTGCTTCATCACATTTTTAAAATCAGGACCTTTTTTTCATAAATGAATATTTAAACCACATGAATCCGTCTGTGCGCCCTCGTGGCTAAATGAATAAGGCGTCGGTCTCCTAAACCGAAGATTGCGGGTTCGAGTCCCGTCGAGGGTAGTGGTGTGCTTCAACACATTTTTAAAAATCAGGACCTTTTTTCATAAATGAATATCTAAACCACATGAATCCGTCTGTGCGCCCACGTGGCCCAATAGATAATGCGTCGGTCTCCTAAACCGAAGATTGCGGGTTCGAGTCCCATCGAGGGTAGTGGTGTGCTTCAACACATTTTTAAAAATCAGGACCTTTTTTTCATAAATAAATAACTAATACACATAAAACCGTGTGTGCGCCCTCGTGGCCTAATGGATAAGGCGTCGTTCTCCTAAACCGAAGATTGCGGGTTCGAGTCCCGTCGAGGGTAGTGGTGTGCTTTACGCACTTTTAGAAATCGGGTCCTTTTTTTTATAAATGAATAATTAAACCACATGAATCCGTCTGTGCGCCCTCGTGGCCCAATGGATAAGGCGTCGGTCTCCTAAACCGAAGATTGCGGGGTCGAGTCCCGTCGAGGGTAGTGGTGTGATTTACGCGCTTTTTGAAATCAGGTCCTTTTTTTCATAAATGAATAACTAAACCTCAAGGAACCCCCTGTGTGCCCTCGTGGCCCAATGGATAAGGCGTCGGTCTCCTAAACCGAAGATTGCGGGTTCGAGTCCCGTCGAGGGTAGTTTTGTGCTTCAACACATTTTTAAAAATCAGGTCCTTTTTTTCATAAATGAATAACTAAAACACATGAAATCGTGTGTGCGCCCTCGTGGCCCAATGGATAAGGCGTCGGTCTCCTAAACCGAAGATTGCGGGTTCGAGTCCCGTCGAGGGTAGTGGTGTGCTTCAACACATTTTTAAAAATCAGGACCTTTTTTTCATAAATTAATAACTAATAAACATGAAACCGTGTATGCGCCCTCGTGGCCTAATGGATACGGCGTCGGTCTCCTAAACCGAAGATTCCGGGTTCAAGTTCCGTCGAGGGTAGTGGTTTGCTTCATCACATTTTTAAAAATCAGGACCTTTTTTTCATAAATCAATATTTAAACCACATGAATCCGTCTTTGCGCCCTCGTGGCCCAATGGATAAGGCGTTGGTTTCCTAAACCGAAGATTGCGGGTTCGAGTCCCGTCGAGGGTAGTGGTGTGCTTCAACACATTTTTAAAAATCAGGACCTTTTTTTCATAAATTAATAACTAAAACACATGAACCCGTGTGTGCGCCCTCGTGGCCTAATGGATAAGGCGTCTGTCTCCTAAACCGAGGATAGCGGGTTCGAGACCCGTCGAGGGTAGTGGTGTGCTTCAACACATTTTTAAAAATCAGGACCTTTTTTTCATAAATGAATATTTAAACCACATGAATCCGTCTGTGCGCCCTCGTGGCCCAATGGATAAGGCGTCGGTCTCCAAAACCGAAGATTGCGGGTTCGAGTTCCGTCGAGGGTAGTGGTGTGCTTTACGCACTTTTAGAAATCAGGTCCTTTTTTTATAAATGAATAATTAAACCACATGAAGCCGTGTGTGCGCCCTCGTGGCCCAATGGATAAGGCGTCGGTCTCCTAAACCGAAGATTGCGGGTTCGAGTCCCGTCGAGGGTAGTGGTTTGCTTCAACACATTTTTAAAAATCAGGACCTTTTTTTCATAAATTAATAACTAAAACACCTAAAACCGTATATGCGCCCTCGTGGCCTAATGGATAAGGCGTCGGTCTCCTAAACCGAAGATTGCGGGTTCGAGTCCCGTCGAGGGTAGTGGTGTGCTTTACGCACTTTTAGAAATCAGGTCCTTTTTTTTTATAAATGAATAATTAAACCACATGAATCAGTCTGTGCGCCCTCGTGGCCCAATGAATAAGGCGTCGGTCTCCTAAACCGAAGATTGCGGGTTCGAGTCCCGTCGAGGGTAGTGGTGTGCTTCAACACATTTTTAAAAATCAGGACCTTTTTTTTATAAATGAATAATTAAACCACATGAATCCGTCAGTGCGCCCTCGTGGCCCAATGGATAAGGCGTCGGTCTCCTAAACCGAAGATTGCGGGTTCAAGTCCCGTCGAGGGTAGTGGTGTGCTTCAACACATTTTTAAAAATCAGGACCTTTTTTTCATAAATGAATAACTAAAACACATGAAACCGTGTGTGCGCCCTCGTGGCCCAATGGATAAGGCGTCGGTCTCCTAAACCGAAGATTGCGGGTTCGAGTCCCGTTGAGGGTAGTGGTGTGATTTACGCACTTTTTGAAATCAGGTCCTTTTTTTCATAAATGAATAACTAAACCTCATGGAAGCGCCTGTGTGCCCTCGTGGCCCAATGGATAAGGCGTCGGTCTCCTAAACCGAAGATTGCGGGTTCGAGTCCCGTCGAGGGTAGTTTTGTGCTTCAACACATTTTTAAAAATCAGGTCCTTTTTTTCATAAATGAATAACTAAAACACATGAAGCCGTGTGTGCACCCTCGGGGCCCAATGGATAAGGCGTCAGTCTCCTAAACCGAAGATTGCGGGTTCGAGTCCCGTCGAGGGTAGTGGTGTGCTTCATCACATTTTTAATAATCATTTTTAGAAATCAGGACCTTTTTTTCGTAAATGAATAAGTAAAACACATGAAACCGTGTGTGTCCGCCTTCTTGGCCCAATGGATAAGGCGTCGGTCTCCTAAACCGAAGATTGCGGGTTCGAGTCCCGTCGAGGGTAGTGGTGTGCTTCAACACATTTTTAAAAATAAGGACCTTTTTTTCATAAATTAATAACTAAAAAACATGAAACCGTGTATGCGCCCTCGTGGCCTAATGGATAAGGCGTCGGTCTCCTAAACCGAAGATTCCGGGTTCAAGTTCCTTCGAGGGTAGTGGTGTGCTTCATCACATTTTTCAAAATCAGGACCTTTTTTCATAAATGAATATTTAAACCACATGAATCCGTCTGTGCGCCCTCGTGGCCCAATGGATAAGGCGTCGGTCTCCTAAACCGAAGATTGCGGGTTCGTGTCCCGTCGAGGGTAGTGGTGTGCTTTACGCACTTTGAGAAATCAGGTCCTTTTTTTTATAAATGAAAAATTAAACCGCATGAAGCCGTGTGTGCGCCCTCGTGGCCCAATGGATAAGGCGTCGGTCTCCTAAACCGAAGATTGCGGGTTCGAGTCCCGTCGAGGGTAGTGGTGTGCTTCATCACATTTTTAAAATCAGGACCTTTTTTTCATAAATGAATATTTAAACCACATGAATCCGTCTGTGCGCCCTCGTGGCTAAATGAATAAGGCGTCGGTCTCCTAAACCGAAGATTGCGGGTTCGAGTCCCGTCGAGGGTAGTGGTGTGCTTCAACACATTTTTAAAAATCAGGACCTTTTTTCATAAATGAATATCTAAACCACATGAATCCGTCTGTGCGCCCACGTGGCCCAATAGATAATGCGTCGGTCTCCTAAACCGAAGATTGCGGGTTCGAGTCCCGTCGAGGGTAGTGGTGTGCTTCAACACATTTTTAAAAATCAGGACCTTTTTTTCATAAATAAATAACTAAAACACATAAAACCGTGTGTGCGCCCTCGTGGCCTAATGGATAAGGCGTCGGTCTCCTAAACCGAAGATTGCGGGTTCGAGTCCCGTCGAGGGTAGTGGTGTGCTTTACGCACTTTTAGAAATCGGGTCCTTTTTTTTTATAAATGAATAATTAAACCACATGAATCCGTCTGTGTGCCCTCGTGGCCCAATGGATAAGGCGTCGGTCTCCTAAACCGAAGATTGCGGGGTCGAGTCCCGTCGAGGGTAGTGGTGTGATTTACGCGCTTTTTGAAATCAGGTCCTTTTTTTCATAAATGAATAACTAAACCTCAAGGAACCCCCTGTGTGCCCTCGTGGCCCAATGGATAAGGCGTCGGTCTCCTAAACCGAAGATTGCGGGTTCGAGTCCCGTCGAGGGTAGTTTTGTGCTTCAACACATTTTTAAAAATCAGGTCCTTTTTTTCATAAATGAATAACTAAAACACATGAAATCGTGTGTGCGCCCTCGTGGCCCAATGGATAAGGCGTCGGTCTCCTAAACCGAAGATTGCGGGTTCGAGTCCCGTCGAGGGTAGTGGTGTGCTTCAACACATTTTTAAAAATCAGGACCTTTTTTTCATAAATTAATAACTAATAAACATGAAACCGTGTATGCGCCCTCGTGGCCTAATGGATACGGCGTCGGTCTCCTAAACCGAAGATTCCGGGTTCAAGTTCCGTCGAGGGTAGTGGTTTGCTTCATCACATTTTTAAAAATCAGGACCTTTTTTTCATAAATCAATATTTAAACCACATGAATCCGTCTTTGCGCCCTCGTGGCCCAATGGATAAGGCGTTGGTCTCCTAAACCGAAGATTGCGGGTTCGAGTCCCGTCGAGGGTAGTGGTGTGCTTCAACACATTTTTAAAAATCAGGACCTTTTTTTCATAAATTAATAACTAAAACACATGAACCCGTGTGTGCGCCCTCGTGGCCTAATGGATAAGGCGTCTGTCTCCTAAACCGAGGATAGCGGGTTCGAGACCCGTCGAGGGTAGTGGTGTGCTTCAACACATTTTTAAAAATCAGGACCTTTTTTTCATAAATGAATATTTAAACCACATGAATCCGTCTGTGCGCCCTCGTGGCCCAATGGATAAGGCGTCGGTCTCCTAAACCGAAGATTGCGGGTTCGAGTCCCGTCGAGGGTAGTGGTTTGCTTCAACACATTTTTAAAAATCAGGACCTTTTTTTCATAAATTAATAACTAAAACACCTAAAACCGTATATGCGCCCTCGTGGCCTAATGGATAAGGCGTCGGTCTCCTAAACCGAAGATTGCGGGTTCGAGTCCCGTCGAGGGTAGTGGTGTGCTTCAACACATTTTTAAAAATCAGGACCTTTTTTTTAAAAATGAATAATTAAACCACATGAATCCGTCTGTGCGCCCTCGTGGCCCAATGGATAAGGCGTCGGTCTCCTAAACCGAAGATTGCGGGTTCGAGTCCCGTCGAGGGTAGTGGTGTGCTTCAACACATTTTTAAAAATCAGGACCTTTTTTTCATAAATGAATAACTAAAACACATGAAACCGTGTGTGCGCCCTCGTGGCCCAATGGATAAGGCGTCGGTCTCCTAAACCGAAGATTGCGGGTTCGAGTCCCGTTGAGGGTAGTGGTGTGATTTACGCACTTTTTGAAATCAGGTCCTTTTTTTCATAAATGAATAACTAAACCTCATGGAAGCGCCTGTGTGCCCTCGTGGCCCAATGGATAAGGCGTCGGTCTCCTAAACCGAAGATTGCGGGTTCGAGTCCCGTCGAGGGTAGTGGTGTGCTTTACGCACTTTTAGAAATCAGGTCCTTTTTTTTTATAAATGAATAATTAAACCACATGAATCAGTTTGTGCGCCCTCGTGGCCCAATGAATAAGGCGTCGGTCTCCTAAACCGAAGATTGCGGGTTCGAGTCCCGTCGAGGGTAGTGGTGTGCTTCAACACATTTTTAAAAATCAGGACCTTTTTTTTATAAATGAATAATTAAACCACATGAATCCGTCTGTGCGCCCTCGTGGCCCAATGGATAAGGCGTCGGTCTCCTAAACCGAAGATTGCGGGTTCGAGTCCCGTCGAGGGTAGTGGTGTGCTTCAACACATTTTTAAAAATCAGGTCCTTTTTTTCATAAATGAATAACTAAAACACATGAAACCGTGTGTGCGCCCTCGTGGCCCAATGGATAAGGCGTCGGTCTCCTAAACCGAAGATTGCGGGTTCGAGTCCCGTCGAGGGTAGTGGTGTGCTTCATCACATTTTTAATAATCATTTTTAGAAATCAGGACCTTTTTTTCGTAAATGAATAAGTAAAACACATGAAACCGTGTGTGTCCGCCTTCTTGGCATAATGGATAAGGCGTCGGTCTCCTAAACCGAAGATTGCGGGTTCGAGTCCCGTCGAGGGTAGTGGTGTGCTTTACGCACTTTTAGAAATCAGGTCCTTTTTTTCATAAATCAATATTTAAACCACATGAATCCGTCTTTGCGCCCTCGTGGCCCAATGGATAAGGCGTTGGTCTCCTAAACCGAAGATTGCGGGTTCGAGTCCCGTCGAGGGTAGTGGTGTGCTTCATCACATTTTTAATAATCATTTTTAGAAATCAGGACCTTTTTTTCGTAAATGAATAAGTAAAACACATGAAACCGTGTGTGTCCGCCTTCTTATCCCAATGGATAAGGCGTCGGTCTCCTAAACCGAAGATTGCGGGTTCGAGTCCCGTCGAGGGTAGTGGTGTGCTTCAACACATTTTTAAAAATCAGGACCTTTTTTTCATAAATGAATAACTAAAACACATGAAGCCGTGTGTGCGCCCTCGTGGCCCAATGGATAAGGCGTCAGTCTCCTAAACCGAAGATTGCGGGTTCGAGTCCCGTCGAGGGTAGTGGTGTGCTTCAACACATTTTTAAAAATAAGGACCTTTTTTTCATAAATTAATAACTAAAAAACATGAAACCGTGTATGCGCCCTCGTGGCCTAATGGATAAGGCGTCGGTCTCCTAAACCGAAGATTCCGGGTTCAAGTTCCTTCGAGGGTAGTGGTGTGCTTCATCACATTTTTAAAAATCAGGACCTTTTTTTCATAAATGAATATTTAAACCACATGAATCTGTCTGTGCGCCCTCGTGGCCCAATGGATAAGGCGTCGGTCTCCTAAACCGAAGATTGCGGGTTCGAGTCCCGTCGAGGGTAGTGGTGTGCTTCAACACATTTTTAAAAATCAGGACCTTTTTTCTTAAATGAATATCTAAACCACATGAATCCGTTTGTGCGCCCACGTGGCCCAATGGATAAGGCGTCGGTCTCCTAAACCGAAGATTGCGGGTTCGAGTCCCGTCGAGGGTAGTGGTGTGCTTCAACACATTTTTAAAAATCAGGACCTTTTTTTCATAAATGAATAACTAAAACACATGAAGCCGTGTGTGCACCCTCGGGGCCCAATGGATAAGGCGTCAGTCTCCTAAACCGAAGATTGCGGGTTCGAGTCCCGTCGAGGGTAGTGGTGTGCTTCATCACATTTTTAATAATCATTTTTAGAAATCAGGACCTTTTTTTCGTAAATGAATAAGTAAAACACATGAAACCGTGTGTGTCCGCCTTCTTGGCCCAATGGATAAGGCGTCGGTCTCCTAAACCGAAGATTGCGGGTTCGAGTCCCGTCGAGGGTAGTGGTGTGCTTCAACACATTTTTAAAAATAAGGACCTTTTTTTCATAAATTAATAACTAAAAAACATGAAACCGTGTATGCGCCCTCGTGGCCTAATGGATAAGGCGTCGGTCTCCTAAACCGAAGATTCCGGGTTCAAGTTCCTTCGAGGGTAGTGGTGTGCTTCATCACATTTTTAAAAATCAGGACCTTTTTTCATAAATGAATATTTAAACCACATGAATCCGTCTGTGCGCCCTCGTGGCCCAATGGATAAGGCGTCGGTCTCCTAAACCGAAGATTGCGGGTTCGAGTCCCGTCGAGGGTAGTGGTGTGCTTTACGCACTTTGAGAAATCAGGTCCTTTTTTTTATAAATGAAAAATTAAACCACATGAAGCCGTGTGTGCGCCCTCGTGGCCCAATGGATAAGGCGTCGGTCTCCTAAACCGAAGATTGCGGGTTCGAGTCCCGTCGAGGGTAGTGGTGTGCTTCATCACATTTTTAAAATCAGGACCTTTTTTTCATAAATGAATATTTAAACCACATGAATCCGTCTGTGCGCCCTCGTGGCTAAATGAATAAGGCGTCGGTCTCCTAAACCGAAGACTGCGGGTTCGAGTCCCGTCGAGGGTAGTGGTGTGCTTCAACACATTTTTAAAAATCAGGACCTTTTTTCATAAATGAATATCTAAACCACATGAATCCGTCTGTGCGCCCACGTGGCCCAATGGATAACGCGTCGGTCTCCTAAACCGAAGATTGCGGGTTCGAGTCCCGTCGAGGGTAGTGGTGTGCTTCAACACATTTTTAAAAATCAGGACCTTTTTTTCATAAATGAATAACTAAAACACATGAAGCCGTGTGTGCACCCTCGGGGCCCAATGGATAAGGCGTCAGTCTCCTAAACCGAAGATTGCGGGTTCGAGTCCCGTCGAGGGTAGTGGTGTGCTTCATCACATTTTTAATAATCATTTTTAGAAATCAGGACCTTTTTTTCGTAAATGAATAAGTAAAACACATGAAACCGTGTGTGTCCGCCTTCTTGGCCCAATGGATAAGGCGTCGGTCTCCTAAACCGAAGATTGCGGGTTCGAGTCCCGTCGAGGGTAGTGGTGTGCTTCAACACATTTTTAAAAATAAGGACCTTTTTTTCATAAATTAATAACTAAAAAACATGAAACCGTGTATGCGCCCTCGTGGCCTAATGGATAAGGCGTCGGTCTCCTAAACCGAAGATTCCGGGTTCAAGTTCCTTCGAGGGTAGTGGTGTGCTTCATCACATTTTTAAAAATCAGGACCTTTTTTCATAAATGAATATTTAAACCACATGAATCCGTCTGTGCGCCCTCGTGGCCCAATGGATAAGGCGTCGGTCTCCTAAACCGAAGATTGCGGGTTCGAGTCCCGTCGAGGGTAGTGGTGTGCTTTACGCACTTTGAGAAATCAGGTCCTTTTTTTATAAATGAAAAATTAAACCACATGAAGCCGTGTGTGCGCCCTCGTGGCCCAATGGATAAGGCGTCGGTCTCCTAAACCGAAGATTGCGGGTTCGAGTCCCGTCGAGGGTAGTGGTGTGCTTCATCACATTTTTAAAATCAGGACCTTTTTTTCATAAATGAATATTTAAACCACATGAATCCGTCTGTGCGCCCTCGTGGCTAAATGAATAAGGCGTCGGTCTCCTAAACCGAAGACTGCGGGTTCGAGTCCCGTCGAGGGTAGTGGTGTGCTTCAACACATTTTTAAAAATCAGGACCTTTTTTCATAAATGAATATCTAAACCACATGAATCCGTCTGTGCGCCCACGTGGCCCAATGGATAACGCGTCGGTCTCCTAAACCGAAGATTGCGGGTTCGAGTCCCGTCGAGGGTAGTGGTGTGCTTCAACACATTTTTAAAAATCAGGACCTTTTTTTCATAAATAAATAACTAATACACATAAAACCGTGTGTGCGCCCTCGTGGCCTAATGGATAAGGCGTCGTTCTCCTAAACCGAAGATTGCGGGTTCGAGTCCCGTCGAGGGTAGTGGTGTGCTTTACGCACTTTTAGAAATCAGGTCCTTTTTTTCATAAATGAATAACTAAACCTCAAGGAACCCCCTGTGTGCCCTCGTGGCCCAATGGATAAGGCGTCGGTCTCCTAAACCGAAGATTGCGGGTTCGAGTCCCGTCGAGGGTAGTTTTGTGCTTCAACACATTTTTAAAAATCAGGTCCTTTTTTTCATAAATGAATAACTAAAACACATGAAATCGTGTGTGCGCCCTCGTGGCCCAATGGATAAGGCGTCGGTCTCCTAAACCGAAGATTGCGGGGTCGAGTCCCGTCGAGGGTAGTGGTGTGATTTACGCGCTTTTTGAAATCAGGTCCTTTTTTTCATAAATGAATAACTAAACCTCAAGGAACCCCCTGTGTGCCCTCGTGGCCCAATGGATAAGGCGTCGGTCTCCTAAACCGAAGATTGCGGGTTCGAGTCCCGTCGAGGGTAGTTTTGTGCTTCAACACATTTTTAAAAATCAGGTCCTTTTTTTCATAAATGAATAACTAAAACACATGAAATCGTGTGTGCCCCCTCGTGGCCCAATGGATAAGGCGTCGGTCTCCTAAACCGAAGATTGCGGGTTCGAGTCCCGTCGAGGGTAGTGGTGTGCTTCAACACATTTTTAAAAATCAGGACCTTTTTTTCATAAATTAATAACTAATAAACATGAAACCGTGTATGCGCCCTCGTGGCCTAATGGATACGGCGTCGGTCTCCTAAACCGAAGATTCCGGGTTCAAGTTCCGTCGAGGGTAGTGGTTTGCTTCATCACATTTTTAAAAATCAGGACCTTTTTTTCATAAATCAATATTTAAACCACATGAATCCGTCTTTGCGCCCTCGTGGCCAAATGGATAAGGCGTTGGTCTCCTAAACCGAAGATTGCGGGTTCGAGTCCCGTCGAGGGTAGTGGTGTGCTTCAACACATTTTTAAAAATCAGGACCTTTTTTTCATAAATTAATAACTAAAACACATGAACCCGTGTGTGCGCCCTCGTGGCCTAATGGATAAGGCGTCTGTCTCCTAAACCGAGGATAGCGGGTTCGAGACCCGTCGAGGGTAGTGGTGTGCTTCAACACATTTTTAAAAATCAGGACCTTTTTTTCATAAATGAATATTTAAACCACATGAATCCGTCTGTGCGCCCTCGTGGCCCAATGGATAAGGCGTCGGTCTCCTAAACCGAAGATTGCGGGTTCGAGTCCCGTCGAGGGTAGTGGTGTGCTTTACGCACTTTTAGAAATCAGGTCCTTTTTTTTATAAATGAATAATTAAACCACATGAAGCCGTGTGTGCGCCCTCGTGGCCCAATGGATAAGGCGTCGGTCTCCTAAACCGAAGATTGCGGGTTCGAGTACCGTCGAGGGTAGTGGTTTGCTTCAACACATTTTTAAAAATCAGGACCTTTTTTCATAAATGAATATTTAAACCACATGAATCCGTCTGTGCGCCCTCGTGGCCCAATGGATAAGGCGTCGGTCTCCTAAACCGAAGATTGCGGGTTCGTGTCCCGTCGAGGGTAGTGGTGTGCTTTACGCACTTTGAGAAATCAGGTCCTTTTTTTTATAAATGAAAAATTAAACCACATGAAGCCGTGTGTGCGCCCTCGTGGCCCAATGGATAAGGCGTCGGTCTCCTAAACCGAAGATTGCGGGTTCGAGTCCCGTCGAGGGTAGTGGTGTGCTTCATCACATTTTTAAAATCAGGACCTTTTTTTCATAAATGAATATTTAAACCACATGAATCCGTCTGTGCGCCCTCGTGGCTAAATGAATAAGGCGTCGGTCTCCTAAACCGAAGATTGCGGGTTCGAGTCCCGTCGAGGGTAGTGGTGTGCTTCAACACATTTTTAAAAATCAGGACCTTTTTTCATAAATGAATATCTAAACCACATGAATCCGTCTGTGCGCCCACGTGGCCCAATGGATAACGCGTCGGTCTCCTAAACCGAAGATTGCGGGTTTGAGTCCCGTCGAGGGTAGTGGTGTGCTTCAACACATTTTTAAAAATCAGGACCTTTTTTTCATAAATAAATAACTAAAACACATAAAACCGTGTGTGCGCCCTCGTGGCCTAATGGATAAGGCGTCGGTCTCCTAAACCGAAGATTGCGGGTTCGAGTCCCGTCGAGGGTAGTGGTGTGCTTTACGCACTTTTAGAAATCGGGTCCTTTTTTTTTATAAATGAAAATTAAACCACATGAATCCGTCTGTGCGCCCTCGTGGCCCAATGGATAAGGCGTCGGTCTCCTAAACCGAAGATTGCGGGGTCGAGTCCCGTCGAGGGTAGTGGTGTGATTTACGCGCTTTTTGAAATCAGGTCCTTTTTTTCATAAATGAATAACTAAACCTCAAGGAACCCCCTGTGTGCCCTCGTGGCCCAATGGATAAGGCGTCGGTCTCCTAAACCGAAGATTGCGGGTTCGAGTCCCGTCGAGGGTAGTTTTGTGCTTCAACACATTTTTAAAAATCAGGTCCTTTTTTTCATAAATGAATAACTAAAACACATGAAATCGTGTGTGCGCCCTCGTGGCCCAATGGATAAGGCGTCGGTCTCCTAAACCGAAGATTGCGGGTTCGAGTCCCGTCGAGGGTAGTGGTGTGCTTCAACACATTTTTAAAAATCAGGACCTTTTTTTCATAAATTAATAACTAATAAACATGAAACCGTGTATGCGCCCTCGTGGCCTAATGGATACGGCGTCGGTCTCCTAAACCGAAGATTCCGGGTTCAAGTTCCGTCGAGGGTAGTGGTTTGCTTCATCACATTTTTAAAAATCAGGACCTTTTTTTCATAAATCAATATTTAAACCACATGAATCCGTCTTTGCGCCCTCGTGGCCCAATGGATAAGGCGTTGGTCTCCTAAACCGAAGATTGCGGGTTCGAGTCCCGTCGAGGGTAGTGGTGTGCTTCAACACATTTTTAAAAATCAGGACCTTTTTTTCATAAATTAATAACTAAAACACATGAACCCGTGTGTGCGCCCTCGTGGCCTAATGGATAAGGCGTCTGTCTCCTAAACCGAGGATAGCGGGTTCGAGACCCGTCGAGGGTAGTGGTGTGCTTCAACACATTTTTAAAAATCAGGACCTTTTTTTCATAAATGAATATTTAAACCACATGAATCCGTCTGTGCGCCCTCGTGGCCCAATGGATAAGGCGTCGGTCTCCTAAACCGAAGATTGCGGGTTCGAGTCCCGTCGAGGGTAGTGGTTTGCTTCAACACATTTTTAAAAATCAGGACCTTTTTTTCATAAATTAATAACTAAAACACCTAAAACCGTATATGCGCCCTCGTGGCCTAATGGATAAGGCGTCGGTCTCCTAAACCGAAGATTGCGGGTTCGAGTCCCGTCGAGGGTAGTGGTGTGCTTTACGCACTTTTAGAAATCAGGTCCTTTTTTTTTATAAATGAATAATTAAACCACATGAATCAGTCTGTGCGCCCTCGTGGCCCAATGAATAAGGCGTCGGTCTCCTAAACCGAAGATTGCGGGTTCGAGTCCCGTCGAGGGTAGTGGTGTGCTTCAACACATTTTTAAAAATCAGGACCTTTTTTTTATAAATGAATAATTAAACCACATGAATCCGTCTGTGCGCCCTCGTGGCCCAATGGATAAGGCGTCGGTCTCCTAAACCGAAGATTGCGGGTTCGAGTCCCGTCGAGGGTAGTGGTGTGCTTCAACACATTTTTAAAAATCAGGACCTTTTTTTCATAAATGAATAACTAAAACACATGAAACCGTGTGTGCGCCCTCGTGGCCCAATGGATAAGGCGTCGGTCTCCTAAACCGAAGATTGCGGGTTCGAGTCCCGTTGAGGGTAGTGGTGTGATTTACGCACTTTTTGAAATCAGGTCCTTTTTTTCATAAATGAATAACTAAACCTCATGGAAGCGCCTGTGTGCCCTCGTGGCCCAATGGATAAGGCGTCGGTCTCCTAAACCGAAGATTGCGGGTTCGAGTCCCGTCGAGGGTAGTGGTGTGCTGTACGCACTTTTAGAAATCAGGTCCTTTTTTTTTATAAATGAATAATTAAACCACATGAATCAGTCTGTGCGCCCTCGTGGCCCAATGAATAAGGCGTCGGTCTCCTAAACCGAAGATTGCGGGTTCGAGTCCCGTCGAGGGTAGTGGTGTGCTTCAACACATTTTTAAAAATCAGGACCTTTTTTTCATAAATTAATAACTAATAAACATGAAACCGTGTATGCGCCCTCGTGGCCTAATGGATACGGCGTCGGTCTCCTAAACCGAAGATTCCGGGTTCAAGTTCCGTCGAGGGTAGTGGTTTGCTTCATCACATTTTTAAAAATCAGGACCTTTTTTTCATAAATCAATATTTAAACCACATGAATCCGTCTTTGCGCCCTCGTGGCCCAATGGATAAGGCGTTGGTCTCCTAAACCGAAGATTGCGGGTTCGAGTCCCGTCGAGGGTAGTGGTGTGCTTCAACACATTTTTAAAAATCAGGACCTTTTTTTCATAAATTAATAACTAAAACACATGAACCCGTGTGTGCGCCCTCGTGGCCTAATGGATAAGGCGTCTGTCTCCTAAACCGAGGATAGCGGGTTCGAGACCCGTCGAGGGTAGTGGTGTGCTTCAACACATTTTTAAAAATCAGGACCTTTTTTTCATAAATGAATATTTAAACCACATGAATCCGTCTGTGCGCCCTCGTGGCCCAATGGATAAGGCGTCGGTCTCCTAAACCGAAGATTGCGGGTTCGAGTCCCGTCGAGGGTAGTGGTTTGCTTCAACACATTTTTAAAAATCAGGACCTTTTTTTCATAAATTAATAACTAAAACACCTAAAACCGTATATGCGCCCTCGTGGCCTAATGGATAAGGCGTCGGTCTCCTAAACCGAAGATTGCGGGTTCGAGTCCCGTCGAGGGTAGTGGTGTGCTTTATGCACTTTTAGAAATCAGGTCCTTTTTTTTTATAAATGAATAATTAAACCACATGAATCAGTCTGTGCGCCCTCGTGGCCCAATGAATAAGGCGTCGGTCTCCTAAACCGAAGATTGCGGGTTCGAGTCCCGTCGAGGGTAGTGGTGTGCTTCAACACATTTTTAAAAATCAGGACCTTTTTTTTATAAATGAATAATTAAACCACATGAATCCGTATGTGCGCCCTCGTGGCCCAATGGATAAGGCGTCGGTCTCCTAAACCGAAGATTGCGGGTTCGAGTCCCGTCGAGGGTAGTGGTGTGCTTCAACACATTTTTAAAAATCAGGACCTTTTTTTCATAAATGAATAACTAAAACACATGAAACCGTGTGTGCGCCCTCGTGGCCCAATGGATAAGGCGTCGGTCTCCTAAACCGAAGATTGCGGGTTCGAGTCCCGTTGAGGGTAGTGGTGTGATTTACGCACTTTTTGAAATCAGGTCCTTTTTTTCATAAATAACTAAACCTCATGGAAGCGCCTGTGTGCCCTCGTGGCCCAATGGATAAGGCGTCGGTCTCCTAAACCGAAGATTGCGGGTTCGAGTCCCGTCGAGGGTAGTGGTGTGCTTTACGCACTTTTAGAAATCAGGTCCTTTTTTTTTATAAATGAATAATTAAACCACATGAATCAGTCTGTGCGCCCTCGTGGCCCAATGAATAAGGCGTCGGTCTCCTAAACCGAAGATTGCGGGTTCGAGTCCCGTCGAGGGTAGTGGTGTGCTTCAACACATTTTTAAAAATCAGGACCTTTTTTTTATAAATGAATAATTAAACCACATGAATCCGTCTGTGCGCCCTCGTGGCCCAATGGATAAGGCGTCGGTCTCCTAAACCGAAGATTGCGGGTTCGAGTCCCGTCGAGGGTAGTGGTGTGCTTCAACACATTTTTAAAAATCAGGTCCTTTTTTTCATAAATGAATAACTAAAACACATGAAACCGTGTGTGCGCCCTCGTGGCCCAATGGATAAGGCGTCGGTCTCCTAAACCGAAGATTGCGGGTTCGAGTCCCGTCGAGGGTAGTGGTGTGCTTCATCACATTTTTAATAATCATTTTTAGAAATCAGGACCTTTTTTTCGTAAATGAATAAGTAAAACACATGAAACCGTGTGTGTCCGCCTTCTTGGCATAATGGATAAGGCGTCGGTCTCCTAAACCGAAGATTGCGGGTTCGAGTCCCGTCGAGGGTAGTGGTGTGCTTTACGCACTTTTAGAAATCAGGTCCTTTTTTTATAAATGAATAATTAAACCACATGAATCCGTCTGTGCGCCCTCGTGGCCCAATGGATAAGGCGTCGGTCTCCTAAACCGAAGATTGCGGGTTCGAGTCCCGTTGAGGGTAGTGGTGTGCTTTACGCACTTTTAGAAATCAGGTCCTTTTTTTTATAAATGAATAATTAAACCACATGAATCCGTCTGTGCGCCCTCGTTACCCAATGGATAAGGCGTCGGTCTCCTAAACCGAGGATAGCGGGTTCGAGACCCGTCGAGGGTAGTGGTGTGCTTCAACACATTTTTAAAAATCAGGACCTTTTTTTCATAAATGAATAACTAAATCACATGATACCGTGTGTGCGCTCTCGTGGCCCAATGGATTAGGCGTCGGTCTCCTAAACCGAAGATTGCGGGGTCGAGTCCCGTCGAGGGTAGTGGTGTGATTTACGCGCTTTTTGAAATCAGGTCCTTTTTTTCATAAATGAATAACTAAACCTCAAGGAACCGCCTGTGTGCCCTCGTGGCCCAATGGATAAGGCGTCGGTCTCCTAAACCGAAGATTGCGGGTTCGAGTCCCGTCGAGGGTAGTTTTGTGCTTCAACACATTTTTAAAAATCAGGTCCTTTTTTTCATAAATGAATAACTAAAACACATGAAATCGTGTGTGCGCCCTCGTGGCCCAATGGATAAGGCGTCGGTCTCCTAAACCGAAGATTGCGGGTTCGAGTCCCGTCGAGGGTAGTGGTGTGCTTCATCACATTTTTAATAATCATTTTTAGAAATCAGGACCTTTTTTTCGTAAATGAATAAGTAAAACACATGAAACCGTGTGTGTCCGCCTTCTTGGCATAATGGATAAGGCGTCGGTCTCCTAAACCGAAGATTGCGGGTTCGAGTCCCGTCGAGGGTAGTGGTGTGCTTCAACACATTTTTAAAAATCAGGACCTTTTTACATAAATTAATAACTAAAAAACATGAAACCGTGTATGCGCCCTCGTGGCCTAATGGATAGGGCGTCGGTCTCCTAAACCGAAGATTCCGGGTTCAAGTTCCTTCGAGGGTAGTGGTGTGCTTCATCACATTTTTAAAAATCAGGACCTTTTTTTCATAAATGAATATTTAAACCACATGAATCCGTCTGTGCGCCCTCGTGGCCCAATGGATAAGGCGTCGGTCTCCTAAACCGAAGATTGCGGGTTCGAGTCCCGTCGAGGGTAGTGGTGTGCTTCAACACATTTTTAAAAATCAGGACCTTTTTTCATAAATGAATATCTAAACCACATGATTCCGTCTGTGCGCCCTCGTGGCCCAATGGATAAGGCGTCGGTCTCCTAAACCGAAGATTGCGGGTTCGAGTCCCGTCGAGGGTAGTGGTGTGCTTCAACACATTTTTAAAAATCAGGACCTTTTTTTCATAAATGAATAACTAAAACACATGAAACCGTGTGTGCGCCCTCGTGGCCCAATGGATAAGGCGTCGGTCTCCTAAACCGAAGATTGCGGGTTCGAGTCCCGTTGAGGGTAGTGGTGTGATTTACGCACTTTTTGAAATCAGGTCCTTTTTTTCATAAATGAATAACTAAACCTCATGGAAGCGCCTGTGTGCCCTCGTGGCCCAATGGATAAGGCGTCGGTCTCCTAAACCGAAGATTCCGGGTTCGAGTCCCGTCGAGGGTAGTTTTGTGCTTCAACACATTTTTAAAAATCAGGTCCTTTTTTTCATAAATGAATAACTAAAACACATGAAACCGTGTGTGCGCCCTCGTGGCCCAATGGATAAGGCGTCGGTCTCCTAAACCGAAGATTGCGGGTTCGAGTCCCGTCGAGGGTAGTGGTGTGCTTCATCACATTTTTAATAATCATTTTTAGAAATCAGGACCTTTTTTTCGTAAATGAATAAGTAAAACACATGAAACCGTGTGTGTCCGCCTTCTTGGCATAATGGATAAGGCGTCGGTCTCCTAAACCGAAGATTGCGGGTTCGAGTCCCGTCGAGGGTAGTGGTGTGCTTCAACACATTTTTAAAAATCAGGACCTTTTTACATAAATTAATAACTAAAAAACATGAAACCGTGTATGCGCCCTCGTGGCCTAATGGATAGGGCGTCGGTCTCCTAAACCGAAGATTCCGGGTTCAAGTTCCTTCGAGGGTAGTGGTGTGCTTCATCACATTTTTAAAAATCAGGACCTTTTTTTCATAAATGAATATTTAAACCACATGAATCCGTCTGTGCGCCCTCGTGGCCCAATGGATAAGGCGTCGGTCTCCTAAACCGAAGATTGCGGGTTCGAGTCCCGTCGAGGGTAGTGGTGTGCTTCAACACATTTTTAAAAATCAGGACCTTTTTTCATAAATGAATATCTAAACCACATGATTCCGTCTGTGCGCCCTCGTGGCCCAATGGATAAGGCGTCGGTCTCCTAAACCGAAGATTGCGGGTTCGAGTCCCGTCGAGGGTAGTGGTGTGCTTCAACACATTTTTAAAAATCAGGACCTTTTTTTCATAAATGAATAACTAAAACACATGAAACCGTGTGTGCGCCCTCGTGGCCCAATGGATAAGGCGTCGGTCTCCTAAACCGAAGATTGCGGGTTCGAGTCCCGTTGAGGGTAGTGGTGTGATTTACGCACTTTTTGAAATCAGGTCCTTTTTTTCATAAATGAATAACTAAACCTCATGGAAGCGCCTGTGTGCCCTCGTGGCCCAATGGATAAGGCGTCGGTCTCCTAAACCGAAGATTCCGGGTTCGAGTCCCGTCGAGGGTAGTTTTGTGCTTCAACACATTTTTAAAAATCAGGTCCTTTTTTTCATAAATGAATAACTAAAACACATGAAACCGTGTGTGCGCCCTCGTGGCCCAATGGATAAGGCGTCGGTCTCCTAAACCGAAATTTGCGGGTTCGAGTCCCGTCGAGGGTAGTGGTGTGCTTCATCACATTTTTAATAATCATTTTTAGAAATCAGGACCTTTTTTTCGTAAATGAATAAGTAAAACACATGAAACCGTGTGTGTCCGCCTTCTTGGCCCAATGGATAAGGCGTCGGTCTCCTAAACCGAAGATTGCGGGTTCGAGTCCCGTCGAGGGTAGTGGTGTGCTTCAACACATTTTTAAAAATCAGGACCTTTTTTCATAAATTAATAACTAAAAAACATGAAACCGTGTATGCGCCCTCGTGGCCTAATGGATAAGGCGTCGGTCTCCTAAACCGAAGATTCCGGGTTCAAGTTCCTTCGAGGGTAGTGGTGTGCTTCATCACATTTTTAAAAATCAGGACCTTTTTTTCATAAATGAATATTTAAACCACATGAATCCGTCTGTGCGCCCTCGTGGCCCAATGGATAAGGCGTCGGTCTCCTAAACCGAAGATTGCGGGTTCGAGTCCCGTCGAGGGTAGTGGTGTGCTTCAACACATTTTTAAAAATCAGGACCTTTTTTCATAAATGAATATCTAAACCACATGAATCCGTCTGTGCGCCCACGTGGCCCAATGGATAACGCGTCGGTCTCCTAAACCGAAGATTGCGGGTTCGAGTCCCGTCAAGGGGAGTGGTGTGCTTCAACACATTTTTAAAAATCAGGACCTTTTTTTCATAAATAAATAACTAAAACACATAAAACCGTGTATGCGCCCTCGTGGCCTAATGGATAAGGCGTCGGTCTCCTAAACCGAAGATTGCGGGTTCGAGTCCCGTCGAGGGTAGTGGTGTGCTTTACGCACTTTTAGAAATCAGGTCCTTTTTTTTATAAATGAATAATTAAACCACATGAATCCGTCTGTGCGCCCTCGTGGCCCAATGGATAAGGCGTCGGTCTCCTAAACCGAAGATTGCGGTTTCGAGTCCCGTCGAGGGTAGTGGTGTGCTTTACGCACTTTTAGAAATCAGGTCCTTTTTTTTTATAAATGAATAATTAAACCACATGAATCCGTCTGTGCGCCCTCGTTACCCAATGGATAAGGCGTCGGTCTCCTAAACCGAGGATAGCGGGTTCGAGACCCGTCGAGGGTAGTGGTGTGCTTCAACACATTTTTAAAAATCAGGACCTTTTTTTCATAAATGAATAACTAAAACACATGATACCGTGTGTGCGCCCTCGTGGCCCAATGGATTAGGCGTCGGTCTCCTAAACCGAAGATTGCGGGGTCGAGTCCCGTCGAGGGTAGTGGTGTGATTTACGCGCTTTTTGAAATCAGGTCCTTTTTTTCATAAATGAATAACTAAACCTCAAGGAACCGCCTGTGTGCCCTCGTGGCCCAATGGATAAGGCGTCGGTCTCCTAAACCGAAGATTGCGGGTTCGAGTCCCGTCGAGGGTAGTTTTGTGCTTCAACACATTTTTAAAAATCAGGTCCTTTTTTTCATAAATGAATAACTAAAACACATGAAATCGTGTGCGCGCCCTCGTGGCCCAATGGATAAGGCGTCGGTCTCCTAGACCGAAGATTGCGGGTTCGAGTCCCGTCGAGGGTAGTGGTGTGCTTTACGCACTTTTAGAAATCAGGTCCTTTTTTTTATAAATGAATAATTAAACCACATGAAGCCGTGTGTGCGCCCTCGTGGCCCAATGGATAAGGCGTCGGTCTCCTAAACCGAAGATTGCGGGTTCGAGTTCCGTCGAGGGTAGTGGTTTGCTTCATCACATTTTTAAAAATCAGGACCTTTTTTTCATAAATTAATAACTAATAAACATGAAACCGTGTATTCGCCCTCGTGGCCTAATGGATACGGCGTCGGTCTCCTAAACCGAAGATTCCGGGTTCAAGTTCCGTCGAGGGTAGTGGTTTGCTTCATCACATTTTTAAAAATCAGGACCTTTTTTTCATAAATCAATATTTAAACCACATGAATCCGTCTTTGCGCCCTCGTGGCCCAATGGATAAGGCGTTGGTCTCCTAAACCGAAGATTGCGGGTTCGAGTCCCGTCGAGGGTAGTGGTGTGCTTTACGCACTTTTAGAAATCAGGTCCTTTTTTTTATAAATGAATAATTAAACCACATGAAGCCGTGTGTGCGCCCTCGTGGCCCAATGGATAAGGCGTCGGTCTCCAAAACCGAAGATTGCGGGTTCGAGTCCCGTCGAGGGTAGTGGTGTGCTTCAACACATTTTTAAAAATCAGGACCTTTTTTTCATAAATTAATAACTAAAACACCTAAAACCGCATATGCGCCCTCGTGGCCTAATGGATAAGGCGTCGGTCTCCTAATCCGAAGATTGAGGGTTCGAGTCCCGTCGAGGGTAGTGGTGTGCTTTCCGCACTTTTAGAAATCAGGTCCTTTTTTTTATAAATGAATAATTAAACCACATGAATCAGTCTGTGCGCCCTCGTGGCCCAATGAATAAGGCGTCGGTCTCCTAAACCGAAGATTGCGGGTTCGAGTCCCGTCGAGGGTAGTGGTGCGCTTCAACACATTTTTAAAAATCAGGACCTTTTTTTCATAAATTAATAACTAATAAACATGAAACCGTGTATTCGCCCTCGTGGCCTAATGGATACGGCGTCGGTCTCCTAAACCGAAGATTCCGGGTTCAAGTTCCGTCGAGGGTAGTGGTTTGCTTCATCACATTTTTAAAAATCAGGACCTTTTTTTCATAAATCAATATTTAAACCACATGAATCCGTCTTTGCGCCCTCGTGGCCCAATGGATAAGGCGTTGGTCTCCTAAACCGAAGATTGCGGGTTCGAGTCCCGTCGAGGGTAGTGGTGTGCTTTACGCACTTTTAGAAATCAGGTCCTTTTTTTTATAAATGAATAATTAAACCACATGAAGCCGTGTGTGCGCCCTCGTGGCCCAATGGATAAGGCGTCGGTCTCCTAAACCGAAGATTGCGGGTTCGAGTCCCGTCGAGGGTAGTGGTGTGCTTCAACACATTTTTAAAAATCAGGACCTTTTTTTCATAAATTAATAACTAAAACACCTAAAACCGCATATGCGCCCTCGTGGCCTAATGGATAAGGCGTCGGTCTCCTAATCCGAAGATTGAGGGTTCGAGTCCCGTCGAGGGTAGTGGTGTGCTTCAACACATTTTTAAAAATCAGGACCTTTTTTTTATAAATGAATAATTAAACCACATGAATCCGTCTGTGCGCCCTCGTGGCCCAATGGATAAGGCGTCGGTCTCCTAAACCGAAGATTGCGGGTTCGAGTCCCGTCGAGGGTAGTGGTGTGCTTCAACACATTTTTAAAAATCAGGACCTTTTTTTCATAAATGAATAACTAAAACACATGAAACCGTGTGTGCGCCCTCGTGGCCCAATGGATAAAGCGTCGGTCTCCTAAACCGAAGATTGCGGGTTCGAGTCCCGTTGAGGGTAGTGGTGTGATTTACGCAATTTTTGAAATCAGGTCCTTTTTTTCATAAATGAATATCTAAACCTCATGGAAGCGCCTGTGTGCCCTCGTGGCGCAATGGATAAGGCGTCGGTCTCCTAAACCGAAGATTGCGGGTTCGAGTCCCGTCGAGGGTAGTTTTGGGCTTCAACACATTTTTAAAAATCAGGTCCTTTTTTTCATAAATGAATAACTAAAACACATGAAACCGTGTGTGCGCCCTCGTGGCCCAATGGATAAGGCGTCGGTCTCCTAAACCGAAGATTCCGGGTTCGAGTCCCGTCGAGGGTAGTGGTGTGCTTCATCACATTTTTCATAATCATTTTTAGAAATCAGGACATTTTTCGTAAATGAATAAGTAAAACACATGAAACCGTGTGTGTCCGCCTTCTTGGCATAATGGATAAGGCGTCGGTCTCCTAAACCGAAGATTGCGGGTTCGAGTCCCGTCGAGGGTAGTGGTGTGCTTCAACACATTTTTAAAAATCAGGACCTTTTTTCATAAATTAATAACTAAAAAACATGAAACCGTGTATGCGCCCTCGTGGCCTAATGGATAAGGCGTTGGTCTCCTAAACCGAAGATTGCGGGTTCGAGTCCCGTCGAGGGTAGTGGTGTGCTTTACGCACTTTTAGAAATCAGGTCCTTTTTTTTATAAATGAATAATTAAACCACATGAAGCCGTGTGTGCGCCCTCGTGGCCCAATGGATAAGGCGTCGGTCTCCTAAACCGAAGATTGCGGGTTCGAGTCCCGTCGAGGGTAGTGGTGTGCTTCAACACATTTTTAAAAATCAGGACCTTTTTTTCATAAATTAATAACTAAAACACCTAAAACCGCATATGCGCCCTCGTGGCCTAATGGATAAGGCGTCGGTCTCCTAATCCGAAGATTGAGGGTTCGAGTCCCGTCGAGGGTAGTGGTGTGCTTCAACACATTTTTAAAAATCAGGACCTTTTTTTTATAAATGAATAATTAAACCACATGAATCCGTCTGTGCGCCCTCGTGGCCCAATGGATAAGGCGTCGGTCTCCTAAACCGAAGATTGCGGGTTCGAGTCCCGTCGAGGGTAGTGGTGTGCTTCAACACATTTTTAAAAATCAGGACCTTTTTTTCATAAATGAATAACTAAAACACATGATACCGTGTGTGCGCCCTCGTGGCCCAATGGATTAGGCGTCGGTCTCCTAAACCGAAGATTGCGGGGTCGAGTCCCGTCGAGGGTAGTGGTGTGATTTACGCGCTTTTTGAAATCAGGTCCTTTTTTTCATAAATGAATAACTAAACCTCAAGGAACCGCCTGTGTGCCCTCGTGGCCCAATGGATAAGGCGTCGGTCTCCTAAACCGAAGATTGCGGGTTCGAGTCCCGTCGAGGGTAGTTTTGTGCTTCAACACATTTTTAAAAATCAGGTCCTTTTTTTCATAAATGAATAACTAAAACACATGAAATCGTGTGCGCGCCCTCGTGGCCCAATGGATAAGGCGTCGGTCTCCTAGACCGAAGATTGCGGGTTCGAGTCCCGTCGAGGGTAGTGGTGTGCTTTACGCACTTTTAGAAATCAGGTCCTTTTTTTTATAAATGAATAATTAAACCACATGAAGCCGTGTGTGCGCCCTCGTGGCCCAATGGATAAGGCGTCGGTCTCCTAAACCGAAGATTGCGGGTTCGAGTTCCGTCGAGGGTAGTGGTTTGCTTCATCACATTTTTAAAAATCAGGACCTTTTTTTCATAAATTAATAACTAATAAACATGAAACCGTGTATTCGCCCTCGTGGCCTAATGGATACGGCGTCGGTCTCCTAAACCGAAGATTCCGGGTTCAAGTTCCGTCGAGGGTAGTGGTTTGCTTCATCACATTTTTAAAAATCAGGACCTTTTTTTCATAAATCAATATTTAAACCACATGAATCCGTCTTTGCGCCCTCGTGGCCCAATGGATAAGGCGTTGGTCTCCTAAACCGAAGATTGCGGGTTCGAGTCCCGTCGAGGGTAGTGGTGTGCTTTACGCACTTTTAGAAATCAGGTCCTTTTTTTTATAAATGAATAATTAAACCACATGAAGCCGTGTGTGCGCCCTCGTGGCCCAATGGATAAGGCGTCGGTCTCCAAAACCGAAGATTGCGGGTTCGAGTCCCGTCGAGGGTAGTGGTGTGCTTCAACACATTTTTAAAAATCAGGACCTTTTTTTCATAAATTAATAACTAAAACACCTAAAACCGCATATGCGCCCTCGTGGCCTAATGGATAAGGCGTCGGTCTCCTAATCCGAAGATTGAGGGTTCGAGTCCCGTCGAGGGTAGTGGTGTGCTTTCCGCACTTTTAGAAATCAGGTCCTTTTTTTTATAAATGAATAATTAAACCACATGAATCAGTCTGTGCGCCCTCGTGGCCCAATGAATAAGGCGTCGGTCTCCTAAACCGAAGATTGCGGGTTCGAGTCCCGTCGAGGGTAGTGGTGCGCTTCAACACATTTTTAAAAATCAGGACCTTTTTTTCATAAATTAATAACTAATAAACATGAAACCGTGTATTCGCCCTCGTGGCCTAATGGATACGGCGTCGGTCTCCTAAACCGAAGATTCCGGGTTCAAGTTCCGTCGAGGGTAGTGGTTTGCTTCATCACATTTTTAAAAATCAGGACCTTTTTTTCATAAATCAATATTTAAACCACATGAATCCGTCTTTGCGCCCTCGTGGCCCAATGGATAAGGCGTTGGTCTCCTAAACCGAAGATTGCGGGTTCGAGTCCCGTCGAGGGTAGTGGTGTGCTTTACGCACTTTTAGAAATCAGGTCCTTTTTTTTATAAATGAATAATTAAACCACATGAAGCCGTGTGTGCGCCCTCGTGGCCCAATGGATAAGGCGTCGGTCTCCTAAACCGAAGATTGCGGGTTCGAGTCCCGTCGAGGGTAGTGGTGTGCTTCAACACATTTTTAAAAATCAGGACCTTTTTTTCATAAATTAATAACTAAAACACCTAAAACCGCATATGCGCCCTCGTGGCCTAATGGATAAGGCGTCGGTCTCCTAATCCGAAGATTGAGGGTTCGAGTCCCGTCGAGGGTAGTGGTGTGCTTCAACACATTTTTAAAAATCAGGACCTTTTTTTTATAAATGAATAATTAAACCACATGAATCCGTCTGTGCGCCCTCGTGGCCCAATGGATAAGGCGTCGGTCTCCTAAACCGAAGATTGCGGGTTCGAGTCCCGTCGAGGGTAGTGGTGTGCTTCAACACATTTTTAAAAATCAGGACCTTTTTTTCATAAATGAATAACTAAAACACATGAAACCGTGTGTGCGCCCTCGTGGCCCAATGGATAAAGCGTCGGTCTCCTAAACCGAAGATTGCGGGTTCGAGTCCCGTTGAGGGTAGTGGTGTGATTTACGCAATTTTTGAAATCAGGTCCTTTTTTTCATAAATGAATATCTAAACCTCATGGAAGCGCCTGTGTGCCCTCGTGGCGCAATGGATAAGGCGTCGGTCTCCTAAACCGAAGATTGCGGGTTCGAGTCCCGTCGAGGGTAGTTTTGGGCTTCAACACATTTTTAAAAATCAGGTCCTTTTTTTCATAAATGAATAACTAAAACACATGAAACCGTGTGTGCGCCCTCGTGGCCCAATGGATAAGGCGTCGGTCTCCTAAACCGAAGATTCCGGGTTCGAGTCCCGTCGAGGGTAGTGGTGTGCTTCATCACATTTTTCATAATCATTTTTAGAAATCAGGACATTTTTCGTAAATGAATAAGTAAAACACATGAAACCGTGTGTGTCCGCCTTCTTGGCATAATGGATAAGGCGTCGGTCTCCTAAACCGAAGATTGCGGGTTCGAGTCCCGTCGAGGGTAGTGGTGTGCTTCAACACATTTTTAAAAATCAGGACCTTTTTTCATAAATTAATAACTAAAAAACATGAAACCGTGTATGCGCCCTCGTGGCCTAATGGATAAGGCGTTGGTCTCCTAAACCGAAGATTGCGGGTTCGAGTCCCGTCGAGGGTAGTGGTGTGCTTTACGCACTTTTAGAAATCAGGTCCTTTTTTTTATAAATGAATAATTAAACCACATGAAGCCGTGTGTGCGCCCTCGTGGCCCAATGGATAAGGCGTCGGTCTCCTAAACCGAAGATTGCGGGTTCGAGTCCCGTCGAGGGTAGTGGTGTGCTTCAACACATTTTTAAAAATCAGGACCTTTTTTTCATAAATTAATAACTAAAACACCTAAAACCGCATATGCGCCCTCGTGGCCTAATGGATAAGGCGTCGGTCTCCTAATCCGAAGATTGAGGGTTCGAGTCCCGTCGAGGGTAGTGGTGTGCTTCAACACATTTTTAAAAATCAGGACCTTTTTTTTATAAATGAATAATTAAACCACATGAATCCGTCTGTGCGCCCTCGTGGCCCAATGGATAAGGCGTCGGTCTCCTAAACCGAAGATTGCGGGTTCGAGTCCCGTCGAGGGTAGTGGTGTGCTTCAACACATTTTTAAAAATCAGGACCTTTTTTTCATAAATGAATAACTAAAACACATGAAACCGTGTGTGCGCCCTCGTGGCCCAATGGATAAAGCGTCGGTCTCCTAAACCGAAGATTGCGGGTTCGAGTCCCGTTGAGGGTAGTGGTGTGATTTACGCAATTTTTGAAATCAGGTCCTTTTTTTCATAAATGAATATCTAAACCTCATGGAAGCGCCTGTGTGCCCTCGTGGCGCAATGGATAAGGCGTCGGTCTCCTAAACCGAAGATTGCGGGTTCGAGTCCCGTCGAGGGTAGTTTTGGGCTTCAACACATTTTTAAAAATCAGGTCCTTTTTTTCATAAATGAATAACTAAAACACATGAAACCGTGTGTGCGCCCTCGTGGCCCAATGGATAAGGCGTCGGTCTCCTAAACCGAAGATTCCGGGTTCGAGTCCCGTCGAGGGTAGTGGTGTGCTTCATCACATTTTTCATAATCATTTTTAGAAATCAGGACATTTTTCGTAAATGAATAAGTAAAACACATGAAACCGTGTGTGTCCGCCTTCTTGGCATAATGGATAAGGCGTCGGTCTCCTAAACCGAAGATTGCGGGTTCGAGTCCCGTCGAGGGTAGTGGTGTGCTTCAACACATTTTTAAAAATCAGGACCTTTTTTCATAAATTAATAACTAAAAAACATGAAACCGTGTATGCGCCCTCGTGGCCTAATGGATAAGGCGTCGGTCTCCTAAACCGAAGATTCCGGGTTCAAGTTCCTTCGAGGGTAGTGGTGTGCTTCATCACATTTTTAAAAATCAGGACCTTTTTTTCATAAATGAATATTTAAACCACATGAATCCGTCTGTGCGCCCTCGTGGCCCAATGGATAAGGCGTCGGTCTCCTAAACCGAAGATTGCGGGTTCGAGTCCCGTCGAGGGTAGTGGTGTGCTTCAACACATTTTAAAAATCAGGACCTTTTTTCATAAATGAATATCTAAACCACATGAATCCGTCTGTGCGCCCTCGTGGCCCAATGGATAAGGCGTCGGTCTCCTAAACCGAAGATTGCGGGTTCGAGTCCCGTCGAGGGTAGTGGTGTGCTTCAACACATTTTTAAAAATCAGGACCTTTTTTTCATAAATGAATAACTAAAACACATGAAACCGTGTGTGCGCCCTCGTGGCCCAATGGATAAGGCGTCGGTCTCCTAAACCGAAGATTGCGGGTTCGAGTCCCGTTGAGGGTAGTGGTGTGATTTACGCACTTTTTGAAATCAGGTCCTTTTTTTCATAAATGAATAACTAAACCTCATGGAAGCGCCTGTGTGCCCTCGTGGCCCAATGGATAAGGCGTCGGTCTCCTAAACCGAAGATTGCGGGTTCGAGTCCCGTCGAGGGTAGTTTTGTGCTTCAACACATTTTTAAAAATCAGGTCCTTTTTTTCATAAATGAATAACTAAAACACATGAAACCGTGTGTGCGCCCTCGTGGCCCAATGGATAAGGCGTCGGTCTCCTAAACTGAAGATTGCGGGTTCGAGTCCCGTCGAGGGTAGTGGTGTGCTTCATCACATTTTTAATAATCATTTTTAGAAATCAGGACCTTTTTTTCGTAAATGAATAAGTAAAACACATGAAACCGTGTGTGTCCGCCTTCTTGGCCCAATGGATAAGGCGTCGGTCTCCTAAATCGAAGATTGCGGGTTCGAGTCCCGTCGAGGGTAGTGGTGTGCTTCAACACATTTTTAAAAATCAGGACCTTTTTTCATAAATTAATAACTAAAAAACATGAAACCGTGTATGCGCCCTCGTGGCCTAATGGATAAGGCGTCGGTCTCCTAAACCGAAGATTCCGGGTTCAAGTTCCTTCGAGGGTAGTGGTGTGCTTCATCACATTTTTAAAAATCAGGACCTTTTTTTCATAAATGAATATTTAAACCACATGAATCCGTCTGTGCGCCCTCGTGGCCCAATGGATAAGGCGTCGGTCTCCTAAACCGAAGATTGCGGGTTCGAGTCCCGTCGAGGGTAGTGGTGTGCTTCAACACATTTTTAAAAATCAGGACCTTTTTTTTATAAATGAATAATTAAACCACATGAATCCGTCTGTGCGCCCTCGTGGCCCAATGGATAAAGCGTCGGTCTCCTAAACCGAAGATTGCGGGTTCGAGTCCCGTCGAGGGTAGTGGTGTGCTTCAACACATTTTTAAAAATCAGGACCTTTTTTTCATAAATGAATATTTAAACCACATGAAACCCTCTGTGCGCCCTCGTGGCCCAATGGATAAGGCGTCGGTCTCCTAAACCGAAGATTGCGGGTTCGAGTCCCGTCGAGGGTAGTGGTGTGCTTTACGCACTTTTAGAAATCAGGTCCTTTTTTTATAAATGAATAATTAAACCACATGAAGCCGTGTGTGCGCCCTCGTGGCCCAATGGATAAGGCGTCGGTCTCCTAAACCGAAGATTGCGGGTTCGAGTGCCGTCGAGGGTAGTGGTGTGCTTCAACACATTTTTAAAAATCAGGACCTTTTTTTCATAAATTAATAACTAAAACACCTAAAACCGTACATGCGCCCTCGTGGCCTAATGGATAAGGCGTCGGTCTCCTAAACCGAAGATTGCGGGTTCGAGTCCCGTCGAGGGTAGTGGTGTGCTTTACGAACTTTTAGAAATCAGGTCCTTTTTTTTTATAAATGAATAATTAAACCACATGAATCAGTCTGTGCGCCCTAGTGGCCCAATGAATAAGGCGTCGGTCTCCTAAACCGAAGATTGCGGGTTCGAGTCCCGTCGAGGGTAGTGGTGTGCTTCAACACATTTTTAAAAATCAGGACCTTTTTTTTATAAATGAATAATTAAACCACATGAATCCGTCTGTGCACCCTCGTGGCCCAATGGATAAGGCGTCGGTCTCCTAAACCGAAGATTGCGGGTTCGAGTCCCGTCGAGGGTAGTGGTGTGCTTCAACACATTTTTAAAAATCAGGACCTTTTTTTCATAAATGAATAACTAAAACACATGAAACCGTGTGTGCGCCCTCGTGGCCCAATGGATAAAGCGTCGGTCTCCTAAACCGAAGATTGCGGGTTCGAGTCCCGTTGAGGGTAGTGGTGTGATTTACGCAATTTTTGAAATCAGGTCCTTTTTTTCATAAATGAATATCTAAACCTCATGGAAGCGCCTGTGTGCCCTCGTGGCGCAATGGATAAGGCGTCGGTCTCCTAAACCGAAGATTGCGGGTTCGAGTCCCGTCGAGGGTAGTTTTGGGCTTCAACACATTTTTAAAAATCAGGTCCTTTTTTTCATAAATGAATAACTAAAACACATGAAACCGTGTGTGCGCCCTCGTGGCCCAATGGATAAGGCGTCGGTCTCCTAAACCGAAGATTCCGGGTTCGAGTCCCGTCGAGGGTAGTGGTGTGCTTCATCACATTTTTAATAATCATTTTTAGAAATCAGGACCTTTTTTTCGTAAATGAATAAGTAAAACACATGAAACCGTGTGTGTCCGCCTTCTTGGCCCAATGGATAAGGCGTCGGTCTCCTAAATCGAAGATTGCGGGTTCGAGTCCCGTCGAGGGTAGTGGTGTGCTTCAACACATTTTTAAAAATCAGGACCTTTTTTCATAAATTAATAACTAAAAAACATGAAACCGTGTATGCGCCCTCGTGGCCTAATGGATAAGGCGTCGGTCTCCTAAACCGAAGATTCCGGGTTCAAGTTCCTTCGAGGGTAGTGGTGTGCTTCATCACATTTTTAAAAATCAGGACCTTTTTTTCATAAATGAATATTTAAACCACATGAATCCGTCTGTGCGCCCTCGTGGCCCAATGGATAAGGCGTCGGTCTCCTAAACCGAAGATTGCGGGTTCGAGTCCCGTCGAGGGTAGTGGTGTGCTTCAACACATTTTTAAAAATCAGGACCTTTTTTTTATAAATGAATAATTAAACCACATGAATCCGTCTGTGCGCCCTCGTGGCCCAATGGATAAAGCGTCGGTCTCCTAAACCGAAGATTGCGGGTTCGAGTCCCGTCGAGGGTAGTGGTGTGCTTCAACACATTTTTAAAAATCAGGACCTTTTTTTCATAAATGAATATTTAAACCACATGAAACCCTCTGTGCGCCCTCGTGGCCCAATGGATAAGGCGTCGGTCTCCTAAACCGAAGATTGCGGGTTCGAGTCCCGTCGAGGGTAGTGGTGTGCTTTACGCACTTTTAGAAATCAGGTCCTTTTTTTATAAATGAATAATTAAACCACATGAAGCCGTGTGTGCGCCCTCGTGGCCCAATGGATAAGGCGTCGGTCTCCTAAACCGAAGATTGCGGGTTCGAGTGCCGTCGAGGGTAGTGGTGTGCTTCAACACATTTTTAAAAATCAGGACCTTTTTTTCATAAATTAATAACTAAAACACCTAAAACCGTACATGCGCCCTCGTGGCCTAATGGATAAGGCGTCGGTCTCCTAAACCGAAGATTGCGGGTTCGAGTCCCGTCGAGGGTAGTGGTGTGCTTTACGAACTTTTAGAAATCAGGTCCTTTTTTTTTATAAATGAATAATTAAACCACATGAATCAGTCTGTGCGCCCTAGTGGCCCAATGAATAAGGCGTCGGTCTCCTAAACCGAAGATTGCGGGTTCGAGTCCCGTCGAGGGTAGTGGTGTGCTTCAACACATTTTTAAAAATCAGGACCTTTTTTTTATAAATGAATAATTAAACCACATGAATCCGTCTGTGCACCCTCGTGGCCCAATGGATAAGGCGTCGGTCTCCTAAACCGAAGATTGCGGGTTCGAGTCCCGTCGAGGGTAGTGGTGTGCTTCAACACATTTTTAAAAATCAGGACCTTTTTTTCATAAATGAATAACTAAAACACATGAAACCGTGTGTGCGCCCTCGTGGCCCAATGGATAAAGCGTCGGTCTCCTAAACCGAAGATTGCGGGTTCGAGTCCCGTTGAGGGTAGTGGTGTGATTTACGCAATTTTTGAAATCAGGTCCTTTTTTTCATAAATGAATATCTAAACCTCATGGAAGCGCCTGTGTGCCCTCGTGGCGCAATGGATAAGGCGTCGGTCTCCTAAACCGAAGATTGCGGGTTCGAGTCCCGTCGAGGGTAGTTTTGGGCTTCAACACATTTTTAAAAATCAGGTCCTTTTTTTCATAAATGAATAACTAAAACACATGAAACCGTGTGTGCGCCCTCGTGGCCCAATGGATAAGGCGTCGGTCTCCTAAACCGAAGATTCCGGGTTCGAGTCCCGTCGAGGGTAGTGGTGTGCTTCATCACATTTTTAATAATCATTTTTAGAAATCAGGACCTTTTTCGTAAATGAATAAGTAAAACACATGAAACCGTGTGTGTCCGCCTTCTTGGCATAATGGATAAGGCGTCGGTCTCCTAAACCGAAGATTGCGGGTTCGAGTCCCGTCGAGGGTAGTGGTGTGCTTCAACACATTTTTAAAAATCAGGACCTTTTTTCATAAATTAATAACTAAAAAACATGAAACCGTGTATGCGCCCTCGTGGCCTAATGGATAAGGCGTCGGTCTCCTAAACCGAAGATTCCGGGTTCAAGTTCCTTCGAGGGTAGTGGTGTGCTTCATCACATTTTTAAAAATCAGGACCTTTTTTTCATAAATGAATATTTAAACCACATGAATCCGTCTGTGCGCCCTCGTGGCCCAATGGATAAGGCGTCGGTCTCCTAAACCGAAGATTGCGGGTTCGAGTCCCGTCGAGGGTAGTGGTGTGCTTCAACACATTTTAAAAATCAGGACCTTTTTTCATAAATGAATATCTAAACCACATGAATCCGTCTGTGCGCCCTCGTGGCCCAATGGATAAGGCGTCGGTCTCCTAAACCGAAGATTGCGGGTTCGAGTCCCGTCGAGGGTAGTGGTGTGCTTCAACACATTTTTAAAAATCAGGACCTTTTTTTCATAAATGAATAACTAAAACACATGAAACCGTGTGTGCGCCCTCGTGGCCCAATGGATAAGGCGTCGGTCTCCTAAACCGAAGATTGCGGGTTCGAGTCCCGTTGAGGGTAGTGGTGTGATTTACGCACTTTTTGAAATCAGGTCCTTTTTTTCATAAATGAATAACTAAACCTCATGGAAGCGCCTGTGTGCCCTCGTGGCCCAATGGATAAGGCGTCGGTCTCCTAAACCGAAGATTGCGGGTTCGAGTCCCGTCGAGGGTAGTTTTGTGCTTCAACACATTTTTAAAAATCAGGTCCTTTTTTTCATAAATGAATAACTAAAACACATGAAACCGTGTGTGCGCCCTCGTGGCCCAATGGATAAGGCGTCGGTCTCCTAAACTGAAGATTGCGGGTTCGAGTCCCGTCGAGGGTAGTGGTGTGCTTCATCACATTTTTAATAATCATTTTTAGAAATCAGGACCTTTTTTTCGTAAATGAATAAGTAAAACACATGAAACCGTGTGTGTCCGCCTTCTTGGCCCAATGGATAAGGCGTCGGTCTCCTAAATCGAAGATTGCGGGTTCGAGTCCCGTCGAGGGTAGTGGTGTGCTTCAACACATTTTTAAAAATCAGGACCTTTTTTCATAAATTAATAACTAAAAAACATGAAACCGTGTATGCGCCCTCGTGGCCTAATGGATAAGGCGTCGGTCTCCTAAACCGAAGATTCCGGGTTCAAGTTCCTTCGAGGGTAGTGGTGTGCTTCATCACATTTTTAAAAATCAGGACCTTTTTTTCATAAATGAATATTTAAACCACATGAATCCGTCTGTGCGCCCTCGTGGCCCAATGGATAAGGCGTCGGTCTCCTAAACCGAAGATTGCGGGTTCGAGTCCCGTCGAGGGTAGTGGTGTGCTTCAACACATTTTAAAAATCAGGACCTTTTTTCATAAATGAATATCTAAACCACATGAATCCGTCTGTGCGCCCTCGTGGCCCAATGGATAAGGCGTCGGTCTCCTAAACCGAAGATTGCGGGTTCGAGTCCCGTCGAGGGTAGTGGTGTGCTTCAACACATTTTTAAAAATCAGGACCTTTTTTTCATAAATGAATAACTAAAACACATGAAACCGTGTGTGCGCCCTCGTGGCCCAATGGATATGGCGTCGGTCTCCTAAACCGAAGATTGCGGGTTCGAGTCCCGTTGAGGGTAGTGGTGTGATTTACGCACTTTTTGAAATCAGGTCCTTTTTTTCATAAATGAATAACTAAACCTCATGGAAGCGCCTGTGTGCCCTCGTGGCCCAATGGATAAGGCGTCGGTCTCCTAAACCGAAGATTGCGGGTTCGAGTCCCGTCGAGGGTAGTTTTGTGCTTCAACACATTTTTAAAAATCAGGTCCTTTTTTTCATAAATGAATAACTAAAACACATGAAACCGTGTGTGCGCCCTCGTGGCCCAATGGATAAGGCGTCGGTCTCCTAAACTGAAGATTGCGGGTTCGAGTCCCGTCGAGGGTAGTGGTGTGCTTCATCACATTTTTAATAATCATTTTTAGAAATCAGGACCTTTTTTTCGTAAATGAATAAGTAAAACACACGAAACCGTGTGTGTCCGCCTTCTTGGCCCAATGGATAAGGCGTCGGTCTCCTAAATCGAAGATTGCGGGTTCGAGTCCCGTCGAGGGTAGTGGTGTGCTTCAACACATTTTTAAAAATCAGGACCTTTTTTCATAAATTAATAACTAAAAAACATGAAACCGTGTATGCGCCCTCGTGGCCTAATGGATAAGGCGTCGGTCTCCTAAACCGAAGATTCCGGGTTCAAGTTCCTTCGAGGGTAGTGGTGTGCTTCATCACATTTTTAAAAATCAGGACCTTTTTTTCATAAATGAATATTTAAACCACATGAATCCGTCTGTGCGCCCTCGTGGCCCAATGGATAAGGCGTCGGTCTCCTAAACCGAAGATTGCGGGTTCGAGTCCCGTCGAGGGTAGTGGTGTGCTTCAACACATTTTTAAAAATCAGGACCTTTTTTCATAAATGAATATCTAAACCACATGAATCCGTCTGTGCGCCCACGTGGCCCAATTGAAAACGCGTCGGTCTCCTAAACCGAAGATTGCGGGTTCGAGTCCCATCGAGGGTAGTGGTGTGCTTCAACACATTTTTAAAAATCAGGACCTTTTTTTCATAAATAAATAACTAAAACACATAAAACCGTGTATGCGCCCTCGTGGCCTAATGGATAAGGCGTCGGTCTCCTAAACCGAAGATTGCGGGTTCGAGTCCTGTCGTGGGTAGTGGTGTGCTTTACGCACTTTTAGAAATCAGGTCCTTTTTTTATAAATGAATAATTAAACCACATGAATCCGTCTGTGCGCCCTCGTGGCCCAATGGATAAGGCGTCGGTCTCCTAAACCGAAGATTGCGGGTTCGAGTCCCGTCGAGGGTAGTGGTGTGCTTTACGCACTTTTAGAAATCAGGTCCTTTTTTTTATAAATGAATAATTAAACCACATGAATCCGTCTGTGCACCCTCGTGGCCCAATGGATAAGGCGTCGGTCTCCTAAACCGAAGATTGCGGGTTCGAGTCCCGTCGAGGGTAGTGGTGTGCTTCAACACATTTTTAAAAATCAGGACCTTTTTTTCATAAATGAATAACTAAAACACATGAAACCGTGTGTGCGCCCTCGTGGCCCAATGGATAAGGCGTCGGTCTCCTAAACCGAAGATTGCGGGTTCGAGTCCCGTTGAGGGTAGTGGTGTGATTTACGCACTTTTTGAAATCAGGTCCTTTTTTTCATAAATGAATAACTAAACCTCATGGAAGCGCCTGTGTGCCCTCGTGGCCCAATGGATAAGGCGTCGGTCTCCTAAACCGAAGATTGCGGGTTCGAGTCCCGTCGAGGGTAGTTTTGTGCTTCAACACATTTTTAAAAATCAGGTCCTTTTTTTCATAAATGAATAACTAAAACACATGAAACCGTGTGTGCGCCCTCGTGGCCCAATGGATAAGGCGTCGGTCTCCTAAACTGAAGATTGCGGGTTCGAGTCCCGTCGAGGGTAGTGGTGTGCTTCATCACATTTTTAATAATCATTTTTAGAAATCAGGACCTTTTTTTCGTAAATGAATAAGTAAAACACATGAAACCGTGTGTGTCCGCCTTCTTGGCCCAATGGATAAGGCGTCGGTCTCCTAAATCGAAGATTGCGGGTTCGAGTCCCGTCGAGGGTAGTGGTGTGCTTCAACACATTTTTAAAAATCAGGACCTTTTTTCATAAATTAATAACTAAAAAACATGAAACCGTGTATGCGCCCTCGTGGCCTAATGGATAAGGCGTCGGTCTCCTAAACCGAAGATTCCGGGTTCAAGTTCCTTCGAGGGTAGTGGTGTGCTTCATCACATTTTTAAAAATCAGGACCTTTTTTTCATAAATGAATATTTAAACCACATGAATCCGTCTGTGCGCCCTCGTGGCCCAATGGATAAGGCGTCGGTCTCCTAAACCGAAGATTGCGGGTTCGAGTCCCGTCGAGGGTAGTGGTGTGCTTCAACACATTTTAAAAATCAGGACCTTTTTTCATAAATGAATATCTAAACCACATGAATCCGTCTGTGCGCCCTCGTGGCCCAATGGATAAGGCGTCGGTCTCCTAAACCGAAGATTGCGGGTTCGAGTCCCGTCGAGGGTAGTGGTGTGCTTCAACACATTTTTAAAAATCAGGACCTTTTTTTCATAAATGAATAACTAAAACACATGAAACCGTGTGTGCGCCCTCGTGGCCCAATGGATATGGCGTCGGTCTCCTAAACCGAAGATTGCGGGTTCGAGTCCCGTTGAGGGTAGTGGTGTGATTTACGCACTTTTTGAAATCAGGTCCTTTTTTTCATAAATGAATAACTAAACCTCATGGAAGCGCCTGTGTGCCCTCGTGGCCCAATGGATAAGGCGTCGGTCTCCTAAACCGAAGATTGCGGGTTCGAGTCCCGTCGAGGGTAGTTTTGTGCTTCAACACATTTTTAAAAATCAGGTCCTTTTTTTCATAAATGAATAACTAAAACACATGAAACCGTGTGTGCGCCCTCGTGGCCCAATGGATAAGGCGTCGGTCTCCTAAACTGAAGATTGCGGGTTCGAGTCCCGTCGAGGGTAGTGGTGTGCTTCATCACATTTTTAATAATCATTTTTAGAAATCAGGACCTTTTTTTCGTAAATGAATAAGTAAAACACATGAAACCGTGTGTGTCCGCCTTCTTGGCCCAATGGATAAGGCGTCGGTCTCCTAAATCGAAGATTGCGGGTTCGAGTCCCGTCGAGGGTAGTGGTGTGCTTCAACACATTTTTAAAAATCAGGACCTTTTTTCATAAATTAATAACTAAAAAACATGAAACCGTGTATGCGCCCTCGTGGCCTAATGGATAAGGCGTCGGTCTCCTAAACCGAAGATTCCGGGTTCAAGTTCCTTCGAGGGTAGTGGTGTGCTTCATCACATTTTTAAAAATCAGGACCTTTTTTTCATAAATGAATATTTAAACCACATGAATCCGTCTGTGCGCCCTCGTGGCCCAATGGATAAGGCGTCGGTCTCCTAAACCGAAGATTGCGGGTTCGAGTCCCGTCGAGGGTAGTGGTGTGCTTCAACACATTTTTAAAAATCAGGACCTTTTTTCATAAATGAATATCTAAACCACATGAATCCGTCTGTGCGCCCACGTGGCCCAATTGAAAACGCGTCGGTCTCCTAAACCGAAGATTGCGGGTTCGAGTCCCATCGAGGGTAGTGGCGTGCTTCAACACATTTTTAAAAATCAGGACCTTTTTTTCATAAATAAATAACTAAAACACATAAAACCGTGTATGCGCCCTCGTGGCCTAATGGATAAGGCGTCGGTCTCCTAAACCGAAGATTGCGGGTTCGAGTCCTGTCGTGGGTAGTGGTGTGCTTTACGCACTTTTAGAAATCAGGTCCTTTTTTTATAAATGAATAATTAAACCACATGAATCCGTCTGTGCGCCCTCGTGGCCCAATGGATAAGGCGTCGGTCTCCTAAACCGAAGATTGCGGGTTCGAGTCCCGTCGAGGGTAGTGGTGTGCTTTACGCACTTTTAGAAATCAGGTCCTTTTTTTTATAAATGAATAATTAAACCACATGAATCCGTCTGTGCACCCTCGTGGCCCAATGGATAAGGCGTCGGTCTCCTAAACCGAAGATTGCGGGTTCGAGTCCCGTCGAGGGTAGTGGTGTGCTTTACGCACTTTTAGAAATCAGGTCCTTTTTTTTTATAAATGAATAATTAAACCACATGAATCCGTCTGTGCGCCCTCGTTACCCAATGGATAAGGCGTCGGTCTCCTAAACCGAGGATAGCGGGTTCGAGTCCCGTCGAGGGTAGTGGTGTGCTTCAACACATTTTTAAAAATCAGGACATTTTTTTCATAAATTAATAACTAAAACACATAAAACCGTGTATGCGCCCTCGTGGCCTAATGGATAAGGCGTCGGTCTCCTAAACCGAAGATTGCGGGTTCGAGTCCCGTCGAGGGTAGTGGTGTGCTTTACGCACTTTTAGAAATCAGGTCCTTTTTTTCATAAATGAATAACTAAACCTCAAGGAAGCGCCTGAGTGCCCTCGTGGCCCAATGGATAAGGCGTCGGTCTCCTAAACCGAAGATTGCGGGTTCGAGTCCCGTCGAGGGTAGTTTTGTGCCTCAACACATTTTTAAAAATCAGGTCCTTTTTTTCATAAATGAATAACTAAAACACATGAAATCGTGTGTGCGCCCTCGTGGAGCAATGCATAAGGCGTCGGTCTCCTAAACCGAAGATTGCGGGTTCGAGTCCCGTCGAGGGTAGTTTTGTGCCTCAACACATTTTTAAAAATCAGGTCCTTTTTTTCATAAATGAATAACTAAACCTCAAGGAAGCGCCTGTGTGCCCTCGTGGCCCAATGGATAAGGCGTCGGTCTCCTAAACCGAAGATTGCGGGTTCGAGTCCCGTCGAGGGTAGTTTTGTGCCTCAACACATTTTTAAAAATCAGGTCCTTTTTTTCATAAATGAATAACTAAAACACATGAATCCGTCTGTTCCCCTCGTGGCCCAATGGATAAGGCGTCGCTCTCCTAAACCGAAGATTGGGGGTACGAGTCCTGTCGTGGGTAGTGGTGTGCTTTACGCACTTTTAGAAATCAGGTCCTTTTTTTATAAATGAATAATTAAACCACATGAATCCGTCTGTGCGCCCTCGTGGCCCAATGGATAAGGCGTCGGTCTCCTAAACCGAAGATTGCGGGTTCGAGTCCCGTCGAGGGTAGTGGTGTGATTTACGCGCTTTTTGAAATCAGGACCTTTTTTCATAAATGAATAACTAAACCTCAAGGAACCGCCTGTGTGCCCTCGTGGCCCAATGGATAAGGCGTCGGACTCCTAAACCGAAGATTACGGGTTCGAGTCCCGTCGAGGGTAGTTTTGTGCTTCAACACATTTTTAAAAATCAGGTCCTTTTTTTCATAAATGAATAACTAAAACACATGAAATCGTGTGTGCGCCCTCGTGGCCCAATGGATAAGGCGTCGGTCTCCTAAACCGAAGATTGCAGGTTCGAGTCCCGTCGAGGGTAGTGGTGTGCTTCAACACATTTTTAAAAATCAGGACCTTTTTTTTTATAAATTAATAACTAAAACACATGAACCCGTGTGTGCGCCCTCGTGGCCTAATGGATAAGGCGTCGGTCTCCTAAACCGAAGATTGCGGGTTCGAGTCCCGTCGAGGGTAGTGGTGTGCTTTACGCACTTTTAGAAATCAGGTCCTTTTTTTATAAATGCATAATTAAACCACATGAATCCGTCTGTTCGCCCTCGTGGCCCAATGGATAAGGCGTCGGTCTCCTAAACCGAAGATTGGGGGTACGAGTCCCGTCGTGGGTAGTGGTGTGCTTTACGCACTTTTAGAAATCAGGTCCTTTTTTTATAAATGAATAATTAAACCACATGAATCCGTCTGTGCGCCCTCGTGGCCCAATGGATAAGGCGTCGGTCTCCTAAACCGAAGATTGCGGGTTCGAGTCCCGTCGAGGGTAGTGGTGTGCTTTACGCACTTTTAGAAATCAGGTCCTTTTTTTTATAAATGAAAAATTAAACCACATGAATCCGTCTGTGCGCCCTCGTGGCCCAATGGATAAGGCGTCGGTCTTCTAAACCGAAGATTGCGGGTTCGAGTCCCGTCGAGGGTAGTGGTGTGCTTTACGCACTTTTAGAAATCAGGTCCTTTTTTTTATAAATGAATAATTAAACCACATGAATCCGTCTGTGCACCCTCGTGGCCCAATGGATAAGGCGTCGGTCTCCTAAACCGAAGATTGCGGGTTCGAGTCCCGTCGAGGGTAGTGGTGTGCTTTACGCACTTTTAGAAATCAGGTCCTTTTTTTCATAAATGAATAACTAAACCTCAAGGAAGCGCCTGTGTGCCCTCGTGGCCCAATGGATAAGGCGTCGGTCTCCTAAACCGAAGATTGCGGGTTCGAGTCCCGTCGAGGGTAGTTTTGTGCCTCAACACATTTTTAAAAATCAGGTCCTTTTTTTCATAAATGAATAACTAAAACACATGAAATCGTGTGTGCGCCCTCGTGGAGCAATGGATAAGGCGTCGGTCTCCTAAACCGAAGATTGCGGGTTCGAGTCCCGTCGAGGGTAGTTTTGTGCCTCAACACATTTTTAAAAATCAGGTCCTTTTTTTCATAAATGAATAACTAAAACACATGAAATCGTGTGTGCGCCCTCGTGGCCTAATGCATACGGCGTCGGTCTCCTAAACCGAAGATTCCGGGTTCAAGTTCCGTCGAGGGTAGTGGTTTGCTTCATCACATTTTTAAAAATCAGGACCTTTTTTTCATAAATCAATATTTAAACCACATGAATCCGTCTTTGCGCCCTCGTGGCCCAATGGATAAGGCGTCGGTCTCCTAAACCGAAGATTGCGGGGTCGAGTCCCGTCGAGGGTAGTGGTGTGATTTACGCGCTTTTTGAAATCAGGACCTTTTTTCATAAATGAATAACTAAACCTCAAGGAACCGCCTGTGTGCCCTCGTGGCCCAATGGATAAGGCGTCGGACTCCTAAACCGAAGATTACGGGTTCGAGTCCCGTCGAGGGTAGTTTTGTGCTTCAACACATTTTTAAAAATCAGGTCCTTTTTTTCATAAATGAATAACTAAAACACATGAAATCGTGTGTGCGCCCTCGTGGCCCAATGGATAAGGCGTCGGTCTCCTAAACCGAAGATTGCAGGTTCGAGTCCCGTCGAGGGTAGTGGTGTGCTTCAACACATTTTTAAAAATCAGGACCTTTTTTTCATAAATTAATAACTAAAACACATAAAACCGTGTATGCGCCCTCGTGGCCTAATGGATAAAGCGTCGGTCTCCTAAACCGAAGATTGCGGGTTCGAGTCCCGTCGAGGGTAGTGGTGTGCTTTACGCATTTTTAGAAATCAGGTCCTTTTTTTTTTATAAATGAATAATTAAACCACATGAATCCGCCTGTGCGCCCTCGTGGCCCAAAGGATAAGGCGTCGGTCTCCTAAACCGAAGATAGCGGGTTCGAGTCCCGTCGAGGGTAGTGGTGTGCTTCAACACATTTTTAAAAATCAGGACCTTTTTTTCATAAATGAATAACTAAAACACATGATACCGTGTGTGCGCCCTCGTGGCCCAATGGATAAGGCGTCGGTCTCCTAAACCGAAGATTGCGGGTTCGAGTCCCGTCGAGGGAATTGGTGTGTTTCAACACATTTTTAAAAATCAGGACATTTTTTTCATAAATTAATAACTAAAACACATAAAACCGTGTATGCGCCCTCGTGGCCTAATGGATAAGGCGTCGGTCTCCTAAACCGAAGATTGCGGGTTCGAGTCCCGTCGAGGGTAGTGGTGTGCTTTACGCACTTTTAGAAATCAGGTCCTTTTTTTCATAAATGAATAACTAAACCTCAAGGAAGCGCCTGTGTGCCCTCGTGGCCCAATGGATAAGGCGTCGGTCTCCTAAACCGAAGATTGCGGGTTCGAGTCCCGTCGAGGGTAGTTTTGTGCCTCAACACATTTTTAAAAATCAGGTCCTTTTTTTCATAAATGAATAACTAAAACACATGAAATCGTGTGTGCGCCCTCGTGGCCTAATGGATAAGGCGTCGGTCTCCTAAACCGAAGATTGCGGGTTCGAGTCCCGTCGAGGGTAGTGGTGTGCTTTACGCACTTTTAGAAATCAGGTCCTTTTTTTCATAAATGAATAACTAAACCTCAAGGAAGCGCCTGTGTGCCCTCGTTACCCAATGGATAAGGCGTCGGTCTCCTAAACCGAGGATAGCGGGTTCGAGTCCCGTCGAGGGTAGTGGTGTGCTTCAACACATTTTTAAAAATCAGGACATTTTTTTCATAAATTAATAACTAAAACACATAAAACCGTGTATGCGCCCTCGTGGCCTAATGGATAAGGCGTCGGTCTCCTAAACCGAAGATTGCGGGTTCGAGTCCCGTCGAGGGTAGTGGTGTGCTTTACGCACTTTTAGAAATCAGGTCCTTTTTTTCATAAATGAATAACTAAACCTCAAGGAAGCGCCTGTGTGCCCTCGTGGCCCAATGGATAAGGCGTCGGTCTCCTAAACCGAAGATTGCGGGTTCGAGTCCCGTCGAGGGTAGTTTTGTGCCTCAACACATTTTTAAAAATCAGGTCCTTTTTTTCATAAATGAATAACTAAAACACATGAAATCGTGTGTGCGCCCTCGTGGCCTAATGGATAAGGCGTCGGTCTCCTAAACCGAAGATTGCGGGTTCGAGTCCCGTCGAGGGTAGTGGTGTGCTTTACGCACTTTTAGAAATCAGGTCCTTTTTTTCATAAATGAATAACTAAACCTCAAGGAAGCGCCTGTGTGCCCTCGTTACCCAATGGATAAGGCGTCGGTCTCCTAAACCGAGGATAGCGGGTTCGAGTCCCGTCGAGGGTAGTGGTGTGCTTCAACACATTTTTAAAAATCAGGACATTTTTTTCATAAATTAATAACTAAAACACATAAAACCGTGTATGCGCCCTCGTGGCCTAATGGATAAGGCGTCGGTCTCCTAAACCGAAGATTGCGGGTTCGAGTCCCGTCGAGGGGAGTGGTGTGCTTCAACACATTTTTAAAAATCAGGACCTTTTTTTCATAAATTAATAACTAATAAACATGAAACCGTGTATGCGCCCTCGTGGCCTAATGCATACGGCGTCGGTCTCCTAAACCGAAGATTCCGGGTTCAAGTTCCATCGAGGGTAGTGGTTTGCTTCATCACATTTTTAAAAATCAGGACCTTTTTTTCATAAATCAATATTTAAACCACATGAATCCGTCTTTGCGCCCTCGTGGCCCAATGGATAAGGCGTCGGTCTCCTAAACCGAAGATTGCGGGTTCGAGTCCCGTCGAGGGTTGTGGTGTGCTTCAACACATTTTTAAAAATCAGGACCTTTTTTTCATAAATTAATAACTAAAACACATAAAACCGTGTATGCGCCCTCGTGGCCTAATGGATAAAGCGTCGGTCTCCTAAACCGAAGATTGCGGGTTCGAGTCCCGTCGAGGGTAGTGGTGTGCTTTACGCATTTTTAGAAATCAGGTCCTTTTTTTTTTATAAATGAATAATTAAACCACATGAATCCGCCTGTGCGCCCTCGTGGCCCAAAGGATAAGGCGTCGGTCTCCTAAACCGAAGATAGCGGGTTCGAGTCCCGTCGAGGGTAGTGGTGTGCTTCAACACATTTTTAAAAATCAGGACCTTTTTTTCATAAATGAATAACTAAAACACATGATACCGTGTGTGCGCCCTCGTGGCCCAATGGATAAGGCGTCGGTCTCCTAAACCGAAGATTGCGGGTTCGAGTCCCGTCGAGGGAATTGGTGTGTTTCAACACATTTTTAAAAATCAGGACATTTTTTTCATAAATTAATAACTAAAACACATAAAACCGTGTATGCGCCCTCGTGCCCTAATGGATAAGGCGTCGGTCTCCTAAACCGAAGATTGCGGGTTCGAGTCCCGTCGAGGGTAGTGGTGTGCTTTACGCACTTTTAGAAATCAGGTCCTTTTTTTCATAAATGAATAACTAAACCTCAAGGAAGCGCCTGTGTGCCCTCGTGGCCCAATGGATAAGGCGTCGGTCTCCTAAACCGAAGATTGCGGGTTCGAGTCCCGTCGAGGGTAGTTTTGTGCCTCAACACATTTTTAAAAATCAGGTCCTTTTTTTCATAAATGAATAACTAAAACACATGAAATCGTGTGTGCGCCCTCGTGGCCTAATGGATAAGGCGTCGGTCTCCTAAACCGAAGATTGCGGGTTCGAGTCCCGTCGAGGGTAGTGGTGTGCTTTACGCACTTTTAGAAATCAGGTCCTTTTTTTCATAAATGAATAACTAAACCTCAAGGAAGCGCCTGTGTGCCCTCGTTACCCAATGGATAAGGCGTCGGTCTCCTAAACCGAGGATAGCGGGTTCGAGTCCCGTCGAGGGTAGTGGTGTGCTTCAACACATTTTTAAAAATCAGGACATTTTTTTCATAAATTAATAACTAAAACACATAAAACCGTGTATGCGCCCTCGTGGCCTAATGGATAAGGCGTCGGTCTCCTAAACCGAAGATTGCGGGTTCGAGTCCCGTCGAGGGTAGTGGTGTCCTTTACGCACTTTTAGAAATCAGGTCCTTTTTTTTATAAATGAATAATTAAACCACATGAATCCGTCTGTGCGCCCTCGTGGCCCAATGGATAAGGCGTCGGTCTCCTAAACCGAGCATAGCGGGTTCTAGTCCCGTCGAGGGTAGTGGTGTGCTACAACACATTTTTAAAAATCAGGACCTTTTTTCATAAATGAATATCTAAACCACATGAATCCGTCTGTGCGCCCACGTGGCCCAATGGATAACGCGTCGGTCTCCTAAACCGAAGATTGCGGGTTCGAGTCCCGTAGAGGGTAGTGGTGTGCTTCAACACATTTTTAAAAATAAGGACCTTTTTTTCATAAATTAATAACTAAAACACATAAAACCGTGTATGCGCCCTCGTGGCCTAATGGATAAGGCGTCGGTCTCCTCAACCGAATATTGCGGCTTCGAGTCCCTTCGAGGGTAGCGGTGTGCTTTACGCACTTTTAGAAATCAGGTCCTTTTTTTATAAATGAATAATTAAACCACATGAATCCGTCTGAGCGCCCTCGTGGCCCAATGGATAAGGCGTCGGTCTCCTAAACCGAAGATTGCTTGTTCGAGTCCCGTCGAGGGTAGTGGTGTGCTTCAACACATTTTTAAAAATCAGGACCTTTTTTTCATAAATGAATAACTAAAACACATGATACCGTGTGTGCGCCCTCGTGGCCCAATGGATAAGGCGTCGGTCTCCTAAACCGAAGATTGCGGGTTCGAGTCCCGTCGAGGGTATTGGTGTGCTTTACGCACTTTTAGAAATCAGTACCTTTTTTTCATAAATGAATAACTAAACCTCAAGGAAGCGCCTGTGTGCCCTCGTGGCCCAATGGATAAGGCGTCGGTCTCCTAAACCGAAGATTGCGGGTTCGAGTCCCGTCGAGGGTAGTTTTGTGCCTCAACACATTTTTAAAAATCAGGTCCTTTTTTTCATAAATGAATAACTAAAACACATGAAATCGTGTGTGCGCCCTCGTGGAGCAATGGATAAGGCGTCGGTCTCCTAAACCGAAGATTGCGGGTTCGAGTCCCGTCGAGGGGAGTGGTGTGCTTCAACACATTTTTAAAAATCAGGACCTTTTTTTCATAAATTAATAACTAATAAACATGAAACCGTGTTTGCGCCCTCGTGGCCTAATGCATACGGCGTCGGTCTCCTAAACCGAAGATTCCGGGTTCAAGTTCCATCGAGGGTAGTGGTTTGCTTCATCACATTTTTAAAAATCAGGACCTTTTTTTCATAAATCAATATTTAAACCACATGAATCCGTCTTTGCGCCCTCGTGGCCCAATGGATAAGGCATCGGTCTCCTAAACCGAAGATTGCGGGTTCGAGTCCCGTCGAGGGTAGTGGTGTGCTTCAACACATTTTTAAAAATCAGGACCTTTTTTTCATAAATTAATAACTAAAACACATAAAACCGTGTATGCGCCCTCGTGGCCTAATGGATAAAGCGTCGGTCTCCTAAACCGAAGATTGCGGGTTCGAGTCCCGTCGAGGGTAGTGGTGTGCTTTACGCATTTTTAGAAATCAGGTCCTTTTTTTTTTATAAATGAATAATTAAACCACATGAATCCGCCTGTGCGCCCTCGTGGCCCAAAGGATAAGGCGTCGGTCTCCTAAACCGAAGATTGCGGGTTCGAGTCCCGTCGAGGGAATTGGTGTGTTTCAACACATTTTTAAAAATCAGGACATTTTTTTCATAAATTAATAACTAAAACACATAAAACCGTGTATGCGCCCTCGTGGCCTAATGGATAAGGCGTCGGTCTCCTAAACCGAAGATTGCGGGTTCGAGTCCCGTCGAGGGTAGTGGTGTGCTTTACGCACTTTTAGAAATCAGGTCCTTTTTTTCATAAATGAATAACTAAACCTCAAGGAAGCGCCTGTGTGCCCTCGTGGCCCAATGGATAAGGCGTCGGTCTCCTAAACCGAAGATTGCGGGTTCGAGTCCCGTCGAGGGTAGTGGTGTGCTTTACGCACTTTTAGATATCAGGTCCTTTTTTTCATAAATGAATAACTAAAACACATGAAATCGTGTGTGCGCCCTCATGGCCTAATGGATAAGGCGTCGGTCTCCTAAACCGAAGATTGCCGGTTCGAGTCCCGTCGAGGGTAGTGGTGTGCTTTACGCACTTTTAGAAATCAGGTCCTTTTTTTTATAAATGCATAATTAAACCACATGAATCCGTCTGTTCCCCTCGTGGCCCAATGGATAAGGCGTCGGTCTCCTAAACCGAAGATTGGGGGTACGAGTCCTGTCGTGGGTAGTGGTGTGCTTTACGCACTTTTAGAAATCAGGTCCTTTTTTTATAAATGAATAATTAAACCACATGAATCCGTCTGTGCGCCCTCGTGGCCCAATGGATAAGGCGTCGGTCTCCTAAACCGAAGATTGCGGGTTCGAGTCCCGTCGAGGGTAGTGGTGTGCTTTACGCACTTTTAGAAATCAGGTCCTTTTTTTTATAAATGAATAATTAAACCACATGAATCCGTCTGTGCGCCCTCGTGGCCCAATGGATAAGGCGTCGGTCTTCTAAACCGAAGATTGCGGGTTCGAGTCCCGTCGAGGGTAGTGGTGTGCTTTACGCACTTTTAGAAATCAGGTCCTTTTTTTTATAAATGAATAATTAAACCACATGAATCCGTCTGTGCACCCTCGTGGCCCAATGGATAAGGCGTCGGTCTCCTAAACCGAAGATTGCGGGTTCGAGTCCCGTCGAGGGTAGTGGTGTGCTTTACGCACTTTTAGAAATCAGGTCCTTTTTTTTTATAAATGAATAATTAAACCACATGAATCCGTCTGTGCGCCCTCGTTACCCAATGGATAAGGCGTCGGTCTCCTAAACCGAAGATTGCTTGTTCGAGTCCCGTCGAGGGTAGTGGTGTGCTTCAACACATTTTTAAAAATCAGGACATTTTTTTCATAAATTAATAACTAAAACACATAAAACCGTGTATGCGCCCTCGTGGCCTAATGGATAAGGCGTCGGTCTCCTAAACCGAAGATTGCGGGTTCGAGTCCCGTCGAGGGTATTGGTGTGCTTTACGCACTTTTAGAAATCAGTACCTTTTTTTCATAAATGAATAACTAAACCTCAAGGAAGCGCCTGTGTGCCCTCGTGGCCCAATGGATAAGGCGTCGGTCTCCTAAACCGAAGATTGCGGGTTCGAGTCCCGTCGAGGGTAGTTTTGTGCCTCAACACATTTTTAAAAATCAGGTCCTTTTTTTCATAAATGAATAACTAAAACACATGAAATCGTGTGTGCGCCCTCGTGGAGCAATGGATAAGGCGTCGGTCTCCTAAACCGAAGATTGCGGGTTCGAGTCCCGTCGAGGGGAGTGGTGTGCTTCAACACATTTTTAAAAATCAGGACCTTTTTTTCATAAATTAATAACTAATAAACATGAAACCGTGTTTGCGCCCTCGTGGCCTAATGCATACGGCGTCGGTCTCCTAAACCGAAGATTCCGGGTTCAAGTTCCATCGAGGGTAGTGGTTTGCTTCATCACATTTTTAAAAATCAGGACCTTTTTTTCATAAATCAATATTTAAACCACATGAATCCGTCTTTGCGCCCTCGTGGCCCAATGGATAAGGCATCGGTCTCCTAAACCGAAGATTGCGGGTTCGAGTCCCGTCGAGGGTAGTGGTGTGCTTCAACACATTTTTAAAAATCAGGACCTTTTTTTCATAAATTAATAACTAAAACACATAAAACCGTGTATGCGCCCTCGTGGCCTAATGGATAAAGCGTCGGTCTCCTAAACCGAAGATTGCGGGTTCGAGTCCCGTCGAGGGTAGTGGTGTGCTTTACGCATTTTTAGAAATCAGGTCCTTTTTTTTTTATAAATGAATAATTAAACCACATGAATCCGCCTGTGCGCCCTCGTGGCCCAAAGGATAAGGCGTCGGTCTCCTAAACCGAAGATTGCGGGTTCGAGTCCCGTCGAGGGAATTGGTGTGTTTCAACACATTTTTAAAAATCAGGACATTTTTTTCATAAATTAATAACTAAAACACATAAAACCGTGTATGCGCCCTCGTGGCCTAATGGATAAGGCGTCGGTCTCCTAAACCGAAGATTGCGGGTTCGAGTCCCGTCGAGGGTAGTGGTGTGCTTTACGCACTTTTAGAAATCAGGTCCTTTTTTTCATAAATGAATAACTAAACCTCAAGGAAGCGCCTGTGTGCCCTCGTGGCCCAATGGATAAGGCGTCGGTCTCCTAAACCGAAGATTGCGGGTTCGAGTCCCGTCGAGGGTAGTGGTGTGCTTTACGCACTTTTAGATATCAGGTCCTTTTTTTCATAAATGAATAACTAAAACACATGAAATCGTGTGTGCGCCCTCATGGCCTAATGGATAAGGCGTCGGTCTCCTAAACCGAAGATTGCCGGTTCGAGTCCCGTCGAGGGTAGTGGTGTGCTTTACGCACTTTTAGAAATCAGGTCCTTTTTTTTATAAATGCATAATTAAACCACATGAATCCGTCTGTTCCCCTCGTGGCCCAATGGATAAGGCGTCGGTCTCCTAAACCGAAGATTGGGGGTACGAGTCCTGTCGTGGGTAGTGGTGTGCTTTACGCACTTTTAGAAATCAGGTCCTTTTTTTATAAATGAATAATTAAACCACATGAATCCGTCTGTGCGCCCTCGTGGCCCAATGGATAAGGCGTCGGTCTCCTAAACCGAAGATTGCGGGTTCGAGTCCCGTCGAGGGTAGTGGTGTGCTTTACGCACTTTTAGAAATCAGGTCCTTTTTTTTATAAATGAATAATTAAACCACATGAATCCGTCTGTGCGCCCTCGTGGCCCAATGGATAAGGCGTCGGTCTTCTAAACCGAAGATTGCGGGTTCGAGTCCCGTCGAGGGTAGTGGTGTGCTTTACGCACTTTTAGAAATCAGGTCCTTTTTTTTATAAATGAATAATTAAACCACATGAATCCGTCTGTGCACCCTCGTGGCCCAATGGATAAGGCGTCGGTCTCCTAAACCGAAGATTGCGGGTTCGAGTCCCGTCGAGGGTAGTGGTGTGCTTTACGCACTTTTAGAAATCAGGTCCTTTTTTTTTATAAATGAATAATTAAACCACATGAATCCGTCTGTGCGCCCTCGTTACCCAATGGATAAGGCGTCGGTCTCCTAAACCGAGGATAGCGGGTTCGAGTCCCGTCGAGGGTAGTGGTGTGCTTCAACACATTTTTAAAAATCAGGACATTTTTTTCATAAATTAATAACTAAAACACATAAAACCGTGTATGCGCCCTCGTGGCCTAATGGATAAGGCGTCGGTCTCCTAAACCGAAGATTGCGGGTTCGAGTCCCGTCGAGGGTAGTGGTGTCCTTTACGCACTTTTAGAAATCAGGTCCTTTTTTTTATAAATGAATAATTAAACCACATGAATCCGTCTGTGCGCCCTCGTGGCCCAATGGATAAGGCGTCGGTCTCCTAAACCGAGCATAGCGGGTTCTAGTCCCGTCGAGGGTAGTGGTGTGCTACAACACATTTTTAAAAATCAGGACCTTTTTTCATAAATGAATATCTAAACCACATGAATCCGTCTGTGCGCCCACGTGGCCCAATGGATAACGCGTCGGTCTCCTAAACCGAAGATTGCGGGTTCGAGTCCCGTAGAGGGTAGTGGTGTGCTTCAACACATTTTTAAAAATAAGGACCTTTTTTTCATAAATTAATAACTAAAACACATAAAACCGTGTATGCGCCCTCGTGGCCTAATGGATAAGGCGTCGGTCTCCTCAACCGAATATTGCGGCTTCGAGTCCCTTTGAGGGTAGCGGTGTGCTTTACGCACTTTTAGAAATCAGGTCCTTTTTTTATAAATGAATAATTAAACCACATGAATCCGTCTGAGCGCCCTCGTGGGCCAATGGATAAGGCGTCGGTCTCCTAAACCGAAGATTGCTTGTTCGAGTCCCGTCGAGGGTAGTGGTGTGCTTCAACACATTTTTAAAAATCAGGACCTTTTTTTCATAAATGAATAACTAAAACACATGATACCGTGTGTGCGCCCTCGTGGCCCAATGGATAAGGCGTCGGTCTCCTAAACCGAAGATTGCGGGTTCGAGTCCCGTCGAGGGTATTGGTGTGCTTTACGCACTTTTAGAAATCAGGTCCTTTTTTTTATAAATGAATAATTAAACCACATGAATCCGTCTGTGCACCCTCGTGGCCCAATGGATAAGGCGTCGGTCTCCTAAACCGAAGATTGCGGGTTCGAGTCCCGTCGAGGGTAGTGGTGTGCTTTACGCACTTTTAGAAATCAGGTCCTTTTTTTTTATAAATGAATAATTAAACCACATGAATCCGTCTGTGCGCCCTCGTTACCCAATGGATAAGGCGTCGGTCTCCTAAACCGAGGATAGCGGGTTCGAGTCCCGTCGAGGGTAGTGGTGTGCTTCAACACATTTTTAAAAATCAGGACATTTTTTTCATAAATTAATAACTAAAACACATAAAACCGTGTATGCGCCCTCGTGGCCTAATGGATAAGGCGTCGGTCTCCTAAACCGAAGATTGCGGGTTCGAGTCCCGTCGAGGGTAGTGGTGTGCTTTACGCACTTTTAGAAATCAGGTCCTTTTTTTCATAAATGAATAACTAAACCTCAAGGAAGCGCCTGTGTGCCCTCGTGGCCCAATGGATAAGGCGTCGGTCTCCTAAACCGAAGATTGCGGGTTCGAGTCCCGTCGAGGGTAGTTTTGTGCCTCAACACATTTTTAAAAATCAGGTCCTTTTTTTCATAAATGAATAACTAAAACACATGAAATCGTGTGTGCGCCCTCGTGGAGCAATGGATAAGGCGTCGGTCTCCTAAACCGAAGATTGCGGGTTCGAGTCCCGTCGAGGGTAGTTTTGTGCCTCAACACATTTTTAAAAATCAGGACCTTTTTTTCATAAATGAATAACTAAAACACATGATACCGTGTGTGCGCCCTCGTGGCCCAATGGATAAGGCGTCGGTCTCCTAAACCGAAGATTGCGGGTTCGAGTCCCGTCGAGGGTATTGGTGTGCTTCAACACATTTTTAAAAATCAGGACCTTTTTTTCATAAATGAATAACTAAAACACATGATACCGTGTGTGCGCCCTCGTGGCCCAATGGATAAGGCGTCGGTCTCCTAAACCGAAGATTGCGGGTTCGAGTCCCGTCGAGGGTATTGGTGTGCTTTACGCACTTTTAGAAATCAGGTCCTTTTTTTCATAAATGAATAACTAAACCTCAAGGAAGCGCCTGTGTGCCCTCGTGGCCCAATGGATAAGGCGTCGGTCTCCTAAACCGAAGATTGCGGGTTCGAGTCCCGTCGAGGGTAGTTTTGTGCCTCAACACATTTTTAAAAATCAGGTCCTTTTTTTCATAAATGAATAACTAAAACACATGAAATCGTGTGTGCGCCCTCGTGGAGCAATGGATAAGGCGTCGGTCTCCTAAACCGAAGATTGCGGGTTCGAGTCCCGTCGAGGGGAGTGGTGTGCTTCAACACATTTTTAAAAATCAGGACCTTTTTTTCATAAATTAATAACTAATAAACATGAAACCGTGTATGCGCCCTCGTGGCCTAATGCATACGGCGTCGGTCTCCTAAACCGAAGATTCCGGGTTCAAGTTCCATCGAGGGTAGTGGTTTGCTTCATCACATTTTTAAAAATCAGGACCTTTTTTTCATAAATCAATATTTAAACCACATGAATCCGTCTTTGCGCCCTCGTGGCCCAATGGATAAGGCGTCGGTCTCCTAAACCGAAGATTGCGGGTTCGAGTCCCGTCGAGGGTTGTGGTGTGCTTTACGCATTTTTAGAAATCAGGTCCCTTTTTTTTTTAAATGAATAATTTAACCACATGAATCCGCCTGTGCGCCCTCGTGGCCCAAAGGATAAGGCGTCGGTCTCCTAAACCGAAGATAGCGGGTTCGAGTCCCGTCGAGGGTAGTGGTGTGCTTCAACACATTTTTAAAAATCAGGACCTTTTTTTCATAAATGAATAACTAAAACACATGATACCGTGTGTGCGCCCTCGTGGCCCAATGGATAAGGCGTCGGTCTCCTAAACCGAAGATTGCGGGTTCGCGTCCCGTCGAGGGTAGTGGTGTGCTTCATCACATTTTTAATAATCATTTTTAGAAATCAGGACCTTTTTTTCGTAAATGAATAAGTAAAACACATGAAACCGTGTGTGTCCGCCTTCTTGGCCCAATGGATAAGGCGTCGGTCTCCTAAACCGAAGATTGCGGGTTCGAGTCCCGTCGAGGGTAGTGGTGTTCTTCAACACATTTTTAAAAATCAGGATCTTTTTTTCATAAATTAATAACTAAAAAACATGAAACCGTGAATGCGCCCTCGTGGCCTAATGGATAAGGCGTCGGTCTCCTAAACCGAAGATTCCGGGTTCAAGTTCCTTCGAGGGTAGTGGTGTGCTTCATCACTTTTTTAAAAATCAGGACCTTTTTTTCATAAATGAATATTTAAACCACATGAATCCGTCTGTGCGCCCTCGTGGCCCAATGGATAAGGCGTCGGTCTCCTAAACCGAAGATTGCGGGTTCGAGTCCCGTCGAGGGTAGTGGTGTGCTTCAACACATTTTTAAAAATCAGGACCTTTTTTCATAAATGAATATCTAAACCACATGAATCCGTCTGTGCGCCCACGTGGCCCAATGGATAACGCGTCGGTCTCCTAAACCGAAGATTGCGGGTTCGAGTCCCTTCGAGGGTAGTGGTGTGCTTCAACACATTTTTAACCCGGGAGCAGTCGCACCTATGAAACGAACGCGGGAACTCGCGGGTGGGTATGTGATACCCAGGGATGAATTCTCGCGTTTTAGCACTCAACCTGCTTGGTTTTACAAATAATATTACTTTAAATAAGACACAAACAATAAACTATCATTTGTGTATCTTAAATGAATATAATTTTCTCACGTTTATTCGTGCAATCCTTACATAATTGGAGTTCTGTGTTCCACACAAATATATTTCTGTAACCTTTCACATTAGCGTTTTATTTTCAAGTCCCTTTTGCTAAAGTAATCCCTACATCTTTTGTATCCCTTTTTTCTACAATTTGGCATTGTTTCCTTCTTCTGAGGTAGTTTCTGATGATGTATCAAAAGCATTTTTTGATTGCGTCTTAGTAGGCGCTCGATAATCACTTTTATTTTCAATAATTTTATTATAATATTTTTCAACGCCACTCTGACGTTGGTTCTAAACTTTACTTTTATCTATTTTGATCCACTTTTACCGAGGTAATATTCTCCATTTTCCGGAGAATCGAGGCTTTATGAACTTGCTTCATCAATTTCATCACACATTCTTCAGCCACTTCAATTGTTTATTTATCACAATGGACATCATAAACTCCAATGTCTTCTTAATTTTCACTAAAAAATCAAAATCATCGGTAGAAACTGTCTCAAGCAAAGAACAAAGCTGCTATACCGACCAATCGAACGGAATCCACAGCCAAAACTAACACCTCTACCGGCACGCGCGCGGGTATCTCATACCCAAAAGCCTCGATTCCCGGAAACCGCGTATTCCTGAATTCTTATCTAACCTTGAAACTTCAAGAATGTGACCTTGAACTCAGCTACACGAGACCCCATACATTTTGAAAAAAAGGGGGGAACGCTATGAGACTAAGAATGCGCGCCTGGGTATGACATACCCAGTGCGAGTGCTCCCGGGTTAAAAATCAGGACCTTTTTTTCATAAATTAATAACTAAAACACATAAAACCGTGTATGCGCCCTCGTGGCCTTATGGATAAGGCGTCGGTCTCCTAAACCGAAGATTGCGGGTTCGAGTCCCGTCGAGGGTAGTGGTGTGCTTTACGCACTTTTAGAAATCAGGTCCGTTTTTTTTATAAATGAATAATTAAACCACATGAATCCGTCTGTGCGCCCTCGTGGCCCAATGGATAAGGCGTCGGTCTCCTAAACCGTAGATTGCGGGTTCGAGTCCCGTCGAGGGTAGTGGTGTGCTTTACGCACTTTTAGAAATCAGGTCCTTTTTTTATAAATGAATAATTAAACCACATGAATCCGTCTGTGCGCACTCGTGGCCCAATGGATAAGGCGTCGGTCTCCTAAACCGAAGATTGCGGGTTCGAGTCCCGTCGAGGGTAGTGGTGTGCGCTAACACATTTTTAAAAATCAGGACCTTTTTTTCATAAATGAATAACTAAAACACATGAAACCGTGTGCGCCCTCGTGGCCCAATGGATCAGGCGTCGGTCTCCTAAACCGAAGATTGCGGGTTCGAGTCCCGTTGAGGGTAGTGGTGTGATTTACGCACTTTTTGAAATCAGGTCCGTTTTTTTTATAAATGAATAATTAAACCACATGAATCCGTCTGTGCGCACTCGTGGCCCAATGGATCAGGCGTCGGTCTCCTAAACCGAAGATTGCGGGTTCGAGTCCCGTTGAGGGTAGTGGTGTGATTTACGCACTTTTTGAAATCAGGTCCGTTTTTTTTATAAATGAATAATTAAACCACATGAATCCGTCTGTGCGCCCTCGTGGCCCAATGGATCAGGCGTCGGTCTCCTAAACCGAAGATTGCGGGTTCGAGTCCCGTTGAGGGTAGTGGTGTGATTTACGCACTTTTTGAAATCAGGTCCGTTTTTTTTATAAATGAATAATTAAACCACATGAATCCGTCTGTGCGCACTCGTGGCCCAATGGATCAGGCGTCGGTCTCCTAAACCGAAGATTGCGGGTTCGAGTCCCGTTGAGGGTAGTGGTGTGATTTACGCACTTTTTGAAATCAGGTCCGTTTTTTTTATAAATGAATAATTAAACCACATGAATCCGTCTGTGCGCCCTCGTGGCCCAATGGATCAGGCGTCGGTCTCCTAAACCGAAGATTGCGGGTTCGAGTCCCGTTGAGGGTAGTGGTGTGATTTACGCACTTTTTGAAATCAGGTCCGTTTTTTTTATAAATGAATAATTAAACCACATGAATCCGTCTGTGCGCACTCGTGGCCCAATGGATAAGGCGTCGGTCTCCTAAACCGAAGATTGGGGGTACGAGTCCCGTCGTGGGTAGTGGTGTGCTTTACGCACTTTTAGAAATCAGGTCCTTTTTTTATAAATGAATAATTAAACCACATGAATCCGTCTGTGCGCACTCGTGGCCCAATGGATAAGGCGTCGGTCTCCTAAACCGAAGATTGCGGGTTCGAGTCCCGTCGAGGGTAGTGGTGTGCGCCAACACATTTTTAAAAATCAGGACCTTTTTTTCATAAATGAATAACTAAAACACATGAAACCGTGTGCGCCCTCGTGGCCCAATGGATCAGGCGTCGGTCTCCTAAACCGAAGATTGCGGGTTCGAGTCCCGTTGAGGGTAGTGGTGTGATTTACGCACTTTTTGAAATCAGGTCCGTTTTTTTTATAAATGAATAATTAAACCACATGAGTCCGTCTGTGCGCACTCGTGGCCCAATGGATCAGGCGTCGGTCTCCTAAACCGAAGATTGCGGGTTCGAGTCCCGTTGAGGGTAGTGGTGTGATTTACGCACTTTTTGAAATCAGGTCCGTTTTTTTTATAAATGAATAATTAAACCACATGAATCCGTCTGTGCGCCCTCGTGGCCCAATGGATCAGGCGTCGGTCTCCTAAACCGAAGATTGCGGGTTCGAGTCCCGTTGAGGGTAGTGGTGTGATTTACGCACTTTTTGAAATCAGGTCCGTTTTTTTTATAAATGAATAATTAAACCACATGAATCCGTCTGTGCGCACTCGTGGCCCAATGGATCAGGCGTCGGTCTCCTAAACCGAAGATTGCGGGTTCGAGTCCCGTTGAGGGTAGTGGTGTGATTTACGCACTTTTTGAAATCAGGTCCGTTTTTTTTATAAATGAATAATTAAACCACATGAATCCGTCTGTGCGCCCTCGTGGCCCAATGGATCAGGCGTCGGTCTCCTAAACCGAAGATTGCGGGTTCGAGTCCCGTTGAGGGTAGTGGTGTGATTTACGCACTTTTTGAAATCAGGTCCGTTTTTTTTATAAATGAATAATTAAACCACATGAATCCGTCTGTGCGCACTCGTGGCCCAATGGATCAGGCGTCGGTCTCCTAAACCGAAGATTGCGGGTTCGAGTCCCGTTGAGGGTAGTGGTGTGATTTACGCACTTTTTGAAATCAGGTCCGTTTTTTTTATAAATGAATAATTAAACCACATGAATCCGTCTGTGCGCCCTCGTGGCCCAATGGATCAGGCGTCGGTCTCCTAAACCGAAGATTGCGGGTTCGAGTCCCGTTGAGGGTAGTGGTGTGATTTACGCACTTTTTGAAATCAGGTCCGTTTTTTTTATAAATGAATAATTAAACCACATGAATCCGTCTGTGCGCACTCGTGGCCCAATGGATAAGGCGTCGGTCTCCTAAACCGAAGATTGCGGGTTCGAGTCCCGTCGAGGGTAGTGGTGTGCGCCAACACATTTTTAAAAATCAGGACCTTTTTTTCATAAATGAATAACTAAAACACATGAAACCGTGTGCGCCCTCGTGGCCCAATGGATCAGGCGTCGGTCTCCTAAACCGAAGATTGCGGGTTCGAGTCCCGTTGAGGGTAGTGGTGTGATTTACGCACTTTTTGAAATCAGGTCCTTTTTTTTTATAAATGAATAATTAAACCACATGAATCCGTCTGTGCGCCCTCGTGGCCCAATGGATAAGGCGTCGGTCTCCTAAACCGAAGATTGCGGGTTCGAGTCCCGTCGAGGGTAGTGGTGTGCTTCAACACATTTTTAAAAATCAGGACCTTTTTACATAAATTAATAACTAAAAAACATGAAACCGTGTATGCGCCCTCGTGGCCTAATGGATAAGGCGTCGGTCTCCTAAACCGAAGATTCCGGGTTCAAGTTCCTTCGAGGGTAGTGGTGTGCTTCATCACATTTTTAAAAATCAGGACCTTTTTTTCATAAATGAATATTTAAACCACATGAATCCGTCTGTGCGCCCTCGTGGCCCAATGGATAAGGCGTCGGTCTCCTAAACCGAAGATTGCGGGTTCGAGTCCCGTCGAGGGTAGTGGTGTGCTTCAACACATTTTTAAAAATCAGGAACTTTTTTCATAAATGAATATCTAAACCACATGAATCCGTGGATGCGCCCTCGTGGCCTAATGGATAAGGCGTCGGTCTCCTAAACCGAAGAATCCGGGTTCAATTTCCTTCGAGGGTAGCGGTAGCTTCATCACATTTTTAAAAATCAGGACCTTTTTTTCATAAATGAATATTTAAACCACATGAATCCGTCTGTGCGCCCTCGTGGCCCAATGGATAAGGCGTCGGTCTCCTAAACCGAAGATTGCGGGTTCGAGTTCCGTCGAGGGTAGTGGTGTGCTTCAACACATTTTTAAAAATCAGGAACTTTTTTCATAAATGAATATCTAAACCACATGAATCCGTCTGTGCGCCCACGTGGCCCAATGGATAACGCGTCGGTCTCCTAAACCGAAGATTGCGGGTTCGAGTCCCGTCGAGGGTAGTGGTGTGCTTCATCACATTTTTAATAATCATTTTTAGAAATCAGGACCTTTTTTTCGTAAATGAATAAGTAAAACACATGAAACCGTGTGTGTCCGCCTTCTTGGCCCAATGGATAAGGCGTCGGTCTCCTAAACCGAAGATTGCGGGTTCGAGTCCCGTCGAGGGTAGTGGTGTTCTTCAACACATTTTTAAAAATCAGGATCTTTTTTTCATAAATTAATAACTAAAAAACATGAAACCGTGAATGCGCCCTCGTGGCCTAATGGATAAGGCGTCGGTCTCCTAAACCGAAGATTCCGGGTTCAAGTTCCTTCGAGGGTAGTGGTGTGCTTCATCACTTTTTTAAAAATCAGGACCTTTTTTTCATAAATGAATATTTAAACCACATGAATCCGTCTGTGCGCCCTCGTGGCCCAATGGATAAGGCGTCGGTCTCCTAAACCGAAGATTGCGGGTTCGAGTCCCGTCGAGGGTAGTGGTGTGCTTCAACACATTTTTAAAAATCAGGACCTTTTTTCATAAATGAATATCTAAACCACATGAATCCGTCTGTGCGCCCACGTGGCCCAATGGATAACGCGTCGGTCTCCTAAACCGAAGATTGCGGGTTCGAGTCCCTTCGAGGGTAGTGGTGTGCTTCAACACATTTTTAACCCGGGAGCAGTCGCACCTATGAAACGAACGCGGGAACTCGCGGGTGGGTATGTGATACCCAGGGATGAATTCTCGCGTTTTAGCACTCAACCTGCTTGGTTTTACAAATAATATTACTTTAAATAAGACACAAACAATAAACTATCATTTGTGTATCTTAAATGAATATAATTTTCTCACGTTTATTCGTGCAATCCTTACATAATTGGAGTTCTGTGTTCCACACAAATATATTTCTGTAACCTTTCACATTAGCGTTTTATTTTCAAGTCCCTTTTGCTAAAGTAATCCCTACATCTTTTGTATCCCTTTTTTCTACAATTTGGCATTGTTTCCTTCTTCTGAGGTAGTTTCTGATGATGTATCAAAAGCATTTTTTGATTGCGTCTTAGTAGGCGCTCGATAATCACTTTTATTTTCAATAATTTTATTATAATATTTTTCAACGCCACTCTGACGTTGGTTCTAAACTTTACTTTTATCTATTTTGATCCACTTTTACCGAGGTAATATTCTCCATTTTCCGGAGAATCGAGGCTTTATGAACTTGCTTCATCAATTTCATCACACATTCTTCAGCCACTTCAATTGTTTATTTATCACAATGGACATCATAAACTCCAATGTCTTCTTAATTTTCACTAAAAAATCAAAATCATCGGTAGAAACTGTCTCAAGCAAAGAACAAAGCTGCTATACCGACCAATCGAACGGAATCCACAGCCAAAACTAACACCTCTACCGGCACGCGCGCGGGTATCTCATACCCAAAAGCCTCGATTCCCGGAAACCGCGTATTCCTGAATTCTTATCTAACCTTGAAACTTCAAGAATGTGACCTTGAACTCAGCTACACGAGACCCCATACATTTTGAAAAAAAGGGGGGAACGCTATGAGACTAAGAATGCGCGCCTGGGTATGACATACCCAGTGCGAGTGCTCCCGGGTTAAAAATCAGGACCTTTTTTTCATAAATTAATAACTAAAACACATAAAACCGTGTATGCGCCCTCGTGGCCTTATGGATAAGGCGTCGGTCTCCTAAACCGAAGATTGCGGGTTCGAGTCCCGTCGAGGGTAGTGGTGTGCTTTACGCACTTTTAGAAATCAGGTCCGTTTTTTTTATAAATGAATAATTAAACCACATGAATCCGTCTGTGCGCCCTCGTGGCCCAATGGATAAGGCGTCGGTCTCCTAAACCGTAGATTGCGGGTTCGAGTCCCGTCGAGGGTAGTGGTGTGCTTTACGCACTTTTAGAAATCAGGTCCTTTTTTTATAAATGAATAATTAAACCACATGAATCCGTCTGTGCGCACTCGTGGCCCAATGGATAAGGCGTCGGTCTCCTAAACCGAAGATTGCGGGTTCGAGTCCCGTCGAGGGTAGTGGTGTGCGCTAACACATTTTTAAAAATCAGGACCTTTTTTTCATAAATGAATAACTAAAACACATGAAACCGTGTGCGCCCTCGTGGCCCAATGGATCAGGCGTCGGTCTCCTAAACCGAAGATTGCGGGTTCGAGTCCCGTTGAGGGTAGTGGTGTGATTTACGCACTTTTTGAAATCAGGTCCGTTTTTTTTATAAATGAATAATTAAACCACATGAATCCGTCTGTGCGCACTCGTGGCCCAATGGATCAGGCGTCGGTCTCCTAAACCGAAGATTGCGGGTTCGAGTCCCGTTGAGGGTAGTGGTGTGATTTACGCACTTTTTGAAATCAGGTCCGTTTTTTTTATAAATGAATAATTAAACCACATGAATCCGTCTGTGCGCCCTCGTGGCCCAATGGATCAGGCGTCGGTCTCCTAAACCGAAGATTGCGGGTTCGAGTCCCGTTGAGGGTAGTGGTGTGATTTACGCACTTTTTGAAATCAGGTCCGTTTTTTTTATAAATGAATAATTAAACCACATGAATCCGTCTGTGCGCACTCGTGGCCCAATGGATCAGGCGTCGGTCTCCTAAACCGAAGATTGCGGGTTCGAGTCCCGTTGAGGGTAGTGGTGTGATTTACGCACTTTTTGAAATCAGGTCCGTTTTTTTTATAAATGAATAATTAAACCACATGAATCCGTCTGTGCGCCCTCGTGGCCCAATGGATCAGGCGTCGGTCTCCTAAACCGAAGATTGCGGGTTCGAGTCCCGTTGAGGGTAGTGGTGTGATTTACGCACTTTTTGAAATCAGGTCCGTTTTTTTTATAAATGAATAATTAAACCACATGAATCCGTCTGTGCGCACTCGTGGCCCAATGGATAAGGCGTCGGTCTCCTAAACCGAAGATTGGGGGTACGAGTCCCGTCGTGGGTAGTGGTGTGCTTTACGCACTTTTAGAAATCAGGTCCTTTTTTTATAAATGAATAATTAAACCACATGAATCCGTCTGTGCGCACTCGTGGCCCAATGGATAAGGCGTCGGTCTCCTAAACCGAAGATTGCGGGTTCGAGTCCCGTCGAGGGTAGTGGTGTGCGCCAACACATTTTTAAAAATCAGGACCTTTTTTTCATAAATGAATAACTAAAACACATGAAACCGTGTGCGCCCTCGTGGCCCAATGGATCAGGCGTCGGTCTCCTAAACCGAAGATTGCGGGTTCGAGTCCCGTTGAGGGTAGTGGTGTGATTTACGCACTTTTTGAAATCAGGTCCGTTTTTTTTATAAATGAATAATTAAACCACATGAGTCCGTCTGTGCGCACTCGTGGCCCAATGGATCAGGCGTCGGTCTCCTAAACCGAAGATTGCGGGTTCGAGTCCCGTTGAGGGTAGTGGTGTGATTTACGCACTTTTTGAAATCAGGTCCGTTTTTTTTATAAATGAATAATTAAACCACATGAATCCGTCTGTGCGCCCTCGTGGCCCAATGGATCAGGCGTCGGTCTCCTAAACCGAAGATTGCGGGTTCGAGTCCCGTTGAGGGTAGTGGTGTGATTTACGCACTTTTTGAAATCAGGTCCGTTTTTTTTATAAATGAATAATTAAACCACATGAATCCGTCTGTGCGCACTCGTGGCCCAATGGATCAGGCGTCGGTCTCCTAAACCGAAGATTGCGGGTTCGAGTCCCGTTGAGGGTAGTGGTGTGATTTACGCACTTTTTGAAATCAGGTCCGTTTTTTTTATAAATGAATAATTAAACCACATGAATCCGTCTGTGCGCCCTCGTGGCCCAATGGATCAGGCGTCGGTCTCCTAAACCGAAGATTGCGGGTTCGAGTCCCGTTGAGGGTAGTGGTGTGATTTACGCACTTTTTGAAATCAGGTCCGTTTTTTTTATAAATGAATAATTAAACCACATGAATCCGTCTGTGCGCACTCGTGGCCCAATGGATCAGGCGTCGGTCTCCTAAACCGAAGATTGCGGGTTCGAGTCCCGTTGAGGGTAGTGGTGTGATTTACGCACTTTTTGAAATCAGGTCCGTTTTTTTTATAAATGAATAATTAAACCACATGAATCCGTCTGTGCGCCCTCGTGGCCCAATGGATCAGGCGTCGGTCTCCTAAACCGAAGATTGCGGGTTCGAGTCCCGTTGAGGGTAGTGGTGTGATTTACGCACTTTTTGAAATCAGGTCCGTTTTTTTTATAAATGAATAATTAAACCACATGAATCCGTCTGTGCGCACTCGTGGCCCAATGGATAAGGCGTCGGTCTCCTAAACCGAAGATTGCGGGTTCGAGTCCCGTCGAGGGTAGTGGTGTGCGCCAACACATTTTTAAAAATCAGGACCTTTTTTTCATAAATGAATAACTAAAACACATGAAACCGTGTGCGCCCTCGTGGCCCAATGGATCAGGCGTCGGTCTCCTAAACCGAAGATTGCGGGTTCGAGTCCCGTTGAGGGTAGTGGTGTGATTTACGCACTTTTTGAAATCAGGTCCTTTTTTTTTATAAATGAATAATTAAACCACATGAATCCGTCTGTGCGCCCTCGTGGCCCAATGGATAAGGCGTCGGTCTCCTAAACCGAAGATTGCGGGTTCGAGTCCCGTCGAGGGTAGTGGTGTGCTTCAACACATTTTTAAAAATCAGGACCTTTTTACATAAATTAATAACTAAAAAACATGAAACCGTGTATGCGCCCTCGTGGCCTAATGGATAAGGCGTCGGTCTCCTAAACCGAAGATTCCGGGTTCAAGTTCCTTCGAGGGTAGTGGTGTGCTTCATCACATTTTTAAAAATCAGGACCTTTTTTTCATAAATGAATATTTAAACCACATGAATCCGTCTGTGCGCCCTCGTGGCCCAATGGATAAGGCGTCGGTCTCCTAAACCGAAGATTGCGGGTTCGAGTCCCGTCGAGGGTAGTGGTGTGCTTCAACACATTTTTAAAAATCAGGAACTTTTTTCATAAATGAATATCTAAACCACATGAATCCGTGGATGCGCCCTCGTGGCCTAATGGATAAGGCGTCGGTCTCCTAAACCGAAGAATCCGGGTTCAATTTCCTTCGAGGGTAGCGGTAGCTTCATCACATTTTTAAAAATCAGGACCTTTTTTTCATAAATGAATATTTAAACCACATGAATCCGTCTGTGCGCCCTCGTGGCCCAATGGATAAGGCGTCGGTCTCCTAAACCGAAGATTGCGGGTTCGAGTTCCGTCGAGGGTAGTGGTGTGCTTCAACACATTTTTAAAAATCAGGAACTTTTTTCATAAATGAATATCTAAACCACATGAATCCGTCTGTGCGCCCACGTGGCCCAATGGATAACGCGTCGGTCTCCTAAACCGAAGATTGCGGGTTCGAGTCCCGTCGAGGGTAGTGGTGTGCTTTACGCACTTTTAGAAATCAGGTCCTTTTTTTTATAAATGAATAATAAAACCACATGAATCCGTCTGTGCGCCCTCGTGGCCCAATGGATAAGGCGTCGGTCTCCTAAACCGTAGATTGCGGGTTCGAGTCCCGTCGAGGGTAGTGGTGTGCTTTACGCACTTTTAGAAATCAGGTCCTTTTTTTATAAATGAATAATTAAACCACATGAATCCGTCTGTGCGCACTCGTGGCCCAATGGATAAGGCGTCGGTCTCCTAAACCGAAGATTGCGGGTTCGAGTCCCGTCGAGGGTAGTGGTGTGCGCCAACACATTTTTAAAAATCAGGAACTTTTTTCATAAATGAATATCTAAACCACATGAATCCGTGGATGCGCCCTCGTGGCCTAATGGATAAGGCGTCGGTCTCCTAAACCGAAGAATCCGGGTTCAAGTTCCTTCGAGGGTAGCGGTAGCTTCATCACATTTTTAAAAATCAGGACCTTTTTTTCATAAATGAATATTTAAACCACATGAATCCGTCTGTGCGCCCTCGTGGCCCAATGGATAAGGCGTCGGTCTCCTAAACCGAAGATTGCGGGTTCGAGTTCCGTCGAGGGTAGTGGTGTGCTTCAACACATTTTTAAAAATCAGGAACTTTTTTCATAAATGAATATCTAAACCACATGAATCCGTCTGCGCGCCCACGTGGCCCAATGGATAACGCGTCGGTCTCCTAAACCGAAGATTGCGGGTTCGAGTCCCGTCGAGGGTAGTGGTGTGCTTTACGCACTTTTAGAAATCAGGTCTTTTTTTTTATAAATGAATAATTAAACCACATGAATCCGTCTGTGCGCCCTCGTGGCCCAATGGATAAGGCGTCGGTCTCCTAAACCGTAGATTGCGGGTTCGAGTCCCGTCGAGGGTAGTGGTGTGCTTTACGCACTTTTAGAAATCAGGTCCTTTTTTTATAAATGAATAATTAAACCACATGAATCCGTCTGTGCGCACTCGTGGCCCAATGGATAAGGCGTCGGTCTAATAAACCGAAGATTGCGGGTTCGAGTCCCGTCGAGGGTAGTGGTGTTCGCCAACACATTTTTAAAAATCAGGACCTTTTTTTCATAAATGAATAATTAAAACACATGAAACCGTGTGTGCCCTCGTGGCCCAATGGATCAGGCGTCGGTCTCCTAAACCGAAGATTGCGGGTTCGAGTCCCGTTGAGGGTAGTGGTGTGATTTACGCACTTTTTGAAATCAGGTCCTTTTTTTTTATAAATGAATAATTAAACCACATGAATCCGTCTGTGCGCCCTCGTGGCCCAATGGATAAGGCGTCGGTCTCCTAAACCGTAGATTGCGGGTTCGAGTCCCGTCGAGGGTAGTGGTGTGCTTTACGCACTTTTAGAAATCAGGTCCTTTTTTTATAAATGAATAATTAAACCACATGAATCCGTCTGTGCGCACTCGTGGCCCAATGGATAAGGCGTCGGTCTCCTAAACCGAAGATTGCGGGTTCGAGTCCCGTCGAGGGTAGTGGTGTGCGCCAACACATTTTTAAAAATCAGGACCTTTTTTTCATAAATGAATAACTAAAACACATGAAACCGTGTGTGCCCTCGTGGCCCAATGGATAAGGCGTCGGTCTCCTAAACCGAAGATTGCGGGTTCGAGTCCCGTCGAGGGTAATGGTGTGCTTCATCACAATTTTAATGATCATTTTTAGAAATCAGGACCTTTTTTTCGTAAATGAATAAGTAAAACACATGAAACCGTGTGTGCCCTCGTGGCCCAATGGATAAGGCGTCGGTCTCCTAATTCGAAGATTGCGGGTTCGAGTCCCGTCGAGGGTAGTGGTGTGCTTCAACACATTTTTAAAAATCAGGAACTTTTTTCATAAATGAATATCTAAACCACATGAATCCGTGGATGCGCCCTCGTGGCCTAATGGATAAGGCGTCGGTCTCCTAAACCGAAGAATCCGGGTTCAAGTTCCTTCGAATGTAGCGGTAGCTTCATCACATTTTTAAAAATCAGGACCTTTTTTTCATAAATGAATATTTAAACCACATGAATCCGTCTGTGCGCCCTCGTGGCCCAATGGATAAGGCGTCGGTCTCCTAAACCGAAGATTGCGGGTTCGAGTTCCGTCGAGGGTAGTGGTGTGCTTCAACACATTTTTAAAAATCAGGAACTTTTTTCATAAATGAATATCTAAACCACATGAATCCGTCTGTGCGCCCACGTGGCCCAATGGATAACGCGTCGGTCTCCTAAACCGAAGATTGCGGGTTCGAGTCCCGTCGACGGTAGTGGTGTGCTTTACGCACTTTTAGAAATCAGGTCCTTTTTTTTTATAAATGAATAATTAAACCACATGAATCCGTCTGTGCGCCCTCGTGGCCCAATGGATAAGGCGTCGGTCTCCTAAACCGAAGATTGCGGGTTCGAGTCCCGTCGAGGGTAGTGGTGTGCTTTACGCACTTTTAGAAATCAGGTCCTTTTTTTATAAATGAACAATTAAACCACATGAATCCGTCTGTGCGCTCTCGTGGCCCAATGGATAAGGCGTCGGTCTCCTAAACCGAAGATTGCGGGTTCGAGTCCCGTCGAGGGTAGTGGTGTGCTTCAACACATTTTTAAAAATCAGGAACTTTTTTCATAAATGAATATCTAAACCACATGAATCCGTCTGTGCGCCCTCGTGGCCCAATGGATAAGGCGTCGGTCTCCTAAACCGAAGATTGCGGGTTCGAGTCCCGTCGAGGGTAGTGGTGTGCTTTACGCACTTTTAGAAATCAGGTCCTTTTTTTAATAAATGAATAATTAAACCACATGAATCCGTCTGTGCGCCCTCGTGGCCCAATGGATAAGGCGTCGGTCTCCTAAACCGAAGATTGCGGGTTCGAGTCCCGTCGAGGGTAGTGGTGTGCTTCAACTCATTTTTAAAAATCAGGACCTTTTTTTCATAAATGAATAACTAAAACACATAAAAACCGTGTGTGCTCCCTCGTGGCCTAATGGATAAGGCGTCGGTCTCCTAAACCGAAGATTGCGGGTTCGAGTCCCGTCGAGGGTAGTGGTGTGCTTCAACACATTTTTAAAAATCAGGACCTTTTTTTCATAAATTAATAACTAAAAAACATGAAACCGTGTATGCGCCCTCGTGGCCTAATGGATAAGGCGTCGGTCTCCTAAACCGAAGATTCCGGGTTCAAGTTTCTTCGAGGGTAGCGGTGTGCTTCATCACATTTTTAAAAATCAGGACCTTTTTTTCATAAATGAATATTTAAACCACATGAATCCGTCTGTGCGCCCGCGTGGCCCAATGGATAAGGCGTCGATCTCCTAAACCGAAGATTGCGGGTTCGAGTCCCGTCGAGGGGAGTGGTGTGCTTCAACACATTTTTAAAAATCAGGAACTTTTTTCATAAATGAATATCTAAACCACATGAATCCGTCTGTGCGCCCACGTGGCCCAATGGATAACGCGTCGGTCTCCTAAACCGAAGATTGCGGGTTCGAGTCCCGTCGAGGGTAGTGGTGTGCTTTACGCACTTTTAGAAATCAGGTCCTTTTTTTTTATAAATGAATAATTAAACCACATGAATCCGTCTGTGCGCCCTCGTGGCCCAATGGATAAGGCGTCGGTCTCCTAAACCGAAGATTGCGGGTTCGAGTCCCGTCGAGGGTAGTGGTGTGCTTTACGCACTTTTAGAAATCAGGTCCTTTTTTTAATAAATGAATAATTAATCCACATGAATCCGTCTGTGTGCCCTCGTGGCCCAATGGATAAGGCGTCGGTCTCCTAAACCGAAGATTGCGGGTTCGAGTCCCGTCGCGGTAGTGTTGTGCTTCAACACATTTTTAAAAATCAGGACCTTTTTTTCATAAATGAATAACTAAAACACATGAAACCTTGTGTGCTCCCTCGTGGCCCAATGGATAAGGCGTCGGTCTCCTAAACCGAAGATTGCGGGTTCGAGTCCCGTCGAGGGTAGTGGTGTGCTTCAACACATTTTTAAAAATCAGGACCTTTTTTCATAAATTAATAACTAAAATACATAAAACCGTATATGCGCCCTCGTGGCCTAATGGATAAGGCGTCGGTCTCCTAAACCGAAGATTGCGGGTTCGAGTCCCGTCGAGGGTAGTGGTGTGCTTTACGCACTTTTAGAAATCAGGTCCTTTTTTTAATAAATGAATAATTAAACCACATGAATCCGTCTGTGTGCCCTCGTGGCCCAATGGATAAGGCGTCGGTCTCCTAAACCGAAGATTGCGGGTTCGAGTCCCGTCGAGGGTAGTGGTGTGCTTCAACTCATTTTTAAAAATCAGGACCTTTTTTTCATAAATGAATAACTAAAACACATGAAACCGTGTGTGCTCCCTCGTGGCCTAATGGATAAGGCGTCGGTCTCCTAAACCGAAGATTGCGGGTTCGAGTCCCGTCGAGGGTAGTGGTGTGCTTCAACACATTTTTAAAAATCAGGACCTTTTTTTCATAAATTAATAACTAAAAAACATGAATCCGTCTGTGCGCCCGCGTGGCCCAATGGATAAGGCGTCGGTCTCCTAAACCGAAGATTGCGGGTTCGAGTCCCGTCGAGTGTATTGGTGTGCTTCAACACATTTTTAAAAATCAGGAACTTTTTTCATAAATGAATATCTAAACCACATGAATCCATCTGTGCGCCCACGTGGCCCAATGGATAACGCGTCGGTCTCCTAAACCGAAGATTGCGGGTTCGAGTCCCGTCGAGGGTAGTGGTGTGCTTTACGCACTTTTAGAAATCAGGTCCTTTTTTTTTATAAATGAATAATTAAACCACATGAATCCGTCTGTGCGCCCTCGTCGCCCAATGGATAAGGCGTCGGTCTCCTAAACCGAAGATTGCGGGTTCGAGTCCCGTCGAGGGTAGTGGTGTGCTTTACGCACTTTTAGAAATCAGGTCCTTTTTTTAATAAATGAATAATTAAACCACATGAATCCGTCTGTGTGCCCTCGTGGCCCAATGGATAAGGCGTCGGTCTCCTAAACCGAAGATTGCGGGTTCGAGTCCCGTCGAGGGTAGTGGTGTGCTTCAACACATTTTTAAAAATCAGGACCTTTTTTTCATAAATGAATAACTAAAACACATGAAACCGTGTGTGCTCCCTCGTGGCCCAATGGATAAGGCGTCGGTCTCCTAAACCGAAGATTGCGGGTTCGAGTCCCGTCGAGGGTAGTGGTGTGCTTCAACACATTTTTAAAAATCAGGACCTTTTTTTCATAAATTAATAACTAAAACACATAAAACCGTATATGCGCCCTCGTGGCCTAATGGATAAGGCGTCGGTCTCCTAAACCGAAGATTGCGGGTTCGAGTCCCGTCGAGGGTAGTGGTGTGCTTTACGCACTTTTAGAAATCAGGTCCTTTTTTTTATAAATGAATAATTAAACCACATGAATCCGTCTGTGCGCCCTCGTGGCCCAATGGATAAGGCGTCGGTCTCCTAAACCGAAGATTGTGGGTTCGAGTCCCGTCGAGGGTAGTGGTGTACTTCAACACATTTTTAAAAATCAGGACCTTTTTTCATAAATGAATATCTAAACCACATGAATCCGTCTGTGCGCCCACGTGGCCCAATGGATAACGCGTCGGTCTCCTAAACCGAAGATTGCGGGTTCGAGTCCCGTCGAGGGTAGTGGTGTGCTTTACGCACTTTTAGAAATCAGGTCCTTTTTTTTATAAATGAATAATTAAACCACATGAATCCGTCTGTGTGCCCTCGTGGCCCAATGGATAAGGCGTCGGTCTCCTAAACCGAAGATTGCAGTTTCGAGTCCCGTCGAGGGTTGTGGTGTGCTTCAACACATTTTTAAAAATCAGGACCTTTTTTTCATAAATGAATAACTAAAACACATGAAACCGTGTGTGCTCCCTCGTGGCCCAATGGATAAGGCGTCGGTCTCCTAAACCGAAGATTGCGGGTTCGAGTCCCGTCGAGGGTAGTGGTGTGCTTCAACACATTTTTAAAAATCAGGACCTTTTTTTCATAAATTAATAACTAAAACACATAAAACCGTATATGCGCCCTCGTGGCCTAATGGATAAGGCGTCGGTCTCCTAAACCGAAGATTGCGGGTTCGAGTCCCGTCGAGGGTAGTGGTGTGCTTTACGCACTTTTAGAAATCAGGTCCTTTTTTTTATAAATGAATAATTAAACCACATGAATCCGTCTGTGCGCCCTCGTGGCCCAATGGATAAGGCGTCGGTCTCCTAAACCGAAGATTGCGGGTTCGAGTCCCGTCGAGGGTAGTGGTGTACTTCAACACATTTTTAAAAATCAGGACCTTTTTTCATAAATGAATATCTAAACCACATGAATCCGTCTGTGCGCCCACGTGGCCCAATGGATAACGCGTCGGTCTCCTAAACCGAAGATTGCGGGTTCGAGTCCCGTCGAGGGTAGTGGTGTGCTTTACGCACTTTTAGAAATCAGGTCCTTTTTTTTATAAATGAATAATTAAACCACATGAATCCGTCTGTGTGCCCTCGTGGCCCAATGGATAAGGCGTCGGTCTCCTAAACCGAAGATTGCAGGTTCGAGTCCCGTCGAGGGTTGTGGTGTGCTTCAACACATTTTTAAAAATCAGGACCTTTTTTTCATAAATGAATAACTAAAACACATGAAACCGTGTGTGCTCCCTCGTGGCCCAATGGATAAGGCGTCGGTCTCCTAAACCGAAGATTGCGGGTTCGAGTCCCGTCGAGGGTAGTGGTGTGCTTCAACACATTTTTAAAAATGAGGACCTTTTTTTCATAAATTAATAACTAAAAAACATGAAACCGTGTATGCGCCCTCGTGGCCTAATGGATAAGGCATCGGTCTCCTAAACCGAAGATTCCGGGTTCAAGTTCCTTCGAGGGTAGCGGTGTGGTTCATCACATTTTTAAAAATCAGGACCTTTTTTTTCATAAATGAATATCTAAACCACATGAATCCGTCTGTGCGCCCACGTGGCCCAATGGATAACGCGTCGGTCTCCTAAACCGAAGATTGCGGGTTCGAGTCCCGTCGAGGGTAGTGGTGTGCTTCAACACATTTTTAAAAATCAGGACCTTTTTTTCATAAATGAATAACTAAAACACATGAAACCGTGTGTGCTCCCTCGTGGCCCAATGGATAAGGCGTCGGTCTCCTAAACCGAAGATTGCGGGTTCGAGTCCCGTCGAGGGTAGTGGTGTGCTTCAACACATTTTTAAAAATCAGGACCTTTTTTTCATAAATTAATAACTAAAACACATAAACCCGTATATGCGCCCTCGTGGCCTGATGGATAAGGCGTCGGTCTCCTAAACCGAAGATTGCGGGTTCGAGTCCCGTCGAGGGTAGTGGTGTGCTTTACGCACTTTTAGAAATCAGGTCTTTTTTTTAATAAATGAATAATTAAACCACATGAATCAGTCTGTGCGCCCTCGTGGCCCAATGGATAAGGCGTCGGTCTCCTAAACCGAAGATTGCGGGTTCGAGTCCCGTCGAGGGTAGTGGTTTGCTTTACGCACTTTTAGAAATCAGGTCCTTTTTTTTTATAAATGAATAATTAAACCACATGAATCCGTCTGTGCGCCCTCGTGGCCCAATGGATAAGGCGTCGGTCTCCTAAACCGAAGATTGCGGGTTCGAGTCCCGTCGAGGGTAGTGGTGTGCTTTACGCACTTTTAGAAATCAGGTCCTTTTTTTAATAAATGAATAATTAATCCACATGAATCCGTCTGTGTGCCCTCGTGGCCCAATGGATAAGGCGTCGGTCTCCTAAACCGAAGATTGCGGGTTCGAGTCCCGTCGCGGTAGTGTTGTGCTTCAACACATTTTTAAAAATCAGGACCTTTTTTTCATAAATGAATAACTAAAACACATGAAACCTTGTGTGCTCCCTCGTGGCCCAATGGATAAGGCGTCGGTCTCCTAAACCGAAGATTGCGGGTTCGAGTCCCGTCGAGGGTAGTGGTGTGCTTCAACACATTTTTAAAAATCAGGACCTTTTTTCATAAATTAATAACTAAAATACATAAAACCGTATATGCGCCCTCGTGGCCTAATGGATAAGGCGTCGGTCTCCTAAACCGAAGATTGCGGGTTCGAGTCCCGTCGAGGGTAGTGGTGTGCTTTACGCACTTTTAGAAATCAGGTCCTTTTTTTAATAAATGAATAATTAAACCACATGAATCCGTCTGTGCGCCCTCGTGGCCCAATGGATAAGGCGTCGGTCTCCTAAACCGAAGATTGCGGGTTCGAGTCCCGTCGAGGGTAGTGGTGTGCTTCAACTCATTTTTAAAAATCAGGACCTTTTTTTCATAAATGAATAACTAAAACACATGAAACCGTGTGTGCTCCCTCGTGGGCTAATGGATAAGGCGTCGGTCTCCTAAACCGAAGATTGCGGGTTCGAGTCCCGTCGAGGGTAGTGGTGTGCTTCAACACATTTTTAAAAATCAGGACCTTTTTTTCATAAATTAATAACTAAAAAACATGAATCCGTCTGTGCGCCCGCGTGGCCCAATGGATAAGGCGTCGGTCTCCTAAACCGAAGATTGCGGGTTCGAGTCCCGTCGAGTGTATTGGTGTGCTTCAACACATTTTTAAAAATCAGGAACTTTTTTCATAAATGAATATCTAAACCACATGAATCCATCTGTGCGCCCACGTGGCCCAATGGATAACGCGTCGGTCTCCTAAACCGAAGATTGCGGGTTCGAGTCCCGTCGAGGGTAGTGGTGTGCTTTACGCACTTTTAGAAATCAGGTCCTTTTTTTTTATAAATGAATAATTAAACCACATGAATCCGTCTGTGCGCCCTCGTCGCCCAATGGATAAGGCGTCGGTCTCCTAAACCGAAGATTGCGGGTTCGAGTCCCGTCGAGGGTAGTGGTGTGCTTTACGCACTTTTAGAAATCAGGTCCTTTTTTTAATAAATGAATAATTAAACCACATGAATCCGTCTGTGTGCCCTCGTGGCCCAATGGATAAGGCGTCGGTCTCCTAAACCGAAGATTGCGGGTTCGAGTCCCGTCGAGGGTAGTGGTGTGCTTCAACACATTTTTAAAAATCAGGACCTTTTTTTCATAAATGAATAACTAAAACACATGAAACCGTGTGTGCTCCCTCGTGGCCCAATGGATAAGGCGTCGGTCTCCTAAACCGAAGATTGCGGGTTCGAGTCCCGTCGAGGGTAGTGGTGTACTTCAACACATTTTTAAAAATCAGGACCTTTTTTCATAAATGAATATCTAAACCACATGAATCCGTCTGTGCGCCCACGTGGCCCAATGGATAACGCGTCGGTCTCCTAAACCGAAGATTGCGGGTTCGAGTCCCGTCGAGGGTAGTGGTGTGCTTTACGCACTTTTAGAAATCAGGTCCTTTTTTTTATAAATGAATAATTAAACCACATGAATCCGTCTGTGTGCCCTCGTGGCCCAATGGATAAGGCGTCGGTCTCCTAAACCGAAGATTGCAGGTTCGAGTCCCGTCGAGGGTTGTGGTGTGCTTCAACACATTTTTAAAAATCAGGACCTTTTTTTCATAAATGAATAACTAAAACACATGAAACCGTGTGTGCTCCCTCGTGGCCCAATGGATAAGGCGTCGGTCTCCTAAACCGAAGATTGCGGGTTCGAGTCCCGTCGAGGGTAGTGGTGTGCTTCAACACATTTTTAAAAATGAGGACCTTTTTTTCATAAATTAATAACTAAAAAACATGAAACCGTGTATGCGCCCTCGTGGCCTAATGGATAAGGCATCGGTCTCCTAAACCGAAGATTCCGGGTTCAAGTTCCTTCGAGGGTAGCGGTGTGGTTCATCACATTTTTAAAAATCAGGACCTTTTTTTTCATAAATGAATATCTAAACCACATGAATCCGTCTGTGCGCCCACGTGGCCCAATGGATAACGCGTCGGTCTCCTAAACCGAAGATTGCGGGTTCGAGTCCCGTCGAGGGTAGTGGTGTGCTTCAACACATTTTTAAAAATCAGGACCTTTTTTTCATAAATGAATAACTAAAACACATGAAACCGTGTGTGCTCCCTCGTGGCCCAATGGATAAGGCGTCGGTCTCCTAAACCGAAGATTGCGGGTTCGAGTCCCGTCGAGGGTAGTGGTGTGCTTCAACACATTTTTAAAAATCAGGACCTTTTTTTCATAAATTAATAACTAAAACACATAAACCCGTATATGCGCCCTCGTGGCCTGATGGATAAGGCGTCGGTCTCCTAAACCGAAGATTGCGGGTTCGAGTCCCGTCGAGGGTAGTGGTGTGCTTTACGCACTTTTAGAAATCAGGTCTTTTTTTTAATAAATGAATAATTAAACCACATGAATCAGTCTGTGCGCCCTCGTGGCCCAATGGATAAGGCGTCGGTCTCCTAAACCGAAGATTGCGGGTTCGAGTCCCGTCGAGGGTAGTGGTTTGCTTTACGCACTTTTAGAAATCAGGTCCTTTTTTTTTATAAATGAATAATTAAACCACATGAATCCGTCTGTGCGCCCTCGTGGCCCAATGGATAAGGCGTCGGTCTCCTAAACCGAAGATTGCGGGTTCGAGTCCCGTCGAGGGTAGTGGTGTGCTTTACGCACTTTTAGAAATCAGGTCCTTTTTTTTTATAAATGAATAATTAAACCACATGAATCCGTCTGTGCGCCCTCGTGGCCCAATGGATAAGGCGTCGGTCTCCTAAACCGAAGATTGCGGGTTCGAGTCCCGTCGAGGGTAGTGGTGTGCTTTACGCACTTTTAGAAATCAGGTCCTTTTTTTAATAAATGAATAATTAATCCACATGAATCCGTCTGTGTGCCCTCGTGGCCCAATGGATAAGGCGTCGGTCTCCTAAACCGAAGATTGCGGGTTCGAGTCCCGTCGCGGTAGTGTTGTGCTTCAACACATTTTTAAAAATCAGGACCTTTTTTTCATAAATGAATAACTAAAACACATGAAACCTTGTGTGCTCCCTCGTGGCCCAATGGATAAGGCGTCGGTCTCCTAAACCGAAGATTGCGGGTTCGAGTCCCGTCGAGGGTAGTGGTGTGCTTCAACACATTTTTAAAAATCAGGACCTTTTTTCATAAATTAATAACTAAAATACATAAAACCGTATATGCGCCCTCGTGGCCTAATGGATAAGGCGTCGGTCTCCTAAACCGAAGATTGCGGGTTCGAGTCCCGTCGAGGGTAGTGGTGTGCTTTACGCACTTTTAGAAATCAGGTCCTTTTTTTAATAAATGAATAATTAAACCACATGAATCCGTCTGTGCGCCCTCGTGGCCCAATGGATAAGGCGTCGGTCTCCTAAACCGAAGATTGCGGGTTCGAGTCCCGTCGAGGGTAGTGGTGTGCTTCAACTCATTTTTAAAAATCAGGACCTTTTTTTCATAAATGAATAACTAAAACACATGAAACCGTGTGTGCTCCCTCGTGGCCTAATGGATAAGGCGTCGGTCTCCTAAACCGAAGATTGCGGGTTCGAGTCCCGTCGAGGGTAGTGGTGTGCTTCAACACATTTTTAAAAATCAGGACCATTTTTTCATAAATTAATAACTAAAAAACATGAATCCGTCTGTGCGCCCGCGTGGCCCAATGGATAAGGCGTCGGTCTCCTAAACCGAAGATTGCGGGTTCGAGTCCCGTCGAGTGTATTGGTGTGCTTCAACACATTTTTAAAAATCAGGAACTTTTTTCATAAATGAATATCTAAACCACATGAATCCATCTGTGCGCCCACGTGGCCCAATGGATAACGCGTCGGTCTCCTAAACCGAAGATTGCGGGTTCGAGTCCCGTCGAGGGTAGTGGTGTGCTTTACGCACTTTTAGAAATCAGGTCCTTTTTTTTTATAAATGAATAATTAAACCACATGAATCCGTCTGTGCGCCCTCGTCGCCCAATGGATAAGGCGTCGGTCTCCTAAACCGAAGATTGCGGGTTCGAGTCCCGTCGAGGGTAGTGGTGTGCTTTACGCACTTTTAGAAATCAGGTCCTTTTTTTAATAAATGAATAATTAAACCACATGAATCCGTCTGTGTGCCCTCGTGGCCCAATGGATAAGGCGTCGGTCTCCTAAACCGAAGATTGCGGGTTCGAGTCCCGTCGAGGGTAGTGGTGTGCTTCAACACATTTTTAAAAATCAGGACCTTTTTTTCATAAATGAATAACTAAAACACATGAAACCGTGTGTGCTCCCTCGTGGCCCAATGGATAAGGCGTCGGTCTCCTAAACCGAAGATTGCGGGTTCGAGTCCCGTCGAGGGTAGTGGTGTGCTTCAACACATTTTTAAAAATCAGGACCTTTTTTTCATAAATTAATAACTAAAACACATAAAACCGTATATGCGCCCTCGTGGCCTAATGGATAAGGCGTCGGTCTCCTAAACCGAAGATTGCGGGTTCGAGTCCCGTCGAGGGTAGTGGTGTGCTTTACGCACTTTTAGAAATCAGGTCCTTTTTTTTATAAATGAATAATTAAACCACATGAATCCGTCTGTGCGCCCTCGTGGCCCAATGGATAAGGCGTCGGTCTCCTAAACCGAAGATTGCGGGTTCGAGTCCCGTCGAGGGTAGTGGTGTACTTCAACACATTTTTAAAAATCAGGACCTTTTTTCATAAATGAATATCTAAACCACATGAATCCGTCTGTGCGCCCACGTGGCCCAATGGATAACGCGTCGGTCTCCTAAACCGAAGATTGCGGGTTCGAGTCCCGTCGAGGGTAGTGGTGTGCTTTACGCACTTTTAGAAATCAGGTCCTTTTTTTTATAAATGAATAATTAAACCACATGAATCCGTCTGTGTGCCCTCGTGGCCCAATGGATAAGGCGTCGGTCTCCTAAACCGAAGATTGCAGTTTCGAGTCCCGTCGAGGGTTGTGGTGTGCTTCAACACATTTTTAAAAATCAGGACCTTTTTTTCATAAATGAATAACTAAAACACATGAAACCGTGTGTGCTCCCTCGTGGCCCAATGGATAAGGCGTCGGTCTCCTAAACCGAAGATTGCGGGTTCGAGTCCCGTCGAGGGTAGTGGTGTGCTTCAACACATTTTTAAAAATCAGGACCTTTTTTTCATAAATTAATAACTAAAACACATAAAACCGTATATGCGCCCTCGTGGCCTAATGGATAAGGCGTCGGTCTCCTAAACCGAAGATTGCGGGTTCGAGTCCCGTCGAGGGTAGTGGTGTGCTTTACGCACTTTTAGAAATCAGGTCCTTTTTTTTATAAATGAATAATTAAACCACATGAATCCGTCTGTGCGCCCTCGTGGCCCAATGGATAAGGCGTCGGTCTCCTAAACCGAAGATTGCGGGTTCGAGTCCCGTCGAGGGTAGTGGTGTACTTCAACACATTTTTAAAAATCAGGACCTTTTTTCATAAATGAATATCTAAACCACATGAATCCGTCTGTGCGCCCACGTGGCCCAATGGATAACGCGTCGGTCTCCTAAACCGAAGATTGCGGGTTCGAGTCCCGTCGAGGGTAGTGGTGTGCTTTACGCACTTTTAGAAATCAGGTCCTTTTTTTTATAAATGAATAATTAAACCACATGAATCCGTCTGTGTGCCCTCGTGGCCCAATGGATAAGGCGTCGGTCTCCTAAACCGAAGATTGCAGGTTCGAGTCCCGTCGAGGGTTGTGGTGTGCTTCAACACATTTTTAAAAATCAGGACCTTTTTTTCATAAATGAATAACTAAAACACATGAAACCGTGTGTGCTCCCTCGTGGCCCAATGGATAAGGCGTCGGTCTCCTAAACCGAAGATTGCGGGTTCGAGTCCCGTCGAGGGTAGTGGTGTGCTTCAACACATTTTTAAAAATGAGGACCTTTTTTTCATAAATTAATAACTAAAAAACATGAAACCGTGTATGCGCCCTCGTGGCCTAATGGATAAGGCATCGGTCTCCTAAACCGAAGATTCCGGGTTCAAGTTCCTTCGAGGGTAGCGGTGTGGTTCATCACATTTTTAAAAATCAGGACCTTTTTTTTCATAAATGAATATCTAAACCACATGAATCCGTCTGTGCGCCCACGTGGCCCAATGGATAACGCGTCGGTCTCCTAAACCGAAGATTGCGGGTTCGAGTCCCGTCGAGGGTAGTGGTGTGCTTCAACACATTTTTAAAAATCAGGACCTTTTTTTCATAAATGAATAACTAAAACACATGAAACCGTGTGTGCTCCCTCGTGGCCCAATGGATAAGGCGTCGGTCTCCTAAACCGAAGATTGCGGGTTCGAGTCCCGTCGAGGGTAGTGGTGTGCTTCAACACATTTTTAAAAATCAGGACCTTTTTTTCATAAATTAATAACTAAAACACATAAACCCGTATATGCGCCCTCGTGGCCTGATGGATAAGGCGTCGGTCTCCTAAACCGAAGATTGCGGGTTCGAGTCCCGTCGAGGGTAGTGGTGTGCTTTACGCACTTTTAGAAATCAGGTCTTTTTTTTAATAAATGAATAATTAAACCACATGAATCAGTCTGTGCGCCCTCGTGGCCCAATGGATAAGGCGTCGGTCTCCTAAACCGAAGATTGCGGGTTCGAGTCCCGTCGAGGGTAGTGGTTTGCTTTACGCACTTTTAGAAATCAGGTCCTTTTTTTTTATAAATGAATAATTAAACCACATGAATCCGTCTGTGCGCCCTCGTGGCCCAATGGATAAGGCGTCGGTCTCCTAAACCGAAGATTGCGGGTTCGAGTCCCGTCGAGGGTAGTGGTGTGCTTTACGCACTTTTAGAAATCAGGTCCTTTTTTTTATAAATGAATAATTAAACCACATGAATCCGTCTGTGTGCCCTCGTGGCCCAATGGATAAGGCGTCGGTCTCCTAAACCGAAGATTGCAGTTTCGAGTCCCGTCGAGGGTTGTGGTGTGCTTCAACACATTTTTAAAAATCAGGACCTTTTTTTCATAAATGAATAACTAAAACACATGAAACCGTGTGTGCTCCCTCGTGGCCCAATGGATAAGGCGTCGGTCTCCTAAACCGAAGATTGCGGGTTCGAGTCCCGTCGAGGGTAGTGGTGTGCTTCAACACATTTTTAAAAATCAGGACCTTTTTTTCATAAATTAATAACTAAAACACATAAAACCGTATATGCGCCCTCGTGGCCTAATGGATAAGGCGTCGGTCTCCTAAACCGAAGATTGCGGGTTCGAGTCCCGTCGAGGGTAGTGGTGTGCTTTACGCACTTTTAGAAATCAGGTCCTTTTTTTTATAAATGAATAATTAAACCACATGAATCCGTCTGTGCGCCCTCGTGGCCCAATGGATAAGGCGTCGGTCTCCTAAACCGAAGATTGCGGGTTCGAGTCCCGTCGAGGGTAGTGGTGTACTTCAACACATTTTTAAAAATCAGGACCTTTTTTCATAAATGAATATCTAAACCACATGAATCCGTCTGTGCGCCCACGTGGCCCAATGGATAACGCGTCGGTCTCCTAAACCGAAGATTGCGGGTTCGAGTCCCGTCGAGGGTAGTGGTGTGCTTTACGCACTTTTAGAAATCAGGTCCTTTTTTTTATAAATGAATAATTAAACCACATGAATCCGTCTGTGTGCCCTCGTGGCCCAATGGATAAGGCGTCGGTCTCCTAAACCGAAGATTGCAGGTTCGAGTCCCGTCGAGGGTTGTGGTGTGCTTCAACACATTTTTAAAAATCAGGACCTTTTTTTCATAAATGAATAACTAAAACACATGAAACCGTGTGTGCTCCCTCGTGGCCCAATGGATAAGGCGTCGGTCTCCTAAACCGAAGATTGCGGGTTCGAGTCCCGTCGAGGGTAGTGGTGTGCTTCAACACATTTTTAAAAATGAGGACCTTTTTTTCATAAATTAATAACTAAAAAACATGAAACCGTGTATGCGCCCTCGTGGCCTAATGGATAAGGCATCGGTCTCCTAAACCGAAGATTCCGGGTTCAAGTTCCTTCGAGGGTAGCGGTGTGGTTCATCACATTTTTAAAAATCAGGACCTTTTTTTTCATAAATGAATATCTAAACCACATGAATCCGTCTGTGCGCCCACGTGGCCCAATGGATAACGCGTCGGTCTCCTAAACCGAAGATTGCGGGTTCGAGTCCCGTCGAGGGTAGTGGTGTGCTTCAACACATTTTTAAAAATCAGGACCTTTTTTTCATAAATGAATAACTAAAACACATGAAACCGTGTGTGCTCCCTCGTGGCCCAATGGATAAGGCGTCGGTCTCCTAAACCGAAGATTGCGGGTTCGAGTCCCGTCGAGGGTAGTGGTGTGCTTCAACACATTTTTAAAAATCAGGACCTTTTTTTCATAAATTAATAACTAAAACACATAAACCCGTATATGCGCCCTCGTGGCCTGATGGATAAGGCGTCGGTCTCCTAAACCGAAGATTGCGGGTTCGAGTCCCGTCGAGGGTAGTGGTGTGCTTTACGCACTTTTAGAAATCAGGTCTTTTTTTTAATAAATGAATAATTAAACCACATGAATCAGTCTGTGCGCCCTCGTGGCCCAATGGATAAGGCGTCGGTCTCCTAAACCGAAGATTGCGGGTTCGAGTCCCGTCGAGGGTAGTGGTTTGCTTTACGCACTTTTAGAAATCAGGTCCTTTTTTTTTATAAATGAATAATTAAACCACATGAATCCGTCTGTGCGCCCTCGTGGCCCAATGGATAAGGCGTCGGTCTCCTAAACCGAAGATTGCGGGTTCGAGTCCCGTCGAGGGTAGTGGTGTGCTTTACGCACTTTTAGAAATCAGGTCCTTTTTTAATAAATGAATAATTAAACCACATGAATCCGTCTGTGTGCCCTCGTGGCCCAATGGATAAGGCGTCGGTCTCCTAAACCGAAGATTGCGGGTTCGAGTCCCGTCGAGGGTAGTGGTGTGCTTCAACACATTTTTAAAAATCAGGACCTTTTTTTCATAAATGAATAACTAAAACACATGAAACCGTGTGTGCTCCCTCGTGGCCCAATGGATAAGGCGTCGGTCTCCTAAACCGAAGATTGCGGGTTCGAGTCCCGTCGAGGGTAGTGGTGTGCTTCAACACATTTTTAAAAATCAGGACCTTTTTTTCATAAATTAATAACAAAAACATATAAAACCGTATATGCGCCCTCGTGGCCTAATGGATAAGGCGTCGGTCTCCTAAACCGAAGATTGCGGGTTCGAGTCCCGTCGAGGGTAGTGGTGTGCTTTACGCACTTTTAGAAATCAGGTCTTTTTTTTAATAAATGAATAATTAAACCACATGAATCAGTCTGTGCGCCCTCGTGGCCCAATGGATAAGGCGTCGGTCTCCTAAACCGAAGATTGCGGGTTCGAGTCCCGTCGAGGGTAGTGGTGTGCTTTACGCACTTTTAGAAATCAGGTCCTTTTTTTATAAATGAATAATTAAACCACATGAACCCGTCTGTGCGCCCTCGTGGCCCAATGGATAAGGCGTCGGTCTCCTAAACCGAAGATTGCGGGTTCGAGTCCCGTCGAGGGTGGTGGTGTACTTCAACACATTTTTAAAAATCAGGACCTTTTTTTCATGAATTAATAACTAAAAAACATGAAACCGTGTATGCGCCCTCGTGGCCTAATGGATAAGGCGTCGGTCTCCTAAACCGAAGATTCCGGGTTCAAGTTCCTTCGAGGGTAGCGGTGTGCTTCATCACATTTTTAAAAATCAGGACCTTTTTTTTCATAAATGAATATTTAAACCACATGAATCCGTCTGTGCGCCCTCGTGGCCCAATGGATAAGGCGTCGGTCACCTAAACCGAAGATTGCGGGTTCGAGTCCCGTCGAGGGTAGTGGTGTGCTTCAACACATTTTTAAAAATCAGGAACTTTTTTCATAAATGAATATCTAAACCACATGAATCCGTCTGTGCGCCCACGTGGCCCAATGGATAACGCGTCGGTCTCCTAAACCGAAGATTGCGGGTTCGAGTCCCGTCGAGAGTAGTGGTGTGTTTTACGCACTTTTAGAAATCAGGTCCTTTTTTTTATAAATGAATAATTAAACCACATGAATCCGTCTGTGCGCCCTCGTGGCCCAATGGATAAGGCGTCGGTCTCCTAAACCGAAGATTGCGGGTTCGAGTCCCGTCGAGGGTAGTGGTGTACTTCAACACATTTTTAAAAATCAGTACCTTTTTTCATAAATGAATATCTAAACCACATGAATCCGTCTGTGCGCCCACGTGGCCCAATGGATAACGCGTCGGTCTCCTAAACCGAAGATTGCAGGTTCGAGTCCCGTCGAGGGTAGTGGTGTGCTTTACGCACTTTTAGAAATCAGGTCCTTTTTTTTTATAAATGAATAATTAAACCACATGAATCCGTCTGTGCGCCCTCGTGGCCCAATGGATAAGGCGTCGGTCTCCTAAACCGAAGATTGCGGGTTCGAGTCCCGTCGAGGGTAGTGGTGTGCTTTACGCACTTTTAGAAATCAGGTCCTTTTTTTTATAAATGAATAATTAAACCACATGAATCCGTCTGTGTGCCCTCGTGGCCCAATGGATAAGGCGTCGGTCTCCTAAACCGAAGATTGCGGGTTCGAGTCCCGTCGAGGGTAGTGGTGTGCTTCAACACATTTTTAAAAATCAGGACCTTTTTTTTCATAAATGAATAATTAAACCACATGAATCCGTCTGTGTGCCCTCGTGGCCCAATGGATAAGGCGTCGGTCTCCTAAACCGAAGATTGCGGGTTTGAGTCCCGTCGAGGGTAGTGGTGTGCTTCAACACATTTTTAAAAATCAGGACCTTTTTTTCATAAATTAATAACTAAAACACATAAAACCGTATATGCGCCCTCGTGGCCTAATGGATAAGGCGTCGGTCTCCTAAACCGAAGATTGTGGGTTCGAGTCCCGTCGAGGGTAGTGGTGTGCTTTACGCACTTTTAGAAATCAGGTCCTTTTTTTAATAAATGAATAATTAAACCACATGAATGAGTCTGTGCGCCCTCGTGGCCCAATGGATAAGGCGTCGGTCTCCTAAACCGAAGATTGCGGGTTCGAGTCCCGTCGAGGGTAGTGGTGTGCTTTACGCACTTTTAGAAATCAGGTCCTTTTTTTATAAATGAATAATTAAACCACATGAATCCGTCTGTGCGCCCTCGTGGCCCAATGGATAAGGCGTCGGTCTCCTAAACCGAAGATTGCGGGTTCGAGTCCCGTCGAGGGTAGTGGTGTGTTTTACGCACTTTTAGAAATCAGGTCCTTTTTTTTATAAATGAATAATTAAACCACATGAATCCGTCTGTGCGCCCTCGTGGCCCAATGGATAAGGCGTCGGTCTCCTAAACCGAAGATTGCAGGTTCGAGTCCCGTCGAGGGTAGTGGTGTGCTTTACGCACTTTTAGAAATCAGGTCCTTTTTTTATAAATGAATAATTAAACCACATGAATTCGTCTGTGCGCCCTCGTGGCCCAATGGATAAGGCGTCGGTCTCCTAAACCGTAGATTGCGGGTTCGAGTCCCGTCGAGGGTAGTGGTGTGCTTTACGCACTTTTAGAAATCAGGTCCTTTTTTTATAAATGAATAATTAAACCACATGAATCCGTCTGTGCGCCCTCGTGGCCCAATGGATAAGGCGTCGGTCTCCTAAACCGAAGATTGCGGGTTCGAGTCCCGTCGAGGGTAGTGGTGTGCTTTACGCACTTTTAGAAATCAGGTCCTTTTTTTTTATAAATGAATAATTAAACCACATGAATCCGTCTGTGCGCCCTCGTGGCCCAATGGATAAGGCGTCGGTCTCCTAAACCGAAGATTGCGGGTTCGAGTCCCGTCGAGGGTAGTGGTGTGCTTTACGCACTTTTAGAAATCAGGTCCTTTTTTTTATAAATGAATAATTAAACCACATGAATCCGTCTGTGTGCCCTCGTGGCCCAATGGATAAGGCGTCGGTCTCCTAAACCGAAGATTGCGGGTTCGAGTCCCGTCGAGGGTAGTGGTGTGCTTCAACACATTTTTAAAAATCAGGACCTTTTTTTTCATAAATGAATAATTAAACCACATGAATCCGTCTGTGTGCCCTCGTGGCCCAATGGATAAGGCGTCGGTCTCCTAAACCGAAGATTGCGGGTTTGAGTCCCGTCGAGGGTAGTGGTGTGCTTCAACACATTTTTAAAAATTAGGACCTTTTTTTCATAAATGAATAACTAAAACACATGAAACCGTGTGTGCTCCCTCTTGGCCCAATGGATAAGGCGTCGGTCTCCTAAAACGAAGATTGCGGGTTCGAGTCCCGTCGAGGGTAGTGGTGTGCTTCAACACATTTTTAAAAATCAGGACCTTTTTTTCATAAATTAATAACTAAAACACATAAAACCGTATATGCGCCCTCGTGGCCTAATGGATAAGGCGTCGGTCTCCTAAACCGAAGATTGTGGGTTCGAGTCCCGTCGAGGGTAGTGGTGTGCTTTACGCACTTTCAGAAATCAGGTCCTTTTTTTTAATAAATGAATAATTAAACCACATGAATGAGTCTGTGCGCCCTCGTGGCCCAATGGATAAGGCGTCGGTCTCCTAAACCGAAGATTGCGGGTTCGAGTCCCGTCGAGGGTAGTGGTGTGCTTTACGCACTTTTAGAAATCAGGTCCTTTTTTTATAAATGAATAATTAAACCACATGAATCCGTCTGTGCGCCCTCGTGGCCCAATGGATAAGGCGTCGGTCTCCTAAACCGAAGATTGCGGGTTCGAGTCCCGTCGAGGGTAGTGGTGTGTTTTACGCACTTTTAGAAATCAGGTCCTTTTTTTTATAAATGAATAATTAAACCACATGAATCCGTCTGTGCGCCCTCGTGGCCCAATGGATAAGGCGTCGGTCTCCTAAACCGAAGATTGCAGGTTCGAGTCCCGTCGAGGGTAGTGGTGTGCTTTACGCACTTTTAGAAATCAGGTCCTTTTTTTATAAATGAATAATTAAACCACATGAATTCGTCTGTGCGCCCTCGTGGCCCAATGGATAAGGCGTCGGTCTCCTAAACCGTAGATTGCGGGTTCGAGTCCCGTCGAGGGTAGTGGTGTGCTTTACGCACTTTTAGAAATCAGGTCCTTTTTTTATAAATGAATAATTAAACCACATGAATCCGTCTGTGCGCCCTCGTGGCCCAATGGATAAGGCGTCGGTCTCCTAAACCGAAGATTGCGGGTTCGAGTCCCGTCGAGGGTAGTGGTGTGCTTTACGCACTTTTAGAAATCAGGTCCTTTTTTTAATAAATGAATAATTAAACCACATGAATCCGTCTGTGCGCCCTCGGGGCCCAATGGATAAGGCGTCGGTCTCCTAAACCGAAGATTGCGGGTTCGAGTCCCGTCGAGGGTAGTGGTGTGCTTTACGCACTTTTAGAAATCAGGTCCTTTTTTTAATAAATGAATAATTAAACCACATGAATCCGTCTGTGCGCCCTCGTGGCCCAATGGATAAGGCGTCGGTCTCCTAAACCGAAGATTGCGGGTTCGAGTCCCGTCGAGGGTAGTGGTGTGCTTCAACTCATTTTTAAAAATCAGGACCTTTTTTTCATAAATGAATAACTAAAACACATGAAACCGTGTGTGCTCCCTCGTGGCCTAATGGATAAGGCGTCGGTCTCCTAAACCGAAGATTGCGGGTTCGAGTCCCGTCGAGGGTAGTGGTGTGCTTCAACACATTTTTAAAAATCAGGACCTTTTTTTCATAAATTAATAACTAAAAAACATGAAACCGTGTATGCGCCCTCGTGGCCTAATGGATAAGGCGTCGGTCTCCTAAACCGAAGATTCCAGGTTCAAGTTCCTTCGAGGGTAGCGGTGTGCTTCATCACATTTTTAAAAATCAGGACCTTTTTTTCATAAATGAATATTTAAACCACATGAATCCGTCTGTGCGCCCGCGTGGCCCAATGGATAAGGCGTCGGTCTCCTAAACCGAAGATTGCGGGTTCGAGTCCCGTCGAGGGTAGTGGTGTGCTTCAACACATTTTTAAAAATCAGGAACTTTTTTCATAAATGAATATCTAAACCACATGAATCCGTCTGTGCGCCCACGTGGCCCAATGGATAACGCGTCGGTCTCCTAAACCGAAGATTGCGGGTTCGAGTCCCGTCGAGGGTAGTGGTGTGCTTTACGCACTTTTAGAAATCAGGTCCTTTTTTTTTTATTAATGAATAACTAAAACACATGAATCCGTCTGTGCGCCCTCGTTGCCCAATGGATAAGGCGTCGGTCTCCTAAACCGAAGATTGCGGGTTCGAGTCCCGTCGAGGGTAGTGGTGTGCTTTACGCACTTTTAGAAATCAGGTCCTTTTTTTAATAAATGAATAATTAATCCACATGAATCCGTCTGTGTGCCCTCGTGGCCCAATGGATAAGGCGTCGGTCTCCTAAACCGAAGATTGCGGGTTCGAGTCCCGTCGCGGTAGTGTTGTGCTTCAACACATTTTTAAAAATCAGGACCTTTTTTTCATAAATGAATAACTAAAACACATGAAACCTTGTGTGCTCCCTCGTGGCCCAATGGATAAGGCGTCGGTCTCCTAAACCGAAGATTGCGGGTTCGAGTCCCGTCGAGGGTAGTGGTGTGCTTCAACACATTTTTAAAAATCAGGACCTTTTTTTCATAAATTAATAACTAAAACACATGAAACCGTATATGCGCCCTCGTGGCCTAATGGATAAGGCGTCGGTCTCCTAAACCGAAGATTGCGGGTTCGAGTCCCGTCGAGGGTAGTGGTGTGCTTTACGCACTTTTAGAAATCAGGTCCTTTTTTTTAATAAATGAATAATTAAACCACATGAATCCGTCTGTGCGCCCTCGTGGCCCAATGGATAAGGCGTCGGTCTCCTAAACCGAAGATTGCGGGTTCGAGTCCCGTCGAGGGTAGTGGTGTGCTTCAACTCATTTTTAAAAATCAGGACCTTTTTTTCATAAATGAATAACTAAAACACATGAAACCGTGTGTGCTCCCTCGTGGCCTAATGGATAAGGCGTCGGTCTCCTAAACCGAAGATCGCGGGTTCGAGTCCCGTCGAGGGTAGTGGTGTGCTTCAACACATTTTTAAAAATCAGGACCTTTTTTTCATAAATTAATAACTAAAAAACATGAATCCGTCTGTGCGCCCGCGTGGCCCAATGGATAAGGCGTCGGTCTCCTAAACCGAAGATTGCGGGTTCGAGTCCCGTCGAGGGTAGTGGTGTGCTTCAACACATTTTTAAAAATCAGGAACTTTTTTCATAAATGAATATCTAAACCACATGAATCTATCTGTGCGCCCACGTGGCCCAATGGATAACGCATCGGTCTCCTAAACCGAAGATTGCGGGTTCGAGTCCCGTCGAGGGTAGTGGTGTGCTTTACGCACTTTTAGAAATCAGGTCCTTTTTTTTTATAAATGAATAATTAAACCACATGAATCCGTCTGTGCGCCGTCGTGGCCCAATGGATAAGGCGTCGGTCTCCTAAACCGAAGATTGCGGGTTCGAGTCCCGTCGAGGGTAGTGGTGTGCTTTACGCACTTTTAGAAATCAGGTCCTTTTTTTAATAAATGAATAATTAAACCACATGAATCCGTCTGTGTGCCCTCGTGGCCCAATGGATAAGGCGTCGGTCTCCTAAACCGAAGAATGCGGGTTCGAGTCCCGTCGAGGGTAGTGGTGTGCTTCAACACATTTTTAAAAATCAGGACCTTTTTTTCATAAATGAATAACTAAAACACATGAAACCGTGTGTGCTCCCTCGTGGCCCAATGGATAAGGCGTCGGTCTCCTAAACCGAAGATTGCGGGTTCGAGTCCCGTCGAGGGTAGTGGTGTGCTTCAACACATTTTTAAAAATCAGGACCTTTTTTTCATAAATTAATAACTAAAACACATAAAACCGTATATGCGCCCTCGTGGCCTAATGGATAAGGCGTCGGTCTCCTAAACCGAAGATTGCGGGTTCGAGTCCCGTCGAGGGTAGTGGTGTGCTTTACGCACTTTTAGAAATCAGGTCCTTTTTTTTATAAATGAATAATTAAACCACATGAATCCGTCTGTGCGCCCTCGTGGCCCAATGGATAAGGCGTCGGTCTCCTAAACCGAAGATTGCAGGTTCGAGTCCCGTCGAGGGTTGTGGTGTGCTTCAACACATTTTTAAAAATCAGGACCTTTTTTTCATAAATGAATAACTAAAACACATGAAACCGTGTGTGCTCCCTCGTGGCCCAATGGATAAGGCGTCGGTCTCCTAAACCGAAGATTGCGGGTTCGAGTCCCGTCGAGGGTAGTGGTGTGCTTCAACACATTTTTAAAAATCAGGACCTTTTTTTCATAAATGAATAACTAAAACACATGAAACCGTGTGTGCTCCCTCGTGGCCCAATGGATAAGGCGTCGGTCTCCTAAACCGAAGATTGCGGGTTCGAGTCCCGTCGAGGGTAGTGGTGTGCTTCAACACATTTTTAAAAATCAGGACCTTTTTTTCATAAATTAATAACTAAAACACATAAAACCGTATATGCGCCCTCGTGGCCTAATGGATAAGGCGTCGGTCTCCTAAACCGAAGATTGCGGGTTCGAGTCCCGTCGAGGGTAGTGGTGTGCTTTACGCACTTTTAGAAATCAGGTCCTTTTTTTTATAAATGAATAATTAAACCACATGAATCCGTCTGTGCGCCCTCGTGGCCCAATGGATAAGGCGTCGGTCTCCTAAACCGAAGATTGCGGGTTCGAGTCCCGTCGAGGGTAGTGGTGTACTTCAACACATTTTTAAAAATCAGGACCTTTTTTCATAAATGAATATCTAAACCACATGAATCCGTCTGTGCGCCCACGTGGCCCAATGGATAACGCGTCGGTCTCCTAAACCGAAGATTGCGGGTTCGAGTCCCGTCGAGGGTAGTGGTGTGCTTTACGCACTTTTAGAAATCAGGTCCTTTTTTTTATAAATGAATAATTAAACCACATGAGTCCGTCTGTGTGCCCTCGTGGCCCAATGGATAAGGCGTCGGTCTCCTAAACCGAAGATTGCAGGTTCGAGTCCCGTCGAGGGTTGTGGTGTGCTTCAACACATTTTTAAAAATCAGGACCTTTTTTTCATAAATGAATAACTAAAACACATGAAACCGTGTGTGCTCCCTCGTGGCCCAATGGATAAGGCGTCGGTCTCCTAAACCGAATATTGCGGGTTCGAGTCCCGTCGAGGGTAGTGGTGTGCTTCAACACATTTTTAAAAATCAGGACCTTTTTTTCATAAATTAATAACTAAAAAACATGAAACCATGTATGCGCCCTCGTGGCCTAATGGATAAGGCGTCGGTCTCCTAAACCGAAGATTCCGGGTTCAAGTTCCTTCGAGGGTAGCGGTGTGGTTCATCACATTTTTAAAAATCAGGACCTTTTTTTCATAAATGAATATCTAAACCACATGAATCCGTCTGTGCGCCCACGTGGCCCAATGGATAACGAGTCGGTCTCCTAAACCGAAGATTGCGGGTTCGAGTCCCGTCGAGGGTAGTGGTGTGCTTTACGCACTTTTAGAAATCAGGTCCTTTTTTTTATAAATGAATAATTAAACCACATGAATCCGTCTGTGCGCCCTCGTGGCCCAATGGATAAGGCGTCGGTCTCCTAAACCGAAGATTGCGGGTTCGAGTCCCGTCGAGGGTAGTGGTGTGCTTTACGCACTTTTAGAAATCAGGTCCTTTTTTTAATAAATGAATAATTAAACCACATGAAAGCGTCTGTGTGCCCTCGTGGCCCAATGGATAAGGCGTCGGTCTCCTAAACCGAAGATTGCGGGTTCGAGTCCCGTCGAGGGTAGTGGTGTGCTTCAACACATTTTTAAAAATCAGGACCTTTTTTTCATAAATGAATAACTAAAACACATGAAACCGTGTGTGCTCCCTCGTGGCCCAATGGATAAGGCGTCGGTCTCCTAAACCGAAGATTGCGGGTTCGAGTCCCGTCGAGGGTAGTGGTGTGCTTCAACACATTTTTAAAAATCAGGACCTTTTTTTCATAAATTAATAACTAAAACACATAAAACCGTATATGCGCCCTCGTGGCCTAATGGATAAGGCGTCGGTCTCCTAAACCGAAGATTGCGGGTTCGAGTCCCGTCGAGGGTAGTGGTGTGCTTTACGCACTTTTAGAAATCAGGTCTTTTTTTTAATAAATGAATAATTAAACCACATGAATCAGTCTGTGCGCCCTCGTGGCCCAATGGATAAGGCGTCGGTCTCCTAAACCGAAGATTGCGGGTTCGAGTCCCGTCGAGGGTAGTGGTTTGCTTTACGCACTTTTAGAAATCAGGTCCTTTTTTTTTATAAATGAATAATTAAACCACATGAATCCGTCTGTGCGCCCTCGTGGCCCAATGGATAAGGCGTCGGTCTCCTAAACCGAAGATTGCGGTTTCGAGTCCCGTCGAGGGTAGTGGTGTGCTTTACGCACTTTTAGAAATCAGGTCCTTTTTTAATAAATGAATAATTAAACCACATGAATCCGTCTGTGTGCCCTCGTGGCCCAATGGATAAGGCGTCGGTCTCCTAAACCGAAGATTGCGGGTTCGAGTCCCGTCGAGGGTAGTGGTGCGCTTCAACACATTTTTAAAAATCAGGACCTTTTTTTCATAAATGAATAACTAAAACACATGAAACCGTGTGTGCTCCCTCGTGGCCCAATGGATAAGGCGTCGGTCTCCTAAACCGAAGATTGCGGGTTCGAGTCCCGTCGAGGGTAGTGGTGTGCTTCAACACATTTTTAAAAATCAGGACCTTTTTTTCATAAATTAATAACAAAAACACATAAAACCGTATATGCGCCCTCGTGGCCTAATGGATAAGGCGTCGGTCTCCTAAACCGAAGATTGCGGGTTCGAGTCCCGTCGAGGGTAGTGGTGTGCTTTACGCACTTTTAGAAATCAGGTCTTTTTTTTAATAAATGAATAATTAAACCACATGAATCAGTCTGTGCGCCCTCGTGGCCCAATGGATAAGGCGTCGGTCTCCTAAACCGAAGATTGCGGGTTCGAGTCCCGTCGAGGGTAGTGGTGTGCTTTACGCACTTTTAGAAATCAGGTCCTTTTTTTATAAATGAATAATTAAACCACATGAACCCGTCTGTGCGCCCTCGTGGCCCAATGGATAAGGCGTCGGTCTCCTAAACCGAAGATTGCGGGTTCGAGTCCCGTCGAGGGTAGTGGTGTACTTCAACACATTTTTAAAAATCAGGACCTTTTTTTCATAAATTAATAACTAAAAAACATGAAACCGTGTATGCGCCCTCGTGGCCTAATGGATAAGGCGTCGGTCTCCTAAACCGAAGATTCCGGGTTCAAGTTCCTTCGAGGGTAGCGGTGTGCTTCATCACATTTTTAAAAATCAGGACCTTTTTTTCATAAATGAATATTTAAACCACATGAATCCGTCTGTGAGCCCTCGTGGCCCAATGGATAAGGCGTCGGTCTCCTAATAGGAAGATTGCGGGTTCGAGTCCCGTCGAGGGTAGTGGTGTGTTTTACGCACTTTTAGAAATCAGGTCCTTTTTTTTATAAATGAATAATTAAACCACATGAATCCGTCTGTGCGCCCTCGTGGCCCAATGGATAAGGCGTCGGTCTCCTAAACCGAAGATTGCGGGTTCGAGTCCCGTCGAGGGTAGTGGTGTACTTCAACACATTTTTAAAAATCAGTACCTTTTTTCATAAATGAATATCTAAACCTCATGAATCCGTCTGTGCGCCCACGTGGCCCAATGGATAACGCGTCGGTCTCCTAAACCGAAGATTGCAGGTTCGAGTCCCGTCGAGGGTAGTGGTGTGCTTTACGCACTTTTAGAAATCAGGTCCTTTTTTTTTATAAATGAATAATTAAACCACATGAATCCGTCTGTGCGCCCTCGTGGCCCAATGGATAAGGCGTCGGTCTCCTAAACCGAAGATTGCGGGTTCGAGTTTCGTCGAGGGTAGTGGTGTGCTTTACGCACTTTTAGAAATCAGGTCCTTTTTTAATAAATGAATAATTAAACCACATGAATCCGTCTGTGTGCCCTCGTGGCCCAATGGATAAGGCGTCGGTCTCCTAAACCGAAGATTGCGGGTTCGAGTCCCGTCGAGGGTAGTGGTGCGCTTCAACACATTTTTAAAAATCAGGACCTTTTTTTCATAAATGAATAACTAAAACACATGAAACCGTGTGTGCTCCCTCGTGGCCCAATGGATAAGGCGTCGGTCTCCTAAACCGAAGATTGCGGGTTCGAGTCCCGTCGAGGGTAGTGGTGTGCTTCAACACATTTTTAAAAATCAGGACCTTTTTTTCATAAATTAATAACAAAAACACATAAAACCGTATATGCGCCCTCGTGGCCTAATGGATAAGGCGTCGGTCTCCTAAACCGAAGATTGCGGGTTCGAGTCCCGTCGAGGGTAGTGGTGTGCTTTACGCACTTTTAGAAATCAGGTCTTTTTTTTAATAAATGAATAATTAAACCACATGAATCAGTCTGTGCGCCCTCGTGGCCCAATGGATAAGGCGTCGGTCTCCTAAACCGAAGATTGCGGGTTCGAGTCCCGTCGAGGGTAGTGGTGTGCTTTACGCACTTTTAGAAATCAGGTCCTTTTTTAATAAATGAATAATTAAACCACATGAATCCGTCTGTGTGCCCTCGTGGCCCAATGGATAAGGCGTCGGTCTCCTAAACCGAAGATTGCGGGTTCGAGTCCCGTCGAGGGTAGTGGTGCGCTTCAACACATTTTTAAAAATCAGGACCTTTTTTTCATAAATGAATAACTAAAACACATGAAACCGTGTGTGCTCCCTCGTGGCCCAATGGATAAGGCGTCGGTCTCCTAAACCGAAGATTGCGGGTTCGAGTCCCGTCGAGGGTAGTGGTGTGCTTCAACACATTTTTAAAAATCAGGACCTTTTTTTCATAAATTAATAACAAAAACACATAAAACCGTATATGCGCCCTCGTGGCCTAATGGATAAGGCGTCGGTCTCCTAAACCGAAGATTGCGGGTTCGAGTCCCGTCGAGGGTAGTGGTGTGCTTTACGCACTTTTAGAAATCAGGTCTTTTTTTTAATAAATGAATAATTAAACCACATGAATCAGTCTGTGCGCCCTCGTGGCCCAATGGATAAGGCGTCGGTCTCCTAAACCGAAGATTGCGGGTTCGAGTCCCGTCGAGGGTAGTGGTGTGCTTTACGCACTTTTAGAAATCAGGTCCTTTTTTTATAAATGAATAATTAAACCACATGAACCCGTCTGTGCGCCCTCGTGGCCCAATGGATAAGGCGTCGGTCTCCTAAACCGAAGATTGCGGGTTCGAGTCCCGTCGAGGGTAGTGGTGTACTTCAACACATTTTTAAAAATCAGGACCTTTTTTTCATAAATTAATAACTAAAAAACATGAAACCGTGTATGCGCCCTCGTGGCCTAATGGATAAGGCGTCGGTCTCCTAAACCGAAGATTCCGGGTTCAAGTTCCTTCGAGGGTAGCGGTGTGCTTCATCACATTTTTAAAAATCAGGACCTTTTTTTCATAAATGAATATTTAAACCACATGAATCCGTCTGTGAGCCCTCGTGGCCCAATGGATAAGGCGTCGGTCTCCTAATAGGAAGATTGCGGGTTCGAGTCCCGTCGAGGGTAGTGGTGTGTTTTACGCACTTTTAGAAATCAGGTCCTTTTTTTTATAAATGAATAATTAAACCACATGAATCCGTCTGTGCGCCCTCGTGGCCCAATGGATAAGGCGTCGGTCTCCTAAACCGAAGATTGCGGGTTCGAGTCCCGTCGAGGGTAGTGGTGTACTTCAACACATTTTTAAAAATCAGTACCTTTTTTCATAAATGAATATCTAAACCTCATGAATCCGTCTGTGCGCCCACGTGGCCCAATGGATAACGCGTCGGTCTCCTAAACCGAAGATTGCAGGTTCGAGTCCCGTCGAGGGTAGTGGTGTGCTTTACGCACTTTTAGAAATCAGGTCCTTTTTTTTTATAAATGAATAATTAAACCACATGAATCCGTCTGTGCGCCCTCGTGGCCCAATGGATAAGGCGTCGGTCTCCTAAACCGAAGATTGCGGGTTCGAGTTTCGTCGAGGGTAGTGGTGTGCTTTACGCACTTTTAGAAATCAGGTCCTTTTTTTTATAAATGAATAATTAAACCACATGAATCCGTCTGTGTGCCCTCGTGGCCCAATGGATAAGGCGTCGGTCTCCTAAACCGAAGATTGCGGGTTCGAGTCCCGTCGAGGGTAGTGGTGTGCTTCAACACATTTTTAAAAATCAGGACCTTTTTTTCATAAATGAATAACTAAAACACATGAAACCGAGTGTGCTCCCTCGTGGCATAATGGATAAGGCGTCGGTCTCCTAAACTGAAGATTGCGGGTTCGAGTCCCGTCGAGGGTAGTGGTGTGCTTCAACACATTTTTAAAAATCAGGACCTTTTTTTCATAAATTAATAACTAAAACACTTAAAACCGTATATGCGCCCTCGTGGCCTAATGGATAAGGCGTCGGTCTCCTAAACCGAAGATTGCGGGTTCGAGTCCCGTCGAGGGTAGTGGTGTGCTTTACGCACTTTTAGAAATCAGGTCCTTTTTTTTAATAAATGAATAATTAAACTACATGAATCAGTCTGTGCGCCCTCGTGGCCCAATGGATAAGGCGTCGGTCTCCTAAACCGAAGATTGCGGGTTCGAGTCCCGTCGAGGTTAGTGGTGTGCTTTACGCACTTTTAGAAATGAGGTCCTTTTTTTATAAATGAATAATTAAACCACATGAATCCGTCTGTGTGCCCTCGTGGCCAGGGTTGGCAAAAACCCGGGTTTTTTTGAAAAAACCCAAGTGGGTTGGGTTTTATCGGATTTTTTCAATAAAACCCTGAAAAAACCCACATAAAACTGGGTTTTTTAGGAAGAAGTGTGGGTTTTTTTCAAAATTAAGTGGTTTTCTCCTATAAAGTAAGTGGGTTTTTTCAAATTTTAGTGAGTTCTTTCTATGTTAAATGTATTCTGTCAAAATAATGTCAGTTTTTCCATAGTTAAGTGGGTTTTTTCAAAGTTTTTATACTTTGAAAAAACCCACTGAAATGGTAAAAACATCCCTTATTTACTGAAACCTGGTTTAAATTTTGAAAAAAACCCACTAAAATTTAAAAAATATCCTTAACTTTGAAAAAACCCATTCAATATTGAAAGAAATCTATTCAACTTTGAAAAAAAAAACCCACTGAACTTCAAAAAAATCTTCCTTATTTTTTATTTTTATATCTAGTTTAAACTTTAAACGTCCTAAATTTTGAAAAAAAACACTACATTCAATATTGAAAAACCCACTGAATAATGAAAGAACCTATTTAACTTTAGCTCCCTGAAATTGAAAAAACACAATTTAATTTTTAAAACCTAGTTTAAATTTTGAAAAAACCCATTAAAATTGTAAAAATATCCTAAACTTTGAAAAAACACATTAAATTTTGAAAGAACTGCCAAAATCTTGATTTTTCTTGAAAAAACCCAAAAATGGGTCCAAAATGTGGGTTTTTTCACATGGGTTTTTTTGAAAAAACCCATTGGGTCCAACCCAATTGGGTCCAATCTAGCCAACCCTGCTCGTGGCCCAATGGATAAGGCGTCGGTCTCCTAAACCGAAGATTGCGGGTTCGAGTCCCGTCGAGGGTAGTGTTGTGCTTTACGCACTTTTAGATATCAGGTCCTTTTTTTTATAAATGAATAATTAAACCATATGAATCCGTCTGTGCGCCCTCGTGGCCCAATGGATAAGGCGTCGGTCTCCTAAACCGAAGATTGCGGGTTCGAGTCCCGTCGAGGGTAGTGGTGTGCTTCAACACATTTTTAAAAATCAGGACCTTTTTTTCCTAAATGAATAACTAAAACACATGAAACCGTGTGTGCGCCCTTGTGGCCCAATGGATAAGGCGTCGGTCTCCTAAACCGAAGATTGCGGGTTCCAGTCCCGTCGAGGGTAGTGGTGTGCTTCAACACATTTTTAAAAATCAGGACCTTTTTTCATAAATGAATATCTAAACCACATGAATCCGTCTATGCGCCAACGTGGCCCAATGGATAACGCGTCGGGCTCCTAAACCGAAGATTGCGGGTTCGAGTCCCGTCGAGGGTAGTGGTGTGCTTCAACACATTTTTAAAAATCAGGACCTTTTTTTCATAAATGAATAACTAAAACACATGAAACCGTGTGTGCTCCCTCGTGGCCCAATGGATAAGGCGTCGGTCTCCTAAACCGAAGATTGCGGGTTCGAGTCCCGTCGAGGGTAGTGGTGTGCTTCAACACATTTTTAAAAATCAGGACCTTTTTTTCATAAATTAATAACTAAAACACATAAAACCGTATATGCGCCCTCGTGGCCTAATGGATAAGGCGTCGGTCTCCTAAACCGAAGATTGTGGGTTCGAGTCCCGTCGAGGGTAGTGGTGTGCTTTACGCACTTTTAGAAATCAGGTCCTTTTTTTTAATAAATGAATAATAAAACCACATGAATCAGTCTGTGCGCCCTCGTGGCCCAATGGATAAGGCGTCGGTCTCCTAAACCGAAGATTGCGGGTTCGAGTCCCGTCGAGGTTAGTGGTGTGCTTTACGCACTTTTAGAAATCAGGTCCTTTTTTTATAAATGAATAATTAAACCACATGAATCCGTCTGTGCGCCCTCGTAGCCCAATGGATAAGGCGTCGGTCTCCTAAACCGAAGATTGCGGGTTCGAGTCCCGTCGAGGGTAGTGGTGTGCTTTACGCACTTTTAGATATCAGGTCCTTTTTTTTTATAAATGAATAACTAAAACACATGAAACCGTGTGTGCTCCCTCGTGGCCCAATGGATAAGGCGTCGGTCTCCTAAACCGAAGATTGCGGGTTCGAGTCCCGTCGAGGGTAGTGGTGTGCTTCAACACATTTTTAAAAATCAGGACCTTTTTTTCATAAATTAATAACTAAAACACATAAAACCGTATATGCGCCCTCGTGGCCTAATGGATAAGGCGTCGGTCTCCTAAACCGAAGATTGTGGGTTCGAGTCCCGTCGAGGGTAGTGGTGTGCTTTACGCACTTTTAGAAATCAGGTCCTTTTTTTTAATAAATGAATAATAAAACCACATGAATCAGTCTGTGCGCCCTCGTGGCCCAATGGATAAGGCGTCGGTCTCCTAAACCGAAGATTGCGGGTTCGAGTCCCGTCGAGGTTAGTGGTGTGCTTTACGCACTTTTAGAAATCAGGTCCTTTTTTTATAAATGAATAATTAAACCACATGAATCCGTCTGTGCGCCCTCGTAGCCCAATGGATAAGGCGTCGGTCTCCTAAACCGAAGATTGCGGGTTCGAGTCCCGTCGAGGGTAGTGGTGTGCTTTACGCACTTTTAGATATCAGGTCCTTTTTTTTTATAAATGAATAATTATAAACCATATGAATCCATCTGTGCGCCCTCGTGGCCCAATGGATAAGGCGTCGGTCTCCTAAACCGAAGATTGCGGGTTCGAGTCCCGTCGAGGGTAGTGGTGTGCTTTAGGTACTTTTAGAAATCTGGTCCTTTTTTTTATAAATGAATAATTAAACCACATGAAACCGTGTGTGCGCCCTTGTAGCCCAATGGATAAGGCGTCGGTCTCCTAAACCGAAGATTGCGGGTTCCAGTCCCGTCGAGGGTAGTGGTGTGCTTCAACACATTTTTAAAAATCAGGACCTTTTTTCATAAATGAATATCTAAACCACATGAATCCGTCTATGCGCCCACGTGGCCCAATGGATAACGCGTCGGTCTCCTAAACCGAAGATTGCGGGTTCGAGTCCCGTCGAGGGTAGTGGTGTGCTTCAACACATTTTTAAAAATCAGGACCTTTTTTTCATAAATGAATAACTAAAACACATGAAACCGTGTGTGCGCCCTCGTGGCCCAATTGATAAGGCGTCGATCTCCTAAACCGAAGATTGCGGGTTCGAGTCCCGTCGAGAGTAGTGGTGTGATTTACGCACTTTTTGAAATCAGGTCCTTTTTTTCATAAATGAATAACTAAACCTCATGGAAGCGTTTGTGTGCCCTCGTGGCCCAATGGATAAGGCGTCGGTCTCCTAAACCGAAGATTGCGGGTTCGAGTCCCGTCGAGGGCAGTTTTGTGCTTCATCACAATTTTAATAATTACACTAGTCGACAAAATTAAACTTTTTTTCCCTAACAAAAATGAGATTAGGTATTTCCGACTAATTTAAGGGTGTAGAATTCAGATATAGTGGTGAAAAAGCTGCAGCACGTACAGTTTTTTTGTTACAAATATGGCACCAGTACTGTAAGAAACAGACAAAAGCGTTGAAAACACTCATTTTTAACAGTTAATCTCATTATTTTAGCATAAAATACTATCATAATTAAGATTATATAAATGTTTCAGACAATATAAAACTAAAAATCAATAAATATTCATTAAATACGATGCGATTTAAACCCTTTTTGTCTCTTATATGGCGTTATATCTCCTCGTTCAATGAACCATGAGCTGTAGCCCAAAATTGATATTTCTCAGTGACCTATGTATCAAGTTAAGGTCCTAAGGGAATCTTTACCCTTGTTTATGATTGAATACAGTGAGATTTTCCGGAAATAAGTTCAAACGTGGATGTAAAATAAGAATTTTGAGTGATGCTCAACATTCAATGGCTTGATAAGACTAAAGAGAACCTTATATTGGGAATAAAACATTTTAATCGGTCCTATTTTCTAAAAATCATCTTACCACTCTCCTAAAAACCATTTCCTAGCTGATAATGCGTTTTTATTAAATTTTCCTTGTCGTGAATTCTTTTTTAATCTGAGGTTCATACTGAATTTGAGTTTGCCTTCACTTAAGTACGAAAAAAGTCCTTTTAAATACTTTTTTAACATTTTTTTCTGAATTTTTCATTGATATTATACAACCAAGATAATTTGAATGTCTTTCCCATACTATAGGGATAGTAATTTGCATAGAACTACTGTTGACTCTTACGCACTTAATAAGAGCCACATTCTAACTTCTGCAACACACATGAGAAGCCCATAATTCATTTTAGTCACTTATTTGGACCCAAATCAGTAGGGAAAAACGCTTTCCCACCTTTTCTGTTAAATATCCCCGTTGAATTGTAATTGTACCGTACCCAAATTTAGCAAAACAAATTGTGCATAAATGAGCAAAATCTACACTGAAAACTCGTCAATTTTCAAAATGAACTGCAGTTCAAAAGCATAGCTACACTTTTAAATGAATGTCTACATACTGGGATACTAGAAATAAATTAATTGGATAGGATTGCATGGTTGCTATTGGACAAAAATGACGCTTAAAACGCAAAAATTAAGAAAAAAAGCAGAAAATTGAAAATTTTTGTTACACAAAAATGGGACGTGATGGAACTTTTTTACTTGCAGATATTTGAATAACTATATGAATTAGTAAAAAAAATAGTAATTTGGTTGTTGTTAGGAAACCACTGTCGACTAGTGTTATTTTTAGAAATCAGGACCTTTTTTTCGTAAATGAATAACTAAAACATATGAAACCGTGTGTGCGCCCTCTTGGCCCAATGGATAAGGCGTCGGCCTCCTAAACCGAAGATTGCGGGTTCGAGTCCCGTCGCGGTAGTGTTGTTCTTCATCACATTTTTAAAAATCAGGACCTTTTTTCATAAATGAATATCTACTACACATGAAAACGCCTGTGTGCCCTCGTGGCCCAATGGATAAGGCGTCGGTCTCCTAAACCGAAGATTGCGGGTTCGAGTCCCGTCGAGGGTAGTTTTGTGCTTCATCACAATTTTAATAATTATTTTTAGAAATCAGGACCTTTTTTTCATAAATGAATAACTAAAACACATGAAACCGTGTGTGCGCCCTCGTGGCCCAATGGATAAGGCGTCGGTCTCCTAAACCGAAGATTGCGGGTTCGAGTCCCATCGAGGGTAGTGGTGTGATTTACGCACTTTTTGGAATCAGGTCCTTTTTTTCATAAATGAATAACTAAACCACATGGAAGCGCCTGTGTGCCCTCGTGGCCCAATGGATACGGCGTCGGTTTCCTAAACCGAAGATTGCGGGTTCGAGTCCCGTCGAGGGTAGTTTTGTGCTTCAACACATTTTTAAAAATTATGTCCTTTTTTTTCATAAATGAATAACTAAAACACATAAAACCATGTTTGCGCCCTCGTGGCCTAATGGATAAGGCGTCGGTCTCCTAAACCGAAGATTGCGGGTTCGAGTCTCGTCGAGGGTAGTGGTGTGCTTTACGCACTTTTAGAAATCAGGTCCTTTTTTTATAAATGAATAATTAAACCACATGAATCCGTCTGTGTACCCTCGTGGCCCAATGGATAAGGCGTCGGTCTCCTAAACCGAAGATTGCGGGTTCAAGCCCCGGCGAGGGTAGTGGTGTGCTTCAACAGATTTTTAAAAATCAGGACCTTTTTTTCATAAATGAATAACTAAAACACATGAAACCGTGTGTGCGCCCTCGTGGCCCAATGGATAAGGCGTCGGTCTCCTAAACCGAAGATTGCGGGCTCGAGTCCCGTCGAGGGTAGTGCTGTTCTTCAACACATTTTTAAAAATCAGGACCTTTTTTTCATAAATTAATAACTAAAACACATAAAACCGTATATGCGCCCTCGTGGCCTAATGGATAAGGCGTCGGTCTCCTAAACCGAAGATTGCGGGTTCGAGTCCCGTCGAGGGTAGTTTTGTGCTTCATCACAATTGTAATAATTATTTTTAGAAATCAGGACCTTTTTTTCATAAATGAATAACTAAAACACATGAAACCGTGTGTGCGCCCTCGTGGCCCAATGGATAAGGTGTCGGTCTCCTAAACCGAAGATTGCGGGTTCGAGTCCCATCGAGGGTAGTGGTGTGATTTACGCACTTTTTGGAATCAGGTCCTTTTTTTCATAAATGAATAACTAAACCACATGGAAGCGCCTGTGTGCCCTCGTGGCCCAATGGATACGGCGTCGGTTTCCTAAACCGAAGATTGCGGGTTCGAGTCCCGTCGAGGGTAGTTTTGTGCTTCAACACATTTTTAAAAATTATGTCCTTTTTTTTCATAAATGAATAACTAAAACACATAAAACCATGTTTCCGCCCTCGTGGCCTAATGGATAAGGCGTCGGTCTCCTAAACCGAAGATTGCGGGTTCGAGTCTCGTCGAGGGTAGTGGTGTGCTTTACGCACTTTTAGAAATCAGGTCCTTTTTTTTATAAATGAATAATTAAACCACATGAATCCGTCTGTGTACCCTCGTGGCCCAATGGATAAGGCGTCGGTCTCCTAAACCGAAGATTGCGGGTTCAAGCCCCGGCGAGGGTAGTGGTGTGCTTCAACAGATTTTTAAAAATCAGGACCTTTTTTTCATAAATGAATAACTAAAACACATGAAACCGTGTGTGCGCCCTCGTGGCCCAATGGATAAGGCGTCGGTCTCCTAAACCGAAGATTGCGGGTTCGAGTCCCGTCGAGGGTAGTGCTGTTCTTCAACACATTTTTAAAAATCAGGACCTTTTTTTCATAAATTAATAACTAAAACACATAAAACCGTATATGCGCCCTCGTGGCCTAATGGATAAGGCGTCGGTCTCCTAAACCGAAGATTGCGGGTTCGAGTCCCGTCGAGGGTAGTGGTGTGCTTTACGCACTTTTAGAAATCAGGTCCTTTTTTTTATAAATGAATAATTAAACCACATGATTCAGTCTATGACCCCTCGTGGCGCAATGGATAAGGCGTCGGTCTCCAAAACCGAAGATTGCGGGTTCGAGTCCCGTCGAGGGTAGTGGTGTGATTTACGCACTTTTTGAAATCAGGTCCTTTTTTTCATAAATGAATAACTAAACCACATGGAAGCGCCTGTGTGCCCTCAAGGCCCAATGGATAAGGCGTCGGTCTCCTAAACCGAAGATTGCGGGTTCGAGTCCCGTCGAGGGTAGTTTTGTGCTTCAACACATTTTTAAAAATCAGGTCCTTTTTTTTCATAAATCAATAACTAAAACACATAAAACCGTGTATGCGCCCTCGTGGACTAATGGATAAGGCGTCGGTCTCCTAAACCGAAGATTGCGGGTTCGAGTCTCGTCGAGGGTAGTGGTGTGCTTTACGCACTTTTAGATATCAGGTCCTTTTTTTATAAATGAATAATTAAACCATATGAATCCGTCTGTGCGCCCTCGTGGCCCAATGGATAAGACGTCGGTCTCCTAAACCGAAGATTGCGGGTTCGAGTCCCGTCGAGGGTAGTGGTGTGCTTTACGCACTTTTAGATATCAGGTCCTTTTTTTTATAAATGAATAATTAAACCATATGAATCCGTCTGTGCGCCCTCGTTGCCCAATGGATAAGGCGTCGGTCTCCTAAACCGAAGATTGCGGGTTCGAGTCCCGTCGAGGGTAGTGGTGTGCTTTACGCACTTTTAGAAATCAGGTCCTTTTTTTTATAAATGAATAATTAAACCACATGAATCCGTCTGTGCGCCCTCGTGGCCCAATGGATAAGGCGTCGGTCTCCTAAACCGAAGATTGCGGGTTCGAGTCCCGTCGAGGGTAGTGGTGTGCTTTACGCACTTTTAGATATCAGGTCCTTTTTTTATAAATGAATAATTAAACCATATGAATCCGTCTGTGCGCCCTCGTGGCCCAATTAATAAGGCGTCGGCCTCCTAAACCGAAGATTGCGGGTTCGAGTCCCGTCGCGGTAGTGTTGTTCTTCATCACATTTTTAAAAATCAGGACCTTTTTTCATAAATGAATATCTACTACACATGAATCCGTCTGTGCGCCCCCGTGAACCAATGCATAAGGCGTCGGTCTCCTAAACCGAAGATTGCGGGTTCGAGTTCAGTCGAGGGTAGCGGTGTGCTTTACGCACTTTTAGAAATCAGGTCCTTTTTTTCATAAATGAATAACTAAACCTCATGAAAACGCCTGTGTGCCCTCGTGGCCCAATGGATAAGGCGTCGGTCTCCTAAACCGAAGATTGCGGGTTCGTGTCCCGTCGAGGGTAGTGGTGTGCTTCAACACATTTTTAAAAATCAGGACCTTTTTTTCATAAATGAATAACTAAAACACATGAAACCGTGTGTGCGCCCTCGTGGCCCATTTGATAAGGCGTCGGTCTCCTAAACCGAAGATTGCGGGTTCGAGTCCCATCGAGGGTAGTGGTGTGATTTACGCACTTTTTGGAATCAGGTCCTTTTTTTCATAAATGAATAACTAAACCACATGGAAGCGCCTGTGTGCCCTCGTGGCCCAATGGATACGGCGTCGGTCTCCTAAACCGAAGATTGCGGGTTCGAGTCCCGTGGAGGGTAGTTTTGTGCTTCAACACATTTTTAAAAATTATGTCCTTTTTTTTCATAAATGAATAACTAAAACACATAAAACCATGTATGCGCCCTCGTGGCCTAATGGATAAGGCGTCGGTCTCCTAAACCGAAGATTGCGGGTTCGAGTTCAGTCGAGGGTAGCGGTGTGCTTTACGCACTTTTAGAAATCAGGTCCTTTTTTTCATAAATGAATAACTAAACCTCATGAAAACGCCTGTGTGCCCTCGTGGCCCAATGGATAAGGCGTCGGTCTCCTAAACCGAAGATTGCGGGTTCAAGTCCCGGCGAGGGTAGTGGTGTGCTTCAACCTATTTTTAAAAATCAGGACCTTTTTTTCATAAATCAATAACTAAAACACATGAAACCGTGTGTGCGCCCTCGTGGCCCAATGGATAAGGCGTCGGTCTCCTAAACCGAAGATTGCGGGTTCGAGTCCCGTCGAGGGTAGTGGTGTGCTTCAACACATTTTTAAAAATCAGGACCTTTTTTTCATAAATTAATAACTAAAACACATAAAACCGTATATGCGCCCTCGTGGCCTAATGGATAAGGCGTCGGTCTCCTAAACCGAAGATTGCGGGTTCGAGTCCCGTCGAGGGTAGTGGTGTGCTTTACGCACTTTTTGAAATCAGGTCCTTTTTTCATAAATGAATAACTAAACCACATGAATCCGTCTGTGCGCCCTCGTGGCGCAATGGATAAGGCGTCGGTCTCCAAAACCGAAGATTGCGGGTTCGAGTCCCGTCGAGGGTAGTGGTGTGATTTACGCACTTTTTGAAATCAGGTCCTTTTTTCATAAATGAATAACTAAACCACATGAATCCGTCTGTGCGCCCTCGTGGCCCAATGGATAAGGCGTCGGTCTCCTAAACCGAAGATTGCGGGTTCGAGTCCCGTCGAGGGTAGTGGTGTGCTTTACGCACTTTTAGATATCAGGTCCTTTTTTTTATAAATGAATAATTAAACCATATGAATCCATCTGTGCGCCCTCGTGGCCCAATGGATAAAGCGTCGGCCTCCTAAACCGAAGATTGCGGGTTCGAGTCCCGTCGCGGTAGTGTTGTTCTTCATCACATTTTTAAAAATCAGGACCTTTTTTCATAAATGAATATCTACTACACATGAATCCGTCTGTGCGCCCCCGTGAACCAATGGATAAGGCGTCGGTCTCCTAAACCGAAGATTGCGGGTTCGTGTTCAGTCGAGGGTAGCGGTGTGCTTTACGCACTTTTAGAAATCAGGTCCTTTTTTTCATAAATGAATAACTAAACCTCATGATAACGCCTGTGTGCCCTCGTGACCCAATGGACAAGGCGTCGGTCTCCTAAACCGAAGATTGCGGGTTCGAGTCCCGTCGAGGGTAGTGGTGTGCTTCAACACATTTTTAAAAATCAGGACCTTTTTACATAAATTAATAACTAAAAAACATGAAACCGTGTATGCGCCCTCGTGGCCTAATGGATAAGGCGTCGGTCTCCTAAACCGAAGATTCCGGGTTCAAGTTCCTTCGAGGGTAGTGGTGTGCTTCATCACATTTTTAAAAATCAGGACCTTTTTTTCATAAATGAATATTTAAACCACATGAGTCCGTCTGTGCGCCCTCGTGGCCCAATGGATAAGGCGTCGGTCTCCTAAACCGAAGATTGCGGGTTCGAGTCCCGTCGAGGGTAGTGGTGTGCTTCAACACATTTTTAAAAATCAGGACCTTTTTTCATAAATGAATATCTAAACCACATGATTCCGTCTGTGCGCCCTCGTGGCCCAATGGATAAGGCGTCGGTCTCCTAAACCGAAGATTGCGGGTTCGAGTCCCGTCGAGGGTAGTGGTGAGCTTCAACACATTTTTAAAAATCAGGACCTTTTTTTCATAAATGAATAACTAAAACACATGAAACCGTGTGTGCGCCCTCGTGGCCCAATGGATAAGGCGTCGGTCTCATAAACCGAAGATTGCGGGTTCGAGTCCCGTCGAGGGTAGTGGTGTGCTTCAACACATTTTTAAAAATCAGGACCTTTTTTTCATAAATTAATAACTAAAACACAGAAAACCGTATATGCGCCCTCGTGGCCTAATGGATAAGGCGTCGGTCTCCTAAACCGAAGATTGCGGGTTCGAGTCCCGTCGAGGGTAGTGGTGTGCTTTACGCACTTTTAGAAATCAGGTCCTTTTTTTTTATAAATGAAAAATTAAACCACATGAATCAGTCTGTGAGCCCTCGTGGCGCAATGGATAAGGCGTCGGTCTCCAAAACCGAAGATTGCGGGTTCGAGTCCCGTCGAGGGTAGTGGTGTGATTTACGCACTTTTTGAAATCAGGTCCTTTTTTCATAAATGAATAACTAAACCACATGAATCCGTCTGTGCGCCCTCGTGGCCCAATGGATAAGGCGTCGGTCTCCTAAACCGAAGATTGCGGGTTCGAGTCCCGTCGAGGGTAGTGGTGTGCTTTACGCACTTTTAGATATCAGGTCCTTTTTTTCATAAATGAATAACTAAACCACACGAATCCGTCTGTGTGCCCTCGTGGCCCAATGGATAAGGCGTCGGTCTCCTAAACCGAAGATTGCGGGTTCGAGTCCCGTCGAGGGTAGTGGTGTGCTTCAACACATTTTTAAAAATCAGGACCTTTTTTTCATAAATGAATAACTAAAACACATGAAACCGTGTGTGCGCCCACGTGGCCCAATGGATAAGGCGTCGGTCTCCTAAACCGAAGATTGCGGGTTCGAGTCCCGTCGAGGGTAGTGGTGTGCTTCAACACATTTTTAAAAATCAGGACCTTTTTTCATAAATAAATATCTAAACCACATGAATCCGTCTATGCGCCCACGTGGCCCAATGGATAACCCGTCGGTCTCCTAAACCGAAGATTGCGGGTTCAAGTCCCGTCGAGGGTAGTGGTGTGCTTCAACACATTTTTAAAAATCAGGACCTTTTTTTCATAAATTAATAACTAAAACACTTAAACCGTGTATGCGCCCTCGTGGCCTAATGGATAAGGCGTCGGTCTCCTAAACCGAAGATTGCGGGTTCAAGTCCCGTCGAGGGTAGTGGTGTGCTTTACGCACTTTTAGAAATTAGGTCCTTTTTTTATAAATGAATAATTAAACCACATGAATCCGTCTGTGCGCCCTCGTGGCCCAATGGATAAGGCGTCGGTCTCCAAAACCGAAGATTGCGGGTACGAGTTCCGTCGAGGGTAGTAATGAGCTTCAACACATTTTTAAAAATCAGGACCTTTTTTTCATAAATGAATAACTAAAACACATGAAACCGTGTGTGTGCCCTCGTAGCCCAATTGATAAGGCATCGGTCTCCTAAACCGAAGATTGCGGGTTCGAGTCCCGTCGAGGGTAGAGGTGTGCTTTACGCACTTTTAGAAATCAGGTCCTTTTTTTTATAAATGAATAATTAAACCACACGAATCCGTCTGTGCGCCCTCGTGGCCCAATGGATAAGGCGTCGGGCTCCTAAACCGAAGATTGCGGGTTCGAGTCCCGTCGAGGGTAGTGATGTGCTTCAACACATTTTTTAAAAATCAGGACCTTTTTTTCATAAATGAATAACTAAAACACATGAAACCGTGTGTGCGCCCTCGTGGCTCAATGGATAAGGCGTCGGTCTCCTAAACCGAAGATTGCGGGTTCGAGTCCCGTCGAGGGTAGTGGTGTGATTTACGCACTTTTTGAAATCAGGTCCTTTTTTTCATAAATGAATAACTAAACCACATGGAAGCGCCTGTGTGCCCTCGTGGCCCAATGGATAAGGCGTCGGTCTCCTAAACCGAAGATTGCGGGTTCGAGTCCCGTCGAGGGTAGTTTTTTGCTTCAACACATTTTTAAAAATCAGGTCCTTTTTTTCATAAATGAATAACTAAAACACATAAAACCGTGTATGCGCCCTAGGGGCCTAATGGATAAGGCGTCGGTCTCCTAAACCGAAGATTGCGGGTTCGAGTCTCGTCGAGGGTAGTGGTGTGCTTTACGCACTTTTAGATATCAGGTCCTTTTTTTTATAAATGAATAATTAAACCATATGAAACCGTCTGTGCGCCCTCGTGGCCCAATGGATAAGGCGTCGGTCTCCTAAACCGAAGATTGCGGGTTCGAGTCCCGTCGAGGGTAGTGGTGTGCTTTACGCACTTTTAGATATCAGGTCCTTTTTTTTATAAATGAATAATTAAACCATATGAATCCGTCTGTGCGCCCTCGTGGCCCAATGGATAAGGCGTCGGTCTCCTAAACCGAAGATTGTGGGTTCGAGTCCCGTCGAGGGTAGTGGTGTGCTTTACGCACTTTTAGAAATCAGGTCCTTTTTTTTATAAATGAATAATTAAACCACATGAATCCGTCTGTGCGTATCGTGGCCCAATGGATAAGGCGTCGGTCTCCTAAACCGAAGATTGCGGGTTCGAGTCCCGTCGAGGGTAGTGGTGTGCTTTACGCACTTTTAGATATCAGGTCCTTTTTTTTATAAATGAATAATTAAACCATATGAATCCGTCTGTGCGCCCTCGTGGCCCAATGGATAAGGCGTCGGCCTCCTAAACCGAAGATTGCGGGTTCGAGTTCCGTCGCGGTAGTGTTGTTCTTCATCACATTTTTAAAAATCAGGACCTTTTTTCATAAATGAATATCTACTACACATGAATCCGTCTGTGCGCCCCCGTGAACCAATGCATAAGGCGTCGGTCTCCTAAACCGAAGATTGCGGGTTCGAGTTCAGTCGAGGGTAGTGGTGTGATTTACGCACTTTTTGGAATCAGGTCCTTTTTTTCATAAATGAATAACTAAACCACATGGAAGCGCCTGTGTGCCCTCGTGGCCCAATGGATACGGCGTCGGTCTCCTAAACCGAAGATTGCGGGTTCGAGTCCCGTGGAGGGTAGTTTTGTGCTTCAACACATTTTTAAAAATTATGTCCTTTTTTTTCATAAATGAATAACTAAAACACATAAAACCATGTATGCGCCCTCGTGGCCTAATGGATAAGGCGTCGGTCTCCTAAACCGAAGATTGCGGGTTCGAGTTCAGTCGAGGGTAGCGGTGTGCTTTACGCACTTTTAGAAATCAGGTCCTTTTTTTCATAAATGAATAACTAAACCTCATGAAAACGCCTGTGTGCCCTCGTGGTCCAATGGATAAGGCGTCGGTCTCCTAAACCGAAGATTGCGGGTTCAAGTCCCGGCGAGGGTAGTGGTGTGCTTCAACACATTTTTAAAAATCAGGACCTTTTTTTCATAAATGAATAACTAAAACACATGAAACCGTGTGTGCGCCCTCGTGGCCCAATGGATAAGGCGTCGGTCTCCTAAACCGAAGATTGCGGGTTCGAGTCCCGTCGAGGGTAGTGGTGTGCTTCAACACATTTTTAAAAATCAGGACCTTTTTTTCATAAATTAATAACTAAAACACATAAAACCGTATATGCGCCCTCGTGGCCTAATGGATAAGGCGTCGGTCTCCTAAACCGAAGATTGCGGGTTCGAGTCCCGTAGAGGGTAGTGGTGTGCTTTACGCACTTTTAGAAATCAGGTCCTTTTTTTTTATAAATGAAAAATTAAACCACATGAATCAGTCTGTGAGCCCTCGTGGCGCAATGGATAAGGCGTCGGTCTCCAAAACCGAAGATTGCGGGTTCGAGTCCCGTCGAGGGTAGTGGTGTGATTTACGCACTTTTTGAAATCAGGTCCTTTTTTCATAAATGAATAACTAAACCACATGAATCCGTCTGTGCGCCCTCGTGGCCCAATGGATAAGGCGTCGGTCTCCTAAACCGAAGATTGCGGGTTCGAGTCCCGTCGAGGGTAGTGGTGTGCTTTACGCACTTTTAGATATCAGGTCCTTTTTTTTATAAATGAATAATTAAACCATATGAATCCGTCTGTGCGCCCTCGTGGCCCAATGGATAAGGCGTCGGCCTCCTAAACCGAAGATTGCGGGTTCGAGTCCCGTCGCGGTAGTGTTGTTCTTCATCACATTTTTAAAAATCAGGACCTTTTTTCATAAATGAATATCTACTACACATGAATCCGTCTGTGTGCCCTCGTGGCCCAATGGATAAGGCGTCGGTCTCCTAAACCGAAGATTGCGGGTTCGAGTCCCGTCGAGGGTAGTGGTGTGCTTCAACACATTTTTAAAAATCAGGACCTTTTTTTCATAAATGAATAACTAAAACACATGAAACCGTGTGTGCGCCCTCGTGGCCCAATGGATAAGGCGTCGGTCTCCTAAACCGAAGATTGCGGGTTCGAGTCCCGTCGAGGGTAGTGGTGTGCTTCAACACATTTTTAAAAATCAGGACCTTTTTTTCATAAATTAATAACTAAAACACATAAAACCGTATATGCGCCCTCGTGGCCTAATGGATAAGGCGTCGGTCTCCTAAACCGAAGATTGCGGGTTCGAGTCCCGTAGAGGGTAGTGGTGTGCTTTACGCACTTTTAGAAATCAGGTCCTTTTTTTTTATAAATGAAAAATTAAACCACATGAATCAGTCTGTGAGCCCTCGTGGCGCAATGGATAAGGCGTCGGTCTCCAAAACCGAAGATTGCGGGTTCGAGTCCCGTCGAGGGTAGTGGTGTGATTTACGCACTTTTTGAAATCAGGTCCTTTTTTCATAAATGAATAACTAAACCACATGAATCCGTCTGTGCGCCCTCGTGGCCCAATGGATAAGGCGTCGGTCTCCTAAACCGAAGATTGCGGGTTCGAGTCCCGTCGAGGGTAGTGGTGTGCTTTACGCACTTTTAGATATCAGGTCCTTTTTTTTATAAATGAATAATTAAACCATATGAATCCGTCTGTGCGCCCTCGTGGCCCAATGGATAAGGCGTCGGCCTCCTAAACCGAAGATTGCGGGTTCGAGTCCCGTCGCGGTAGTGTTGTTCTTCATCACATTTTTAAAAATCAGGACCTTTTTTCATAAATGAATATCTACTACACATGAATCCGTCTGTGCGCCCCCGTGAACCAATGGATAAGGCGTCGGTCTCCTAAACCGAAGATTGCGGGTTCGAGTTCAGTCGAGGGTAGCGGTGTGCTTTACGCGCTTTTAGAAATCAGGTCCTTTTTTTCATAAATGAATTACTAAACCTCATGAAAACGCCTGTGTGCCCTCATGGCCCAATGGATAAGGCGTCGGTCTCCTAAACCGAAGATTGCGGGTTCAAGTCCCGGCGAAGGTAGTGGTGTGCTTCAACACATTTTTAAAAATCAGGACCTTTTTTTCATAAATGAATAACTAAAACACATGAAACCGTGTGTGCGCCCTCGTGGCCCAATGGATAAGGCGTCGGTCTCCTAAACCGAAGATTGCGGGTTCGAGTCCCGTCGAGGGTAGTGGTGTGCTTCAACACATTTTTAAAAATCAGGACCTTTTTTTCATAAATTAATAACTAAAACACATAAAACCGTATATGCGCCCTCGTGGCCTAATGGATAAGGCGTCGGTCTCCTAAACCGAAGATTGCGGGATCGAGTCCCGTCGAGGGTAGTGGTGTGCTTTACGCACTTTTAGAAATCAGGTCCTTTTTTTTTATAAATGAAAAATTAAACCACATGAATCAGTCTGTGAGCCCTCGTGGCGCAATGGATAAGGCGTCGGTCTCCAAAACCGAAGATTGCGGGTTCGAGTCCCGTCGAGGGTAGTGGTGTGATTTACGCACTTTTTGAAATCAGGTCCTTTTTTCATAAATGAATAACTAAACCACATGAATCCGTCTGTGCGCCCTCGTGGCCCAATGGATAAGGCGTCGGTCTCCTAAACCGAAGATTGCGGGTTCGAGTCCCGTCGAGGGTAGTCGTGTGCTTTACGCACTTTTAGATATCAGGTCCTTTTTTTTATAAATGAATAATTAAACCATATGAATCCGTCTGTGCGCCCTCGTGGCCCAATGGATAAGGCGTCGGCCTCCTAAACCGAAGATTGCGGGTTCGAGTCCCGTCGCGGTAGTGTTGTTCTTCATCACATTTTTAAAAATCAGGACCTTTTTTCATAAATGAATATCTACTACACATGAATCCGTCTGTGCGCCCCCGTGAACCAATGGATAAGGCGTCGGTCTCCTAAACCGAAGATTGCGGGTTCGTGTTCAGTCGAGGGTAGCGGTGTGATTTACGCACTTTTTGGAATCAGGTCCTTTTTTCATAAATGAATAACTAAACCACATGGAAGCGCCTGTGTGCCCTCGTGGCCCAATGGATACGGCGTCGGTCTCCTAAACCGAAGATTGCGGGTTCGAGTCCCGTGGAGGGTAGTTTTGTGCTTCAACACATTTTTAAAAATTATGTCCTTTTTTTTCATAAATGAATAACTAAAACACATAAAACCATGTATGCGCCCTCGTGGCCTAATGGATAAGGCGTCGGTCTCCTAAACCGAAGATTGCGGGTTCGAGTCTCGTCGAGGGTAGTGGTGTGCTTTACGCACTTTTAGAAATCAGGTCCTTTTTTTAATAAATGAATAATTAAACCATATGAATCCGTCTGTGCGCCCTCTTGGCCCAATGGATAAGGCGTCGGTCTCCTAAACCGAAGATTGCGGGTTCGAGTCCCGTCGAGGGTAGTGGTGTGCTTTACGCACTTTTAGAAATCAGGTCCTTTTTTTTATAAATGAATAATTAAACCACACGAATCCGTCTGTGTGCCCTCGTGGCCCAATGGATAAGGCGTCGGTCTCCTAAACCGAAGATTGCGGGTTCGATTCCCGTCGAGGGTAGTGGTGTGCTTCAACACATTTTTAAAAATCAGGACCTTTTTTTCATAAATGAATAACTAAAACACATGAAACCGTGTGTGCGCCCTCGTGGCCCAATGGATAAGGCGTCGGTCTCCTAAACCGAAGATTGCGGGTTCGAGTCCCGTCGAGGGTAGTGGTGTGCTTCAACACATTTTTAAAAATCAGGACCTTTTTTCATAAATAAATATCTAAACCACATGAATCCGTCTATGCGCCCACGTGGCCCAATGGATAACGCGTCGGTCTCCTAAACCGAAGATTGCGGGTTCAAGTCCCGTCGAGGGTAGTGGTGTGCTTCAACACATTTTTAAAAATCAGGACCTTTTTTTCATAAATTAATAACTAAAACACTTAAACCGTGTATGCGCCCTCGTGGCCTAATGGATAAGGCGTCGGTCTCCTAAACCGAAGATTGCGGGTTCAAGTCCCGTCGAGGGTAGTGGTGTGCTTTACGCACTTTTAGAAATTAGGTCCTTTTTTTATAAATGAATAATTAAACCACATGAATCCGTCTGTGCGCCCTCGTGGCCCAATGGATAAGGCGTCGGTCTCCTAAACCGAAGATTGCGGGTTCGAGTTCCGTCGAGGGTAGTGGTGAGCTTCAACACATTTTTAAAAATCAGGACCTTTTTTTCATAAATGAATAACTAAAACACATGATACCGTGTGTGTGCCCTCGTAGCCCAATTGATAAGGCATCGGTCTCCTAAACCGAAGATTGCGGGTTCGAGTCCCGTCGAGGGTAGAGGTGTGCTTTACGCACTTTTAGAAATCAGGTCCTTTTTTTATAAATGAATAATTAAACCACACGAATCCGTCTGTGTGCCCTCGTGGCCCTATGGATAAGGCGTCGGTCTCCTAAACCGAAGATTGCGGGTTCGAGTCCCGTCGAGGGTAGTGGTGTGCTTCAACACATTTTTAAAAATCAGGACCTTTTTTTCATAAATTAATAACTAAAACACTTAAACCGTGTATGCGCCCTCGTGGCCTAATGGATAAGGCGTCGGTCTCCTAAACCGAAGATTGCGGGTTCGAGTTCCGTCGAGGGTAGTGGTGAGCTTCAACACATTTTTAAAAATCAGGATCTTTTTTTCATAAATGAATAACTAAAACACATTAAACCGTGTGTGTGCCCTCGTAGCCCAATTGATAAGGCATCGGTCTCCTAAACCGAAGATTGCGGGTTCGAGTCCCGTCGAGGGTAGAGGTGTGCTTTACGCACTTTTAGAAATCAGGTCCTTTTTTTTATAAATGAATAATTAAACCACATGAATCCGTCTGTGCGCCCTCGTGGCCCAATGGATAAGGCGTCGGGCTCCTAAACCGAAGATTGCGGGTTCGAGCCCCGTCGAGGGTAGTGATGTGCTACAACACATTTTTTAAAAATCAGGACCTTTTTTTCATAAATGAATAACTAAAACACATGAAACCGTGTGTGCGCCCTCGTGGCTCAATGGATAAGGCGTCGGTCTCCTAAACCGAAGATTGCGGGTTCGAGTCCCGTCGAGGGTAGTGGTGTGATTTACGCACTTTTTGAAATCAGGTCCTTTTTTTCATAAATGAATAACTAAACCACATGGAAGCGCCTGTGTGCCCTCGTGGCCCAATGGATAAGGCGTCGGTCTCCTAAACCGAAGATTGCGGGTTCGAGTCTCGTCGAGGGTAGTGGTTTGCTTTACGCACTTTTAGAAATCAAGTCCTTTTTTTTATAAATGAATAATTAAACCACACGAATCCGTCTGTGTGCCCTCGTGGCCCTATGGATAAGGCGTCGGTCTCCTAAACCGAAGATTGCGGGTTCGAGTTCCGTCGAGGGTAGTGGTGAGCTTCAACACATTTTTAAAAATCAGGATCTTTTTTTCATAAATGAATAACTAAAACACATGAAACCGTGTGTGTGCCCTCGTAGCCCAATTGATAAGGCTTCGGTCTCCTAAACCGAAGATTGCGGGTTCGAGTCCCGTCGAGGGTAGAGGTGTGCTTTACGCACTTTTAGAAATCAGGTCCTTTTTTTTATAAATGAATAATTAAACCACATGAATCCGTCTGTGCGCTCTCGTGGCCCAATGGATAAGGCGTCGGTCTCCTAAACCGAAGATTGCGGGTTCGAGTCCCGTCGAGGGTAGTGATGTGCTTCAACACATTTTTAAAAATCAGGACCTTTTTTTCATAAATTAATAACTAAAACACTTAAACCGTGTAAGCGCCCTCGTGGCCCAATGGATAAGGCGTCGGTCTCCTAAACCGAAGATTGCGGGTTCAAGTCCCGTCGAGGGTAGTGGTGTAATTTACGCACTTTTAGAAATTAGGTCCTTTTTTTATAAATGAATAATTAAACCACATGAATCCGTCTGTGCGCCCTCGTGGCCTAATGGATAAGGCGTCGGTCTCCTAAACCGAAGATTGCGGGTTCGAGTTCCGTCGAGGGTAGTGGTGAGCTTCAACACATTTTTAAAAATCAGGACCTTTTTTTCATAAATGAATAACTAAAACACATGAAACCGTGTGTGTGCCCTCGTAGCCCAATTGATAAGGCATCGGTCTCCTAAACCGAAGATTGCGGGTTCGAGACCCGTCGAGGGTAGAGGTGTGCTTTACGCACTTTTATAAATCAGGTCCTTTTTTTATAAATGAATAATTAAACCACACGAATCCGTCTGTGTGCCCTCGTGGCCCTATGGATAAGGCGTCGGTCTCCTAAACCGAAGATTGCGGGTTCGAGTCCCGTCGAGGGTAGTGGTGTGCTTCAACACATTTTTAAAAATCAGGACCTTTTTTCATAAATTAATAACTAAAACACTTAAACCGTGTATGCGCCCTCGTGGCCTAATGGATAAGGCGTCGGTCTCCAAAACCGAAGATTGCGGGTTCGAGTTCCGTCGAGGGTAGTGGTGAGCTTCAACACATTTTTAAAAATCAGGATCTTTTTTTCATAAATGAATAACTAAAACACATGAAACCGTGTGTGTGCCCTCGTAGCCCAATTGATAAGGCATCGGTCTCCTAAACCGAAGATTGCGGGTTCGAGTCCCGTCGAGGGTAGAGGTGTGCTTTACGCGCTTTTAGAAATCAGGTCCTTTTTTTTATAAATGAATAATTAAACCACATGAATCCGTCTGTGCGCCCTCGTGGCCCAATGGATAAGGCGTCGGTCTCCTAAACCGAAGATTGCGGGTTCGAGTCCCGTCGAGGGTAGTGATGTGCTTCAACACATTTTTTAAAAATCAGGACCTTTTTTTCATAAATGAATAACTAAAACACATGAAACCGTGTGTGTGCCCTCGTAGCCCAATTGATAAGGCATCGGTCTCCTAAACCGAAGATTGCGGGTTCGAGTCCCGTCGAGGGTAGAGGTGTGCTTTACGCACTTTTAGAAATCAGGTCCTTTTTTTTATAAATGAATAATTAAACCACATGAATCCGTCTGTGCGCCCTCGTGGCCCAATGGATAAGGCGTCGGGCTCCTAAACCGAAGATTGCGGGTTCGAGCCCCGTCGAGGGTAGTGATGTGCTACAACACATTTTTTAAAAATCAGGACCTTTTTTTCATAAATGAATAACTAAAACACATGAAACCGTGTGTGCGCCCTCGTGGCTCAATGGATAAGGCGTCGGTCTCCTAAACCGAAGATTGCGGGTTCGAGTCCCGTCGAGGGTAGTGGTGTGATTTACGCACTTTTTGAAATCAGGTCCTTTTTTTCATAAATGAATAACTAAACCACATGGAAGCGCCTGTGTGCCCTCGTGGCCCAATGGATAAGGCGTTGGTCTCCTAAACCGAAGATTGCGGGTTCGAGTCTCGTCGAGGGTAGTGGTTTGCTTTACGCACTTTTAGAAATCAAGTCCTTTTTTTTATAAATGAATAATTAAACCACACGAATCCGTCTGTGTGCCCTCGTGGCCCTATGGATAAGGCGTCGGTCTCCTAAACCGAAGATTGCGGGTTCGAGTTCCGTCGAGGGTAGTGGTGAGCTTCAACACATTTTTAAAAATCAGGATCTTTTTTTCATAAATGAATAACTAAAACACATGAAACCGTGTGTGTGCCCTCGTAGCCCAATTGATAAGGCTTCGGTCTCCTAAACCGAAGATTGCGGGTTCGAGTCCCGTCGAGGGTAGAGGTGTGCTTTACGCACTTTTAGAAATCAGGTCCTTTTTTTTATAAATGAATAATTAAACCACATGAATCCGTCTGTGCGCTCTCGTGGCCCAATGGATAAGGCGTCGGTCTCCTAAACCGAAGATTGCGGGTTCGAGTCCCGTCGAGGGTAGTGATGTGCTTCAACACATTTTTAAAAATCAGGACCTTTTTTTCATAAATTAATAACTAAAACACTTAAACCGTGTAAGCGCCCTCGTGGCCCAATGGATAAGGCGTCGGTCTCCTAAACCGAAGATTGCGGGTTCAAGTCCCGTCGAGGGTAGTGGTGTAATTTACGCACTTTTAGAAATTAGGTCCTTTTTTTATAAATGAATAATTAAACCACATGAATCCGTCTGTGCGCCCTCGTGGCCTAATGGATAAGGCGTCGGTCTCCTAAACCGAAGATTGCGGGTTCGAGTTCCGTCGAGGGTAGTGGTGAGCTTCAACACATTTTTAAAAATCAGGACCTTTTTTTCATAAATGAATAACTAAAACACATGAAACCGTGTGTGTGCCCTCGTAGCCCAATTGATAAGGCATCGGTCTCCTAAACCGAAGATTGCGGGTTCGAGACCCGTCGAGGGTAGAGGTGTGCTTTACGCACTTTTAGAAATCAGGTCCTTTTTTTTATAAATGAATAATTAAACCACACGAATCCGTCTGTGTGCCCTCGTGGCCCTATGGATAAGGCGTCGGACTCCTAAACCGAAGATTGCGGGTTCGAGTCCCGTCGAGGGTAGTGGTGTGCTTCAACACATTTTTAAAAATCAGGACCTTTTTTCATAAATTAATAACTAAAACACTTAAACCGTGTATGCGCCCTCGTGGCCTAATGGATAAGGCGTCGGTCTCCAAAACCGAAGATTGCGGGTTCGAGTTCCGTCGAGGGTAGTGGTGAGCTTCAACACATTTTTAAAAATCAGGATCTTTTTTTCATAAATGAATAACTAAAACACATGAAACCGTGTGTGTGCCCTCGTAGCCCAATTGATAAGGCATCGGTCTCCTAAACCGAAGATTGCGGGTTCGAGTCCCGTCGAGGGTAGAGGTGTGCTTTACGCGCTTTTAGAAATCAGGTCCTTTTTTTTATAAATGAATAATTAAACCACATGAATCCGTCTGTGCGCCCTCGTGGCCCAATGGATAAGGCGTCGGTCTCCTAAACCGAAGATTGCGGGTTCGAGTCCCGTCGAGGGTAGTGATGTGCTTCAACACATTTTTTAAAAATCAGGACCTTTTTTTCATAAATGAATAACTAAAACACATGAAACCGTGTGTGCGCCCTCGTGGCCCAATGGATAAGGCGTCGGTCTCCTAAACCGAAGATTGCGGGTTCGAGTCCCGTCGAGGGTAGTGGTGTGATTTACGCACTTTTTGAAATCAGGTCCTTTTTTTCATAAATGAATAACTAAACCACATGGAAGCGCCTGTGTGCCCTCGTGGCCCAATGGATAAGGCGTCGGTCTCCTAAACCGAAGATTGCGGGTTCGAGTCCCGTCGAGGGTAGTTTTTTGCTTCAACACATTTTTAAAAATCAGGACCTTTTTTTCATAAATGAATAACTAAAACGCATGAAACCGTGTGTGCGCCCTCGTGGCCCAATGGATAAGGCGTCAGTCTCCTAAACCGAAGATTGCGGGTTCGAGTCCCGTCGAGGGTAGTGGTGTGCTTCAACACATTTTTAAAAATCAGGACCTTTTTTCATAAATTAATAACTAAAACACTTAAACCGTGTATGCGCCCTCGTGGCCTAATGGATAAGGCGTCGGTCTCCAAAACCGAAGATTGCGGGTTCGAGTTCCGTCGAGGGTAGTGGTGAGCTTCAACACATTTTTAAAAATCAGGATCTTTTTTTCATAAATGAATAACTAAAACACATGAAACCGTGTATGTGCCCTCGTAGCCCAATTGATAAGGCATCGGTCTCCTAAACCGAAGATTGCGGGTTCGAGTCCCGTCGAGGGTAGAGGTGTGCTTTACGCGCTTTTAGAAATCAGGTCCTTTTTTTTATAAATGAATAATTAAACCACATGAATCCGTCTGTGCGCCCTCGTGGCCCAATGGATAAGGCGTCGGTCTCCTAAACCGAAGATTGCGGGTTCGAGTCCCGTCGAGGGTAGTGATGTGCATCAACACATTTTTTAAAAATCAGGACCTTTTTTTCATAAATGAATAACTAAAACACATGAAACCGTGTGTGCGCCCTCGTGGCCCAATGGATAAGGCGTCGGTCTCCTAAACCGAAGATTGCGGGTTCGAGTCCCGTCGAGGGTAGTGGTGTGATTTACGCACTTTTTGAAATCAGGTCCTTTTTTTCATAAATGAATAACTAAACCACATGGAAGCGCCTGTGTGCCCTCGTGGCCCAATGGATAAGGCGTCGGTCTCCTAAACCGAAGATTGCGGGTTCGAGTCCCGTCGAGGGTAGTTTTTTGCTTCAACACATTTTTAAAAATCAAGACCTTTTTTTCATAAATGAATAACTAAAACACATGAAACCGTGTGTGCGCCCTCGTGGCCCAATGGATTAGGCGTCGGTCTCCTAAACCGAAGATTGCGGGTTCGAGTCCCGTCGAGGGTAGTGGTGTGCTTCAACACATTTTTAAAAATCAGGACCTTTTTTCATAAATGAATATCTAAACCACATGAATCCGTCTATGCGCCCACGTGGCCCAATGGATAAGGCGTCGGTCTCCTAAACCGAAGATTGCGGGTTCGAGTTTCGTCGAGGGTAGTTTTTTGCTTCAACACATTTTTAAAAATCAGGTCCTTTTTTTCATAAATGAATAACTAAAACACATAAAACCGTGTATGCGCCCTAGGGGCCTAATGGATAAGGCGTCGGTCTCCTAAACCGAAGATTGCGGGTTCGAGTCTCGTCGAGGGTAGTGGTGTGCTTTACGCACTTTTAGATATCAGGTCCTTTTTTTTATAAATGAATAATTAAACCATATGAAACCGTCTGTGCGCCCTCGTGGCCCAATGGATAAGGCGTCGGTCTCCTAAACCGAAGATTGCGGGTTCGAGTCCCGTCGAGGGTAGTGGTGTGCTTTACGCACTTTTAGATATCAGGTCCTTTTTTTTATAAATGAATAATTAAACCATATGAATCCGTCTGTGCGCCCTCGTGGCCCAATGGATAAGGCGTCGGTCTCCTAAACCGAAGATTGCGGGTTCGAGTCCCGTCGAGGGTAGTGGTGTGCTTTACGCACTTTTAGAAATCAGGTCCTTTTTTTTATAAATGAATAATTAAACCACATGAATCCGTCTGTGCGTATCGTGGCCCAATGGATAAGGCGTCGGTCTCCTAAACCGAAGATTGCGGGTTCGAGTCCCGTCGAGGGTAGTGGTGTGCTTTACGCACTTTTAGATATCAGGTCCTTTTTTTTTATAAATGAATAATTAAACCATATGAATCCGTCTGTGCGCCCTCGTGGCCCAATGGATAAGGCGTCGGCCTCCTAAACCGAAGATTGCGGGTTCGAGTTCCGTCGCGGTAGTGTTGTTCTTCATCACATTTTTAAAAATCAGGACCTTTTTTCATAAATGAATATCTACTACACATGAATCCGTCTGTGCGCCCCCGTGAACCAATGCATAAGGCGTTGGTCTCCTAAACCGAAGATTGCGGGTTCGAGTTCAGTCGAGGGTAGTGGTGTGATTTACGCACTTTTTGGAATCAGGTCCTTTTTTTCATAAATGAATAACTAAACCACATGGAAGCGCCTGTGTGCCCTCGTGGCCCAATGGATACGGCGTCGGTCTCCTAAACCGAAGATTGCGGGTTCGAGTCCCGTGGAGGGTAGTTTTGTGCTTCAACACATTTTTAAAAATTATGTCCTTTTTTTTCATAAATGAATAACTAAAACACATAAAACCATGTATGCGCCCTCGTGGCCTAATGGATAAGGCGTCGGTCTCCTAAACCGAAGATTGCGGGTTCGAGTTCAGTCGAGGGTAGCGGTGTGCTTTACGCACTTTTAGAAATCAGGTCCTTTTTTTCATAAATGAATAACTAAACCTCATGAAAACGCCTGTGTGCCCTCGTGGTCCAATGGATAAGGCGTCGGTCTCCTAAACCGAAGATTGCGGGTTCAAGTCCCGGCGAGGGTAGTGGTGTGCTTCAACACATTTTTAAAAATCAGGACCTTTTTTTCATAAATGAATAACTAAAACACATGAAACCGTGTGTGCGCCCTCGTGGCCCAATGGATAAGGCGTCGGTCTCCTAAACCGAAGATTGCGGGTTCGAGTCCCGTCGAGGGTAGTGGTGTGCTTCAACACATTTTTAAAAATCAGGACCTTTTTTTCATAAATTAATAACTAAAACACATAAAACCGTATATGCGCCCTCGTGGCCTAATGGATAAGGCGTCGGTCTCCTAAACCGAAGATTGCGGGTTCGAGTCCCGTAGAGGGTAGTGGTGTGCTTTACGCACTTTTAGAAATCAGGTCCTTTTTTTTTATAAATGAAAAATTAAACCACATGAATCAGTCTGTGAGCCCTCGTGGCGCAATGGATAAGGCGTCGGTCTCCAAAACCGAAGATTGCGGGTTCGAGTCCCGTCGAGGGTAGTGGTGTGATTTACGCACTTTTTGAAATCAGGTCCTTTTTTCATAAATGAATAACTAAACCACATGAATCCGTCTGTGCGCCCTCGTGGCCCAATGGATAAGGTGTCGGTCTCCTAAACCGAAGATTGCGGGTTCGAGTCCCGTCGAGGGTAGTGGTGTGCTTTACGCACTTTTAGATATCAGGTCCTTTTTTTTATAAATGAATAATTAAACCATATGAATCCGTCTGTGCGCCCTCGTGGCCCAATGGATAAGGCGTCGGCCTCCTAAACCGAAGATTGCGGGTTCGAGTTCCGTCGCGGTAGTGTTGTTCTTCATCACATTTTTAAAAATCAGGACCTTTTTTCATAAATGAATATCTACTACACATGAATCCGTCTGTGCGCCCCCGTGAACCAATGCATAAGGCGTCGGTCTCCTAAACCGAAGATTGCGGGTTCGAGTTCAGTCGAGGGTAGTGGTGTGATTTACGCACTTTTTGGAATCAGGTCCTTTTTTTCATAAATGAATAACTAAACCACATGGAAGCGCCTGTGTGCCCTCGTGGCCCAATGGATACGGCGTCGGTCTCCTAAACCGAAGATTGCGGGTTCGAGTCCCGTGGAGGGTAGTTTTGTGCTTCAACACATTTTTAAAAATTATGTCCTTTTTTTTCATAAATGAATAACTAAAACACATAAAACCATGTATGCGCCCTCGTGGCCTAATGGATAAGGCGTCGGTCTCCTAAACCGAAGATTGCGGGTTCGAGTTCAGTCGAGGGTAGCGGTGTGCTTTACGCACTTTTAGAAATCAGGTCCTTTTTTTCATAAATGAATAACTAAACCTCATGAAAACGCCTGTGTGCCCTCGTGGTCCAATGGATAAGGCGTCGGTCTCCTAAACCGAAGATTGCGGGTTCAAGTCCCGGCGAGGGTAGTGGTGTGCTTCAACACATTTTTAAAAATCAGGACCTTTTTTTCATAAATGAATAACTAAAACACATGAAACCGTGTGTGCGCCCTCGTGGCCCAATGGATAAGGCGTCGGTCTCCTAAACCGAAGATTGCGGGTTCGAGTCCCGTCGAGGGTAGTGGTGTGCTTCAACACATTTTTAAAAATCAGGACCTTTTTTTCATAAATTAATAACTAAAACACATAAAACCGTATATGGCCCTCGTGGCCTAATGGATAAGGCGTCGGTCTCCTAAACCGAAGATTGCGGGTTCGAGTCCCGTAGAGGGTAGTGGTGTGCTTTACGCACTTTTAGAAATCAGGTCCTTTTTTTTTATAAATGAAAAATTAAACCACATGAATCAGTCTGTGAGCCCTCGTGGCGCAATGGATAAGGCGTCGGTCTCCAAAACCGAAGATTGCGGGTTCGAGTCCCGTCGAGGGTAGTGGTGTGATTTACGCACTTTTTGAAATCAGGTCCTTTTTTCATAAATGAATAACTAAACCACATGAATCCGTCTGTGCGCCCTCGTGGCCCAATGGATAAGGTGTCGGTCTCCTAAACCGAAGATTGCGGGTTCGAGTCCCGTCGAGGGTAGTGGTGTGCTTTACGCACTTTTAGATATCAGGTCCTTTTTTTTATAAATGAATAATTAAACCATATGAATCCGTCTGTGCGCCCTCGTGGCCCAATGGATAAGGCGTCGGCCTCCTAAACCGAAGATTGCGGGTTCGAGTCCCGTCGCGGTAGTGTTGTTCTTCATCACATTTTTAAAAATCAGGACCTTTTTTCATAAATGAATATCTACTACACATGAATCCGTCTGTGCGCCCCCGTGAACCAATGGATAAGGCGTCGGTCTCCTAAACCAAAGATTGCGGGTTCGAGTTCAGTCGAGGGTAGCGGTGTGCTTTACGCACTTTTAGAAATCAGGTCCTTTTTTTCATAAATGAATTACTAAACCTCATGAAAACGCCTGTGTGCCCTCGTGGCCCAATGGATAAGGCGTCGGTCTCCTAAACCGAAGATTGCGGGTTCAAGTCCCGGCGAAGGTAGTGGTGTGCTTCAACACATTTTTAAAAATCAGGACCTTTTTTTCATAAATGAATAACTAAAACACATGAAACCGTGTGTGCGCCCTCGTGGCCCAATGGATAAGGCGTCGGTCTCCTAAACCGAAGATTGCGGGTTCGAGTCCCGTCGAGGGTAGTGGTGTGCTTCAACACATTTTTAAAAATCAGGACCTTTTTTTCATAAATGAATTACTAAACCTCATGAAAACGCCTGTGTGCCCTCGTGGCCCCATGGGTAAGACGTCGGTCTCCTAAACCGAAGATTGCGGGTTCGAGTCCCGTCGAGGGTAGTGGTGTGCTTTACGCACTTTTAGAAATCAGGTCCTTTTTTTTTATAAATGAAAAATTAAACCACATGAATCAGTCTGTGAGCCCTCGTGGCGCAATGGATAAGGCGTCGGTCTCCAAAACCGAAGATTGCGGGTTCGAGTCCCGTCGAGGGTAGTGGTGTGATTTACGCACTTTTTGAAATCAGGTCCTTTTTTCATAAATGAATAACTAAACCACATGAATCCGTCTGTGCGCCCTCGTGGCCCAATGGATAAGGCGTCGGTCTCCTAAACCGAAGATTGCGGGTTCGAGTCCCGTCGAGGGTAGTGGTGTGCTTTACGCACTTTTAGATATCAGGTCCTTTTTTTTATAAATGAATAATTAAACCATATGAATCCGTCTGTGCGCCCTCGTGGCCCAATGGATAAGGCGTCGGCCTCCTAAACCGAAGATTGCGGGTTCGAGTCCCGTCGCGGTAGTGTTGTTCTTCATCACATTTTTAAAAATCAGGACCTTTTTTCATAAATGAATATCTACTACACATGAATCCGTCTGTGCACCCCCGTGAACCAATGGATAAGGCGTCGGTCTCCTAAACCGAAGATTGCGGGTTCGTGTTCAGTCGAGGGTAGCGGTGTGATTTACGCACTTTTTGGAATCAGGTCCTTTTTTCATAAATGAATAACTAAACCACATGGAAGCGCCTGTGTGCCCTCGTGGCCCAATGGATACGGCGTCGGTCTCCTAAACCGAAGATTGCGGGTTCGAGTCCCGTGGAGGGTAGTTTTGTGCTTCAACACATTTTTAAAAATTATGTCCTTTTTTTTCATAAATGAATAACTAAAACACATAAAACCATGTATGCGCCCTCGTGGCCTAATGGATAAGGCGTCGGTCTCCTAAACCGAAGATTGCGGGTTCGAGTCTCGTCGAGGGTAGTGGTGTGCTTTACGCACTTTTAGAAATCAGGTCCTTTTTTTAATAAATGAATAATTAAACCATATGAATCCGTCTGTGCGCCCTCGTGGCCCAATGGATAAGGCGTCGGTCTCCTAAACCGAAGATTGCGGGTTCGAGTCCCGTCGAGGGTAGTGGTGTGCTTCAACACATTTTTAAAAATCAGGACCTTTTTTTCATAAATTAATAACTAAAACACTTAAACCGTGTATGCGCCCTCGTGGCCTAATGGATAAGGCGTCGGTCTCCTAAACCGAAGATTGCGGGTTCAAGTCCCGTCGAGGGTAGTGGTGTGCTTTACGCACTTTTAGAAATTAGGTCCTTTTTTTATAAATGAATAATTAAACCACATGAATCCGTCTGTGCGCCCTCGTGGCCCAATGGATAAGGCGTCGGTCTCCTAAACCGAAGATTGCGGGTTCGAGTTCCGTCGAGGGTAGTGGTGAGCTTCAACACATTTTTAAAAATCAGGACCTTTTTTTCATAAATGAATAACTAAAACACATGAAACCGTGTGTGTGCCCTCGTAGCCCAATTGATAAGGCATCGGTCTCCTAAACCGAAGATTGCGGGTTCGAGTCCCGTCGAGGGTAGAGGTGTGCTTTACGCACTTTTAGAAATCAGGTCCTTTTTTTATAAATGAATAATTAAACCACACGAATCCGTCTGTGTGCCCTCGTGGCCCTATGGATAAGGCGTCGGTCTCCTAAACCGAAGATTGCGGGTTCGAGTCCCGTCGAGGGTAGTGGTGTGCTTCAACACATTTTTAAAAATCAGGACCTTTTTTTCATAAATTAATAACTAAAACACTTAAACCGTGTATGCGCCCTCGTGGCCTAATGGATAAGGCGTCGGTCTCCTAAACCGAAGATTGCGGGTTCGAGTTCCGTCGAGGGTAGTGGTGAGCTTCAACACATTTTTAAAAATCAGGATCTTTTTTTCATAAATGAATAACTAAAACACATGAAACCGTGTGTGTGCCCTCGTAGCCCAATTGATAAGGCATCGGTCTCCTAAACCGAAGATTGCGGGTTCGAGTCCCGTCGAGGGTAGAGGTGTGCTTTACGCACTTTTAGAAATCAGGTCCTTTTTTTTATAAATGAATAATTAAACCACATGAATCCGTCTGTGCGCCCTCGTGGCCCAATGGATAAGGCGTCGGGCTCCTAAACCGAAGATTGCGGGTTCGAGCCCCGTCGAGGGTAGTGATGTGCTACAACACATTTTTTAAAAATCAGGACCTTTTTTTCATAAATGAATAACTAAAACACATGAAACCGTGTGTGCGCCCTCGTGGCTCAATGGATAAGGCGTCGGTCTCCTAAACCGAAGATTGCGGGTTCGAGTCCCGTCGAGGGTAGTGGTGTGATTTACGCACTTTTTGAAATCAGGTCCTTTTTTTCATAAATGAATAACTAAACCACATGGAAGCGCCTGTGTGCCCTCGTGGCCCAATGGATAAGGCGTCGGTCTCCTAAACCGAAGATTGCGGGTTCGAGTCTCGTCGAGGGTAGTGGTTTGCTTTACGCACTTTTAGAAATCAAGTCCTTTTTTTTATAAATGAATAATTAAACCACACGAATCCGTCTGTGTGCCCTCGTGGCCCTATGGATAAGGCGTCGGTCTCCTAAACCGAAGATTGCGGGTTCGAGTTCCGTCGAGGGTAGTGGTGAGCTTCAACACATTTTTAAAAATCAGGATCTTTTTTTCATAAATGAATAACTAAAACACATGAAACCGTGTGTGTGCCCTCGTAGCCCAATTGATAAGGCTTCGGTCTCCTAAACCGAAGATTGCGGGTTCGAGTCCCGTCGAGGGTAGAGGTGTGCTTTACGCACTTTTAGAAATCAGGTCCTTTTTTTTATAAATGAATAATTAAACCACATGAATCCGTCTGTGCGCTCTCGTGGCCCAATGGATAAGGCGTCGGTCTCCTAAACCGAAGATTGCGGGTTCGAGTCCCGTCGAGGGTAGTGATGTGCTTCAACACATTTTTAAAAATCAGGACCTTTTTTTCATAAATTAATAACTAAAACACTTAAACCGTGTAAGCGCCCTCGTGGCCCAATGGATAAGGCGTCGGTCTCCTAAACCGAAGATTGCGGGTTCAAGTCCCGTCGAGGGTAGTGGTGTAATTTACGCACTTTTAGAAATTAGGTCCTTTTTTTATAAATGAATAATTAAACCACATGAATCCGTCTGTGCGCCCTCGTGGCCTAATGGATAAGGCGTCGGTCTCCTAAACCGAAGATTGCGGGTTCGAGTTCCGTCGAGGGTAGTGGTGAGCTTCAACACATTTTTAAAAATTAGGACCTTTTTTTCATAAATGAATAACTAAAACACATGAAACCGTGTGTGTGCCCTCGTAGCCCAATTGATAAGGCATCGGTCTCCTAAACCGAAGATTGCGGGTTCGAGACCCGTCGAGGGTAGAGGTGTGCTTTACGCACTTTTAGAAATCAGGTCCTTTTTTTTATAAATGAATAATTAAACCACACGAATCCGTCTGTGTGCCCTCGTGGCCCTATGGATAAGGCGTCGGTCTCCTAAACCGAAGATTGCGGGTTCGAGTCCCGTCGAGGGTAGTGGTGTGCTTCAACACATTTTTAAAAATCAGGACCTTTTTTCATAAATTAATAACTAAAACACTTAAACCGTGTATGCGCCCTCGTGGCCTAATGGATAAGGCGTCGGTCTCCAAAACCGAAGATTGCGGGTTCGAGTTCCGTCGAGGGTAGTGGTGAGCTTCAACACATTTTTAAAAATCAGGATCTTTTTTTCATAAATGAATAACTAAAACACATGAAACCGTGTGTGTGCCCTCGTAGCCCAATTGATAAGGCATCGGTCTCCTAAACCGAAGATTGCGGGTTCGAGTCCCGTCGAGGGTAGAGGTGTGCTTTACGCGCTTTTAGAAATCAGGTCCTTTTTTTTATAAATGAATAATTAAACCACATGAATCCGTCTGTGCGCCCTCGTGGCCCAATGGATAAGGCGTCGGTCTCCTAAACCGAAGATTGCGGGTTCGAGTCCCGTCGAGGGTAGTGATGTGCTTCAACACATTTTTTAAAAATCAGGACCTTTTTTTCATAAATGAATAACTAAAACACATGAAACCGTGTGTGTGCCCTCGTAGCCCAATTGATAAGGCATCGGTCTCCTAAACCGAAGATTGCGGGTTCGAGTCCCGTCGAGGGTAGAGGTGTGCTTTACGCACTTTTAGAAATCAGGTCCTTTTTTTTATAAATGAATAATTAAACCACATGAATCCGTCTGTGCGCCCTCGTGGCCCAATGGATAAGGCGTCGGGCTCCTAAACCGAAGATTGCGGGTTCGAGTCCCGTCGAGGGTAGTGGTGTGATTTACGCACTTTTTGAAATCAGGTCCTTTTTTTCATAAATGAATAACTAAACCACATGGAAGCGCCTGTGTGCCCTCGTGGCCCAATGGATAAGGCGTCGGTCTCCTAAACCGAAGATTGCGGGTTCGAGTCTCGTCGAGGGTAGTGGTTTGCTTTACGCACTTTTAGAAATCAAGTCCTTTTTTTTATAAATGAATAATTAAACCACACGAATCCGTCTGTGTGCCCTCGTGGCCCTATGGATAAGGCGTCGGTCTCCTAAACCGAAGATTGCGGGTTCGAGTTCCGTCGAGGGTAGTGGTGAGCTTCAACACATTTTTAAAAATCAGGATCTTTTTTTCATAAATGAATAACTAAAACACATGAAACCGTGTGTGTGCCCTCGTAGCCCAATTGATAAGGCTTCGGTCTCCTAAACCGAAGATTGCGGGTTCGAGTCCCGTCGAGGGTAGAGGTGTGCTTTACGCACTTTTAGAAATCAGGTCCTTTTTTTATAAATGAATAATTAAACCACATGAATCCGTCTGTGCGCTCTCGTGGCCCAATGGATAAGGCGTCGGTCTCCTAAACCGAAGATTGCGGGTTCGAGTCCCGTCGAGGGTAGTTTTTTGCTTCAACACATTTTTAAAAATCAGGACCTTTTTTTCATAAATGAATAACTAAAACACATGAAACCGTGTGTGCGCCCTCGTGGCCCAATGGATAAGGCGTCAGTCTCCTAAACCGAAGATTGAGGGTTCGAGTCCCGTCGAGGGTAGTGGTGTGCTTCAACACATTTTTAAAAATCAGGACCTTTTTTCATAAATTAATAACTAAAACACTTAAACCGTGTATGCGCCCTCGTGGCCTAATGGATAAGGCGTCGGTCTCCAAAACCGAAGATTGCGGGTTCGAGTTCCGTCGAGGGTAGTGGTGAGCTTCAACACATTTTTAAAAATCAGGATCTTTTTTTCATAAATGAATAACTAAAACACATGAAACCGTGTATGTGCCCTCGTAGCCCAATTGATAAGGCATCGGTCTCCTAAACCGAAGATTGCGGGTTCGAGTCCCGTCGAGGGTAGAGGTGTGCTTTACGCGCTTTTAGAAATCAGGTCCTTTTTTTTATAAATGAATAATTAAACCACATGAATCCGTCTGTGCGCCCTCGTGGCCCAATGGATAAGGCGTCGGTCTCCTAAACCGAAGATTGCGGGTTCGAGTCCCGTCGAGGGTAGTGATGTGCTTCAACACATTTTTTAAAAATCAGGACCTTTTTTTCATAAATGAATAACTAAAACACATGAAACCGTGTGTGCGCCCTCGTGGCCCAATGGATAAGGCGTCGGTCTCCTAAACCGAAGATTGCGGGTTCGAGTCCCGTCGAGGGTAGTGGTGTGATTTACGCACTTTTTGAAATCAGGTCCTTTTTTTCATAAATGAATAACTAAACCACATGGAAGCGCCTGTGTGCCCTCGTGGCCCAATGGATAAGGCGTCGGTCTCCTAAACCGAAGATTGCGGGTTCGAGTCCCGTCGAGGGTAGTTTTTTGCTTCAACACATTTTTAAAAATCAAGACCTTTTTTTCATAAATGAATAACTAAAACACATGAAACCGTGTGTGCGCCCTCGTGGCCCAATGGATTAGGCGTCGGTCTCCTAAACCGAAGATTGCGGGTTCGAGTCCCGTCGAGGGTAGTGGTGTGCTTCAACACATTTTTAAAAATCAGGACCTTTTTTCATAAATGAATATCTAAACCACATGAATCCGTCTATGCGCCCACGTGGCCCAATGGATAAGGCGTCGGTCTCCTAAACCGAAGATTGCGGGTTCGAGTTCCGTCGAGGGTAGTTTTTTGCTTCAACACATTTTTAAAAATCAGGTCCTTTTTTTCATAAATGAATAACTAAAACACATAAAACCGTGTATGCGCCCTAGGGGCCTAATGGATAAGGCGTCGGTCTCCTAAACCGAAGATTGCGGGTTCGAGTCTCGTCGAGGGTAGTGGTGTGCTTTACGCACTTTTAGATATCAGGTCCTTTTTTTTATAAATGAATAATTAAACCATATGAAACCGTCTGTGCGCCCTCGTGGCCCAATGGATAAGGCGTCGGTCTCCTAAACCGAAGATTGCGGGTTCGAGTCCCGTCGAGGGTAGTGGTGTGCTTTACGCACTTTTAGATATCAGGTCCTTTTTTTTATAAATGAATAATTAAACCATATGAATCCGTCTGTGCGCCCTCGTGGCCCAATGGATAAGGCGTCGGTCTCCTAAACCGAAGATTGCGGGTTCGAGTCCCGTCGAGGGTAGTGGTGTGCTTTACGCACTTTTAGAAATCAGGTCCTTTTTTTTATAAATGAATAATTAAACCACATGAATCCGTCTGTGCGTATCGTGGCCCAATGGATAAGGCGTCGGTCTCCTAAACCGAAGATTGCGGGTTCGAGTCCCGTCGAGGGTAGTGGTATGCTTTACGCACTTTTAGATATCAGGTCCTTTTTTTTATAAATGAATAATTAAACCATATGAATCCGTCTGTGCGCCCTCGTGGCCCAATGGATAAGGCGTCGGCCTCCTAAACCGAAGATTGCGGGTTCGAGTTCCGTCGCGGTAGTGTTGTTCTTCATCACATTTTTAAAAATCAGGACCTTTTTTCATAAATGAATATCTACTACACATGAATCCGTCTGTGCGCCCCCGTGAACCAATGCATAAGGCGTCGGTCTCCTAAACCGAAGATTGCGGGTTCGAGTTCAGTCGAGGGTAGTGGTGTGATTTACGCACTTTTTGGAATCAGGTCCTTTTTTTCATAAATGAATAACTAAACCACATGGAAGCGCCTGTGTGCCCTCGTGGCCCAATGGATACGGCGTCGGTCTCCTAAACCGAAGATTGCGGGTTCGAGTCCCGTGGAGGGTAGTGGTGTGCTTCAACACATTTTTAAAAATCAGGACCTTTTTTTCATAAATGAATAACTAAAACACATGAAACCGTGTGTGCGCCCTCGTGGCCCAATGGATAAGGCGTCGGTCTCCTAAACCGAAGATTGCGGGTTCGAGTCCCGTCGAGGGTAGTGGTGTGCTTCAACACATTTTTAAAAATCAGGACCTTTTTTTCATAAATTAATAACTAAAACACATAAAACCGTATATGCGACCTCGTGGCCTAATGGATAAGGCGTCGGTCTCCTAAACCGAAGATTGCGGGTTCGAGTCCCGTAGAGGGTAGTGGTGTGCTTTACGCACTTTTAGAAATCAGGTCCTTTTTTTTTATAAATGAAAAATTAAACCACATGAATCAGTCTGTGAGCCCTCGTGGCGCAATGGATAAGGCGTCGGTCTCCAAAACCGAAGATTGCGGGTTCGAGTCCCGTCGAGGGTAGTGGTGTGATTTACGCACTTTTTGAAATCAGGTCCTTTTTTCATAAATGAATAACTAAACCACATGAATCCGTCTGTGCGCCCTCGTGGCCCAATGGATAAGGTGTCGGTCTCCTAAACCGAAGATTGCGGGTTCGAGTCCCGTCGAGGGTAGTGGTGTGCTTTACGCACTTTTAGATATCAGGTCCTTTTTTTTATAAATGAATAATTAAACCATATGAATCCGTCTGTGCGCCCTCGTGGCCCAATGGATAAGGCGTCGGCCTCCTAAACCGAAGATTGCGGGTTCGAGTCCCGTCGCGGTAGTGTTGTTCTTCATCACATTTTTAAAAATCAGGACCTTTTTTCATAAATGAATATCTACTACACATGAATCCGTCTGTGCGCCCCCGTGAACCAATGGATAAGGCGTCGGTCTCCTAAACCGAAGATTGCGGGTTCGAGTTCAGTCGAGGGTAGCGGTGTGCTTTACGCACTTTTAGAAATCAGGTCCTTTTTTTCATAAATGAATTACTAAACCTCATGAAAACGCCTGTGTGCCCTCGTGGCCCAATGGATAAGGCGTCGGTCTCCTAAACCGAAGATTGCGGGTTCAAGTCCCGGCGAAGGTAGTGGTGTGCTTCAACACATTTTTAAAAATCAGGACCTTTTTTTCATAAATGAATAACTAAAACACATGAAACCGTGTGTGCGCCCTCGTGGCCCAATGGATAAGGCGTCGGTCTCCTAAACCGAAGATAGCGGGTTCGAGTCCCGTCGAGGGTAGTGGTGTGCTTCAACACATTTTTAAAAATCAGGACCTTTTTTTCATAAATTAATAACTTAAACACATAAAACCGTATATGCGCCCTCGTGGCCTAATGGATAAGGCGTCGGTCTCCTAAACCGAAGATTGCGGGTTCGAGTCCCGTCGAGGGTAGTGGTGTGCTTTACGCACTTTTAGAAATCAGGTCCTTTTTTTTTATAAATGAAAAATTAAACCACATGAATCAGTCTGTGAGCCCTCGTGGCGCAATGGATAAGGCGTCGGTCTCCAAAACCGAAGATTGCGGGTTCGAGTCCCGTCGAGGGTAGTGGTGTGATTTACGCACTTTTTGAAATCAGGTCCTTTTTTCATAAATGAATAACTAAACCACATGAATCCGTCTGTGCGCCCTCGTGGCCCAATGGATAAGGCGTCGGTCTCCTAAACCGAAGATTGCGGGTTCGAGTCCCGTCGAGGGTAGTGGTGTGCTTTACGCACTTTTAGATATCAGGTCCTTTTTTTTATAAATGAATAATTAAACCATATGAATCCGTCTGTGCGCCCTCGTGGCCCAATGGATAAGGCGTCGGCCTCCTAAACCGAAGATTGCGGGTTCGAGTCCCGTCGCGGTAGTGTTGTTCTTCATCACATTTTTAAAAATCAGGACCTTTTTTCATAAATGAATATCTACTACACATGAATCCGTCTGTGCGCCCCCGTGAACCAATGGATAAGGCGTCGGTCTCCTAAACCGAAGATTGCGGGTTCGTGTTCAGTCGAGAGTAGCGGTGTGATTTACGCACTTTTTGGAATCAGGTCCTTTTTTCATAAATGAATAACTAAACCACATGGAAGCGCCTGTGTGCCCTCGTGGCCCAATGGATACGGCGTCGGTCTCCTAAACCGAAGATTGCGGGTTCGAGTCCCGTGGAGGGTAGTTTTGTGCTTCAACACATTTTTAAAAATTATGTCCTTTTTTTTCATAAATGAATAACTAAAACACATAAAACCATGTATGCGCCCTCGTGGCCTAATGGATAAGGCGTCGGTCTCCTAAACCGAAGATTGCGGGTTCGAGTCTCGTCGAGGGTAGTGGTGTGCTTTACGCACTTTTAGAAATCAGGTCCTTTTTTTAATAAATGAATAATTAAACCATATGAATCCGTCTGTGCGCCCTCGTGGCCCAATGGATAAGGCGTCGGTCTCCTAAACCGAAGATTGCGGGTTCGAGTCCCGTCGAGGGTAGTGGTGTGCTTTACGCACTTTTAGAAATCAGGTCCTTTTTTTTATAAATGAATAATTAAACCACACGAATCCGTCTGTGTGCCCTCGTGGCCCAATGGATAAGGCGTCGGTCTCCTAAACCGAAGATTGCGGGTTCGAGTCCCGTCGAGGGTAGTGGTGTGCTTCAACACATTTTTAAAAATCAGGACCTTTTTTTCATAAATGAATAACTAAAACACATGAAACCGTGTGTGCGCCCTCGTGGCCCAATGGATAAGGCGTCGGTCTCCTAAACCGAAGATTGCGGGTTCGAGTCCCGTCGAGGGTAGAGGTGTGCTTTACGCACTTTTAGAAATCAGGTCCTTTTTTTATAAATGAATAATTAAACCACACGAATCCGTCTGTGTGCCCTCGTGGCCCTATGGATAAGGCGTCGGTCTCCTAAACCGAAGATTGCGGGTTCGAGTCCCGTCGAGGGTAGTGGTGTGCTTCAAATCATTTTTAAAAATCAGGACCTTTTTTTCATAAATTAATAACTAAAACACTTAAACCGTGTATGCGCCCTCGTGGCCTAATGGATAAGGCGTCGGTCTCCTAAACCGAAGATTGCGGGTTCGAGTTCCGTCGAGGGTAGTGGTGAGCTTCAACACATTTTTAAAAATCAGGATCTTTTTTTCATAAATGAATAACTAAAACACATGAAACCGTGTGTGTGCCCTCGTAGCCCAATTGATAAGGCATCGGTCTCCTAAACCGAAGATTGCGGGTTCGAGTCCCGTCGAGGGTAGAGGTGTGCTTTACGCACTTTTAGAAATCAGGTCCTTTTTTTTATAAATGAATAATTAAACCACATGAATCCGTCTGTGCGCCCTCGTGGCCCAATGGATAAGGCGTCGGGCTCCTAAACCGAAGATTGCGGGTTCGAGCCCCGTCGAGGGTAGTGATGTGCTACAACACATTTTTTAAAAATCAGGACCTTTTTTTCATAAATGAATAACTAAAACACATGAAACCGTGTGTGCGCCCTCGTGGCTCAATGGATAAGGCGTCGGTCTCCTAAACCGAAGATTGCGGGTTCGAGTCCCGTCGAGGGTAGTGGTGTGATTTACGCACTTTTTGAAATCAGGTCCTTTTTTTCATAAATGAATAACTAAACCACATGGAAGCGCCTGTGTGCCCTCGTGGCCCAATGGATAAGGCGTCGGTCTCCTAAACCGAAGATTGCGGGTTCGAGTCTCGTCGAGGGTAGTGGTTTGCTTTACGCACTTTTAGAAATCAAGTCCTTTTTTTTATAAATGAATAATTAAACCACACGAATCCGTCTGTGTGCCCTCGTGGCCCTATGGATAAGGCGTCGGTCTCCTAAACCGAAGATTGCGGGTTCGAGTTCCGTCGAGGGTAGTGGTGAGCTTCAACACATTTTTAAAAATCAGGATCTTTTTTTCATAAATGAATAACTAAAACACATGAAACCGTGTGTGTGCCCTCGTAGCCCAATTGATAAGGCTTCGGTCTCCTAAACCGAAGATTGCGGGTTCGAGTCCCGTCGAGGGTAGAGGTGTGCTTTACGCACTTTTAGAAATCAGGTCCTTTTTTTTATAAATGAATAATTAAACCACATGAATCCGTCTGTGCGCTCTCGTGGCCCAATGGATAAGGCGTCGGTCTCCTAAACCGAAGATTGCGGGTTCGAGTCCCGTCGAGGGTAGTGATGTGCTTCAACACATTTTTAAAAATCAGGACCTTTTTTTCATAAATTAATAACTAAAACACTTAAACCGTGTAAGCGCCCTCGTGGCCCAATGGATAAGGCGTCGGTCTCCTAAACCGAAGATTGCGGGTTCAAGTCCCGTCGAGGGTAGTGGTGTAATTTACGCAATTTTAGAAATTAGGTCCTTTTTTTATAAATGAATAATTAAACCACATGAATCCGTCTGTGCGCCCTCGTGGCCTAATGGATAAGGCGTCGGTCTCCTAAACCGAAGATTGCGGGTTCGAGTTCCGTCGAGGGTAGTGGTGAGCTTCAACACATTTTTAAAAATCAGGACCTTTTTTTCATAAATGAATAACTAAAACACATGAAACCGTGTGTGTGCCCTCGTAGCCCAATTGATAAGGCATCGGTCTCCTAAACCGAAGATTGCGGGTTCGAGACCCGTCGAGGGTAGAGGTGTGCTTTACGCACTTTTAGAAATCAGGTCCTTTTTTTTATAAATGAATAATTAAACCACACGAATCCGTCTGTGTGCCCTCGTGGCCCTATGGATAAGGCGTCGGTCTCCTAAACCGAAGATTGCGGGTTCGAGTCCCGTCGAGGGTAGTGGTGTGCTTCAACACATTTTTAAAAATCAGGACCTTTTTTCATAAATTAATAACTAAAACACTTAAACCGTGTATGCGCCCTCGTGGCCTAATGGATAAGGCGTCGGTCTCCAAAACCGAAGATTGCGGGTTCGAGTTCCGTCGAGGGTAGTGGTGAGCTTCAACACATTTTTAAAAATCAGGATCTTTTTTTCATAAATGAATAACTAAAACACATGAAACCGTGTGTGTGCCCTCGTAGCCCAATTGATAAGGCATCGGTCTCCTAAACCGAAGATTGCGGGTTCGAGTCCCGTCGAGGGTAGAGGTGTGCTTTACGCGCTTTTAGAAATCAGGTCCTTTTTTTTATAAATGAATAATTAAACCACATGAATCCGTCTGTGCGCCCTCGTGGCCCAATGGATAAGGCGTCGGTCTCCTAAACCGAAGATTGCGGGTTCGAGTCCCGTCGAGGGTAGTGATGTGCTTCAACACATTTTTTAAAAATCAGGACCTTTTTTTCATAAATGAATAACTAAAACACATGAAACCGTGTGTGCGCCCTCGTGGCCCAATGGATAAGGCGTCGGTCTCCTAAACCGAAGATTGCGGGTTCGAGTCCCGTCGAGGGTAGTGGTGTGATTTACGCACTTTTTGAAATCAGGTCCTTTTTTTCATAAATGAATAACTAAACCACATGGAAGCGCCTGTGTGCCCTCGTGGCCCAATGGATAAGGCGTCGGTCTCCTAAACCGAAGATTGCGGGTTCGAGTCCCGTCGAGGGTAGTTTTTTGCTTCAACACATTTTTAAAAATCAGGACCTTTTTTTCATAAATGAATAACTAAAACACATGAAACCGTGTGTGCGCCCTCGTGGCCCAATGGATAAGGCGTCAGTCTCCTAAACCGAAGATTGCGGGTTCGAGTCCCGTCGAGGGTAGTGGTGTGCTTCAACACATTTTTAAAAATCAGGACCTTTTTTCATAAATTAATAACTAAAACACTTAAACCGTGTATGCGCCCTCGTGGCCTAATGGATAAGGCGTCGGTCTCCAAAACCGAAGATTGCGGGTTCGAGTTCCGTCGAGGGTAGTGGTGAGCTTCAACACATTTTTAAAAATCAGGATCTTTTTTTCATAAATGAATAACTAAAACACATGAAACCGTGTGTGTGCCCTCGTAGCCCAATTGATAAGGCATCGGTCTCCTAAACCGAAGATTGCGGGTTCGAGTCCCGTCGAGGGTAGAGGTGTGCTTTACGCGCTTTTAGAAATCAGGTCCTTTTTTTTATAAATGAATAATTAAACCACATGAATCCGTCTGTGCGCCCTCGTGGCCCAATGGATAAGGCGTCGGTCTCCTAAACCGAAGATTGCGGGTTCGAGTCCCGTCGAGGGTAGTGATGTGCTTCAACACATTTTTTAAAAATCAGGACCTTTTTTTCATAAATGAATAACTAAAACACATGAAACCGTGTGTGCGCCCTCGTGGCCCAATGGATAAGGCGTCCGTCTCCTAAACCGAAGATTGCGGGTTCGAGTCCCGTCGAGGGTAGTGGTGTGATTTACGCACTTTTTGAAATCAGGTCCTTTTTTTCATAAATGAATAACTAAACCACATGGAAGCGCCTGTGTGCCCTCGTGGCCCAATGGATAAGGCGTCGGTCTCCTAAACCGAAGATTGCGGGTTCGAGTCCCGTCGAGGGTAGTTTTTTGCTTCAACACATTTTTAAAAATCAGGACCTTTTTTTCATAAATGAATAACTTAAACACATGAAACCGTGTATGCGCCCTCGTGGCCCAATGGATAAGGCGTCGGTCTCCTAAACCGAAGATTGCGGGTTCGAGTCCCGTCGAGGGTAGTGGTGTGCTTCAACACATTTTTAAAAATCAGGACCTTTTTTCATAAATGAATATCTAAACCACATGAATCCGTCTATGCGCCCACGTGGCCCAATGGATAAGGCGTCGGTCTCCTAAACCGAAGATTGCGGGTTCGAGTTCCGTCGAGGGTAGTGGTGAGCTTCAACACATTTTTAAAAATCAGGACCTTTTTTTCATAAATGAATAACTAAAACACATGAAACCGTGTGTGTGCCCTCGTAGCCCAATTGATAAGGCGTCGGTCTCCTAAACCGAAGATTGCGGGTTCAAGTCCCGTCGAGGGTAGTGGTGTGCTTTACGCACTTTTAGAAATCAGGTCCTTTTTTCCATAAATGAATAACAAAACCACATAAAACCGTCTAATCGCCCTCGTGTCCCAATGGATAAGGCATCGGTCTCCTAAACCGAAGATTGCGGGTTCGAGTCCCGTCGAGGGTAGTGGTGTGATTTACGCACTTTTTGAAATCAGGTCCTTTTTTTCATAAATGAATAACTAAACCTCATGAAAGCGTTTGTGTGCCCTCGTGGCCCAATGGATAAGGCGTCGGTCTCCTAAACCGAAGATTGCGGGTTCGAGTCCCGTCGAGGGTAGTTTTGTGCTTCATCACATTTTTAATAATCATTTTTAGAAATCAGGAACTTTTTTTCGTAAATGAATAACTAAAACATATGAAACCGAGTGTGCGCCCTCTTGGCGCAATGGATAAGGCGTCGGCCTCCCAAACCGAAGATTGCGGGTTCAAGTCCCGTCGAGGGTAGTGGAGTGCTTCATCACATTTTTAAAAATCAGGACCTTTTTCCATAAATGAATATCTAAACCACATGAATCCGTCTGTGCGCCCTCGTGGCCCAAAGGATAAGGCGTCCGTCTCCTAAACCGAAGATTGTGGGTTCGAGTCCCGTCGAGGGTAGTGTTGTGCTTCATCGCACTTTTAGAAATCAGGTCCCTTTTTCATAAATGAATAACTAAACCTCATGAAAACGCCTGTGTGCCCTCGTGGCCCAATGGATAAGGCGTCGGTCTCCTAAACCGAAGATTGCGGGTTCGAGTCCCGTCGAGGGTAGTGGTGTGCTTCAACAGATTTTAAAAAATGAGGACCTTTTTTTTATAAATCAATAAATAAAACACATGAAACCGTGTGTGCGCCCTCGTGGCCCAATGGATAAAGCGTCGGTCTCCTAAACCGAAGATTTCGGGTTCGAGTACTGTCAAGGGTAGTGGTGTGCTCCAACACATTTTTAAAAATCAGGACCTTTTTTGTTCATAAATGAATAACTAAAACACATGAAACCGTGTGTGCGCCTTCGTGGCCCAATGGATAAGGCGTCGGTCTTCTAAACCGAAGATTGCGGGTTCGAGTCCCGTCGAGGGTAGTGGTGTGCTTCAACACATTTTTAAAAATCAGGACCTTTTTTTCATAAATGAATAACTAAAACACATGAAACCGTGTGTGCGCCCTCGTGGCCCAATGGATAAGGCGTCGGTCTCCTAAACCGAAGATTGCGGGTTCGAGTCCCGTCGAGGGTAGTTTTGTGCTTCATCACATTTTTATTAATCATTTTTAGAAATCAGGACCTTTTTTTCGTAAATGAATAACTAAAACATATGAAACCGAGTGTGCGCCCTCTTGGCCCAATGGATAAGGCGTCGGCCTCCTAAACCGAAGATTGCGGGTTCGAGTCCCATCGCGGTAGTGTTGTTCTTCATCACATTTTTAAAAATCAGGACCTTTTTTCATAAATGAATATCTACTACACATGAATCCGTCTGTGCGCCCCCGTGAACCAATGGATAAGGCGTCGGTCTCCTAAACCGAAGATTGCGGGTTCGAGTTCCGTCGAGGGTAGTGGTGTGCTTTACGCACTTTTTGAAATCAGGTCCTTATTTTCATAAATGAATAACTAAACCTCATGAAAGCGTTTGTGTGCCCTCGTGGCCCAATGGATAAGGCGTCGGTCTCCTAAACCGAAGATTGCGGGTTCGAGTCCCGTCGAGGGTAGTTTTGTGCTTCATCACATTTTTAATAATCATTTTTAGAAATCAGGACCTTTTTTTCGTAAATGAATAACTAAAACATATGAAACCGAGTGTGCGCCCTCTTGGCCCAATGGATAAGGCGTCGGCCTCCTAAACCGAAGATTGCGGGTTCGAGTCCCGTCGCGGTAGTGTTGTTCTTCATGACATTTTTAAAAATCAGGACCTTTTTTCATAAATGAATATCTACTACACATGAATCCGTCTGTGCGCCCCCGTGAACCAATGGATAAGGCGTCGGTCTCCTAAACCGAAGATTGCGGGTTCGAGTTCCGTCGAGGGTAGTGGTGTGCTTTACGCACTTTTAGAAATCAGGTCCTTTTTTTTTCATAAATGAATAACTAAACCTCATGAAAACGCCTGTGTGCCCTCGTTGCCCAATGGATAAGGCGTCGGTCTCCTAAACCGAAGATTGCGGGTTCGAGTCCCGTCGAGGGTAGTGTTGTGCTTCATCGCACTTTTAGAAATCAGGTCCCTCTTTCATAAATGAATAACTAAACCACATGAAACCGTCTGTGCGCCCTCGTGGCCCAATGGATAAGGCGTCGGTCTCCTAAACCGAATATTGCGGGTTCGAGTCCCGTCGAGGGTAGTTTTGTGCTTCAACACATTTTTAAAAATCAGGTCCTTTTTTTCATAAATGAATAACTAAAACACATAAAACCGTGTATGCGCCCTCGTGGCCTAATGGATAAGGCGTCGGTCTCCTAAACCGAAGATTGCGGGTTCGAGTCTCGTCGAGGGTAGTGGTGTGCTTTACGCACTTTTAGAAATCAGGTCCTTTTTTTTATAAATGAATAATTAAACCACATGAATCCGTCTGTGCGCCCTCGTGGCCCAATGGATAAGGCGTCGGTCTCCTAAACCGAAGATTGCGGGTTCGAGTCCCGTCGAGGGTAGTGGTGTGCTTTACGCACTTTTAGAAATCAGATCCTTTTTTTTATAAATGAATAATTAAACCATATGAATCCGTCTGTGCGCCCTCGTGGCCCAATGGATAAGGCGTCGGTCTCCTAAACCGAAGATTGCGGGTTCGAGTCCCGTCGAGGGTAGTGGTGTGCTTTACGCACTTTTAGAAATCAGGACCTTTTTTCATAAATGAATATCTAAACCACATGAATCCGTCTATGCGCCCACGTGGCCCAATGGATAAGGCGTCGGTCTAGTAAACCGAAGATTGCGGGTTCGAGTTCCGTCGAGGGTAGTGGTGAGCTTCAACACATTTTTAAAAATCAGGACCTTTTTTTCATAAATGAATAACTAAAACACATGAAACCGTGTGTGTGCCCTCGTAGCCCAATTGATAAGGCGTCGGTCTCCTAAACCGAAGATTGCGGGTTCAAGTCCCGTCGAGGGTAGTGGTGTGCTTTACGCACTTTTAGAAATCAGGTCCTTTTTTCCATAAATGAATAACAAAACCACATAAAACCGTCTAATCGCCCTCGTATCCCAATGGATAAGGCGTCGGTCTCCTAAACCGAAGATTGCGGGTTCGAGTCCCGTCGAGGGTAGTGGTGTGATTTACGCACTTTTTGAAATCAGGTCCTTTTTTTCATAAATGAATAACTAAACCTCATGAAAGCGTTTGTGTGCCCTCGTGGCCCAATGGATAAGGCGTCGGTCTCCTAAACCGAAGATTGCGGGTTCGAGTCCCGTCGAGGGTAGTTTTGTGCTTCATCACATTTTTAATAATCATTTTTAGAAATCAGGACCTTTTTTTCGTAAATGAATAACTAAAACATATGAAACCGAGTGTGCGCCCTCTTGGCCCAATGGATAAGGCGTCGGCCTCCCAAACCGAAGATTGCGGGTTCGAGTCCCGTCGCGGTAGTGTTGTTCTTCATCACATTTTTAAAAATCAGGACCTTTTTTCATAAATGAATATCTACTACACATGAATCCGGCTGTCCGCCCCCGTGAACCAATGGATAAGGCGTAGGTCTCCTAAACCGAAGATTGCGGGTTCGAGTTCCGTCGAGGGTTGTGGTGTGCTTTACGCACTTTTAGAAATCAGGTCCTTTTTTTTCATAAATGAATAACTAAACCTCATGAAAACGCCTGTGTGCCCTCGTGGCCCAATGGATAAGGCGTCGGTCTCCTAAACCGAAGATTGCAGGTTCGAGTCCCGTCGAGGGTAGTGGTGTGCTTCAACAGATTTTTAAAAATGAGGACCTTTTTTTTATAAATCAATAAATAAAACACATGAAACCGTGTGTGCGCCCTCGTGGCCCAATGGATAAAGCGTCGGTCTCCTAAACCGAAGATTGCGGGTTCGAGTACTGTCAAGGGTAGTGGTGTGCTTCAACACATTTTTAAAAATCAGGACCTTTTTTGTTCATAAATGAATAACTAAAACACATGAAACCGTGTGTGCGCCTTCGTGGCCCAATGGATAAGGCGTCGGTCTCCTAAACCGAAGATTGCGGGTTCGAGTCCCGTCGAGGGTAGTGGTGTGCTTCAACACATTTTTAAAAATCAGGACCTTTTTTTCATAAATGAATAACTAAAACACATGAAACCGTGTGTGCGCCCTCGTGGCCCAATGGATAAGGCGTCGGTCTCCTAAACCGAAGATTGCGGGTTCGAGTCCCGTCGAGGGTAGTGGTGTGCTTCAACACATTTTTAAAAATCAGGACCTTTTTTTCATAAATGAATAACTAAAACACATGAAACCGTGTGTGCGCCCTCGTGGCCCAATGGATAAGGCGTCGGTCTCCTAAACCGAAGATTGCGGGTTCGAGTCCCGTCGAGGGTAGTGGTGTGCTTCAACACATTTTTAAAAATCAGGACCTTTTTTTCATTAATTAATAACTAAAACACTTAAACCGTGTATGCGCCCTCGTGGCCTAATGGGTAAGGCGTCGGTCTCCTAAACCGAAGATTGCGGGTTCGAGTCCCGTCGAGGGTAGTGGTGTGCTTCAACACATTTTTAAAAATCAGGACCTTTTTTTCATAAATTAATAACTAAAACACTTAACCTTCCTACCCTCTTGAAAAAATAGTCACATATTCCCCTCGTGGGGTCTCTGAGGACCCCATGCGTAAAACATGCCTATGACTCTAATAAAGGTTAAAAATTCCTTAAAAGGAGAAGAATTGTCATTTTTTATTTCTAGAAAGATGCTTCAGAATAATTTATCCAATTTTTTTGGTATTTTTCTCATTTTTTTCGTCTTATTACGGCTTAATTGGGTTTCTTTTGATACACGTTTTTTATAACATCTGGACCTTCAAACAAGAATTAAATTACAGAAATGAACTACATTGAAGTTGTTTTACTTAAAATATTTATAATCACACTGTTTAAAGCATACTAGTTGATATACCCGGTCTTGCACGGGTAGAATTTAGTAGTTTATTTTAAACGATTTATGAAGCTGCATAGATTCTCTATTCTGCATTATCAGCTACCTGTCACCCCAGATTAATTTATTTAGTATTATGAAACATGTAAAGTTTGGATTCTTCTTTTTAAAATTGAAATAATACAAAAAAAATGATCGGTTCAGATTTCTTAGTGAAATCAGTATCTCGCTTGCTTATGTAAGTTTTAACATAAAATTGGTTTTTTTCTTGATAATTCTTCGAAATCACATTCTGGACTTCCGTAAACACTCATAAATATTTGAAAGCATTCTTATTTTTCAAAGAAGACTGAATATAAAAACCTATTTACAATCAACCATGAATTTATATTGTTTTTGTAAAGAATGTGTTCAACAGGAAGTAATGGCGACAGTTGTCTGAGTTTTTTTTTGCTGCAACTGTTAGATACTCAAAAGATTTCTATAAATAGCATATTTTTCTTAGAATGTGAATAAAAAATTTAAGAAATAGCGAGTGATTCAATGTATTTAGCCGCAATCTTCTTTTTGTAAAAAAAATGACAATTTCTACGAAAATATCTTTCTAATATTTCTCCAAACGTTCTAAACAAACATGCAAACCTTTTTTTATCTATAATACAACAAAAAATAAAATACTAAACTTTATTTGATACTGTTTTACCGCCATTCATGGCTGGGGTCTCAGAAGACCCCAGAGGGGGAATATGTGACTATTTCTCCCAAGCCACTTAAAAATGGAATAATAACTCCAAAATTTTTACCCATTGTAAAACTTTGCGTAATTAAGGAATAGTAGCATCGGAAATTGTCAAAACAAAAATGCATGGGAGATATCAAGCGTCAAAGTGCGTCTGGGGTCGAAAAAGACCCCAAAGGGGTAGGAAGGTTAAACCGTGTATGCGCCCTCGTGGCCTAATGGATAAGGCGTCGGTCTCCTAAACCGAAGATTGCGGGTTCAAGTCCCGTCGAGGGTAGTGGTGTGCTTTACGCACTTTTAGAAATCAGGTCCCTTTTTCATAAATGAATAACTAAACCACATGAAACCGTCTGTGCGCCCTCGTGGCCCAATGGATAAGGCGTCGGTCTCCTAAACCGAAGATTGCGGGTTCGAGTCCCGTCGAGGGTAGTGGAGTGCTTCATCACATTTTTAAAAATCAGGACCTTTTTCCATAAATGAATATCTAAACCACATGAATCCGTCTGTGCGCCCTCGTGCCCCAAAGGATAAGGCGTCCGTCTCCTAAACCGAAGATTGTGGGTTCGAGTCCCGTCGCGGTAGTGTTGTTCTTCATCACATTTTTAAAAATCAGGACCTTTTTTCATAAATGAATATCTACTACACATGAATCCGTCTGTGCGCCCCCGTGAACCAATGGATAAGGCGTCGGTCTCCTAAACTGAAGATTGCGGGTTCGAGTTCCGTCGAGGGTAGTGGTGTGCTTTACGCACTTTTAGAAATCAGGTCCTTTTTTTTTCATAAATGAATAACTAAACCTCATGAAAACGCCTGTGTGCCCTCGTGGCCCAATGGATAAGGCGTCGGTCTCCTAAACCGAAGATTACGGGTTCGAGTCCCGTCGAGGGTAGTGGTGTGCTTCAACACATTTTTAAAAATCAGGACCTTTTTTCATAAATGAATAACTAAAACACATGAAAGTGTCTGTGAGCCCTCGTGGCCCCATGGGTAAGACGTCGGTCTCCTAAACCGAAGATTGCGGGTTCGAGTCCTGTCGAGGGTAGTGGTGTGCTTCAACACATTTTTAAAAATCAGGACCTTTTTTTTCATAAATGAATATCTAAACCACATGAATCCGTCTGTGCGCCCTCGTGGCCCAATGGATAAGGCGTCGGTCTCCTAAACCGAAGATTGCGGGTTCGTGTCCTGTCGAGGGTAGTGGTGTGCTCCAACACATTTATAAAAATCAGGACCTTTTTTTTCATAAATGAATAACAAAAACACATGAAACTGTGTGCGCCCTCGTGGCCCAATGGATAAGGCGTCGGTCTCCTAAACCGAAGATCGCGGGTTCGAGTCCCGTCGAGGGTAGTGGTGTGCTTCATCATATTTTTAAAAATCAGGACCTTTTTTTGATAAATGAATAATTAAACTACATAATACCGTTCGGCGCTCTTGTGGCCCAATGGATAAGGCGTCGGTCTAATAAACCGAAGATTGCGGGTTCGAGTCACGTCGAGGGTAGTGGTGTGCTTCAACACATTTTTAAAAATCAGGACCTTTTTTTCATAAATGAATAACTAAAACACATGAAACCGTGTGTGCGCCCTCGTGGCCCAATGGATAAGGCGTCGGTCTCCTAAACCGAAGATTGCGGGTTCGAGTCCCGTCGAGGGTAGTGGTGCGCTTTACGCACTTTTAGAAATCAGGACCTTTTTCCATAAATGAATAACTAAACCACATGAAATTGTGTGTGCGCCCTCGTGGCCCAATGGATAAGGCGTCGGTCTCCTAAACCGAAGATTGCGGGTTCGAGTCCCGTCGAGGGTAGTGGTGTGCTTCATCACATTTTTAGAAATCAGGACCTTTTTTTCATAAATGAATAATTAAACCACATGGAAGAGTCTGTGCGCCCTCGTTACCCAATGGATAAGGCGTCGGTCTCCTAAACCGAAATTTGGCTTATCTTCTGATTAGGATGCATGTTAAATTCTTATTAATGATTTTAGTTTTTTCCGATAGGAAAGTAAACAGATGAAGAGTTTTATAGAGAGTTTTCCACAGTGGATATCTCAATTCAACTCTATAAACGTTTAGGTATAGTTAAATATTACCGATGGGAGAGCATTACATTTTTTTTCGGAACGAAATGAAAAAGCTAAAAGCTGACTTTTGTTCCGCAAATACTTTTAAACATCAAGTGAAATTTTATTTTAGTTCCGGCCCGAAATTAAAAGTCCGAACTGAAATTCTAATGATTTCGGACTATTTCTAAGTGTTTGGGTTCTGGAACGAATGAACTATGTAAAAATCATAAATTCTAAGCTTAGTTTAGGTTCATTTACCAGTAAACAAAAAGTCATTTTTTATCAGTTTAATTTACGATAAATTTTAATTCATTCATTCTTCTCGAGTTATCTCTTTAAAAATGGAGACAGACTGTAGAGTCATGATATTTTAGAGGCATTTGAAAATTTTTAAAAGGAGCATCTGTTTCTAGGTGATAAACGTTCTTCAAATCAAATGAATTTCCATTACATATAGGAAATACTATCAGTCTTCAAATCAGCATTTTATTTGCTGGATTACCGCTTTTTGTACCTAAATTCTGTTATTAGTTTACTTATTTTGAATCATGTATATAAATAAGCATTCTGAGAATTTGGTGTTTATTTTTCTCTTCCTGTTGAGAAATATCAAAAGTAAAAACTGATTGATTTGATTTGATTTTATATATAATCTAGAGATAACTATAGATATATAAATAATATAGGTAGCTATAGGTTTATAAATAATTAGAAACGTTGTTTCAAATTAAAAGCTGGTTTTTGAAGCTTATCAAGCAACCTTGCAAGCTTATCAAGTAACCTTGAATTGTTTTTTTAACAGAATTCCATAGCAAAAATGGGGTCCACAGTAATGCTCTATGTGTTACCTATGATGTTGGGACAAACGTATGATTTGGGCAAAGAAAGACCTGGACTGCAGATCTTCCCTCCAGATGCTATAGAAAAGGCGACTGTAAGTTACCCTGCTTTTGCAATACTTTATTCAAGCCATTGAATTTGACCATCGATGTTAAAGTATTTGTTTAAGATCTCATTAAATTGACAGTGTTTTATTATTCCATTTTTTGTTATTTGTTAGGTGTGAACATTATCTAACTCAAAATGAAAAAATCCTAAAAACAATATTATTAAATTCTTGAAAATGTATGACCGAAACTAGCATTAGGTGTACCAAAACGAGATTAAAACCTGCTTTTAGAGACAAATTTCAAAAATTTTTCAGGGGGAGGACCCACAGATCCCCCCTCTAGGTAATTATAACAAAATTATTCACAACCTTTATAAATTAAGTTCGTTGAGAAGATTCAATTTGATTTTGAAATTTCTTAGCCCCCAAAACCAAATCGTGGATCCACAATAGTGTAGCCCCTCCCTTGAGGGACTATACTCCTTCAAGTGGGAAAAGAAAGAAAGAAATATCCTTCTTTATTTGTTCCACTTATTAACACCAAGCGTGAATTTACTGACAAATTTGACTTTGAAATATATATATGAGTGTGAATGAAACTTTTCATGTCTATTTCTGAATTTAAAACCATTCTTTAAGTAGAAAATGTGTTTTTTCTGTTTCAAAAAAATACTGGTATTGCTCATCCCGAGATACGAGGTTTTCCGATAAGTTGGTTATACTAAAGTTTGAATACCTGCTTTTGTGCGGTGAATAGAATACACATAAAAAAGTATCACGCAGGACCGTGGCGAAAAACCCTCGGCATAGCTGAATTGAATACCTCTTTATATTCAGACCCCAACGCAATCCCCACTCTACAGCTGAATTGAGAAACCGTTTCTATAGAGTGTTTTCAGGTGACGTCACGAACAGTAATTTTCTTTTAACTGCTAACTGCTGTAGGTCAAACCGTCTGTTGCTAGGTTCGGCGGTATCTGTTGCTACGGCGGTTGCTAAGGTCCGAGTCATGTGATTTTAAATGCTCCAATAGAAGCATTCCATGGCCAATTATTTTCTTTTAACTGTTAACTGCTGTAGGTCAAACCGTCTGTTGCTAGGTTCGGCGGTATCTGTTGCTACGGCTGTTGCTAAGGTCCGAGTCATGTGATTGCAAATGCTCCAATAGAAGCATTCCATGGCCAATTATTTTCTTTTAACTGTTAACTGCTGTAGGTCAAACCGTCTGTTGCTAAGGCCGTTGCTAGGTCCAAGTCATGTTATCGCAAATGCTCTATACTTACCGTAGATTTTTTTTTCAGTTGCCATGTAGTCGGTGAAGACTGTGGTTTCACTAGACCCTTGTATATGTCTCGTTACACAAGATTTTTGTTCTATTCTCCCATTTAATAGAAATTTTCATACACCGAAAAAAAAATCGCAGAAAAAAGGTTTGCACAAAAACAAATTTGAGTGTATACTGTCTCTCAAGGATCCCCTTTATTTTTTCCTTTTATCAACCCAAGGCGTAAATTGATTGACAAATGTGAAAATTGACAGGTTCTGGAGCAATACTTCTCGGACACTCAGTACCGCATGATCGACGACGCTTCGCAGGTGAAGGAGTTCATGGACGTGAGTGGCAAACTGTCGCTCAAGATCAAGGGTGGCGTGGTGGACGCCAGCGGCGAAGGGAGCTACGTCAAGGACTTCGCCTCCAAGAAGAACACCTTTCAGATACTCATCAAGGTTCACTACGAGACGGTGAGTTATCATTTACAGACACTCCCCAAGGATAGAATCACATTCCGTTACATATTCTAGCAACATGGCATCGATTTGGCATCGATTAACCACACTATGGAATCGATTAACCACCCTATGGCATCGATTTGTGGCATATGCGAGCCACGGGTCTACGTCAAGAGACACCGATCAGAAAATCCTAGAATTCAAATTATATTATGCTTCAGTCGGTATAAATGCCCCATTTGTACTGTCTGACTATTTGAGTTCGCTATATTATATACATTAGGGCAGGGGTCCCCAACCTTTTTGTACCTAAGAGCACATACCAGAATATCGGTCGAGTGGGGGGCACCATTTATTTTTTCAAGATGAATTTATAGTTGTTGGACATAGTTAATAATACACACTACATATAATGCACAAAAAATTTAATTTTTAAAATTAATTAACATAATGAATATAATTAGTATTAATATTATTTTGTAAAATAAATTACTACTAAATTGCTTACAAAACATACGAAGTATAAAAATTATTTATAAAATATATAAAATACATTGCATTTCACTGGCCAGCGCTTCCTAATTGGGAGATTATGATGAAATTCTTGCCCGCAAGCTATCGTCAAGGTGTTCATCTGTACGTCGTGATCTATATTTTTTTTATTTTATTATATTCATTGTCGAAAATGATTCACATAAGTGTGTGGAACCAAAGAACTACTTTATTTTATATGCTGCTCTTTTTAAGAATGGAAATTTATTTCTATCAACTATATTCCAGAATTTCTCATCCCATCTGATAATAGTTTTGAGGATGATGTCATTCTGAAGATCCAAAATTTCTATTCTCGGCTTACTTTAAGAAATTCTGAAATGTATGTTGCGATTTCATTTCTAGAATTTTATGGGACAGTGGAAAACTGAAATATTTTATCGTTGGGCACAAGCAGCGGGCGCAACTAGACCGATCGACGGGCGCCATGGTGCCCGCGGGCATAGGGTTGGGGACCCCTGCAATACATCCTCCATAATGCTGCTCAAATGGAATCCAGAGCTGGATTCAAATTGAGTTATTCAAGTTTAGTTCAACTCAAGAATTGAGTTGTGTGTCAAGTAAGGGTTAGTTTAAGTTTTTTTTAGCACGCATCTGTTTTTATACCACTATTGGTTAATTATAAGGAAGGCCCTCTTTGCACGGGAGTGAGGGGGAATACCTCAGGGAATAAAAAGTCTTCTAGGGATATTTTTTTTGGAGTCGTATGAGTTATTGACTTTCATTGATGGAATGTTAACTGCCTATCAACAGATTAGATACCAGTTCGCAGCCTTACTTGACACTACCCTTAATTTAGCAATGTGTTCCCTATAGAATCCCTTAGTGGCATATGCCACTGAACTGATTGAGCGATACCGATCTGAAAGTATCACCAATCACCATAATATACATTATCATACAGTCTATAGCAGTGTTTCCCAACCTTTTTCGGTCCACTCCCCATCAAAGCCTTTCTAAATTTTCCATGCCCCCCTGGTCTCAGTGGCATTTATAGAAATATATTTTGAGAGGGAGCCAAAATTATTTCTTTGCCCCTCCCTCCTATGTATATTTAATAAGTCTAATGAAGCTTTTCAGAACATTTTTAGGTAGAATTAGCATGCTAAAAAACTAAATCAAGTAGTGAGTAATTAAGTTCTAAGTACGAAGGGGGGTCTGGGGGTCCTCCCCCAGCAAATTTTCGGAAATTTGACTCTAGGAAGCAGATTTTTAACTAGTTTGGTACCCCTAGTTGGAAAATTTTGGATATAAATTTTTAGGTAAGATTTGCATTTTAATGAACCTAATGTAAAAATGTTTCAAATATAAGCGTTCTAAAAACAAAGATATCTTGGGTCATCCCCCAGAAAATGTTTAAAAATTAGACTCTAAAAACAGGGCTTTAACTTGGTTTTGATACATACTAGTCCAGATTTCAGACATACATTCTCAGATAGGATAATAGGATCAGATTTTGATAAACTTCTTTAAAAAAATTTTTTTTTAATTTTCCCCCTTGATTGGCCTCACCTGGGGGGCAATTCGGTTGAAAATTTTCAAATTGCCCCCCTAGAAAATGATATTGCCCCCCGGTGGGGCGTGCGCCCCACGTTGGGTAACACTGGTCTATAGTTTCAGTCGGTATTTATGCTCAATTTGAACTGGCTGAATCTATGAGAGGTAAGCTCACCAAAGTATTTCTTCACCAGAATGGAACTGGTCTAGATTCTGTAGTTTAAAAACCCTGCCCTACCATTAGTACAACATATCGTTGAGGAGATACTAAACCTTGTTATATTGGTATATTAAAGCTTAAACTAATGTTAAAGCCATCAACTATGTATGTTAGTTGATGATGAAGTAAATTCATATAGCAGGTAAGATTGATGAGATAGATGTTAATTAATTTATGGTTTGAAATCACTGCCTAATGAAAATGCGGTTTTTCTTCCAGGTGACAAAGACGATTCCGTTCTGGGTGAAGCCGAACGCCGAGTGGACTGGCATGGAAAGGGACTTCCTGGGCACTCACTATTGTCGCAGCATCACTTACGGCGGGGATCTGATCGCCTCCATCAGCATCTCGGCCGAGAACGGCTACGACATGGAGCGCATCAAGGGAGCCATCAACGGCGCCATCAGCGTCAAGGGCGGCGCTTTCGAAGCCACCGTCAAGGGTAAGCTACTTCAGATTTACAATAAGATACCAGGAGCCACAGAGTAAAGGCCGAACACAGAGGGTCTAAAACACTTCTTTTAAATAAACTGAGGGTTAGGTATTACGATTTTGTGGTCACAGCTGTGATAGGCTATGACCAGTTCATTCAATCTGTCACTTTCGGAGGGGTATTAGAAGATTGAGTAGCCACGATGGTGTAGTGGTCAGCGTGTTTGGCTACGAGCATTACCTACCTAAGTTCGATGCCTTGTGGATTGGGATTCTTTTTCTCTGCCTCTCATGATAAGACAAAGGAGGAGTGAGTTTCATATGTAGAGGATGTTATCCCAGCGTCCCCGTCAGAATACATGCCCTACTTTTTTTCAATTTACATGATCGCCTATGGGCATGGATTCTCTGTTGCGGAACTCTCTGCAGATATCTAAACAGTTACGTCGTAATGATACAATCGTTCCTATTAAAAGAAATCTTCTTATTTGTTAGAACATTCCAGCAGTTGGAAGAATTGTCAATCCAGTTCATCGCTAGTCACTTAGAATGCCTATGGTTAAGAGATGCAGTGATACATAGAAACCTTTCTTTGCAGCTCGCCTGGATAAGCTGAAGAAAGACGCTCAAGACAAGAGCTCCTTGGAGATCAACTACTTCGCTTCCGTGCCACTAGAGGGTGTGTCTTACACGGTAGAAGGCTTGCTCAAGCTCGTCCGGGAGTTCCCTGAACACGTCAAGAAGCTCAACGGTGGCATAGGGAACCCTCTAAGGATGGAGCTGTACCCACTAAATGGCCTTGAGCCCACCTACAAGGAGTACATAGAGAACAGGTGAGATTATTAGTAACGAATTGTGATGGCTTCATTAACAAATGCTTAAATGACCGAATTCTCATAGTCATAGTAATCTTACAGAGACAACGAGAAAATGTCAAATATTTTTTTACGTTGCAACCATCTCATTGGATAAGAGGGTTGAGTTGAGTTGAGTTGAGTTGGTATGTGTGCTTTGCTGCAGGTATCAACCCGGCTTCAACACTATTGTTCCTATGTTATGTTATGTTTTTTTTACGTTTTAATGGAATCGACCGTAATCAGGAATTTTTCTAGAGCTTTTTGTTTCTTGTAGTTGTTTGATTTGTAGTTCAAAAATAGTTCTTCTGTTAATGGATCTGGGGCAGTAGCTTCTAGCAGTTCCATTCTAGCCGCATAATAGGATAAGAGGGACTTGGAATTCGGTTAAATAATCGCGTATATGTTTCTTTCAAGTTGTGGGGGTTGAAGATATCGTAGTAGTAGGTATCGATATTTGTAAGAACTGCCCTGAAGTACACGTCAAGGTATATTTTAGATAGAGCGCCCAGCTATTGCTCGGCTTGGTACCCCTCCCCTACGCTCTACACGAAACCTTATATGACCCTGAGGAGCCAGAGATATCAGCCACTGTCATCAGTGCCTTTGAGGACATCTAAGTAGTTTTAAGGAACAGATATTTTGTCCATAGACTCGAAAACAACAACGGATGAAGAATTGTTTAAGAAAAAGGGTATTATTTTAAAACTTGGCCGAGAAAAAAGATTAACATTCAGGGTTTTTCTTTTACCCCAAAATATCTCATGGGATACACTGTTCATAGTGTATCCCACAATCATGGTTCACCTTATAACCTAATTTTTTAAGTTACCCATATACTGATTCTCTCTTCAGATTATTTTTCTCTGCAACGTTGACATTAAATGAAATCTACCCCTTAATAAAATGATAAACTACTATTTTCTTACTGATTATCAAGTGTCGTCAATGTGTGAATTCAATGACGTGTGATCCTGTATCGTTGTGCTTTTTAAAGGGCTCTTGGGGGTATGCTGGATGACATGGACACTTACTTCGATGACCTCAGGGCTACAAGGAGAGAGTTGGCAAGATGGACATCTGGTCTCCCTCCAGTTATTCCTAAGAACGTTGCAAAAAAGGTGATGATTTATTAATTTTCCTTTAATTTCATCAAATCTCATCTACCTTATATCCTTTTTTTTAAGGATTGTCTTTTTTCTGAGATAAGGTAAGAAGGTAAGATATTTTACAATGGCAGATTCACGGGGATGGGGGCGATTGGATTGATCACCCCCGCAACACAGACAGGCCCACTATAGGCTCACATTGTGGTCATTACAACAACACTAGTTTCAAGGGGCAAATATCAAAAGATTATTGAGGGAAGTCTTCCAAACCCTCATTTTTGCTGAAAACTACAAAACGAAACTACATTCAGTGCCTAAAAGGTTCAGAACATTTCAACAGGGCATATATCCACGAAATTTTTAATAAGTGGAAAAAACTAGTTTATATACTGTTTTAAAGGGGCGAATTTCCCAAAGTTTGTTGGGACCCCAGACCCACTTTTGCACCCCTCCCCGATTATACTCAGTGGCGGCTCGTAGCTAAAATTATAGGGGGTGCTGCACCAAGTTGAAAATGTGTATCTTAAGCGATATAATGCTAAATAAACCTAAAAAAACGTTGATAAAAACTAAAAAACTTTACTAGGATTTTCTCATGATAAGACAGCAAGGAAAATTTAAGCTGTTGAAGTTCACTTACAGCCACAGAATTCAATTCTTTGGGATGCAATCCTACACTATTTCTATTAAACAAAAATGTTGAAAAAATCAAATAAAACACATGGGAACAATATTATAAGAACATTCACCCTTATTAAGTCAATTGTTTTTAAATTTTGAAATAACTCATAATTGTGTAATAATTCAGACTACCTATAAAAATTTTTGAAAGATTACCCCCAAAATTGAAAAAATCTAGGTTTTTCTTTACATTTTTCATATTTCATGAAACTTAGACAGAAAAGAGGGAATCAAAAAAGCGGTTCATCTGGTCACCATACACTTAATTAACAATCAAAAACATGTCACTTACCTATTAAATCATTAATCCCATCTTACCAAGATGTTCCTCTCGCTGAGAATGATATTAAAAACTACAGAGAGCGGATTCAGTTTGTTTTGTATAAAAAAACCCTGACTACTAAAAAGTAAAAAAAATATCCTTATTTATTGAATGGCCGAATCAGTTGAACAGAATTGTTTCTTACGTTGAAAAGAAAATATAAATAAAAAATGAAGAGGTAAAAAAGCTAGAAAGGCAATGTGATTTATTATTTGAAATGTTTGAAATCAGATATTTTTTTCTTATCTCTACAATGCTCGGGAAAGAAAAACGATAATTCTTTTTCTGGGCGGCGAGGGCTGCTGAGAAGCAGCCCCTTTTTCCCTAACAGATTCGCGTGCTAAATTCTTGATATTTTGATTTGATTAGATATAGCTAACTCTCAACAGTTTCCATACCCTCGTTTGGTACATTTCCGGGGGCTGTCGACCCAGAAAGAAATCTATTGGCGAGACGGCGGCGGAGTATTTTGAAGTAATTTTTTGTGCGTAAGGGGAAGGAATGATTAATAGCATTACGCTAACAGCAGATAATTATAAATTTAAAAAAGGGGATTAAGAGAAAAATAAAGGGAAGATTGAAATATTTTTTAAATATTTTCAAGTTAAAAAAATAGGAATTTTGGGCAATTTTGGTTGGGGGTGCTGCAGCCCCGCAGCCCCTATGGACGAGCCGCCACTGATTATACTTCTATGTAAGCTTTTTCATATCCGTGATAATGATGGAGGTTTTTTGTTTACACACTCATTTTATTTCTCGCGCCGAATAGTAGCAGACCGCCCAAATCTAGTCTTTAGATCCGCAACTAATATTTTATGCTGCATCCCAACATCAAAAGAAGGTGATGGTAGTATTATCACAAATGTAGTGCGATGAAAATTCTTCAGAGAAATTTCGATAGTAATGTATCGATTGCTTTTCGTTCTAGATCGAAGATTTTCAGAAAAAGGTAACATCCATCTACGGTGTTTTCTTGAAGTCTATTGACGAACTGGACTTGTCAAAGGATGCCTCCACGAAACCTGTTGAAAAAGCCTTGAAGGCCTACAAAAGCGGCGACTACTCGATGCCTCAGAAATACATCAGAAAGCTCACGACCTTGAAACAAGACATTGTAAGTCAAAATAAATACTAATATGAGCATTGCGTTTTTAGTATGGAATGTATGTATGAAACTTCATTATAAATGATTCGTGACTGCCTGAAGTCCTTAAATATTTTGTGTTAGGATAAATTTGATAAGCTTATTTCGTATCCTCATTTTTGTTGAGGATAATTTCTGTGAGGCATATTTATATCGTAAAAACCTTTTTTACCTTAACTTTTATATTTTTAATTTCTTATACCTAGAGTAAAATTGAGGATTTTTTAAACCATTTTAAAATAAGGGTCACTTATCAATATGACCATTATGAGACGAATATTTTACATGATTTATTTATAAGTATAAGTAACCACTAAAGATGGAATTCTAAAAGCTTAATTAAACTCCAAAATACCAGAGTTTAAGTTAAGTCGGAGTAGTTGACTAAAGGAAAACTGTGGGTACTAATTAATTCAATATCACTGTAGTAATTTTATATTTCAGGCTTTCGGCATTAACTAACTTTTTTTTCTTTATTTCAGTATCGCTTAGCACCAGGTAAGAATTTCTGTATTTTAAAATTTGAATTCTATTGTATGATTCCCTTTTATAAAAGGGTATGGATGTACTGGGGATAATTCAGCACGTCCCCTCAAATTCTTCACAGTCAGATTCCATGCGTAAAAATTCCAAAAGAACTAAAGCTGTAGACGAAGAGGTGTAGTTCTTGGGGCAAATTTTATCCACCCTGTGGGAGGAATCTTTCAGTGCAGAATTTGAAAGAATTTGCCGAATCACCTGAACAATATCTATACCTATAGTAAGTGGTGTCACCGACGTAATATCTATAACATAGGTCGACAAAAAAAATCTTTCCTAACTTTGTGCCTGGACATTTTTTTTGCAATGAATCCAAGTTATTTTAGTATGGACTTCGTATAGACGTATAGAGGATTCTTTGAACGAAACGACGATGAACGTGTTCAGGGGGTGCCAAATTTGGGCAAAAAAAGTATCTGAGAATAATGAGAAAAAAGTTATTTTTGGGAGGGGGCGTCAAAAAAGCCATCTACCCCGGTTGCTATTTTTCCACAACATGGCCCTGAAGGTGGTGACAACGACAACAATGATGAACAGTCTCTTTCTCGTGTCAGCCCTGCGCCCTCTAGTGGGAGGAGCCCTGTTCGTGCGCTGGGGACAGGACAAGTGCGCAGGGACGGCGGAGACGATTCTGAGGGGAGTGGTGTCTTCTTCGGAGAGCAACCAGGACGGAGGGTCCAACGACCTGCTTTGCATGCCCCTCGACCCTGCCAACCCTGACCCCAAGGCCTACTTTCCTGAATACGAGAAGGACGAGGACGAAGACTATATGCTCGTCAGTCCTGTGGTGTAAGTGCCTTTGCCAATATTCGTATTTAAATCAAATGGCGTTCCAAGGGTATCTTTTGTGATGTTCTTGTTTACTGCAAAAAACATCTCCTGTATGTTTGTCAACACCAGAACCGTTGACCTGCCGTATTACTTTACACTTTTACTACCTAACTTTTTCAGGTTACTTGATAATTACGTGTGTTGCATGTTCGGGAACTCTGTAATGATCAATTTTAATTTTTCATATCAATACTCGAATTGATAGTGCATATGACTTTGGGTATCGAAAAACTTCTGTTTCTAAGGGGGGTTTTTTTCATATCAGAATGTATTTGACATCTATAAGTCTGTATTTGAAAATCTAAAAAAAAATCTAAAATAAATAAACAATCGCAACCCTATGCTTTTAAAAATAGTGTGTACAATTTATTGAATATTTTAATGGAATTAGTATAATGGGTTTGATACCAAACGGTACTTTTTAAAATTTGTTTTAGGTAGGTGTCGAAAGTTAATAGCACTTCTCATGAGTCTAAAAAAATATACAGTCAAACAAACATCAAACAATTTTTTTCAGCTAACAACACTAATATTAAAATTATCTCGATTTTTCCATTGTTAAAATTTAACTATTTTTACTGTTTTATGTTTGACAGGATATTTTTGTTGGACTCATGAAAAGTGCTATTAACTTTCGACACCCAAAACAAATTTAAAAAAGTACCATAGGATTGAAAGTGTTAAATGTATGTTATTCAATATATTGTACAATACTTTTTCCTTTGAAACTTCTCGCTCTAGAACTCACAGTATAACCTCGATACCTCAAAACTGAATAGACCCCCCATAAATTCGATATATTGAGTTTTCGAAATAATAGCAAGGTTACACCAAATATAAAATTAATTAGTTAGAAAAATATTTTTTAAGGTATAAAGGTTTTCAAAGGTATCAAAGTTCAAAATAGCGAGGTTATACTCACTCCATCAACTCTCTTCCCACAGATACACGGGCTCCTTGAAGAAATTCAAAGATTTCTCCATGAAGTACCTCCCCTGCGCCGTCTGCCGGCAGCCCTTTGAAAACACGGTGCTGACCACCCCCGGCAGCCGTTCCTGCCCCTCCCCCAAGTGGACCAAGAACTACGAGGGAGTGGTGATGGCCCCTGGAATCAAGGCCAGCAAGGCGGAGTACGTTTGCATGGACAAGGATATGAAGATCCTCGAGGAGAATCCCAAGTTCGGAAACGAGGCCATTGATCACCTTTTCGAGCTTCAGGAGGTGACCGTCACCTGTGGGGGACTGCCCTGCGACAAGTACCCACAGAATAAGGCCGTGCCTTGTGTTGTGTGCTCCATCTGAGGTGGGTGGTGTGTCAGCCAACTATAGCATAAAACATTTTATCTAACACAGTGTTTCCCAACGTGGGGCGCTAGCCCCACCAGGGGGCAATTGAACTTTCTAGGGGGCAATTTGAAAATTTTCAACCAAATTGCCCCTTCAAATAAGAAAAATTCCAAAAATTTTCTGGGGGAGAAAGCGCCGGACCCCCAATTTTACTTATACTTTACTTATACTTTTTACTTGTAAAAAGTAGGGGAGGGTGGGGACGATTGTAACAAAATTATTTATTTCATCTCAAACTAAGCCATTTTTTATGTTAGAGTTATGAAAATTGGTACGAAAATAGGTTGATATATCCCAATTACATATTTGTTATGAAAACCATCCGGTGGACATGCATTGCAATTTAGTAAATAAAACATCGAAAATCGAAAAACGTTACAATCGTCCCCACTTGAAGGGTCAATTGTAACAAATATAAGGATCAATTGCAACACAACACAAATTAGTAAAAATAGATAGAAAATCATTCAAGTTTATAAACAATTTATATTTTCTTGTTAAATAATAATTAAATACATAGAATAGAATGGAAATAATGAACTTTTCACTCAAATAATGATTTTTTAAATAATAATGAATGAAAGGAGAATTTCACCATTTATAAAAATGGTCAATTCACCATTTATATAAATGGTGAAATTCTCCTTTCATTTACCTTGCCTTTCTGGAATTAAATCTGTCCTAGGAATGCCATTGTCATTCCAGCAGATGAGTGGAGGACTTTTATATAATCTTTAAAATTAAAGAAAATATGTTCCACATAATCTTTAAATTATATGGAACATATTTTCATTAAAGTTATTTGGTATTTCAAATTTATTTCTCTATTTTGTGTTGGGAAAATTAACTCACTAGTTTTCTAAACATGGGAAATTTAAAAAGGTTTTAGTTGGGCGTGGACCAAAAAAGGTTGAGAAACACTGATCTTACACAACGCGGGCTCATCTGCAGACAACAAACAAAACTCACAAATATAGTATAACAACGATAAAACAGAAAGGGTCATGGGGTCATGGGTCAAATGGTTTTAAAAAGGCTTAGAAAAATAATAAAGTGACTAAGATTAAACAATATTAAATAAAAAAAATTTTACAGAAAACCATTTTTTAAACTTATCCAACTTCTATCCAAAAACTTATCAAACTTATCCAAAAACTTATCAAACTGGGTCAATCCTAAAAGCTTTGAATCTTAAGTTTAATACAAGAAATAATTCTACCAATTGAATTTAAAACACTAAATACCACATTTATAGTCTAAAAATACGTTCAAAACCACGAAAAGTAAGTAGAAGGCACGATTTTTAAACAATTCAAATGTGCCTCATTTACCATCGCAGACATTAAGAGTAAAAATAGATATTTATAATTAATATTGAGAACAACACGTTTTAGAAGCTACCTGAGTTATTTTAATGATTGACCTTAGTGATAAAGGCCGTTATTCATCTTATGAATAATAACCTTTTTTTGGTTTCATACTAATACCGGGTGCCACTTGTTTTTTTAGAGTCGCCAACTAGGGTGATAATTCATATTCTAGCAACCCGGCGGATATACTGTGTAATAAATTATGACGTCAAAAGAAGTATACCAAAGTAGAGTGGCACCCGGTTCTACAGCACCCTTTATTTTTAACTGAACCTTAATTTTATTTACATTTTTCAGGTGGGAATTGGATTTAAAACTGGAAGATATTATAAATAAAAATGTATTGAAGAAATTCAAGTGCTTGTCTTATGTATTAATGTGTATTTATTTCTTTGTTTGTTATATAAAGACTGAAGTGAAGTTTTAATATTTTTGTGGCAGATCCTTGATGCATTTTTTATGGTCAAACACTTTATTGAATGTAACCTGTTTTATATTGTGTTAAATAAAAAAAGTCACCAAAATAAGTGTTTTTTCTTTAAATATAAAACTATAAACGCGGTGTTCTACAAATAAATGTTTTGCGTCCATAGTTTTGATTTTTTACGGTCAATAGTACTCAGCAATGACTTTAACCTTTAGGTACTTAAAATAATACTAGAATATATAGATGTGATAATAAAGTTAAATAAGTAAAATTTATTAACAAAAGCAAAATAATTACACTACGTAACTTATTAAATATACTTAACAAAACAAAAAACGTAAGATTTTATACTAATCCCAAAGAAGCTGCTCTTTAAGGCTTCACTAATTTTTACACAGATAAGTATTAATAAAATAAAGGAAAAATGAAAAGAATGAAAAAATTTAGAATATAGGCCAGCAACGAAATACTATTTTAATTTAAAATACTAATGTCTTAAGCTTTGAAATGACAAATATTTTACTAAAATTACAAAATATTTAAAGTTGAATAAACATATTTTTTATTAAACTTTCCTTTGCTTTTAATCAGTGGTTCCCAACAGGTGGTCCGCGGACCACTGGAGGTCCGTGAGACCATCAGAGGTGGTCCGTGAGAAGTTTTTAAACATATCCAAAAATGTTTATCAATATCTGATCCTATTACCCTATCTGAGAATGTATGTCTGAAATCTGGACCAGTATCTTTGTTTTAAGAAAGCTTATATTAAATTAGCTTAAATTATTAGGTTCATCAAAATGCAAATCTTACCTAAAAATTTATATAAAAAATTTCCCAACTAGGTATACCAAACTAGTTAAAAACCCGTTTCCTAGAGTCAAAATTCCGAAATTTTGCTGGGGGAAGACCCCCAGACCCCCTTGGTACTTAAAACTTAATTACTCTGTATTTAGTTCTTTAGCATGCAAATTCTTCCTAAAAATGCTCTGAAAAGCTTCATTAGACATATTAAATACACTTAGGAGGGAGGTGCTAAGAAATAATTTTGGCGTCCTCTCAAAATATATTTCTATATATGCCACTGAGACCGGGGGGCATGGAAAATTTAGAAAGGTTTTGGTGGGGCATGGACCTAAAAAGGTTGGGAAACGCTGGTTTACACCCTCTGTGAGGAATGAGTGCATTGAAAAAAGTTTGAATTTTTAAAGATAAAGTTGGGAATAGGGATGGTCCGCAAGTGGTTCAAATTTAAGTGAAGTGGTCCGCGGACATATTTGAGTTGGGAACCACTGCTTTTATTGAATAGTTAATTTTTAAATGAACTTATCTAGTCGTCACTAAATAATGCTCAATATCTTTTAAATATGTATGTAAGCCAAACTGGTTATAAAAATAAGTAGCGCTGGCAGTTTGTCTGGTGAATTACGATGGATACAAAAAGACTCCGAATAGAGGTATAAAAAAGAAATATTAAAGTGTTATCGACGAAAAGTTATCTTTTAAACAGCTTATCTTCTATTATGATAAAACCCTTACTTCAAACAAATTTAGTTTCATGTTTTGAAAACAAGAAAACTGAATACTATTCATACATGATTTGAAACTTTTTTTTTAAATTAAAAACTATAAAAAATATGGTACTGAGCCCTAATCAAAAATTATTGTTCTTGTGATGCCCCCAGAATTTTTCTTGGAATTCGATCTTAGCTATAGTGTTTTACGTTGCTTTTGGAAATTTAGTAACTTTTTTATGTGAAACCCTCCAAGAGAAAAAAATTCTAAGAAGTGTTGGGCTTGAATGTCCCAAGGTGTCCCCACTTGATATTTTGGATATTAAACTTTTACTATTTTAGGTTTATCGAGAAAAAAAATTCCTTCTCCAAAGTATATTGATGGACACACGACTTTTATAATCTCAACATGATTATTTAACATAAACACACTTCTTTTACTAAAAATGTGATTGCAACTTTGTACCACGATAAGCAAGATAAGTAAAACACATTTTACGGATTTCAGGGGAATTTTGACTTTTTAAACAATTTTTTTCTGAGATGTGAGTTAATAAGTGTAATAATCCTAAACTTTAGTGCTTTGGAATTTAAAAAGTGTTTTTTATATATGTTACCGCTAAAGTTGATAATTAGTTAATCTGAAGAATACCTAGGTAAACTTAAGATTAACTGATTTCTGTCGTTAATGTGCGGATTTTTGAGTTTTTCGCATTTTACCTAGGGAATCTACACTATAACTGCCTCTTGATAGTTAAAATTCAAAATAGTTTGTTTCGTTCAATACTTTCTGTTAAAATGTTGAGGTGCTTACTGCGCCATGCGCTTACCCCTGCGCAGTTGGGTTTCAATACGTAGTTTGTTGTCATATTTGGTGTTTTGATTTCAAATTTAGAGCGTAGCACTGGTAGTTGTCATGTTGAATGCTAAAACAAAATAATACAAGCAAGTAAGTACTGTAAATTTACATGATTAAGTACAGTATATTACTACTAAAACGGGTATTTTGAAACAATTGTGTTGAAGCTCCGACTTCAGAGTGACAGAGATTTCTTTTAACGAAAGCAAATGTCCCAGCTGTTGAAATATCTTTTCAACAAACGTTAATTCAACAATCGCTGGAACCTGGGCAAGGGTTTAACATATGTAATCGATCGCGAATCCTAGCAATAGTTCAGTGCAGGCTGCCAGCCGATTACACCGCGCTTTCATTAAGATTTGCTAGTTTAAGTGCTCATTGAAATACGCTGTCAAATCGAGATCGAAAACCACAATTGATACAAATCTCAGTTGGTACTTTAATATTCTATTATTATTGTTTTTATATTCTAGTTTTAAAATTGCTATTTCATTACTATTTTTGTGGGATTTGCGTGTTTTGTGTAATATGAAAAAAGTACCGATCCCCCTTTTTTGATTCGTCATTGTTACTGTTTACCCCCAAAACGAGTTTGGTTATAGTTAGGGCAGGGGGGTTTGGGGGGGGCGGCAGCCCCCCCAACCTCCTTAAACTTTTTATAAAATAAAATAAAATTTTGTACTTTAACGGATCACCCTCGTTAATATGTAAAATAACTGATTACAGGTAGTATGCAGATTAACGAGTGTCTAGTCGGTAGGGTTCAGAATACCTAGGTAATTTCAAGATTACCTAGGTAATCTTAGAAATTGAAAAAAAATTCGCTCTTTAACGGATCACCCTCGTTAATCTGCAAATTACCTAGGTTATCTGTAAATTAACTGATTTCCGGACTTTAACTGTAACATATATATATGTTACAGTTAATGTTCATAATCTGGTAATGTTCAGAATACCTAGGTAAAGTATGAAATATTTTGTACTTTACCTTAGGTAATTCTCATTTTACCTTAGTTTTTCTGAACATTACCGAATTTCGGACATTAACTGTAACATATATATATTTGATTTATGACCTAGAATCGTACCGTAATTCGTACCGTAATCGTTTATTACCGTAGAACCCAGTTGAAAATTTGGCTCGGCTAGGTCTGAAAGGGTTACAATGTTACTCCAATAGTATTTTGACAAAGTAGGTTCTCGCTATATAAAAGAAAATTATGATAAGAATATCGTTTTTCGTGTTTTTCTGGTGTGCTTCTATTTCTAATTAGTCATAAAACTTGTTTGAGTTACATTTCAAAGGTTTAATATTGGTCTGTAAAGAAGTAAATGCAGCATCATGGGATAATTGTTCAAATGTCAGATTTGTACTTTCAAGATAAAAATTTTAAGAAAACATCTGTCCTTTGTAATCTAGAATCCCATACGAATTAGTATTATTTTACTGATTAATCTCTTTAAGAGTCCTTCTGCAAGCTCCCCCCTTTAAAACTGTCAAAAAAGGTACACAATTTTTTAATTTGTTGGGGTATAAGAGTACATAAATTGATTTCTATAAAATAATCTATGGTTACCAAAAATGAGATTGAAAATTATTTTGTTTAAGAAAAAATACTTTTTAGGAAAAAGAAGAAGAAACGAATCTTAAGATATAGAAAGCGACGAATAAAGATTTTTTTACTATTTTGTTGTTCAATTCATGATTTCTTGACACCTCGGAAGCATTCAAATCGTCCGTTTGAAAAAGAGAATCAAATCAACAATTTTGTGGAAAATAAAAAAAAACGAAAAAGTAATTGAATTTTCATAGCATATAACTATATTAAATTTTCACTGGAAATTCAAGATTCTATTTAGAATACAGATTAATAGCAAAAAATGTATTATTAAGGTATTCAAAATTACTTAATTAAATTATTCCTTTTCTTATTCATGAAATTTCAGCCTCAAAAATTTTAGAAACCACTTAAATTGGAAATTTAAGATATAACCAAACTGATAAGAAGATTATTTTATATTTTTTTAATAATGATTTTAGATAAACTGAGAACAAAACACCATAAAAATATGAAAATCTTAGCTGATGGGACCAAAGATATCAAAACTTTGGCAGCTGTCCCAACGAAGAACTCACACTTCATCATGTTTTCAACTGCCCTTCAGTCGCTGCAGATCTTCACAATTTTAACTATCTTACAGAGGAGGATTTATATTCTACCAACTCAATAGCAATAGCAAAGATAATACAGGCACACTATCAGATATAAATCAATAGAGGATACGACACCACCACCAAGATATATTTCTACAGTTCACTACAAAATTGAGAAATATAGACTAAGACAAATAAAATTTAAAATATTATGAAACGCAGTACTACTTTAACACTAGAAGCTCCGGGGTGGTCATTTTGACCGTTTTGCATTTTTAAAACTCGTGTTCTTCGAAAATATTTGAGTTACGCCCTTCTACTTTTGTGACTTTTCCTAACTTTTGCTGCTATTATTGCTGTTCAAATTTGGTTTAGTTTGCAAAACGGGTTCCGGAGATAATCAAAGAACTACCTAGAACCCTCAAAAACAGTCATTTTGACCGCTGAGTATTTTACGTTCTTATTTCTACTCTATCGCTTAAATTTTGTTATATTTCGGTTCTACGTGGTATCTAAGAGGGTTCCTCCACAAAGTTAAAAAAATTGTACGGTTTTGACTCCAGAAAATCATAAAATACATCTTTATTTTGTTGCACATCCCTTGGAATAGCCTGTTTCATCATTTTGTGAACGAAAGATTTATTATTTCCTTCATTTGAAAATGGAAATATTCAAGACCTAATCGATTTATATGTTTCAAAAGCTTTTTATGAGGAAAAATAAAGATACATGTCAAATATCTGTCATTATACATCATTTTATAATAAGCAGATGGTTGATTTTCATTGAAACGCATTTAAAACTTGGAACAGTGTTATCAGAAATGTTTTAGCAGAGCATATGAGTGTGATCAAGAAAACGGTTCGACTCAAAATGAGTATTTTATACTCGATTATGCCAAAAATAAAACGGCCAGGATACGCACAGCAAATGCCGGATCTGAACAATGCAGGTGATAATTTTTTATTCCTATGCGTAGTTATGTTGTGTATTTAGGTTGGACATGAAATTAATATTAGTAAAATAAATGGTAAACATCAATTTACATTCGAATTGAGAAAGAAATAGGGGATATAAAGTCTATTATTTTTTCTTATATAACATGCGTTAGTGACGTCATAAAGTCGTCCCCACAGGGTCAAAATGCAAAGTATGGACAGTACCAACCTTCTGATACATGCAAGAATTATTAAAAGTATGCGTGTAGTAAACGTTTTTTGACTTTACTAAGGCTTTTATAAGTATGTTAAAATGGTGTAAAATAATGGAATTTTCCGTTATTTCCCACAAAATTGATATTTAAAAATCAAAAAATGTCTTTAAATATCATGTCATCAATGTTCTTTACGATTTCTATAAATATCACATCCAAATTTCTGGCTTTAAAGGTTATTTTAGGTGAAAAAAGCCCAGCGGTCAAAATGACTGTTTTTGAGGGTTCTAGGTATGAGGCACCAGCCGGAGCTTCTAGTGTTAATGCAGTTTAATAAATATCAGTAACTATATGAAGTTCAATATTTAGATAAAAAAGGTAAAAACACTTTTATGTTGAAATAAATTTTTATTGGCTTAGTTTACAGCCAAAAAATAAGAAAAGAAAGACAAATTAACTGAGATTTTAAATTAAATAGAAAATCACCGTGTGGACATATATTTTGCCAAATTTAAGTGGCTGTATCTGCCTATGCAATTTTTTTTGATACCTTTACTTTATCCAACTGACAATTCATTTCTATTTGCAAGTTTCGTCAGTGTAGCCCAAAAGAGCATAAATTAATGTTGTTGTTGTTGTTGTTGTTGTCGTGTGCCACTTGGAATACCCAAGCTCCATTAGGATTCAAGGCAAAGGGGGCTCCTGAGAAAGAAAGTCCTGTGGTCCGTCACGGAGCACAAATTAATGATTTCTAGTTTTTCCAAAGCATGAAGGAATGGATGTTTTTGCATTCTTCAGTAGATCATAGGTTTTTGAAATACTTTAAAATTTAATGGTGAAAAAAGAGAACGAAGATATGTATGCCTTGTATGCACATAATTTTAAATTTATTAAAAACATACGCCGGTTCGGGGATAACATGGATCCCCTTCGTCAGTGTGATTGTAGAACCTGATCAACACAATATAAATCCTTATTTGTCAAACAAATCCTAATTTGCCATGTGACCTTCGTAACTGTTTCTTTGTATACCTTTTTTACTGTTCTTTAGCAACGCTTGTTTTTGTCTTGTTTGTATTTATATTTTGTTGGTCAGGTTCTACAATCATACTGACGAAGGGGACCCATGTTATCCACGAAACGGCGTGTGTTTTTAATAAATTTTAAATTTGTGCATACATATCTTCGTTCTCTTTTTTCACCAGTAATATTTTGCACAGTTTGGACTGAACTTTTATTTTTAATTTTAAAATTTGTTTGGTATTTTGTGTATCAGTGTTTCCACAGGAAAGATAAATTTTTTATCAATTTTAAAGATAGTAAAAAAGAAGGTTTTAAACAATGGGTCCAATTGATGCAGTTTTATGTCTAGTAATGTTTTATGTTAATATGTTTTATGTTAATGTTTTATGTAATGTTAATAGTAAGTTTTATGTACAGGGCAAATAATATATAATTAATATTTGAAACCACTAGTTTTAGGGTTAATGTATTCACATTTACTAGCATCTCAAAGAAAGATTTTGATTAATAAAGTTAAAATTCTCCAAAAATTCTAAAAAATGTGTTTGTCAAAGTACTAATGAGCGCTACTATATGTATAAGCAGGAATCCATTACAGTAAGATTGCGTCTGAAAAGTGGGATGTCCCAAGACGGGTCATGTCACAAGGTACCCCATTCTGCCTTTACCCACAAAAACTCTTCAAATTTATCTATTAGAAAATACATACAATAAATTTTCATTTTGACGATAATTTACCAGCCTTTGTTGAGCGACAAGGCCATACAGAATGTTTCAAAAGTCCGTTTCATGGCTTTTATTTGGAATCAACGCGTCTCCTAGAATAAAGGTGGTAAGGTGTACCTCGAGGTAAGTGAAATCCATTGACACGGCTGACAGCACCCCTTGAGGCAATATTATAAAGTTAAAAATTTAATTAAATATTTAGAGGAGAAAGAACATAAATTTCAACATAGAAATTGTTTCCAACATCATGATAAATGCAGAGAAAAAAATCATGAAAATACCTTAAATATGCGAGGACATAATAGCATATGTGAAAATAGCACTTTTTCGGGCTTTAAAATAGGAAAAGTTCACAAATTTGCAGTTGTTTTAGTATTATCATGTAGTTTTACATTTTTTTAAATTAAATAATGACAAGTGTTAACTTAAAAAAATCAAAGAAACTTTCAAATTTGCGAATTTTTTCTTTTTTGGGGCCTGAAAAACTGCTATTTTCTCTAGCTAATATCTCCTCGAATATTTAAGACAGTTTTATGAAATTTTATTCTGTGCATTTTTCAGGATATTGCAAACAATTTTCTCACTGAACTTTTGTTTTAACTTATTTACGTTTTTAATTAAATTTTTTACTCTTTCGTATTTTGCCATCTGGGGTGATGTGTAAGCCCGTTTCAATGGATTCAGCTGGGAGACGCGTTGATTTCAAATAAAAGCCATGAAACGGACTTTTGAAACTCTACTTTGTATACGACCTTCTGATATACCTTATCTTGCATATGGAGGAAAATATTTTCGAATCCATTTCATAAAATATTTCCCGAAGATAACCGTCTGCTGTCAGAAAATGACAGTAAAAAGATACAGGAGTCGATCATGACAGCTATAAAAAGATGCCCTCTCCACATAATATGGAAACAGCCCAAATCAGCGTCTCAAAAAACACTATCTGAACTATACATGCCCTATACACTGAGTTGTAGACCAACACCTGCCTTGAGTCCCACGCAAAGCGATAATGTATAGCGAAGGCAGAATCGGAGTTGTATCAGCACATCTGGAAGTTATTTTAGGGGGGAGTTGAAAGACAGACCAGAAAATTCCATACATTGGCAAGGAGACACAGTGTATCACCTTTAATTTAATAATCATCTGAGTATTTTGAGGTGAGTGTTTTAATGTTCGTGTTGGGGGATGGGTTTTATTATTCCTTCGTTTTATAAGTTAACAATCTAATATCGATTATTTTATGAGATAATTAACGTGTTGACAATAATAGCATAAAATAACGAGATTGGTGGGGCCTAGCAACAACCCTGTGAGGTAAATTTGAAAGAATCAAAAGTAAAATTAGGGAATTTCGTATACAAATAAATTGCGACTTAATTTAAATTGGATCCATTCAATATCTTGATAGAAAATTTTTTAAAGAAATCTAATGAAAGAAATGTTTTGCAAATGTGTTAAAATATAAACTGAAATGTAGTTTATGTAGGAATGTAGGAAATTTAGTTTATGTATAACACAGGAAATTTTAAGAATTGGATCTTAGTTAAGTGAAAGTGGGTTTAGTTTTAAAGTTGATTTAGTTGAACTAAAATTTGTGAATTGGGTTACTAACCAACTAGAATATAACTAACCAAAAATGCTTTTTGGAGGTTTTAAGCCATTCTGTTAAAAAATTAAGATTAAAAAAAAGGTTGACTGCAATTGCTATGAAATAAAAAAATGAATATATGAGTAATAAAAATATGTGAATTCAATAAAAATTAATGTTCAATTTTAAAATCATTACTTTTAAATATAAATGAAAATAACTAGTTTCCTAGACGTTCCTGGACGTTTTATGGATGATCCATACTAGATCCAAACTCATCCAGAACGCATCTATATGTGGACGTCCATTGGATATCCACTGGACGATATTTCCTGGATGGTCCATATAAGATCCACCATCATCCAGATTGATCTCCATATGTGGACGTCCATTGGATGAGTACTGGACCTCTAACGGATAAAAAAAGCGGACATCTGGATGTTTTTTGGAAGTGTCATGGATCATTATTAGACTAGCTATGGATGTTTGCGTGGCTGAAAATGGACGTCCATTAGACGACTGCTGGACCTTTTTGTGCTATGTGGGAAGATAGGTGAATGTGGGTATCGAATCCGAAAACTGTATGAATGCTCGTTATTCTAGTCAACAGTGACTGTGCTATTGCTATGCCACTGAATGTGACGGTAGCTATCTAAACAGTCAACGGGCAAATGCCGATAAGTTTAATTATTGGGATTAAAATACTAATAAATCATCATTTATTTGCCACCGCCAGATTTTAGAACTGAAAAAGTCCTATGTCTTTAGAAGGGATATGTTTTTGGGAATGAAATCTTCTGTGTTCTTATACTTCGGTTTCTTCAGCAAGGAAACATGGGGACGGCAGTAATGATGTACGTGCTCCCAATGATGCTGGGGCAGACTTATGACATGGGAAAAGACAGGCCTGGTCTACAAATCTACCCAACCAACATTGGAGACAGAGCCGTCGTAAGTAAAAATACTTACAAGTTAACAATTAGTATTCTTTTGTGTTTAGTATGTGTTTTGTGGAAGTAAGAAAATTTCCTTACTATTAGTTGCAATTAAAGCATTAATTTGGGAACTACCATTTTATTTTCCAATTTAATCCTTTCAGCAAACCGATCAGATTAAGTTTCTATAACGGTGTGGGAATACATACGCACCTATGAAGTACAAAATTAACGACAGCATTCTCCTAAGATATGGTGACCAGACGTCCTGCTTTTTTTGCCTCTCTGTCCCGCTGACCGAATGTCGCACCTAATGTTTCGATTTTACCAAGGTCCACCAGGAAGAATACCTTAAATTGTAAGCCCCCTGAAAAACATTTTCTTCAATTAAAGATCTATTTGAACTATTTGAAGGATTGTATTACTATTTTAAGAAAAAATAATACTTTTTTATGTGTGGGACTGAAGATGTTTTGCTTACGCACAATGAACGTCGCGTAAAAAGAGAAGACAGAAAACCGTTTATGAATTTTCACAATCTATAGATACTGTGTGATTCTATTGAAAGGGTCTCTGTCTAAATATTCCACCATGATTGTTAACCTTTTAGTATCTATTTATAATTATTAACGATTCCAGAAAATTCTTAGAATATTATGACCAGGTGTTTTAATCTAAAAAAGGGGCATTACAGTAAAAATATGAGAAGTACACTCAAACCGGTTTTTGTGTGAACCTTTTATGGTCGATTTTCAATTTGAGCGACTTTTTTTGTGCGATTTTTCCTTTCGATTTTTTTGTGCGGTGTATAAAAATTTTAAATTGGAACAAAAATCTTGTTTATCTGACTACCGAGACATACATGGGTCTCATGAAACAACAGAGTTGTCACCGACTACATAACTGAAAAAAAGTCTATGGTAGGTATAGAAACGGTTTCTCAATTCAGCTGTAGAGTGGAGAGTGCGTTACGATCCGAACATAAACAGTTTTTCAATTCAGCTATGCTGAGGGAATTTCGCTACGATCCTACGTGAGACTTTTTATGCGGTCCTTATTCACCGCATAAAAAAAGGATTTTTTTAAATGTGCTGCGAAAACTATTTTTTATAGCTACTCGCGAAGTTTGGTGCGAATTTTTTATGTGATTTCTTTTGTGCGATCCCTATTCCTCGCACAAAAACAGGTTTGACTGTTGTATTTGAATCGTCAGTTGGAAGAAGGGAATAAGTCCAAAAACCAAGTTTTGAGTAAATCGAAAAAAAAAACAGTATAAGTAATGGAATTTTTATTGTATAACCACCAAATTTTTACTGGAAGGTCAGAATCCTATTTATAAAACAGAGCAATCATCAAAACAAATATAAGTATATTCAAAAATATTTTACAGTCAAAATAAGTCGTCGGACTTATTCCCTTCTTCCACCTTATGAAATTTTTCTGATGAAAGAATCTTAAAAAAAACCCTTAAATTCACATTTTAATTATATTTCTCCTTTGTTTACACCACAAAAGGGTGAAATAAAAAGAATAAGACAAATAAAATTCAAAATTATAGTGAAACTGAGTTATTAAAGCAGTATCAATGGAGTGAGTGAATATAAAGGGAGTCAAACATTCCCTGCATAAAAAAAGTTTGAAAAACATTGAAATTCAGAAAATTTTTTATTTTAACTTAGTTTACAGCACAAAGAATATGAAAAGAAAGACAAATTAACTTTAATTCCAAATTAACTTAAAAAATACAATGAATGGACATCGATTTCTCAACTTCAAGTGTCTGTATCTCCCTACAGGGGGTAGTTATTTTCTCCCTCTTTTAACCCATGTGTAGAGCAAAGCTTGGAGATCGTTTTGAGCACAAAAAGTCAATTTTTTGGACTTATTCCCTTCTTCAAACTGACGATTCATTTGTGAACAAGAGTAGCCATACAATTTTTTACTTGCATCACAGACTCTGCAGCATTACTTCACGGACTCTCAGTACCGTATGGTGGAGAACGCTGAGGAGATCAAGGACTTTCTGAGCGTGAGCGGCAAACTCTCGCTCAAGATCAAGAGCGGGATGGTGGACGTGAGCGGAGAAGGATCTTACCTCAAGGACTCCGGCTCCAAGACCAACGGCATAGAGATACTAGTCAAGGTGCACTTCGAGACGGTGAGTTCCTCCCCCTCATGTCTGAAAAACTTGGGAACTACAGTATATGGCAAGGTGGTTCAGATAAATGTTTCGTAACTTCTAGGAGAGGTAAGGCTAGGGATTTAAAAAACCGTTCGACTCGATTCCAGAATCGATTCCTGAGGTTCGATTCTTGGATTCTATTCTTGAGGTTCGATTCCGGCCTGGAATCGATTCCTTATGGCCAGTATCGAAAAAGAGAATCGAATTTATCTCTCAATCACAAATCAAAGATGTAATTTATTATAGTGAGCAATATTGTTAATTATCAGCATTAATTAGAAACTTAAGTAAGATTCCTAAGATTCGATTCCAGCTGCAAAATACAAATTAATTAGTGAGCACAATCGTTAATAATTATCAGTATTAATTAGAAATTAAGTACGATTCCTAAGATTTGATTCCTGTTGGAATCGATTCCTTCAAATATTCGATTCCTTGGTATCGATTCCAAGGTATTCGATTCTGATTCGATTCCTTCAGAAATATTTAGAACCCTAGGTAGGGCACACCTAGACGACTCGGAATCACGTAGGAAAGGGGGGGGGGTCGGAAATGCACTCTTAAAAACTAGGGGTTTTTATAAGCGGGCATGGGTGGCGGATTCTGAAAAATAGTTGATTGATGTGTTTCCCAATGGAAATTGACATGTAACCTTTTAATATAGAATTAAAACTAAAAAATTTGTTTGATTCCATCATTTATTACTTAAAAACCAATTTAAGAGCAGACATTTCCCAATGACTCGGACCTAGCAACGGCCTTAGCAACAGGTTGTTTGACCTACAACAAGGAACAAAGTAAATGGTCGTGACGTCACCTGAATGCACTCTAATCCAATCCTACAAACGATTTCACTGGTTTTAATCCAATCTTAAAAGGTTGTGTGTCATATCTCCCGTCCCCGCTTATAAAAACCCTTTGGTCGTCAGGGGTGCCTTTCCGACCCTCCTTTCTTATCATTCCGAGTCGTCTGGGTTCTATCTACCCTCCCCTTCCTAGAAGTTCTGAAGCATGTATCTGAAACACTTTGTATATAAGGCCAATGTCACCGTGGGCGTATGACCGGGTGTATCTGGTCGGGCAAATCTAATCAGCAGCGGAAATCTACCCTATAGCGAGGATTCTTTTGTTCGCTAATTGAGTGGGGTAGATATCCCCAGCCGATAAGATGTGCCTGACCAGATACGCCCGCTCTTGAGATCACGGTGACGTCTCCCTAAGGCTCAAAACACACTGCGCGGCTTATAGTCGCCACTGCAATCAATCTCCATAAAAAAAGCATGGAGAAAGCCTAGTCCCCTATCTTAACAGGAATGAAGATTCCTGTCAAGATAGGAGGAGTCTCAGGCTGAACTCCATGCTTTTTCCCCTCTTTGATTGATTGCTGTCACGTGTTATGGTGGCTAGGTCTGACTTGCCACTAACGGCGGCAGTAGGTATAGACGTGGAGTATTAACAATGCCTATTAACCCCCCTTCAGATCACCAAGACGATCCCTTCGGCCGTGACACCGAACGCGGGGTGGGCCCAGCTGGACAAGGCGTTCCTCGGGACCCACTTCTGCCGCAGCATCACGTACGGCGGGGACCTGGTGGCCTCGGTGCGTGTCTCCTCCTCCAACACCTTCGACCTCATGCGTATAAAAGCAGCCATTAATGGTGGAGTCAACGTCAAGGGAGGATCCTTCAAAGCCAACGTCAAAGGTAGAGGAGATTATAAAATGTTTGAATCAAAAAGTAGAAGACAGAGCCAGCACTTCCATAGACCGTAATGCTATCATTTTTAACTTGGGAATAACCCTCTATGTCTCTCTCTTTCTCTCTTACTCTTTCTTTCTTTCTCTTTCTTTCTCTCTCTTTCTTTCTCTTTCTTTCTCTCTCTCTCTGGGAGAGGATACTTAGGGGCATTGGCCTATTTTGGGCAGTAATGGGGCGATGAGCATTGAGCCATAGCCATCTGGAGCTAGAAGGCCTGGACAGCTAAGAGGATGATTCATTCTCTCCGTCGAAAGCTTTCGAACGATTGGTTGAGGAGCGGGAGAAACACGAGAAACGCTCGCTTATTGGAGGTTTGCCACCTTGAAGACGGAGAGAATGACTCATCGAGGCGAAGTGTCCAGGCCTCCTTGTTCTAGATGGCTATGATTGAGCATATTTCGGCATTCGAACTTCGTGGAGAATTCAGAAGAGGCAACATAAGAAGAACTCACTTAAAATTCACTTATTTCATACTAAAAATAGAAAATTTTGAAATCCCCAGACCCCCTTTCTGGAGTGTTTTCTAACTGATGTTCTTATTCAGACCGCGGGTGATCCCTGAGAGCTCCGAAAGTAGGCTGCACCAACACATTTTTACAGCTAATTTTGTCCGACTTATGCAACCCATTATCAGTTTTAGTCGTAGGAACAGATACACAACGGAATAAAAACACATATATTTAGCTGGCATATTAATGTGTTGGAATAAATTTTTATATTGGGAAGGATATCAGCGGGTACACAAGTACAGGTTTTTACAAATTTGGGGTGCCTGAGTTTACTAATAATATACTTAAAAATCTGGGGGTGCTTAGTAATCACCTTTCCCTATACCCTAAATAACAGAATTTTCCTAGTTGGGGCGTTGAAACCTTTTACGCATATTGGGGGTAACTTTAAAAGGGTTGAGAACCACTGGATTAGAGTATATAGTTGTATCACTGTCAAATATAAAAATATACGAGACTGCTTCGTCACCTTTTCTTCTTTAAAGTTATATTTCATTTTACTAAACAAGAAAATAGCCCTGATCTTCGAAGCATCAGTTATAGTCTGCGATCAAACAATTTATATTTAGTTCCAAAAACAAAAAAAGAAATTCTACATAAAAATTATTATTACTTATCTCCCAAATTTTTTAACAGCTTACCAGAGGATCTAAAATCTGAGAGATCTCCTTCCAAATTTAAAAAATCTTTAAAAAACTACATTTTTACAATAGAAAATATTGAGGTGTTCTTTTGACAAATTTCAAGAATTGCTCTTTACTTATTTTAATTACAATTTTATTCTGAAGCTAGCGTACAATGGTCTAGATTTTCTACTAACTATATATCGGTTTCACATATTTTTTTTACAATTTTTTCATGTATGTGTATTATATTTTTTTCACTTATTCTGTGTATATCAATCCATCTGTTAATGTCTTTTTGGTTACCCGTATGGGCCTATGACCCCTGGGTAACTCATATGCCAACTTAAATTTTGTTTTTTTCTTTTTTCTTTTCTCGATTTAATATGTAACTTTTTTTGTGTGTAAATTATTGCTCGTTTTGCAGGCAAGCTGGAAATGCTGAAGCAAAACGCTCAGGACAGCAGCTCCATGGAGATCAAGTACTACGCCTCGGTGCCTATCCACGGCATCTCCTACGACATCGACGGCCTCCTCAAACTGGTCGAAGAGTTTCCGGAGCACGTGAAGAAGGTCAACAACGGCACCGGCAACCCCCTGCGCATGGAGCTTTACCCCATCGCCTCGCTGGAGGCAGGATGGCCAGCATACCTGGAGAACAGGTGAGGCACATACCAAAGCCTGAGCACGAAGTGTATGAGTCATCGGTAAAGGCGAGCCAATAAGCATTGAAATTCAGAATAATAGTGGTTTAATGTAGTTGGAGCTATCCAATGAGAATCCATTCCTCGGTCTCATAGAAGTGACAATATAGCTCCATGCATCGGGCACACACTGGGTGACTCGAATCACTGGCGACAATTGGCGATCCTTTTGGCGGATTTACAGCTGTGCGTCAAAAGGTGCAAAAGCAAGGAAAGCGGCTGTCGCTCCTGCCGCTGTCATGGTCACCAATCCCGCCTTGTTATAAGAATATTAAATAATATTAAAAAGATACAGAATATTGAAAATTTCATTTGAACAAAGAAAACCAACTTATTCGTAAATGGCCTAAATAATTAACTGAGCCTAGTAAGAAAATCCTTTCGCAAAGAACGGTTAATTTATTTCATTTCAATTCCGTTAACTTTCCACTAAGGAGCATCAGTCTTCTCCTGTAGAAGAGCAGTCGTGCCTATCTCCCCAAAATACACTCCCGGAGTGGCATGACCACTGTTATACTCTATTCATTTAGAATTGGCGCTTGAGAAATAGTGCTTTCCCCCACGCCATAAGCGGAACCATAGTTACGCTCTTCGAGCAGCCAATAGTAAGCCTTCTTCGTCACTTTGACGAGGATAGTCCCCTATCTTGACAGGAATCTTCATTCCTGTCAAGATAGGGGACTAGGCTTCCTCCGTGCTTCTTTTATGGAGATTGATTGCAGTAGCGTCTATAAGACGCATAGTGTAACGCGGACCTGACAAGAGTAGTCCCGGTCCCTCCCTCTCAACTCACCTTCTGTCTTCCCCCCGTTTCGTAAGGATCGACACAGTGTCATCAGCGTTTCGAGTCACCCCAGTGTGTTCGGCGGATAGGGTCAGCGCACACTTTTATATTATACCGACAACTATCAATCAACGGGCAGTGGATATCTCCCTCATCTCTTCGTGTGAGCATTCGGGAGGGATCGCAATTGCTGTCTAGGAGGGAAACTCTTTCGTTCGCTGGTTGACGGTCGTCGAGGTAATAAAAGTTTTTAGCTGACCCAAAAGGTGTTTTTTTTTAGTGGTATCTCATTGTGTGAAATAGTCGTAGAAGCAGTAAACCTCTGTCAAAAAGCTGCCGAATCGTTCCTGTGTACAAATTTCTTTGTTGGAATACCCAAAATTAAATTATTGCGTGTCCCCTGTTTCTCAGAGCGCTGTCCGACGAACTTGACGACATGGACAGCCAGTTCGACGACCTCAGAGAAACGAGGCGGAAGATCGGGGTATGGATTATGTCCCTTCCCCCCATCGTACCCGAGGACGTTTCCAAGCAGGTAAAAAAGTTTCTCTAAATTTTTATAAAATTAATCTTTCTCGTTGCTCTATTGTTATAAACACGTAGTTAAGTGAAATTGTGTTTATAAGGTTTTTTATTTAAGGCTACTGGAGTGTTGTTCACAGCAATTTACTGAATATTTCTGCATAGAATTTTTGGAAAAATTTCTGATTCAAAAGTGGGGGGGTTGGCTTATACGCGGATATAAAGAGTTTAGAAATGTTATAAACGGAGTTGAGTTTCGAGGAAGCCTGTCTCGATCATATTGGAATAACATATCAGCTGGGGCGCACACATAAAGTAAAAATAATTTTTACTCCCATTCCATACGTTTTTACTTTCCATACGTTTAAGAAAGTAGGAATCTTGATCATCTGGTTCAAATCCTAGAGAGATTCAATGCAAGTTTGGTTGTTTTGTTGCTGCTGCTTTGGATCAGTGAAGTAATAAGATAATTCTGCATGATTGATGTAACTATTAACTTAAATGTAAATCTGAAATTCCCGTTTGATTTATGTATTTTTGGTAAAAAATCAAGGCTTTTATCAATCAACTTCGTTTTAATGATCATTTACGATCTAAAACTACATTACTTTAAAAAAATCTATTTCCAATTTTAAAATGCTTTAAATAGTTTATTAAAAGGAAATGCATCGATAAAAAAAGTTAATTTTTAGATTTTTTCAATTGACACTTCCCTTTTTAATGGGTGTCCACAGGCACAATTGGGTGCACGCTGCACGTCCATAGGGAGAGCACGTTGTTGTGTCTATGGACACAAATTTCGTCAAGTTATTAAAATTAATTAAAAATGCCATTTTGAAGACTTAAGCTAATAAAAAATATTACCATATTTGCTAATGTTAAGACTATAGGTTGTGCACTTTAAATGGCCAAAATGTGATTTTACCTGTCATAGAAAAATCCAAAAGTGATTTTTGTCCGAAGGTACAACTCTCCCCTATACTTAGAACTTTTGGTCAATTTTTCTGATAAAAAGCGCGTTCTCGGCTTATACGCGGAACTATACGGTAGTTATTTTTTTATAAAAAAAACTTCAAAAATATATGAAGGTTCATCCTTTTTCAGATCGGCAAGTTCACCGACAAGGTGAACAGCATCTACGGGGTGTACCTGCAGTCCATCTCCGAGCTGGACGTGTCGGTGGGGGCGTCCGAGAAGCCCTTCCACGACGCCTTCGAGGCCTACAGGGACGACGACTACATCATGTACCAGAAGTACGCCAGGAAGCTCATCGATATGCAGAGGGAGATCGTGAGTACTGCTATAAGGATTATCTTTGAAAAAAAGCAATAGGGCCCAGCTAACACTAGACGTTGGAGAGAAGTGAATATCACCACAAGGTCACGTGGGATGGCCTATACGTCACAAAAAAAGATGTTATAAGTTTTAAAGTTACTGAATCCCTGCTGGAGCAGTGGTAGCGTGCCTGCATAGCATGCAGCAGTTCGTGGGTTCTATTCCCAGTTATTATTTTATTAAAATTAAAAAACGCATGCGCATTGTTATCAAAGTATAAAAAGTGCCGAGGAGTAAGCAAGCATTCAGTTCTCTCCAACGTCGAGTCAGCTAACTGGCATCAGAGACTTCTCCGCCCATCGGACAACAGGAAGACTAAATGAAAGGAGTATTTCACCATTATCGCTGGTTAGCGGACAATAAGTGTAAACTCACGACTCTCAAGCGTCACCTCCAACCGTGGACCGGTTTCGTCCTTGTTAGGACTCATCAGCACGGTATAGGAAGGCAACGCAAGAGAACGGATGGCAAGTACTTGTCTAGCCGACTATAACTGAAAAAGTGGTGACCATTGATTAGTCCTCCACTCATCTGCTGGAATGACTATTGGCATTGCCAGAACAGATTTAACTCCAGAAAGGCAAGGTAAATGAAAGGAGTATTTCACCATTATCGCTGGTTAGCGGACAATGATTCTCCGCTCTCTAGCGTTACCTTCCTATACCGTGCTGATGAGTCCTAACAAGGACGAAACCGGTCCACGGTTGGAGGCGACGCTTGAGAGTTGTGAGTTTACACTAATAGGAAGACTACAAACGAGGGGACATAACTTGAAGGCTCTCCAGTTTCGCAGAAGCGGGACCCCGGGAGGTTGTGTTATTTGACAGACCCCCAAGTGACTTAGCTTTCCTATCGGGGTCCACTTTTGCGTACGGCTAGAGTTTTATGATGGGCACGACAACACTGCTTCGGGCATTGATTATCCCCCCCATCTCTATGTGTGGTTAGGGGGTTTTCCAGAGAATTCCCTTCAGAGGAGGGGAACTCTTTTGTTCTCTATTTGACCCCACCTAACCACACAAAGGGTGCATCTAGAGATCGTTTCCCCGTTGATTGTAAAAACGAAAGATTTTTGAGCAGGGGAACATCTTTTGTCCGCTAATTGACCTCAGCTAACCACACAAAAGGAAGGCGATATTATCAATGCTCCTAATCTCCCCCGAATGCCCGAAGGAGCCTGGTCGTTTTGTGTGGTAAGTTGAGGTCAATTAGCGGACAAAAGATGTTCCCCTGCTCATAAATCCTTCGTTTTGACAATCAACGGGGAAACGATCTCGAGATGTACCCAAAGAGATCGGGGAGATTCTCAACTTCCCTCCACTGCCCGAAGCAGGGTTGTCGAGCCCATCGTAAAACTCTAGACGCACGCTTTGTTGGAGGGTGGGTTGTTTTTCCTCCTTTGTCCAATTCCGAGAAAGTGGAGATTAGTCAAACTGATGCGGAAGACAAGCCAGCATGACCGCAACCTGAGTGTGTAGCCACACCACTGTAAAAAATTCGGCAATTTACAAAAAGTAGTGGAAAGAAATTGCCTCCATTAACTTCAGAATATAACCAATAATGGGTGAGACCATGAGCAAGCTGTTACGTATGGCTGAAAGTCACAGTCAGCTGGGCAAAGTTATTTTTCCCCAAGTTAAATTTGGTCTCATTTTAACTAAGCCAGAAGGGTGAAAGACTGATTTTTTCTTTTATCATTTATTTATTGATTTAGGTTTTTAATTTCTCTTTAACAACGTTGTTATTCTTTTCTGTTTCAGTACGAAAAACATCCTGGTAAGTTTATTTTCATCATGATATAAATAGTAGACCCTTTCTTGAAAAATTAAATAAAAAGCAGCTCAAAAATACTTTTATTGATTACTATGGTGAAACTGTGCATAACATCAAAGCATAATATATGAATGTATACAACAGTTATTGAAGATTAAATTTTATACTAAAAATTGTACTGAAAATGTGATTGGACGTTTCAAATTCAAATAACAAACAAATGGCATGATTTCTCTACAGAACTGAAGCCTCGGATTGGTGGATCGCACTACGTGCGGTGGGGCAGCAACGAATGCCCGACCGAGGAGACAGAGGCCTCGGTAGTGGGCGTGGCCTCTTCGTCGCAAATCGTACAAAACGGAGGCTCTAACGACTTCCTATGTGCTCCGCTTGACCCCGTGACCGTGGACCCAAATGTCTACTTCCCTGGCTACCCTGGGGACGACGATCCAGACAACCACATGATGGTCAGCCCTCTCAAGTGAGTGTCCTTTTCTTTCTTCTTCTTCTTCAGGAGCTCAACAGCCTTTTACACACAGATTACAGAGCTTACAGAGATTCCAAACGGCAGTTTTCTATGCAAGTTTGTCTATGGGAAAAGCCCTGTTAAAAAAGTTGCCATTAGCGTCTATGGAGATGAATACTCTGTTAAGCTCTATACTCTGTGCTTTTACAGGCCAAGGCTGACTCGCAGATTCAGATTCTCCTCCATCTGACCCTGTCTGGTGCGACCGCCCGCGGTAGGTTGGCTCCAAAAAACTTGAGGTCCTTCTCCACATCATCAATCCATCTCGTAGGTGGTCGTCCTTTCTTCTAGTCCAGTGTTTCCCAACGTGGGGCGCACGCCCCACCGGGGGGCAATATCATTTTCTAGGGGGGCAATTTGAAAATTTTCAACCAAATTGCCCCCCAGCTGGGACCAATCCAGGGGGAAAATTAAAAAAACTTTTTTAAAAGAAGTTTATCAAAATCTGATCCTATTATCCTATCTGAGAATGTATGTCTGAAATCTGGACCAGTATGTATCAAAACCAAGTTGAAACCCTGTTTTTAGAGTCTAATTTCCAAACCTTTTCTGGGGGATGACCTAAGATCTCTGTTTTTAGAACTCTTATATTTGAAACTTTTTTACGTTAGGATCGTCCAAATGCCAATCTTACCTAAAAATTTATATCCAAAATTTCCCAACTAGGGGTACCACCAAACTAGTTAAAAACCTGTTTCCTAGAGTCAAATTTCCGAAAATTTGCTGGGGGAGGACCCCCAGACCCCCTGGTTACTTAGAACTTAATTACTCATAACTTGATTTAGTTCTTTAGCATGCAAATTCTACCTAAAAATTTTCTGAAAGCTTCATTAGACTTATTAAATATACAGAGGAGGGGGTCTAAGAAATAATTTTGACTCCCTCTCAAAATATATTTCTGTATATGCCACTGAGATCAGGGGGGGGGCATGGAAAACTTAGAAAGGCTTTGGTGGGGCATGGACCGAAAAAGGTTGGGAAACACTGTTCTAGTCCCTTCAACTCTGGAAAAAGTCACTTTTTTGGTAGGGTCAGCATCGGGATTTCTGAAGAGATGGCCCAACCATCTGATGAGTGACGCTTTAATTGTTCGAACAATATCGGTCCCACCGAATTTGTGATACTTTTTGTATATTTCGTAGTTGTAAAGAAGCCTCTTCAAGTTGTTTTAGTAGTTGGGGTCCAAGTCTGTAGTCGTTCTAGGTCCAAAGATTTTCCTTGGCTGGCGCACTATACCCTGTCTTGGGTCATGCGCCTTAAAAATCCAATCATCCATCCATGCAACGATTTTCCTTTCGCTCAAAAATAACTAGTTTTCCTCCTCTGTTTTATTGGGGGTCCAACATTCACTACCATTCATGACTATGGGTCTGATTAAAGTCTTATAAATGGTTAGTTTTGTCTTCACACTGATGAAACTTGATTTACGTTAGTTTCTGAGGCAGTAAAAACTTCTGTTAGCTATGAAAATTCTGCTGTTTATTTCCTTTCCTTTCCTTTATCTATATCTACAACAATAGGGATATTTCCGCTATCTCTCTACAAATCACTGTAAGACAAGAGACTTTATTTAAGGTAGATACTCTGTGATTAGTCTTGGTCTCGTCGGATTTTAGTGTAGGAGGTAGTGTTAATACGGTACAAGTGTCTTAAGGGTTAGTGTCAAGTACGGTTCAACTGGTCCGGCGATTGCATCCTCCCATGAAACAAAGAGAAAACTGTGAACGTTCCCAAATGGTATATCACCAACTGTAGAATGAGTCTTGTCCCTTCTGGGGGTCATTTTATGGTGTCATTTGGGGTTTTCCCTTTGTTCGAAGGGTCGATAATAATAGGCGATGGCCGGAAGATTTACCATTGCTGAATTGTGCTTGACATGGCTCTGTGCCTAACCACACTGAGCTGAAGCTGAGAGCAATGAAGTTTAGCGCAGTCTATACGAACCGGTTTTGGCTGATCCAAGAGGTAACATTCGAGAATAATCTTCAGGATATAAAAAGTTTCAGTTAGTTTATACAGGGTGTATCATCCTGAATGAAACACACTTCTAGGGGAGAAGTAGGGTACATCATAAGGATTTAGAATTGCATAGGAACCCATGGTCCCAGACGTCACCCTAAGGGGCTAGGGGTATTGAAACTACCCACGGCATGGTATAGTTTATGGTCAACCTACCCACCGATTGTTTTCATGAACATGCATCAGGACTTATTCAATTGAAGATGGTTTACTGAAAGTAAATAAGTATTGGATCATGTCGATCATAATGGAGGACAATCGACACGATCCCGACTTACTTGACGAAGCAAGAGTGGCTCCCGTGGGTAGTTTCAGTACTCCCTAGTCCCTTAGGATGACGTCTAGGGCAATGGGTTCTAGTGCAATTCTGAATCCTTATGATGCACCCTACCTATCCCCTAGTTCACCCATTGATAATGATACACCCTGTATGCAGATGAAAAAAATGTCTTACTATTAAACTGGTAAGCGTGGCCACCTCAACACAAAACTATCTATATAGACATACCGCGAGGAGAAGAGCTATGAAAAGGGTTGCCGTGAGTAGACGAGTCCAAAAGAAGAGGGAAGCTGGTATGAATTTAACTGCAATATTTGGCATTTTAAGCGTACATTTGGTGAATGAGAAAACTTTTATTAAACTACATTAAATTATTGATTATCTTTGAAATTTCTCGTCAGTAAAAAAATCGGAAATACTTTTTCACATGAAAACTTTTTTATTGTTTAGTATGTTAATATTGCTATTTTGAGGGAATTAGTTATATTCAGTTTTATATAGCTGATAAAACTTTAGTTGTAAATTTAATAACTTAATCATCATACTTGTGAAATTTAAATAAGGCGTTAGAAACTTGTGAAGTGACAAAATATAAAAAATATGTATTCATTATCTCTTTGATATTTTTTATAAGATTAGGGAGCTATCTCCCCCTACTCTCTCACCAAGCTGCGTATGCAGGACCTTTCGGATCGCTTCGAAATCCTCACAAAGATTTGCTCATTGAACTTATTCTCTGCAAACTGAACTTAAATGCAAAAATTAACAAAATATCTAAGATCAGATCAGATATGGAATAGATCAGACCAGCAAATCCAAAAAAAATTACAAAATATCCGAAATCAAATCAGGTAAGATGATGTAAATCAGATAATATAAAATTAAATTAAATAGATCAGATTATATGAAAGATCAGTTGAAATAGATCTGATCAGTTGAAATAGATCTTATCAGGTGTAACAAATCAGATTAGATCTAGAAATGTAAGGAAGTTCCCGTCCGTGACTCTAGAATCGAAAGAAGTATAAAGTTGAAAAATAGCCACTCAGATTTGGCGCAAAACATTTATTTCAGCACCAAAAGAATCATCATCACCCCCGAAATTCAGTGGAATAATCCGTTTCTATAACAACCGCAGCATCATCGTATGACGTCAATAGCTCTTCTTCTGGCGGTATGTCAGTAGTCTGAATTAGAATAGGCGGTTGAAAAGTAACGTTATTTCCCCTGTCTCGACACCTTTCCCCTGTGCGTTGCCATGGTTTCCACCAGTCTTATTTTTTCCCACATCACGCCAAGCCCACAACCGCCCGAGATTGTCAATGAATGAGCAGCCAATTATATAATCGGAACATTTTTTTCGTTATAAAAGAAAAACTAATCATGATGGGAGTACAAAATTTTAAACAAATATACAATTATTTTTTTCAAAAAAATTGTCGTTTCGTTTTTTAAGAAATTCGAATTAGTTTAATAGTTATTAAGATTCAAAGTTTTAATTTAATTTCACGCCCTGCCCTAAATGATGTGCAAAAATAAAGCAGAACCGCTTACGTTTTCTCCTTCGTTACCTAGGCGACGAACTTCAACTGATGACGTCCAACCGCCTATTTTTATTACACAGACTATAAACCTCTCCTCATATTGTAGGTACCGCGGCGAGATGTCCCGCTTCCGACGCATGCAGAACAGGCAGATGGCGTGCGTTCGCTGCCGAACCCCTCACCGCACCACCACCCTCATGAAAGTCGGTGACAACCACTGCCCCTCCGACGAGTGGACGAAAGAGTACACCGGAATCCTCATGGCGCCCGGTCGCTACTCGGCCAAGGGACAGTACGTGTGTATGGACTCCGACATGACTCAGCCCATAGGCAAGCCGCTCTTCGGCGACTCTGACGACTCGCACCTCGTCGAGATACAAGAGGTGGCGGTTGAGTGCGGATCCTTGCCTTGCGGGCCTTACCAGGCAGACAAGCCGCTGCCGTGCGTTGTATGCACCATCTAAGGGCTGTGCAGAACTTATATTGCCTTCAGTTTCATGGCCCCGATCTCTTTTGTGTGGTTAGGGGTTCCCCTATAGCACCCCCTTTCAGAAGAGGGGATTTCTTTTGTTGGCTAATTCACCCCATAAAGAAAGCGGGGCTGTAAAACTGGGCGTTGCAAAACTCTAGCACCAGCTCTTCAAAGTTATTGTTTTTCTATTGGTTGATATAGATTTGTTATTTATTGTTTTGTCGTGTTTACTGTATTGTAGGTTTTCTTGTGTGTTGAATTTGAATAAAATGTATGAGTTGGATTTGTGTGAAGTTTCTTTGTCTACTGATTTCATGAGCAAATTAAAAAAAATGCAGGGTGATAAGGTTTCACGATTGATTATTCTCATATTTGATATAGGGTGAACCGACCAGTAGTTGACCACCTACCAGTAATTGACCAATTGAGCATTATTTTGCAAAAAACAAGAACTGTTGTGTGTTTATTTCGAATCTGTTGCGTTGAAAACATAGCTGACATTTTATTAAAAGCTCATGCATAGTCTAAAGTTCTAGTATTGTTCTTAAAAGACACAATAAATAGTTAAAAAAAAGTTATCAACAAAGCTTCAAAGCATGCGCTCTCACTACTAGCAATAATGGTATGGAGTATTTAGTTCAATCTCAAATCATCCAGCTAGTTTTTATTCCAATATTTTATTGATTGATGTATTTAGATCCTAAATGTTTAGTTGAATTAAATAAAACTATCATTATTTGTATATTAACCATTTAATTTGATACTTGAGGGGTGGTCAACCACTGGCTGTCTAGAATAGAAAAAGTGCTAGTATTTGACCAAAGTGGTCAACTACTGGATTTTATTTGCTTTTAAGATTTCTTTTTAAACCAAGAGCGATCTTAAAGATTTTTACCTGCAGTACAATTTTTGGTTAGATTTACTGTAAAAAAGTTACATTTCCAGTAATTAACCAGTATTGTTAATAGGGACTCTTTATTCAATATACCTCTTTCATTGGTTCTTCAAATTTCCAACACCTGCGCTTTTAAAATATGTCGCTCCTCTCGCTAAGCCCTAAAGTACGTACCTACGGGTAGTTGGTTGGTTGGTTGTCAGACATATGCGCATTTTTAGTTTTTTTAGATAGCCTTCTGTAGTAAACGCTGGAATCGAACGGTTCGCGGTGCAAGCGCTCGCTAGGTGGCCTAGGTGGCAAATCGTGCTGGTTTACAGTCTGGTTTTAAAAGGTTAAACAATAAAAACAATTGTTCTACTTCTTGCTTAAAATGTATAAGATTTTGCTAATACATCTTAAAAATCATTATAATTACTAATAAAGTAGATATATTTTTCCAACAAAATATATTTTAAATTGACAGTGATTTAATATTAATAAAGTATGAGAATTAATAAATCGGAACAATTTTCCGTGTTCTCTTCCAGAGTTTAATTTATTGATTGCTGATTGAATACAGCTTTTAAGAATTTTCTAAGACGTATTCAACAACTGGAAGAAATTTTAGTAGGATTGGAACAGTTGGTTTTCAGATCATAGGATTTTCTGCCAAAAGGCACGGGTGTTAATAAGAATGGAATATTAGTTAAGTTCAAAATTTTTATACCATTCAATAAAACAACTGATTTTTTCGCTTAAAACTGTCAAGAAAAACTATAAACTTAAAAATTTACTAAAATTTGCCAATTCTTAATTTTTGTGAGAGAATTTTATAATCATCAGATTGAATGAAAGTTTGTGTAAGTGTTTCTGAAACGTTTTCTTCAAACGTCTCCGTTGCGTATTTTTTTCAGCCAACTTACCCTTAGCCATGTTTTAAAGAAATGGGGAAAATTTCAGTGGGACTCGAATAAATAGCTCTTTTGGAAATGATAGGTTGCGTTGTGGATCAGTTGGTTGATTTGTGCTTGAGCTGTATATTTGATTTTTATTCTGGAAATGGTGAATATGGCAATGGTCAATTACTGGAATAATGGTGTTCAAATACTGGATGTAGGTGGTCAATTACTGGCAAAATCTCAATTAATTGCTTTTAAAATAAATAAAAAAATTCTATAAAAGTGAAAGGAAAAATGATTATTAGTTATTATTCCTCATACTTTCATTGATATTAAACCAGTGTCAATTTTTTTAGAAAATTTTTTTTTCTAAGAAAGAAAAATAAAACTTGGAGGAATTTCCACTAACTGGTCAATTACTGGTCGATTCACCCTAGAGAAGAAATTAAACGTTTTGAGGAGAAAGATAGTAAAAAAATTACCGATAGCGTGTGCAGTACGTGAGCATGGACTCTAATGTGACCCAACCCAAAGGCCAGCCGCTCTTCGGCAACTCGCACCTCGTCGAGATACACTAACGTCTCTTAGTAGCAGTGTATTCATACGGAGGAGTTTCTGTGCATGCTTCCAGAACTTCGACGTCGTGAGTGCTTTTATTCTTACAAGTATATATTTAATTAGTGTTTAATGACACATTGAAGTGTTTATAATTCGTATTCCGTTAATTTTTTACTTCATGGTAAATTTCTAAATTTAATTAAAATCCAAATAAATTCTCACCTTCTTGCTAAAAAAAAATATTATGTAGTTAAATGGAAAACGAGAGAATAAGAATTCTTAAAATATGGGATTTCCTATTTTAAGAATGCGTTATTAAAGCTAAATAAGATTGAAGTTCTGGAGCATGCGCAGAAACTCCTCCGTATGAATACACTGCTGCTAAGAGACGTTAGTTCGAGATACAGGAGGTGGCGGTTGAGTGCGGATGAGTCCCTTGCGGCCCTTACCAGGCTGACAAGCCGTTGCTTTTTTGAGTCGTTTGTACCATCTAAAAGAGATTTGTGTTAATTAGAAGCGAATCCAGGTTTGACTTCTGAGGGGGGCATCATGATTTTTAATCTAATCGTAAGCAGTAAAAAGTGCGATGTTTTTGAAAATATTAAAGAATAGCAAACTTTTTTTGGCCTTAAAGTTACACATTACATTAAAGTACTTCTTAAAAGCTTCAAAATTATGATTTTTTTTTAAATTCTCTTCAGATGTCATTTTTTTTCAATCAATCCAATCAATTTTATCCAATAAAATTTTATATTTCTGGATAGGGGCACGTGCCCCCATGCCAACCCCCATGGATCTCCTACTGGTGTGGATTACGTTGGTGGATGACTGATGTGTTAGTTATTGTGTAGTGTATATGTTACCGTTAAAGTATATAATGCAGTTATTTCATAGAATACCTAGTTATTCCATGGAATAACTGATCGTGTCCGTTAAAGTGTGTAATATGTTATTAAGTTGACACTTTAACTAGTTATTCTATGAAATAACTAGGTATTCTATAAATTAACTAATGAGAGACAGTTAAAGTATAAAATAAACAATTAATCTAAAATGAAATTAAACTAATGATAGACAATTAAAATGAAAAAGAAGCATTTATCTAATTTATGCAGCGTATAAATGTTATTTATGGAAACGTACCATAAAATCATTTGTTACAAAAAGGATTAATAAAATGACACTTGAAATTGTGTGCAAAGAACATTATCTCTCTATTCTAAAAAAAAGTTTTTGTAAATGGTTTCCAGAGAAAGGCTTTTTAATTACTGATCCGTATAACATGTTTTTGGTATCAAACTGTTCGGATTCTTTTGAGGATGTGCAAAGTGCCTTTAGAATTTCTAAAAAAAATTCTCAATTCTAAGATATTTCCATTTTTCTGGATTACGGATAAGGTTGCAGTTAACAGCAAGAAACTGTCGTACAATTTATTATACCTCCAATCACAATGACCAACCGACGCTATTCATTAATGATGAAAATAATTCCTTTCACGCTTTAAAAATGCGCTTCAAAATATGTACTTTCTAAATAAAATATTTTTAAAAGACTGATAAGAGTTTTCCAGAAACTCACAGATCTACTATTCAAGTATAGAATTTCACACACCAAAATTAATTGTTTGTAAACATTGAGTGCAATATAGATTTAGTCTCTTAATATTTTTAATAGCTTAAATCGTATTGTTTAAAAAGTCTGTTTCAAAACTAAAACTTGAATGATAAAACACTAGATATTTTGACGAGTTACTAGGTACTATATTAAATTTAACAGATTCATTGCTGAACGTTTTTGTAAATATTGAATAACAGTAGCACGAGCAGACTTGATGGATATTTTGAAGGAAAACGTGTTGATTAAATTATTGATAATTTAACCAATAAATATTCTAACTTTTAAGAGAGTGTGCTTCTGGAAAGTTGGTTGACGTTTTTTCTTTTTCGGCGCAAGTTTAGAACTGCTGATGCGCCAAGTTTTTAGCGATAAAAATCAACATATAGTAACCCCAACTAATGTTAAATGAATTAAGTGGCTTCTAAATATGGCGCCAAATAGCCAAAACTCGCCAACCCTCAGCAGTTCTAAACTTGCGCCGTTTTTTCTACTAATTGTTATAACGAATGTTTTATAAATAAATAATTTTAGTGAGCAGGGTTTTGTGGGGATTGCGAAGCGATCCGAAAGGCCCTGCGTCAGCAGTTAACGGGGGTTGGCGAGTGATAGCGAGCAGGGGGCGATAGCTCCCTAGTTTCTAAAACAAAAACATAAAATAAACAATTTATCTAAAATGAAATTAAACTAATGACAGACAATTTAAATGAAAAAGAAGCAATTTGTCTAATTTATGCAGCATATAAATTATGTTTATGGAAACGTACCATAAAATCATTTGTTACAACAAGGATTAATAAAATGACACTTAGAATTACAATTAATTAATTCCCTATGGCCTGGAATAGTTCATAAATGCAGTAGGGGTGGAAGGTAAATATATTTGTCGTGCGAGATATATGATATAGATTATTTTACACTTTTAACGGGCTGCAGATCGTTATTCAATGAAATAACTAGTTAAACCATGAAATACAAGATAGTTTTACAATTTAACGGACACGATCAGTTATTCCATGGAATAACTAGGTATTCTATGAAATAACGGATTTCATACAAGGGGACTCAGTACCAAAAATATTTTTTTCTCTAATAACAGGATTTTATTATCTTTTAAGGTGTTAAATTATGTATTTACATCATACTAATTCATATTTAGCCCAAAAACCGAGTTCAAAAATTTATTTTTTTAAAAAATTACAAAAAACCTCACAACAATGCCCAACAATACTCCTCCCTTAATATATGTTCTTTTGATTTGATTTTTTGTCTTAACATAGATCAAACATATATAATCACTTGTAGGCATGGAAATTTGATTATCTATAAAAGTTTTTGAAAAATTAAAAAAACTCTGAAATTTGGCATTTTTTTTTCGAAAAATATCCTTTTTACTGCTTTATCCTTTTACTTTTTTTTGTTTCCATTTTACTGCTCCGTAAAAAAAATTCTAATAAAAATATCTTAAAATCCATGCCTGAAGATGTTAAACAGGTGTTACTGATAATGACTACAAAGTTTGAAATGGTTTGGATGATAAGAAAAAAAGACTTGTGATTTTAAACATTAAAAACCTAGTTTTGAGAAAAAGCCGTTTAAAGATAGAAAACGGCTTCTTAACACTATCTAGGCTTCATAAATCCCAAAATTTTCACACTTAGAATCCCCGTATTATTATGAAACTTGGTAGGAATAATACTAAGGGTATTATCTTCATTTTTATTGCAAAATCTCAAATTCGATATTTTGATAAAATTTTGGTACTGAGTCCCCTGTATATATTTTTTATATATTATATAAAAAATATATACAGGGTGTTTCATAATTGCGTTGCACGGCTTTTATTCGGAACCAACGCCTCCTAGGGTCATAGAAGTAAGGTCTACCCCTAGGTAAGTGACCCTGGAGAATCCATTGTGATGACTAACAGCGCCCCTAGCGGTGAAATTAAAAAGTTAAAAAATTAATTTAAAAACTAAAGGAGATAGAGCAAAAACTTCATTAAGAGTATGGTTGCCAACATCAAGAAGGACTCACTGAAAAAAATTTGATCAAAATATCTTGAATATTCGGGGAGATATTAGCATGTAAAAATACCACTTTTTCAGGGGTCAAAAAATAACAAGTTCGCATATTTGCAAATTTTTAAAATTTTTTGATAAAATTTTGTGTTATTTCAACTAAACAAACACAAAACTACACAATAACACTGAAAAATTTGGAAATATGCAAACTCTTTATTTTTTGACCCTTGAAAAAGTGCTATTTTCACATGCTAATATCTCCGCGAATATTCAAGATATTTTGATCAAATTTTTTTCAGTGAGTTGTTCTTGACGTTGGCAACAATACCCTAACTGAGGTTTTTGCTCTATCTCCTTTAGTTTTTAAATTAATTTTTTTAATTTTTTAATTTCACCGCTAGGGGCGCTGTAAGTCATCTCAATGAATTCTCCAGGGTCACTTACCTAAGGGTAGACCTTACTTCCATGACCCTAGGAGGCGTTGGTTCTGAATAAAAACCGTGCAACGCAATTTTGAAACACCCTGTATAATGTATATTCACTACGCCTACTATAAGAATATATATGTTACGGTGAATGTCCGAAATTGGAGAATGTTGACATTCACCGGTGATTGTCGACATACACCGGTGGTGATTGTCGACATTCACAGATAAGCGACTTGGTGATTGTCGACATTCACCGGTGAATGTCGACATTCCCCAAATTTCGGTCTTTCACCGTAACATATACATATATAGTGGTGTCCCTTAAAAAAACCCACTTTTTCAGTTTTCCGTCATTAAAAGCTTAAAAAATATGATAATTAAATCGAACAAAATTGTGTTGTAACGGCTCGTCCTCCTCTACATTTTAGTGCTTAGTAATTTTAATTCCGACTCTCCGTTACAAATTGGCAGACAATAAAGGAAGAATCCAAAAAAAACCAATTTTCCTAAAAAAAAAACATGTACCCTAAAAAAAACCCACACTTGAAAATACTCAAAATATTAAGAAAAAATATGATTGAAAGGTTTATTTTGATAGAAAAGAGAATAGTTAAGATAATTAAAACCAAGTTCATCACAAATTATTTCTAAAATTAAAACTGTGATAAGTTTTTCTACTCAAGAATTTTGCCCTCAAAACACAACAATAGCGTTTTTATTGTTGTATTTTGATGAAAACGACCTATTAAATACATGCTTAATACAATTTCTATAAAAAAGCTTAAGAACGGTAATTGGCACTGATATTTAATTTTAAACCCGTAACTATTTACTCTCAAAACCCATTTTCGAGTAAAACTCGGTAAAATGCTATATTTCCATGGAAAATGGCTGTTTTTGGTATCATTGAGTTTTTATCAAAAATACTGAAAAAAAATTTGAGAATTACCGAAACAACTATTCTATTTGCATAATTAGTTGTATATCATGAATAATATTAAATATTTTGCAAATTTTTTTATTTATTTTATCATTTATTACAAAATGAAAAGTGGGTTTTTTTAGGCACACTATGGGTTTTTTTCACCCCTCATTTCTAAGACTACCGTAGGGTCCCTAATTGGCCGACTGAGCTGAAATTTCAGTATTTTATTCTCATAATAACGGGATAACACAAAACCACGTGAAAAATGCTTTAAAGTCTTTATAACATATATTTTAACAGCATCAAAATCTGCATAACTAAATCATATTTTTAGCCAAAAATCATCATTTTCTATTTATTCGAAAAACTAAGTAAATAAAAGGTTCTTTGACTTGTTTTTCCATTCCCTGCCACTCATAAGGCATATAAGAACAGGGCACATGAGAATTAAAAATTATTTCAAATATTTATTTAAAATATCTCGATGGGTTTTTTAAGGTACATTTTGGAGTGGTTTTTTTTAAAGGACAGCACTATATATTCTTATATTAGGTTTTTTATATTTTTTGTGTGTTGAATTTCAATAAAATGTATGAGTTGAGTTTGTGGGAAGCATTTTTATCAACTGCGGTAATATTTGTAGGTTTTAAATTTTCCTACAACCCCCAATAAATAATTTATTTTTCTTTTACCCTTAACGTGCTTTACCTTATTATCCAATGCCCATCGTATCATCAATAAATTTATGGAAGTTGTATTTAGCTTCGATTACACTCTGACAAAAACAGGTCATTCGAACTTTATCAACAATTTTGTAAAAGTATATACACTGTACAGGTACACAGGGTGTTTCAAAAGTCCCTTTCACGATTTTTATTTGGAACCAGCGTATTCTAGAGCTAGATGGAAGTACAATGTACCCCTAGGTAAGTAACCCTGCCCTGGAGAATCCACTGAGAAGACTTACATTGCCTCTAGCAACGAAATAAAAAAGTATAAAAAATAATTAAAAAACTAAAAACGATGGAGCAAAAAAACTTCAATTATAGTATTGTTGTCAATGTTATGAAAATCTCACTGGAAAACATCTCATGAAAATATCGTAAATATTCGCTGAATTATAATCATGTGAAAATAGAACTTCTCACTTAAAAAAATCACAAATTTGCAAGTTTTTATTTTTCAGTTTTTGATTAAATTTTGGCTTTGATTGACTAAAAAAACACAAAACTGCATAATAATACTGACAAACTTTTTTTTAATTTTTCCGGTGCAAGGGGAGGGAGGTCCCCCTTTGCCCTTATGATGGGGGTAGAGAAGCAATCCTTTAGACACCCCCCTTATCAGTAGTTTTACAATCCTTTAGGCACTGTAGTGCAGAAAAGAGTTACCAAAAGCAGTGACAAGTGGGTTAATGTGAGCAAACGGTTTTGGCAGAAATGAAATTCCCGTACTAACTATCATGTTTTGGCTTACTAAATGAAAAATGTCAAAATAATTTTTTACTGTTATATATATGTTACCGCTAAAGTTGAAAATTAGTTATTCTTAAGAATACCTAGTTAAACTTTAGATTAACTGATTTCTGTCGTTAATGTGCGGATATTAGAGTTTTTCGCATTTTACCTAGGGAATCTACACTATAACGGCCTCTTGATAAATAAAGTTCAAAATAATTTGTTTCGCTCAATACTTTCTGTTAAAATGTTGAGGTGCTCACTGCGCCATGCGCTTACCCCTGCGCAGTCGGGTTTCAATACGTAGTTTGTTGTCATATTTGGTGTTTTGATTTCAAATTTAGTGCGTAGCACAGGTAGTTGTCATGTTGAATGTTAAACAAAATAATACAAGCAAGTAAGTACAGTAAATTTACATGATTAAGTTCAGTAAATTACTACTAAAACGGGTATTTTAAAACAATTGTGTTGGAGCTCCGACTTCAGAGTGACAGAGATTTCTTTTAACGAAAGCAAATGTCCCAGCTGTTGAAATATCTTTTCAACAAACGTTAATTCAATAATCGCTGGGACCTGGGCAAGGGTTTAACATATGTAATCGATCGCGAATCCTAGCAATAGTTCAGGGTAGGCTGGCAGCCGATTACACTGCGCTTTCATTAAGATTTGCTAGTTTAAGTGCTCATTGAAATACGCTGTCAAATCGAGATCGAAAAACCACAATTGATACAAATCTCAGTTGGTACTTTAATGTTCAATTATTATTGCTTTTTTATTTTAGTATTAAAATTGCTATTTCATTACTATTTTTGTGGGATTTGCGTGTTTTGTGTAATATGAAAAAAGTACCGATCCCCCTTTTTTGATTCTTCATTGTTACTGTTTACCCCCCCAAACGAGTTTGGTTATAATTAATGCGGGGGGGTTTGGGGGGGCGGCAGCCCCCCCAACCACCTTAAACTTTTTATAAAAATAAAAAAAAATTTTGTACTTTAACGGATCACCCTCGTTAATATGTAAAATAACTTATTACAGGTAGTATGCAGATTAACGAGTGTCTAGTCGGTAGGGTGCAGAATACCTAGGTAATTTCAAGATTACCTAGGTAATCTTAGAAATTGAAAAAAATTTCGCTCTTTAACGGATCACCCTCGTTAATCTGCAAATTACCCAGGTTTTCTGTAAATTAACTGATTTCCGGACTTTAACTGTAACATATATATTTTTTTCATGTTAATTACGTGGCTTATAAACGGTCCTCTTCAAATAAAACTCAAAAGCTAACAAAATAAACTATAACACCAAGGATGAAAATTCCAAAACCTTTATAGGAGAAAACTCCCAGATCCCCATTTATTTACTGCTCAACCGTACAAAATATTTAAATTATGTGCACCTCAAAACATTCCAAGATTACAAGTTTTACCCAAAAATTTACAAGCATCTTTTTTAAAGTATTTTCGGCAGGACCAGCTGCTACTCTGCCAAAGAAAGCTTTGGCGACATTGGCGACAAGCTTTATTTAAAGCAACCCTACACACACCGCTCCTTTCTATTCCTCCAATCGCGCGTCGTTTCTAGAATTTTCGGACGGAGCTTCTCTCTTCTCCTTTCGGAAAGACTGAAAACATTGTGGCTTTTCAAAACAAGAACTGGTGGTTTCGGTTTATATCCTTTTCTGTGACCGTGATTTCATAGAGTTGTTTATTTACGTTTGACTGTAAACAAGAAGAGCTCTCCGCGGTGCTCTGAAAGGTATTGTGATTGCTTTAACACTGACTGAACTCTTGACTTCACTGGCTGCGTTTAAAATCGATGGTGCCTTTCGTTAAAATATATCCGGTGGACTACTCAAGATTTTATTATCTCTATAAGTATTGGAGTTGAAACTGAGTTGACATCAAACAGTTGATCTAATAACAGTATCATTTACTTCGCTGAAATTGCTTATATTTACATGAATATTTGAATTAACTCTGAAAAGCTACTAAGTCATACTTTATCGCGAGAGAAAACTAATTTTTTGTCCAAAAGTGCATAATTTTCCTGGAACTCCTCAACATACACCTATCCTAGTGTGCTAAAGTGTTTTTTACCTTGTATTGAACTATACCCCGTCCGTTTGCAAGTTGGTAAACAATGTTTAATCAGCTCCTTAATCTGCTCCGTGCTCCTTCTCCTGACTATCCTACTTATGACAGAACACCTCCAAGAAACTATTTTGAGCCTTCGCCCTCTCAAAGCCGTCACTATGATTTCCTGCGGGAATCATCTGGCTCAAAACCTGAAATTAGTACGGATCAGTTCCAGGTCATGTTCAACGTGAAACATTTTGCACCTGATGAGATAGAAGTGAAGACAGTTGATAACTTTGTTGTGATCCATGGGCAGCATGAACAACAAGCCGACCAGCATGGATTTGTTTCTCGAGAGTTTACGAGGCGGTACCCTTTGCCAGAGTATGTGGAGCCATCTACAGTAACATCTTTCTTGACCCAAGATGGAATTCTGGTGATTCAGTTCCCTAGGAAGCCAGAGCCCGAACCCAAAAATGAACGAATAGTGCCGATTGTCGTACAGCAGCCGTATGCTGTGGAGGAAGCTCTGAAAAGACTGGAACAAATGCGTGATTAGATTGGGTGTTAAAGTGATTATTGTTTTACTGTTTCGTATTTTTCCTAGAGAATTTAACCTTGTGCCATAAAACCCAAAACAACCAACCAACTAATCCTGATTTCTGAAGTATCTCTGAATGAAAAAAATGTATCTTTATGATATGTTGTGGTGGATTTTGGTTCTTACATATTATCCTGTCGACCATGCTGTTGAATTCAATAACATTATCAAAGCCTATTGATTTTTCTATAGCTGTGCCACTAAATTGGACAGTAGTTGAACAGTTAATGGGATAGTACATAATTGCCTGAATTTTTTTCCAATCATTATCCAGGCCAGGCCTTATGTTTAGAGTTAACTTAGATGTTCACAAAGAAGTATTATTTTTGGGGGGATAATTAATATAGGTTTCATAAGAATAATAAGCAAATAGTTACTATGGAACAGAGCTTTAGAGTCCTACAGCTGCCATGTTTACCCACTTCTCAAATTTGTAAATTATTTTTGTGATTTTTGTTCACTTATATAGATCGTTATACCATCTCAGGTAATGTAAAAAATTTTACCTCATTCGCTGATTCACTTAAAAATGTTGCTGTAGGAGCTTTGGTTACACATGGCGGCTGGAGAACCCTTTCTAAAGCTGTTCCTATGTGTCAATGAAGTTTATTTGCATAACATCTTTTTATAAAATGCTAGAATGAAGAGTTATTTTTACTGATTTTTCTTTTTATAGATTCCTACTAAATGCATCTATTATGTGGAAAACCATTTATATTATTTAGATTTCTATTCTATAAAAATCTGACACAGGCAAGTTCCTTCCCAAGTGTGACATGAATATTCACCGATTGCTGCATAAAGAAACACATAACATATTACACAAGTAAGGATAAGTTGGGTGCAAACATTTAAAGCATGCTGTAGTTAACACTGTTCCTTTAAACATGCACTAAGTGTATGAATTTATTGATGATACTTCCAAAAGTGTAATCTATCTTAGAAATACATGTGGCAGATCGTACAGGTCCTTCGATTATAATATCTGTTCCCAATTGATGAATTAGATGTGTCAGGTAAGTTTCCTGCCTCTCTGCGCACCTGATTTGTCTAGCCTGTTTTCTTTTTTGTTGTAACCCTCAATTGTTTTAGCTTTTGTGTTAGTTAGGTTTGCAACAGATTTTGTAAGAATCACCTCTACTGAGAGAAACTACAATCTTGTGAGGCACAACACAATGATCCCTCCGTATAAACTCTCTGGTTTGTGATCTGATCAGATCTATCTTCATTATGGCATTCTTGTGGTGTCTGTAGTCAATCCCAGGCATGAGATTCTTCAGATTTTTCTGAGAACTTTCAGATTTTTACCTCAAATCTCCCACTGCAAAAATTTCAAACAAGGTGTTAAAAATAAGTTAAAACCTTGAATTTTAGGATCAGGTTTCCAAAAAAGTTTCTGGAGTAGGTACCCCCAACCCCCCTTTTAGTACTTGGAACTCTATTTTTTTATATTAAGTACATTTACATGCAAATTCTACCTAAAAATATATTGGAAAACAATATTGAAAATGTTGTTCACACAGTTATTCAGACTTTTTGCTTTTTTTTAATCTCATCCCTGAGTATCTTTATAATTTTCCCTACCTTCCTCATCCTTATAGGAGGGGGATTTGCAATATTTTTTAGGCATCCTATACTTGTAGCAAGCGTATTAGTGCAAAAACCTTGCATTCCTGCTCCTTCCATATTTCACAACAATTCACACTTATTAGTAGGTATAGTAACTTGCTTTATGTGAGTAAAGACATTATAATTAAAATATTCTATACTTGGTTACTTGACTGAGCTGCATTGGCTTTGTAATCACATTTATTTTCATACCTTTGGTTATTAAACACTGCAAAGTTTGAATTGTGGCTTGATGTTTTTAATAAATTTTTTGTCTGCATGTAAAAAGTATTGATTCTGATGTAGCGTCTTATAATCTACAATATAGAGGGGAGATCCACCTACCCCAAATTTTAAAATTTATTCGACTTTACAGTGTGAAAAATTGATACCAAATACAAGTTGCATTCATAAGCAATTTATTTTTTAAAAAACGACTGAAATACTAACAATTATGTTAATCTGCACAAATATACACTCCCTGGAGCAAAAATCAACTAAATCCCTAATTTTTAAGTTTATCTAATTTAAGAGCTAATGATGGAAAGATAAATAATGTGTTTTTTAACCTGTTAGGTGAATTTTTTGAATATCCTCTTTTAGATCCTTCTCTGAAACTCTAATTGCTAAATATGTGCACTCAATATGTCTATCAAACCCCTTTCAATAAAAATAGAGATTAGGGATCCCCTGTTCTATACTAAAACTTTTTTCTCAATGATTCCTATCATCACTTAAAGTTTGCTGCACGATTTCAGATACCCCTTGTATAAATCTTTCTTATATTTTAATAGAATTAAAACATGAAAATAAAACTTATTGGTCATTCATTTGTGGCACTAAATCCCACAGAATATGATTGTGGTTGTACTTAGAGCCGGCCCAGGTACAAGAAAAACAGGTGGCTCTTGGTACAATGAATGCAGTTTTGTACAAAATCTCTTATTTTGAAAAAACCACGAGGAGTTTGGACTTCTTCAATATCTCATTTTACTTCTATCTTAAGAAACGAGATAATTCCGAAAATAAGAAGAAATTTATTTGATTTACCTTTGAAAAAATTTAATAAATGAGTTGGCTTCAAAAAGTAATTTTACACCTGTGAAAAACTGTTTCCAAAAAACTAGCCACAGCATTCTCCTGAAAGATTTAAAAATGGCTCATAACATGACATTTGGGGTTTTCATTCACCCATCTGAGAAAGAATACTTAAAATTAAATATTATTTAAAAAAAGCTGGGTGGCCCTAAGGTACACGGATCTCCCCTAACCCTTAAAGAATTTTTTTCTCAATGGAATTAGTAATCTCCATGACAAATACTAGTTTTAAAATTGACAGTATTATGGTAAAATAGTGTTCCATATAAGAACTTATAGTGGTTGAGGTAACTAACATCTTAACAGTCTATAATGTAAAATTTCTTAAAATATACCTACCTTTAATAAAGATTATGAAACTGAATACCTACATTTTGATTACTATTACTACCTTTTATTTTTTGCAATCAACTTAATTAACCTAGTCCATTGAAAATAATTAAAGCTAACAAAGAAATTGGCAATATAAGTTTAATATTTTTTTCTCAATTTGAAACCTATATTGAAATGTCTAAACAAAATTCAACCCATAATAAGTTTTTTAATAAAGAATTTTTTTGGCTAAAAAATAGAACCAGTTTTTTTGTGTTTTGAAAGTTTGGGGGATTTTTATACACTTTTTTATATATCAACACTGCAGTAATAACATACAATACATTTTTTGTTTAAATCATTAGTAATAACTTGTTTCATTAGCCAGTGGTTCCCAAACTTTTTCAACTTGCAGCACCTCTGATCGACTAAAATTTGATTTAAAAAAAATGCATTGAATTGAATTATCATTGATTAATATTTTTAAAAATGAGAATTTTGCAGACTTTTAAAACTTGAAAATACTACTTGCAGTTTTCCTTATTAAATTTAAAATCTAGTGATAGTTAAATATCATTTTATCATAACTTTTTATTTAAAAATTAAAAAGTTCATTTTTACCACCCAAATTAATCAATTTTCACAGATTTCTACAGAATGAGAATGCTCAAAATAAATTATTCAAGATTGATAAATAATGCCAAGATTAATAACTCTGATATGCCAAATGATTAAAATTAACCAGAAGTTTAAAATTAGGGGAAAAAATTACATTAGGTTTATACTAATTAAGCAAAACTTGTCTATCAGACATTTTAGGATTTTCTAGGACTCATTTATTATATTATTCCAAAACATTATCTTTTATCTTAACTATTTAACCTCTTGCATAGTTTTTGTGAACAATATTATTCGAATCCTTGATGCAAATAAATATATTAACCAGGTCAGTACAATTTTAAGCAAATATATCTAAGTTAAAATTTAAGAACTAAAATGTCAGTTTAACCAAATCCCACCCACCATTACCACTCAGCATATTTTACTTACCAGCAATTCCTGGATTCCCATTATATTATCCTATAAACCAATATAACAATATCTTATAGTAAAATACATTTATTCATTTCAAATAGAAACATACAATAGAAAACTTCAGTATTAGAACATCCTGACAAATCCACAAAATTAGACAGCACTTGAGGTAGTTCATATTACATGTAAACAAAGTAGGACTAGGAACACTTTATGATGCAGAACAGGTTTGTTTTACAAACAAATATATGTCGGTATGTTAGCTGCAGAATTGTTCGTTAATACTAATATTTTCAATATGAAAAACTGTACTTCAGGGTATTTATATGCTGTATGTCAACACTAAAGATTCCATCAGTCTCTAACCACTCTTGGCCGGGGTAGTTTTCTGCACGTCGACGGGAACGACCCTTTCGTTGACAGGCGGGGGTTCGATGGCCTTCTTGGGAGCTTCGACCACCAACACTCCATCGGGGGTCAGGGTGGACTTGACGGTCTCCGGGTCTGTGCCGGCCGGCAGCATGTATCGGCGCGTGAACTCCCTGGCGATGAAACCGTGCTCGTCACTCTTCTCCTCGTGCTTGCCGTGCACGACAACAGAGTTGCCGACGGTCTTGACGGAGATCTCCTCGGGCTTGAAGTGGGGGAGGTTGAGCGACACTTGGAAGCGATCCTTGTCGTTCACCACCTCCGACTTGCCGGACTTATCGATGTTTAGCTGGGTCCTGGGACGGAGCAGGAAGCCGCGGTAAAAGGTCGGGGCCAGCAGGTCGTCTTCCGCCAGTCCCATGCCGAAGTTCTGGTCCAGGATGCGGGCAGGGTAGTCGACGGCGTCCCACCAGGATCGGGAGAGGAGCGGCAGCAGAGACATCTTCTCGAGCAGATTCAAAGCGCAAACAAATAGAAAATCTGAAGCGAGATCGGATTGTTTTGATCGTAAGGCCGGAGGAGCGATCAGCTGTTTTTATAGCGGCTGCAGAAGAGCGCGGAAAAGTCGAGAAGTTTCGAGCGGCCGCTCTATTTGGCTGGAAATCGCTCGCAGCGGCGAGCGTCCGGCAGTTTGGTTGCTATGGTAACGAGATCCGAGAACTAGGGTAGAAGGATTTGGCGCGTTGTCGCGCTTTTGGTGATGAAAGATGATTTTTAGGCTATGGAATTAAATCAAATAATATTTCAGCTTGATTGACACAAAAATTAAAAGTTCAAGCTAGTGTTTTTCTTTATTTTTTTCTGGTAATTTTCCAGTCAAGTAGTCTCAAAAGATCAAGGATACCTTAAAAAGATTTCTATAGTTCAGGAATTTTAAATTTTAACCGAAATGAAGTAATCTTCTTTAATGGTCCATTAAATGGCCTCTATATTTTAAAACTTTTTTCATGAAAGTAAGGAGAAAATTTGTAGACATGGTTCAAAACAATGCAGATATTTTTATTAAACACTGGGAAATGCTTATTAGAAACTGGGCAATGTCTAAGTACTAATTAGCAGTTATTCTAATAGGGAAATTTAATCATGTTAATTTGTAATTTAAACATTAAATCGCATTTTTATACATGCTCATATTATAATCTGAAAAAACCCAGAGATAACCATTTTAATCATATATTCAAAAAGTCCTGTCAATATTAGCTGTATAATTTCCTGAGAAATATAGGATTTCTAAGCAAGATTTTCTAAGAAATACAGGATTCACATTAATTTCATAATCACCAATACAATATAAGAGCTAATTATTATTATTAATATTATTTTATTTAAAATAAACTAAGACGACAGATATTAGGAGGAACTATTTGGTCACCTTTTACAAAAGGAAAAGAAAAATATTTATTTGAATAGTTGACTTTCATAGTTTCTGTGATTTTATGCGGAAAGATTAATTTAAATTTAACCTTATGATATAATTTCAAAATGAGCTCTAATTTTGTGAGAATGAATTTTATAACATTATAACTACACTTTCAAGATAAAAAAAAACTCCGCTTAATTTGATCACATTTGCCCAAGATAAGAGTGATAACAATATCCGATTGATAACAATAAGCGATTCTGTATATTAAAAAATAGCAAACCATGTAACTCGAGTGATTGGATTAAAATCACCATGTGTTGTATAGTCATAATTATAGTGTTTAAATGGTTTTCTTGTATGTACTTTGCAACTTCAACGGACTCAAAGAAAAATATAGATTGGATCATTTAACATTAATAAATTTCTCATTTTTTATGTTTAAGTATTTTTGACCTTTAAACGGGGGAAAAGGGGGATTTTAGGGGATTCCCCTAAATTTTGATAACATAAAACTATGAATTTTCCGTTAAATTAAGTAGAAGTGACGTAACCATTAACCGTGATCATCAACATAAAGCGGAGTATTGACATTATTTATGAAAAAAACGTATAAAACACAGTGCAAAATATCTAAAAGAATCTGTTTTCTCATTTATCTTTTATTGTAATAGTGTTTGTTCAAATTATAGTTTTAGTTATAGGCAATTCCCTGAATCAAAAAATCTCATTTATCATTTTTAACTTACGTAAATTAAAAAAATGAACTAAAATCCATTCAACGCCAAAAGAATTTGGCGAGACCAACTGACGTCTTTTAGCAACCCATAAGGCCAAAGTAGTGAGATATTGAAAATGGTGGCGTAATTTTTATGCAAATTACAGAGTTATCGCTTTCTCCTTATCTTCTTGACTATGAAATAAGAATTTTTCAGCCCTGGAGCCAGAAGTTATAGGATTAACTTTTTAATTCCCTAAACTGCGTATGCTATCGATAATTTGGACTGTTGTAAAACGTAGCTGATATGAGAGATAGTTCTTACGAATTCTTTCAAATTTCTTTAAGTTTTTGGAGAAAACTCCTTGGAAAATTAAAAATTAATGAAGGCTTTGGTTTTGCTATTAGTTTTTAAAAGTTAACGGTTTTTTAATTCTTTTTTTATCTTAAATTTTCTCAGAGATGAACCACAGAGTACTAGAACAGAGAGTCCGTCGCCATAGGCGCTAATGGAAATTGAAAAGTTGGATGAGTTCGGGGCTATTTTGGCGCTGCGATCGCATCAACGTCACGAGAGGCGGGAGGGAAGAACCTGATTGGTTGAGAAAAACTTTTTCCTTCTCCTTCGAAAATAGAAGATGGAGGGACAGCCAATCACAGGTTTGATCTTTCTGTCAATCATTTAGTTCCTCGTGGCGCCCTCAAACCCATCCAACTTTTGAATATATCGTTTTGGACCCTCTGTTAGGATTTTTCTCTGTGAGATGAACTAAATATTTTTACTTCAGCATGTCTGTAAAAGCACCACGAAATGATCTTATTGAGGATAATTACTGTTTGTCCAAGAGTTTCTTTACTGTTATGCATCTCTCATTTGAAGTATATCGAATCTACACCAACCGGATTTTGTAGTTCATTAACATGAATCCAATCCTTACTTCTTTTTATTATAAAACTTCAGCCCTTATTTATTATTTTGAAGATGTGGAGTTTTATAGTAATGATGTGAGGAAAAATATAAGTGGATGTAGCAATCTACTAATGCAGGGGTTCCCAATAGGTGGTCCGCGGACCCCTGGGGGTCCGCGGGCTGTGTCCAAGGGGTCCGCGAAATGTCACCAAGAAATTAAGTATTTTTTTATTTTCCTTAATTTGAAGTAACCAGTACCCTACGCAGCAGTTCATTCGTTAGTTTTGTTAGTTAATTGTCGCTGTAGTACAAATAGATTAATGTAGGTGGCGCAGCCTCTGTTTACCACCAAAGATAATCCAGGTTTTCTTTTTTGCAATTTTTTATTGACTAAAATACGATAGTTTCGGTTTTGAATACATCGAGTTTCGGTTTTGAAATTGATTGTTGCCTGAAATCTATTGAAAATTTAAGCCTTTAAGTTCAAGGGGTCCTCGTCAGTAAATTAATTGTAAGGGGGGTCCTCGGCAAAATTTTATTGGGAACCCCTGTACTAATGAATTTAGGATCTCAACTTGTAATTTTAATATCCCTAGTAGCACAGCTCATACCAAATGTCAAGTTTACGTAACTGCAACTAGAATTCAATTCAACATTATTACAATATAAACAAAGAATACAAAAAAGGGGGGAAATATTTTCCATATGTATTAGGAGGTGCGATCACCTCATACAGGTGAAATAATATAATATAAAATGAAAACTAATAAACACAATGTAGAACAAAAATTTACCAGAGAAAATAAAGAAAGTACAAAAAACACATGTATAGATGAAAAAAATACTGAAAAATATGGCAAGTGAAAATGCTGTTGGGTGAGGCTTCAGGTATAATAGGGAGAAAAACCAATTAAAAATATTCCTCGATATTCTCTATGGAGTTTATCAGCAATTTTAATAATTTTTAAAATTTATCAGGAGATTTTTCTGGTTTAATATGAATTGGTTGGCTATTGTAAAATTTTGGGAATAAATAAGCATAGTTTTTGTGAAAATTTTCTTTTCCTTTTTTGGGTATTATGTAATTATTTTTTGAACGTAAATTATAACTTATGTTTCTTGTTTCATTATTTTTACTATGCGTATTAAAATAAACAACTGTTTGATAAAAAAATAAATGATGAATAGGAAGAATGTTTATGTTTTGATAGGTATTTTTGTTAGGTATTTGATTTTATTGCTTAGAAATTTGATTATTTTATTTTGAGTTTTTACAATCGGATATATATTTGCTAGATAGTCCCCACCCCAAATTATTAAACCGTAACTAATTATTGAATTAACCCATAAAGGGTAGAGCTGCATTGAAAAACTTTTAATATTTATAATTTTTTTCAGATAATAAAATTTACAAAGAATTAAGAATAATTTATTTGTAATATGATTTACATAAGATTTCCATTTCAAATTAGCATCAACGTGTAGATCAAGATATTAAATGTTTGACACTTGTTGAAGAGAGGGACAATTACAATAAAATTGGGGACGGATCAGTCTGGTGAGTTTACTCGCTGCCCACCAAGCTAGCAGCCTGGGCGCTGTACCGTCGTCGGTTCGATTCCGGCATCGCCCTGGGTGTACTTCCTATCTCCTCCTGAGTCAGTAAAATTTCTGTTTGTGTCTGTCTTACTTGACGAAGGTTTATAAGCGGATCCTTGAGATCAAGCTCACAAACCGGAAAATATATGTACCCACAATCCAATCCAAATACTCGCACAATAAAATATTTTACATTCCTTTTTGCGAGAGTATAATTTTAAAGTATTTGACGGCCCATAAATACTAAAATTGGTGAATTTTGTTTTATTTATATTTATCGATAACTTATTTCCTGTGAACCATTGAAGTAAACGAAATTTGGCCGTACATGACCATCGATCAAATCTTAAACGTTTGTGCAGCTTGGGATTCTCACAGAGGCCTCACACAGTTTAACTTATTGTCAAATCTCGTAACTTCAACCGCCTAACTAAACCGATCGCTATAAGAACCCTTCTGAACTCCCATTCATCCACACATCATCTGCAGTTTCTGTCATTAATTGTTCGCTCACCAGACCATCCAGAAAGATGTTCTCCGGATTCTTCAGAGACCCTTTGGAGTTTGCTCATCTACCTTTCGACATCGATCCTATGTTTACGGTCTCATCAAGGCCATTCAAGGCTCCGATACCTCCTGGACGACTCGCCAACAGCAAGTAATCTCTTTCATGATACCTAATATTCACTTTAAAAAAATTTGTTACCAAGTCTTTGCCAATATTATCCGAGGTTGACGTATTGTTTTCTTTTGGACCAGTTGAATTTCTCGGGGGATATAGGTTTTTAAACATCGATAACAATCGTTCCATTTTTAGCAAAGTCAATTGGGGTAATTGACCATTTTGTGGAACTTGTTCTTTTAATTACTTGTGTTCTATCCTTTTAAAGAAGGGAAGGGTTAATTGATAGATATTTTGTTTAGTATAAATGCATCATTATGGGATTCTGATAACTATTTTGGGATCTTTTACGATGACTACTTAATTGCCAACTTTTTTAGCTTGTGTGTAATATACTACATTCACACATGAAAAGTTAATCCAGTTTAAGTGCTAATCTATCTTAAATACAGCATTGTCACAATGCTATATTTAAGCTAGATTAGCACTTAAATTAGATTAACTTTTCATGTGTGAATGTAGTATTAGGCTTGGAAAGCAAACTCTAATAGCAAAAACTAGAGTTAAATGTATTTCGTTCTGCATGCAGTAAAATGGATTTATACCAGATTAAAACGTTTCTTTACAACGGTCTCGCGCAATGCAAAACTACTTTCCTTTAGATGTCAACTTAATAGCTACCTAATTGGCGAAATAGATTGAGATCGAGTCATCCCAGACTCGCCAATTGGAGCTATACTCAGTTGCAACTTAACTTGAGCCTGTAGAAATATGCTGAGAGCAACCAAAGAAAGTAGTTCCCCTTGCGGTGTCGGAATTTTGAGTGAAATTAAGATATTCAATTTTAAAATATGATTAGTTTTTCAAATCAATGTATATTAAGAGTCTTTTCATCCCGATTTCCATAAAATGTTCAGTACTATTATTTTTTCAAGTGGGGTAGCGCGTAGTAGTACAACTCGCTCTGAAACTCGCCAGCCAATAAGAGCTTCTAGAAACCCAGCAGGCTTTCTGTTTACTCAGATTTTCTTCCGCACGGCCGTGACGTCAGGCTCAACTTAAGCTGCAATAGAGTATAGTAAGTCTGGCGACTTATCAAAGCTCCTCCCTGCAACCCATGAAGTCAATGTCAAGAAACGTTAAAATCTGTTATGTTTTTTTTACTTCCGAGGGCAAATGCCTGTATTCTTAAAAAAACAATGTTATGGAATATCTGAATTATCTTGTGTAGTATTTAACGGCAAATGGTTAAATGTGCCCTGTGAATACCTTGCCCATCGGGTCATCAAAATCAACAAGTCCAAACTCTGTTCTATGTAAAAGAAATATTTTATTCACGGTCATTCTTTATCTTTTTAGTTAAAAGAAACCATATGATGAACATCCATTTAATTGTTTATTAAGGGACATCGTGTGATGCCATTCCATGCATGACTCGCTTAAATCTTGGAATCCAAACCAAAGGACTTTTATTGGATTAAATTGGATTTGCCTTTTGTTTATAGTTAGTTTATAAACACAAGCTACTAAATTTCGTTTATTTTAAAATTTTCTGATTGGGCAAAATTCAAGTCGTGACTCTCACTGGTAGTACGAGTCTCAACTTGGCAGCAACTCGTCACTTGGGATACAGAAAGTGAAACGGTGCAAGCAAAGCCTTCAAGGCAATTGAATCCATGGATTACGTTATTTCTAAAGTTAAATTTCTCTCTGTCAGGTCCGGCGGTACGAACAAGGCTCCCGGGACCTCTACAAAGTTGTTCAAGGTGATGTTCGACGTGAAGCAGTTCCATCCGGACGACGTGACGGTGACGGTGAAGGAGGAGGGTACCGTCGTCGAGGTGCTCGCGAAGCACGTGGAGAAGCCCGACGAGCACGGATTCATCTCCAGAGAATTCACCCGACGACACAAGGTATGAGGACCTTGTTTTGAATTTACGATTGTTATTAAAATAAATTTCTACGTATTCCACCCGAGTCGATTTTGTGGCTTGCTTGACTCTTGAAAATGATGACTTTTTGCTTGCCTCGAGGTTCCTGTATAAACTTTGTAAAAGATGGGATAAATGGGAGTTAAAACAGCAACCCATGATTTTGTGATGGGATTTCTCTGCCTAAAAAATTTTGTTTACAATTGTTTTAAAAATTTAAAGAGCACGATATAGACTTCATTGGGTTTTTTTTTCAAAATGTAGCTACTTATTGGTTACTCTGATTCTTAAAGATATATTGCAACACTGCTTTTATTCGGTTAAGTATCGTTGAAAATTGTAATGAGGCCAAGTGGTTTTGGGGAGACTTGTAGTTTAAGAACTTCCTATTTGCAACAGGCAAAGATCTGCATTTTTAGGAAACTATGATTGGGACTATATCGCTAAATTGGCGAATCTCCCTGTAAATGAACTTGGTTTACCAACGATAGTAAAAGGGTGACGTGATTTATACAGACGTTGCGCGGCCGATAGTACTCTACTTGTATGAAATAAAATCTCCATATTGATATTAACCAAGGAGCGGAACCGTTTAAAATAAATATGGAGATCTTATTTCATACGAGTCGAGTTCTATCGGCCGTGCAACGTCTGTAAAAATCACGTGACCATTTTACTATCGTTGGCTAAGCAGTACCTCCTGTTCTTGCCCCAACGTCCTAAATTAGGCACTATGCTTTGAAAATGTGAGTAGTTGGATCCCCCTATTTTATCCATGGATGATATATAAATTAAGTGACTTTTAAGATTAAAATGGGAAATTTTCAGGTTGGGGTACTAAATTTCCTTGGACGCAGCAAAGCCCTGGGATAACTAAAAGGGGTTCTGTATATTCAGAATTAGGGGGGATTACTTTTGAATGAAATAATTGAATTTTATAAAAAGTAGATAATAAACACTCATTCTTTCCCGATTGCCTTATATAAACTCGACGGCCCTCCACGTCATTATAATCTTTGAGTTCGGCCAGCAGATTCAAAAAGGTTGCCCATACCTGCTTTAAGTGGTAAACCATAACTCTACCTAAATGCCTTATTTTCCAGTCTAAGATTAACATGTCTTTCAGCTGCCATCGGACGTGAACCCGAAAAAACTGCGTGCCACTATGTCTTATGACGGTATTCTGGTGATTTCGGTCCCCTATAAAGTCCAGGAGTCTCAAGACAATGAGCGTTTGGTCCCTCTGAACTTGGTGAATTCGTCAGTGGCAGCGACTGGCACCGTAAAAACACAGAAGAAAACGGTAAAGGTCCCCTCCACCCAAAAGCAAAAAGTTGAGCACACTGCTCCTCAAGAGAAAACGAAAACTATGGGTTAGTGAAGTACTGTGTACGTTCTCGTTTGGTCATTAGTTCAATAAATGCATATTTTTATATAATGTGTTTTATTACTTTTTGTGTACACTGTAAAAAAAAACTGTAGAAAAACAGAAATTTTCAATAACAGTGACTTTATGTTTACAGAGATATTCTGTCGTGTAACATTCCCACCTCACTTCTATTTATTTTATGTAAAATAACAGCTTTTACCTAGTTTTTTAGCTTATCTGTACTTAAACAGAAACTTACTGCATCGAAAACTAATACAGCTATTGGCAACGTTATACTGAATCTTCGTTGGTTCAGTGATAGCGTGCGTGCTTAGCATGCGGTAGGTCGCGGGTTCTATCCCCGGATATCAATTAATTAAAATTTAAAAAATTCTACTGAAATAAGTGCATGCGCACCAGCAGAAAATTACTGAGAGGCAACAGAAAAATCTGTAGCCCACTTGACAGAAAGTTCCTTTTTACAGCATTTACCTGTAGGTTACAGCTTTTTTCTGTTTACAGGATTTTTCAACCTACAGATTTTTTCTGGCAACTTTTGCTGCCAGAAATTTTCTGTTTTTTTGCAGGATTATTTTTTACAGTGTATTGTAGTCCGGTTTCTTACAATAGGGATTTGTATTGTTTTTTGAGCTATCCTCCATGGTTTGTTCGACTTGCACGATTAGCTGGAATGACTTTTCTTCGTATAAGTACTTAAGAAACGTACTTCTAGCGGCTGTATTCACTACTAGTTTAACCCAAGATTAACCTGGAAATAAGCTTTCTCCCACCACTTTTGGTTAGCTTAAAACTTTCTTCGCTTTTCCGACTACCAGTTAGAAGTTTTGATTTCAGGTATCCAAGTTAGGTTAGCAGTTGAATTACAGCCGTAGGTTTCACTTCAACTTGCCACATGAACTTGAAGCGGTCCTTCCAGAGTATGCAAAGGCTTTTTAGATGCGGCCCAGGCCAGCCAGCCTGGCTAATCGGAGCATGCGTAGTTTAGGTTTCGGTTCGAAGTGACAGATGCGCTCCTCTCTTTTCTTTCACTATAGTTCTCTTCATTTAGAATAGGCGGGTGAAACAAGAGCAAAAACTCTGTATAACTTAAGCTCATCACCCAACCTCAGTGAACGATTATTTTAACCCCTTCTGTTTAGGCTGCCTAGTAATTGCACAAGATAATTTTTTTCGATGATAATTAATGATAGTAACTGCTTCTAATACATTACGACTAAGACGCCCATTCTAGATGAACAAACTTGTAGATAAGTGTAAGCTCCAACTCTCAAACGTCGCCGCCAGCCATGGACCGGTTTCGTCCTTGTTGGGACTCATCAGCACGGCATAGGAAGGCAACGCCAGAGAGCGGAGGGGGAGCTATTAGTCTGAAAAGTGATGACCATAGTCCACTTTTTCAGTTATAGTAGGCTAGACTAAAAGCTCTCTTGCGTTGCTTTCCTTTGCCGTGCTGATGAGTCCTAAAAAGGACGAAACTGGTCCATAGCTGGGGGCGACGCTTGAGAGTTGGAGTATACTTATTCTCCTCTAACCAGAGGTAGTAGTGAAATACTCCCTTTTCATAAACTAGTGGATGTTTGTAGATACAACTGTACAGAGTAGAAATGGAAGCAGGGTGAGCATTGAATATAGACTACGAAAAATAGAAATAAGACCTTTGCAGAGCTTCTGGCGATGAGTTACTTGATTGGCAATTTCAAATGCATGCGCTAAATCTTGGAGACAAAACGCGACGCAAAAAATACACGCGTTAGCGGCACGGCATAAAAGTTCGGCAGTGAAAACAATTTCCAATAAGACCTTTGTCAGGTGTTAGGGTGGGAATCTTTCTGGAAGTAAACGGTCACTCTTTACGGTTACCATTGTTCTCGCTCCTCCACTATATCTCCTTTATGGACACATCCTTATTGACCTGCGTTCCAAGTCTACATCTAGTTTCGGAGCCTATGAGATGGTTTCAGGTATCTATATATAATATAGAGAAGGGTGGCCCAAAAAACTTTTTTTCAGGTAGAGTTATGGGCACCCTCTACTTTTTTTCTAACAGCTAATAGAAGCTCACAGCCAAAATTTCAACTCTGTATTCGAATTAGAAGTCGATGACCAAGAGGAGTGAAAAAATCCAAATTCGAATATATTTACAAAAAACTAAAATTTTTTGCGACATTTTTTGCATGTTTCAAGTCATATGGACGAGTTCAGGAATTTTCCATGAGTGAATCGCTCTTGCTGTATAAATTTAGGGATAGGATAGGTGGACTTCCTAAATTTCAAATATTTTTTTATACATGATAAAATTTTATTTTTATTTTCAACTTGAAATTTGGTAGTAATAATGTTCATTTTAAGAGTTAAAAGGCTTTAAATATTTTTCAAAAAAATGTTCATTACATTCGTATTTTCACTTTTTTATAGTTAAAAAGACTTTTTTAAAATGATAGTCATGATGCACATTAAATCAAAGACAAAAATTTACAAACAAAATGGGACCAATTTCAGGTTCTTAAGTTGTAGTTCTAGAGTTATTAACTGTTTAAAAATGCTGGAAAAAAACTTTACAAAAGTTCTTTAGACATTAGAAAATTACAAAAAAATAAAGGTGATAAAAAACAACCTGGAACATTATATCTATAACGTCAGTAGTTTCTTATAAAAAAATCATGAACAAAATGAGAGGGTTTGATCTTTGGTTTTTTAGTTTTGTAGAAAAATCTTCGAATTTGGACTTTTTCACTCCTCTTGGTCATCGCTTTTTAATTAAGGTACAGAGCCCAAACTTTGCCTGAATAGTTTTCTCTGTAGGTCCAAAAATTGAGGAGGTGCCGTGGCAATTTCATAACACTTTATTTTTCCCATAGAAAAGTGGGCCACCATAATAATAGAGGTATGTGTATTTTTCGAGATAAGGGGCTTCATTATTTCTTGGAATAATAGTATCTCTCCGTAGGGAAATTAATTTTTTAAACGACTATTGAAATCGTAAAAAAAGTGGTCATTAAGCGAACAACTAATTTTAAAAATATTAACAGTTTTTTATTATAAAGGGAAAGGAATTTATTTAATCATGAATCAACAAAATCTGACTCAAATTCAAATCAAACCAATAATTTAACATTACAATGCATGATTTTTTTAAATTCACTTGAAAATCATTTATTTGACTTCTATTATGGTGTAAATTAGTAAAAAATACTAAAAAAAATAATTAAATTTTTTCCACATTTAATTGACAAAAAACTTTGTCCTTGTGAAATTAATTTGTGTCCCTTGTGATAATTATCGTGAAGTGAAATAAAACCAAATGCTCTAAAAATATAAAAAAAACAAATCTTTTCAAAAAAAAAATTTCAAGCTGAATTTTTATTTTATTTTAATTTATATGGTCCTTTTATTTTGGCATTTTCTGTGTCTTGACTTTCTTCTGTTCTGACTATTCTCTGTTCATTTTGAATTGGCGCTTGGAAATATTTCCTTCCCCACCACCGATCGGTAACCATAGCAACTATCCTCGTCAAAGTGACGAAGAAGGCTTACTATTGGCTGCTCGAAGAGCGTAACTATGGTTACGCTTCTAGCGTGGGGGAAAGCACAATTTCTCAAGCGCCAATTCTAAATGAATAGAGAATAGCTACTAACAAATGTCTCAAAATAGTACCACTGCTGCGATCTACTGGCAGTCTAAAGTGCTAATATAATGAAATGTTATATTTATTGTACTTATTGCATGGTGTTGCCCTGTTGCCGTTTGGAAATGGAAGTTCGAGTAGGAAATAGGAAAAATGTCGAGTTGCCAAATGTCAACAGTATGCACTGTAGGGTTAAAGTTTCTTTTGTATGAATAAAACTAATTTTTTTGTGAAAATTTACTAAAAGATGGAAAATAATGCCAATAACATAAATCAGATTTAGTATTACTTAAATCCGTCAAAAGGAAAGGTGATTCGCAACTGCCGAAAACGAACTCTGTTTTAAAGAGAGTTGGTGTCCTCAACATCAAATTTTTATCTTGCCAGAAAAAGTAGATAGCAACATAAAACCCGAAAGGGGGCATCCATAAATTTCGTGAGGTCAAAAAGGGGGGGGGAGGGGTTTGGAAAAATCTCACCAAATCTCACCAAGGGGGGAGGGGGGGTCGATGAAAATCTCACGTCAACTTTTTAAGTTCGAAATTAAGTGATTTTTTTAAGTTTGAGAAAGGAATAATACCCACAGATAAGATACTGTGGTGATTTTAGGCGGAATAATGTCCTTTTCCTCAAAATGCAAACGAATTGGATAGAAAATTATTTTTAAAGGTTGTAGGTAAATCTCACTTGGGGGGGAGGGGGGGTCCAGCAAAATCTCACTAAATCTCACCAAGGGGGGAGGGGGGGGTCCAGATTTTGGAAAAAAACACCTCACGTAATTTATGGATGACCCCAAACAACCAACCATTTAGGAGCAACGCATGGACGGATTTGGAGAATCAGGTGGCTTCATGCCTCCGAACCTTTCAGAATCCATTTTTAATGCTAAAGGGTTTCCTCAATGCAATCAGAAAATCTTCCCCTAATCCATATCAGGAACTTAGATGGTGAGCCCGCTCCCGAAATTTGTACTCCAGATAAAAAAATCACTCCAGACCCTCTTCGAATACTTTTTATCACCTATTATAAACCCAATAACTTAGAATCAGTTAAAAAGGTGCGCGAACGGGCGATCTATGCATTATGCATGTTAAGAATATGTCAGTGTTTGGGCTCCCTGCGTTTGTCCCTCATCAAACCAGGGAGCTATTTAGTGCGTTGCACCATAGGTTGCACTTCATTTAACCGCCCGCTCGCGCACAACATTAAGTAACGTTAACAATATATATACACGATTAAATATTTTTACCAAATAAGTGGTGACTGATAGGTTAGCGTGAAGGAAGAGTTTTAGGGTGAAGACTATGTCAAAACTTAACTTGCTTTTTTACCAGTTGAAATGTGACTTAAATTTACTCGTTCCATTACAAGTTTACAACCTAACTTACTTTTGATTTTTCCCCGTAAATTTTTTTTATCGCCAGTAGCTTAAGAATTATATAAATTTGATCCATAAATCAAGGGACGTAGTATATCTGTTATGGGCAAAGTGGAAAAACCGGGCATTATTAATAATAAACACAATGGCATCTATCTATGAGTATTAATTTATCACTCTTTTCAAAATACGCGGAAATTATTAATAATGCCCGGATTTATCACTTTGCCCGTAACTTATCGACATTGTCGTGACAGTTACTATTTAACCCATATTAACAACTTCAAACTGTGAATGACAATAGCATAAATAGCGTTTTGTGTACTTGGATCTTGGATGTAAAATCCCCCTTTGATACGGCCCTGCCATAGGTCCATGTCTTTCCATCATCACAGAATGGGTAAAGGGAAATATAAATCCCTTATAATAATAAATAAAAATAAATCCTTAATAATAAATAAAAATATTTGTATCAAAATGCGATAATCCCCTATAAATTTTCAGTAGTTAACTATCCCCTTTTCTAAAAAGATGGATTCTATTAAGTTTTCTAAGTTAATTTCACTCGCCTGTAATATGCGTATGAATGTTTAATGTTTCTTTCGTCACCGCTTTTTATTTAAAATTTAATTTTTCATAAACTTTCTATTCATTTTATTTAAGTGTACTCTATCCAACCATACTGTAATACAGTGAGTGCAGTGTTCTCCAACCCCCAGTCCAAAGGCCCAGTCCGCGGACCGACCATTCTTTGAAAACGAATTTAAATTTCTAGTTTTATACTACAAATTAATGAATGAAATTAATTATAAATCACTTTATATTTAATTTTTAGTGAAACTGTATTTTATTTTGAATGCATGTTTAAATACAATTTAATTGAAATTATTAAATAAAAAAATCTATAATGTAAACAATACGCCCCCCCCAAGCGGGCCGCGGTAAAATTATCAAACGTTAACCGGTCCGTGGTGGTAAAAAGGTTGGGGACTACTGCTGTAATGGATTTAAAAAAACTCTTACTTTTCTTGGTAGGAGTGTGTGAAAATAGGTGAATTAAGTTGTTGACTAATTACATGTTCGGTAATATAGTTTAATGCTTTACCGCCAGTGGCGTAACTAGACCTTTTGGGGCCTCAGCAAGGGCGTGCCCAGGATCTGATCTAGAGGGGAACAGGTCATAAAATAAAAAAAATATATATTTCAAGTACTCAAAGAAGTAGCCCCCCTAGCCAAAGGTTATTTTGCCCCTCATTCTGATGTGTTTCGCAGGGCCGCGACTAGTCTTGTTTCTGTAGGGGTTTTATTCAACATTATTTCTAACGTACCCCCTAACAAGAACATTTATATGTTAAGTTTAAAATCACTAAAATAAAAAAGGTAATGTGAACTCGAAGTAAATACGGGGGGTCCGGGGGTCCTCCTCCGAAAAATTTCTGGAAATTTGACCCTATGAACAGGATTTTAACTCGTTTTGGAGTCGCTTTTCCCTTTTTTTTCCACCCGAGTTTCCACTTCCCCTCTTTCACACTGTTAGTGCTTATTCCTATTGGGGGGGGGTTAAAGCAACCCGAAGAGGACCGCCCCTTGTAAGTCCCAAAATTTTCAAGGAACGACTGTAATAACAGATTTCGAAATTTCAAGGGGGGTTGGGGTTCTCCCCAAGAAAAATGTTGAACCTTAAAAGTAGGGGTTTATGCACATTTTTAAGACGAATTTTTAAGGAAATACAGTATAAACTTGACGTCGAAATTTCGAGGGGATTTTAACCTCCAAACCCCCTCCCCTTGGATACGGCCCAGTCGTCGCTGTTAAGTCAAATCGGCATATGTGCAAAAATTGAGTTTGTGAGTACTGCTTATTCAACGATAGTAAAAGGGTCACGTGATTTTTTGCTTTAGTATTTTTTATTTTATTTAAAATATACTGTTTTTTTATGGTCTAACTAAGGTTAGAGAGAGTAAATGTATCTTCCTCTTTCGGATCAACTGCCCCTCAGCTTCTTCCTTTCTCCCCTGCGAGTGTGTGTAAATCACGTGACCCTTTTACAATCGTTGGTTAAGCAGAAAGTTGGTGTCAAAAATTTCTTTTTTCCCGTCTATTTCTATATCAAACCGGCAAATCGTATAGTTGAATAAAAGTTCGTGAGATGGCGTTGGGCCGGTATGCATTTACGTGGGAACAGCCATTTTGTTTATCAGAAGATAGATCTATTGCGCAAATTGCCAGTCACTTCAAAACCTTCCAGGAGAAAAGACGTCCTTCATGAAAGTAAAACTGAATTATTTCACAACAGTACATGTTTATCACACTCGAAAACTTTAAAGCGCTCTGGTGAAAAATATGCATTTTGGAGATATGCCGGTTTGATTTCACAGCGACGATATGTTAAAACGTATGGATATTGAATGCACTTCAACCCATTATCTACTGCATTTTGATTTTCTGCAATTTTTTGGTATAGATATTTTTTTCACTAAGTAGAAAATTAAGGGATATAAGTACATAAATAAAATGGTCATTTTTGGAAAATTCAATCCGCTAGAGCCAATTAATTAAATTGATATTTTTGAGTACCGTTAGTAAACGGAGTGCAAAACACACAATAAAACATGGCTTTTTTATCACAGTTTTAAGTCTTAAAAAATAATACACTTTCCTTTTCCTTTTGACTGATTAACTATACTTATGAGGGAACAAAAATGACAATCATGGGAATCCGATCAAAACTGTAGCTGAAAGCACAAACTTAATTCAACTTATTTGCATTTCCCTCTAAAATCCTCATAGAAACCCGTGCCGTATTTTATCTTGGAAGAGTAAAACTGAAAGAGTGTTCCTGCTAAGTATCGTCCGTATATTCGTAAGGATGGTTTTTCAATGTAATTTTAAAGCTGGTGATACTTGTAAGTACCGTCAGTAGATAAAAGGTTTTAATTCATTTTAATTAAACATCGTTGGTGGCCTCATGGTATGGGAGTAATTCTTCATCCTCATGATCACTGTCCACTTATCTCCAGTCTTCGGTCGAATTTTGACAACCCTGTATTTATCTCTGCGTAAAGGGGGGGGGAAACGGAACCCCATCCCCCCAAAGAATTTATCATACTAGGTGTAGAGAGCCTGTATACGAGAGAGAGACGTCAACTCGCTTAAAAGCGTCTCGCTGCGCATCCAGTTCTGTCCAAAATTCAGTCCAAACTGTATCATGCCGCTTGTCTCGAGTCCAATGCTAATCCTATGGAGGGAACCGGCTGGGGCGAACAGAAAACCTGTTTACCGATCTGCGTGCGCTATACTGAGTTGTCGCCTCTCTCTCTCTCTCTCTCTCTCTCTCTCTCTCTCTCTCTCTCTCTCTCTCTCTCTCTCTCTCTCTCTCTCTCTCTCGTATACAGGCTCTCTAACAGCCGTATTAACCAACGCGAGCCGATCCACAGATCATTCACTGATCGTACAAACCATGGTCGAAGTTTTTCCGATGACGAGATTTGGACCTTATCGACCAACATCCAACAATCATGGTTTCTTCAAACCACAGTTTTGTATGTAACGCCACTTCTGATTGGACCGCGATGACGCCAGGCATCGAGCCCGGCTGTCCGCGCTGTTGGCTGAAAGTTCATAGTTCCGTGTAAATTATTTCCTGTAAAATTATCTACCTGCTTTAAAACATTTCTATCGCAACTAATAATAACTATACAACCAATTACAGAAAATGACTTGAACTGGTGTTCTATATTTCCTGCTTAACATTCGAAATTGTTTTCACAAAACTGGTTATCTGATGCAATCCCTGTATGAGATTATTTCAATAATATTTTTAAAATACTCACACGTATCTGAAAATATTGATTCACCTCTCTAAAAATAGACTATTTTTGAAAGAATTTAAAGGAATTAATAGTTAAAAGGGGAAAATTTTGAAACTTAAGTAAGAGCCGTGCTAAATATTTAATACCTCAAGTATTTTAAGAGCGCCATCTATCAAAACGAGAGCGAACTCTAAACCTTCTGGTTTATGACTTTTAAAACCCGTTTCATGAGAAGCTTTTCTTTATTATTACACTTTAAGCAACCATTATTTTGATGATTAAAGCAAATATACTCAAATATAAATATAATTTGTGATCAAATTCTTCTTAAATGTCCATTTTCGCAAAAATAAACCACCGATCAATGGTTTCAACCCACCAAAGTTGGGTGGTCAGATTTTGGGTGAAAAAACCGATGATTACACTGTTCTACAAATTTGACCTTCAAAATTTTTTCCTTGATGAAAATAGTCAATTCTTATAGATTTTGGGTCGCTGAATACGAAAATCACCATTAAAATTCTCAATTGACTCAGGATTTTCGGGGAACAGCCCCTCCCCCTTTTTACGTTTTTCGACGACCTTATAACTTTAAACTCGATTTTCAGGGTCAAAAAGCATTATTTTAGTCTTCAAATTGCTCCCCAGTTAACAAGAAATGTTCAAATTAAAAAAATATGATAAATTTATAACAAATGGATAGGGTTAAGGGGTAATTACCCCCCTAAAAATACAAAAAAATAGCTAAAAATTATAGAGGTTTCTATTCGCTATTTTTTCCTCTTATTTTTTACGCAAATCCCGTTTGAAGGGTCCTAACCCTTCCCCAAGGACCCAAATTTGATGACAATACGCAGCAATAATTTTTACTAAAAGCGGTTGAGGTGTTAGCCTCCCAGAAGTCCCCGCGGAAGAGTTCGGAAGACTTCCAGAATCGCGAAGGCGCTCGCGAGTTCAGGAATTAATATCGATGATTTTGAAAAGATTACAAATGATGTTTTTCTTATATTTTGGGTGTATCCTAAGTAGAAACTCTTCAGTTCTTTAAAAACTGACCGGTTTTCGGGAGTGAGGATTCCATGTTTCAAGATGTTAACAGATGCACGGCTGTGGATAACAATTAGGGGGCATCCCCTTAAAAACTGAGGGTGATGGAGAAAAATGGGTGTCATATTTGAATTCAGCAGATCATTTTACACAAGAATCAGCTGAAATTCAGTAAGTGGCTTCAAATGTTTTTTTGTACAGCACAGTTAAACTCTAAGTGCGGCATTGAACCCTTCCGTGGGTGCTCTGGGGGCGCTCTCACCTCAACCGCTTTTAGCAAAAATCATTGCTGCATATTGCCATCAAATTTGGGTCCTTGGGGAAGGGTTAGGACCCTTCAAACGGGAATTACGTAAAAAATAGGAGTAAAAAATAGCGTATAAAAACCTCTATAAATTTTAGCTAATTTTTTGCATTCTTAGGGGGTTAACTACCCCTTAAACCTATCCATTTGTTATAAATTTATCATATTTTATTAATTTGAACATTTCTTGTCCCCTGGGGGGCAATTTGATGATTAAAGCAATGCTTTTTAACCCTGAAAATCGAGTTCAAAGTTATAAAGTCGTTAAAAAACGTGAAAAGGGGGAGGGGCTGTTCCCCGAAAATCCTGAGTCAATTGAGAATTTTAAAGGTGATTTTCGTATTCAGCGACCCAAAATCTATAAGAAATGACTATTTTCATCAAGGAAATTTTTTCAGTGTAGAACAGTGTTATTCGTTAGTTGGGGCTGGTTGATAGCGTTTTACTTCGGATCAGCGGATAATCCTTCAATCCATGGTTAAACCACGATGGTTAATACGGCCGTAACTAGTAGGTGGTCATAAAATAACGACCCTACTTGCAAATTCTCAACAGGTGAAAAAATATCTCAAGTTTTTAAGAGTGCATTTTGATGGGATGGAGGTGTTTTAAACAAAAAAAATAGTTAATTAATATACCAAAATATTTGCCTTGGATTTTGTACCGTCACCTGAAGTCTAGAAGGTACAATACTGGAAAAAAATCGACTCAGACCTTATATCTCCGGAACGGCTTGTGATATAAAGACAAATAAGGTATCATTTTTCATGGGGGGGGATTTGAAGTATTCTATATACGGAAAATTTTTCCAAGTACTTAGGGGGTCGTCTTCATATTAAACGAAGCACTAACTGTCGTTTTTCCTATGGGCGACATCCAAGATTATTCCAGATTCTGAAAGAGCACCCCCTAAAACCCCCCAAAACCAGTTTTCATGTAATTTGGTCCCCAAATAAAGCGAGGTGTGGGGGTTGAAGTTCGTCGAACTTACGTTGAAATCTCGTTTTCTACGTTGAATTCTCGATTTTTATCCTGCGGGGTTGATGGTTGTAAGGATCGAAATCAAGAATTCAACGTAAAAAACGAGATTTCAACATAAATTCGACGAACTTTAACCCCCACTCCTGGCTTCATTTGGGGACCAAATGACATGAAAACTGGTTTTAGAGGGTGCTCTTTCAGAATCTGGAATGATCTTTGATGTCGCCCATAGGAAAAATGAAAGTTAGTGCTTCGTTTAATATGAAGACGACCCCCTAAGAACTTGAAAAATGTTCTGTATATACAGGGTGTCCCATAAATAGTGGGCCACACTTCTAGAGGGGATAGTAGACACCTAGACGAGTCAGAATCACATAGGAATCGGGGGTCCCAGACCAAATCCCAGGGAGTTAAAAATGGAGCGACACCCCAAAAAAATTATTGAAAAATTCAATCTGTAGAAGAACTACTATTGGTAAAAACTTAATCATGGTCTCAAATTTTGTGGTTTAACATGATCTTTAAAATCATTGTAAAAGTTTTCATTTTTAAAAAATTTTTACTACGAAATAAAGTCAAAAACCACAAAAATATGTGAAAAATCTGCCAAAACTTTATTTCGTATTTAGAAATCCTTTCTTTTGATTTGATAATCTGAAAGATCATAGTTGAAAACCCTTAAGTCCAAAGTTTCACGTAAATACCATCAATATTAAACGCTTGAGATCTAATAAAAGTTTGATTTTTGCTTGCGAAAACAGATACAGAAAAGAAACGTTGAGGGAAAATCTACGAATTACGGATTGATGCTCGCTGAATTTCTCGCCATTATTTGCGATACGAGATTCCTCGCCAACTTTCGCCAACAACAAATCGCCCAAGCTGTCTTGGCGATCTGTAGGAGCTTGGTATGTTTCGCCAAACTGGGAGAGAAAAGAAAGTTAGCGATTATCTATCCGTAATTCGTAGATTCTCCCTGAACGTTCGTTTTCTGGAGCTGTTTTCGCACTCAAAATACAAACTTTAACAGGATCTCAAGCGTTTAATATTGATGGTATTTACGTGAAACTTTGGACTTAAGGGTTTTAAAATATGATCTTTCAGATAATCAAATCAAAAGAAAGGATTTCCAAATACAAAATAAAGTTTTGGCATATTTTTCACATTTTTTTGTGGTTTTTTGACTTTTTTTCGTAGAAAAAAATTTTAAAGTGAAAACTTTCAGCATAATTTTAAAAATCATATTAAACCACAAAATTTGAGACCACGATTAAATTTTTACCAAAAGTAGTTCTTCTACAAATTGAATTTTTCAATAATTGTTTTAGGGTGTCGCTCCATTTTTAACTCCTTGGGATTTGGTCTGGGACCCCCGATTCCTATGTGATTCTGACTCGTCTAGGTGTCTACTATCCCCTCTAGAAGTGTGGACCACTATTTATGGGACACCCTGTAGATGCTTCAAATCCCCCCCATGAAAAATTATACCTTGTTTGTCTTTATATCACAAGCCGTTCCGGAGATATAGGGTCTGAGTCGATTTTTTTTTCCAGTATTGTACACCAAATCCACGATAAAAAGTTTACGAACAAAATGGGACTAATTTAGGTTTTTAAGTTGCATAGTTCTAGAGTTATTGGGTGTTTAAAAATGCAGGGAAAACAACTTTACAAAATTTGTATGAACATTAAAAAAATTATATCTAACGAAACAAGAACCTGAAAGATTATGTCTATAACTATATTAGTTCCACATAAAAAAATCATGAACAATATTTGATAGTTTAATCTTTGATTTGGTTAAAAAAAATAATCGCAAAAATGAAGTTTTTTCATATTTTGTCAAACTTAGGGGCCTATGCGCGATCGGAAGATATTAACCGATTTTGAAAAAAAAATTTCTTTCTCTTTGTCTATATTCTATATAATTCGCAACTTTTCCGCGCTATTACAACTTCGAAATAAAAAAAGTGTTTTTTCGGCCCACCCTATTAAATAAGCCCTAAAGCGACAAAGAAGCATCACATACGTGGCAAAGGCGTGTCACAAGTTGGGAAATCTCCCCTAGGTTAACAGCTCAGTGGAATAAACTACAAGGTCCATGAAGTTGGCTGTTGAAATATGAGGGGGCTTAATATTTTAGGTTTGGGGGGTTGTATGAAGCTGTGACCCAGCGGGGCCACTCCAGTCCCAGGATCCCCGAGCTGTATTAAATAATATCGAGGTACTGTGTTAAAAAAAGTTCTACAATCAAACCTGTTTTTGTGGGAGGAATAGGGACCGCACAAAAAAATCGCATTCAAACAGTTTCTATACCTACCGTGGACTTTTTTTCAGTTACCATGTAGTCGGCGACGACTGTTGTTTCATGAGACCCATGTATGATGTATATGTCTCGGTAGCCAGAATACAATATTTTTTTCTAATTTGAAGTTTTCATACACCTCAACAAAAAAAATCGGAGGGAAAAATCGCATAAATAAAAAATCGCACATGAAAGGTTTGCACAAAAACAGGTTTGAGTGTATAAATCATTTCAGTTAGTGTATCCCATAGATAGTTAAGTGTTAGCCGGAAATATAAGGTAAAATTGTGCAGCCTTATTCTAGAAAACAATATTAATTGAATTTAAAGTACGATAAGGTCATAACACTGTGTTTTTAAACATGCGAACTGCTCACAAAGCCTGTTGGGTTGATAGGAGAAGTTTTGGTATGCAAATCGTGATAAAAAGTCACTATATATACATGGGTTTAACGAAATAATCGTATTATAAAATTCACGTTCTTCGTTTCACTCGATATCCAGACACCGTGATGGGAACTACTTTGTTTGGTAGTGATGTCGTTGTCTAGTATAGGAAAATTTAGCAACAGACAACACAATAGTTTTACAAACGAATATCATTTGTTGATATGTTAACTCCAGAATTGTTCGTTAATACTTTCAATACGAAAAACTGTACTTGTAATTGGATGCAGCAATCTACTTATGGATTTAGGATATCAAATGGTTATTTTATTTCCAGTAATCATAATGGCACTGTATATTTGCACGGCTATTTTTCAACTAAACTCTACTATAACTTCCACGGCTAGGCGTACCATTGGTTCCATCACTAAGCGCCGAGACTGCTACGTCATCACGAGACCTACAGCGCATGCGCCACTGGCCGTTTTGGCCGTCCAAATATACACTTCGAATCAATAATTTGACGTTTGAGTGCTCGGGTCATGTCCCTAGTAGCACAGCTCATACCATATATGTCAAGCTTACGTAACTACAACCATCAGTAAACGAAATTTGACCATACGCCTAGTAGCAAAGCTCATAAAAAATATGTCACGTTTACGTAACTGCAACTAGAAATAGACAAAATATGGCCCTACATGACAAAAATGGATATTTGCAGTCAATTTTTTTAATCTTTATGTATTCAAAATAGCTTAACCTCAAAAAACATTTTAATTTACCTTTTACAACCTTAAATTTTAAGTTATTTTCAGTAAAAATAGCTTCTTTTTTGTCTTAGCTGAAACAGCTTAAGACGTCATCCATGCCTTGTTTACTATCATTCCGCTTTGAAATACTCAGCTCTAGTGTTAAGATGAAAACGGTGATTCCCACGTTTCCAAGGGGCACATGTGACGTCACACTGTTAGGCGCTTTCTGTAATAATTAACTGAAAACGAGCATATTTTTGGAATCAGGAGATAATTTTTAATAATTTAAAATTGAATATTCAGAATGGACTATATTCATGCCACGCCCATTTAATCAAGTGATGAGGAAAACAAACTCACTATCAAATCACATCTCACTACAAGCTATCTCTGTGGTAACCAATCGCAAGCTCAGTAGGTCACATGATGGGTAAAATGTGACGTCAGACGGATATAGTCCATTTTAGGAGATGCTGCAATTCTCCATTGGACGAATCATGAACCTCCATTTCTGCTTGGGACATGACCATTGGTTGAATCTTGAACGTTTGTGCAGGTTGGGATTCTCACAGAGGCCTCACACAGTTTATATAACTTCATTGTCAAATCTCGTAACTTCAACCGCCTAACTAAACTGATCGCTATAAGAACCTTTCCCATCTCCCATTTAGTCACACATCATCTGCAGTTTCTGTCTTATTATTCGCTCACCAGACTATCCAGAACGATGTTCACCGGATTCTTCAAAGACCCTTTGGATTTTCCTTTACCCTTGGGCTTCAACATGGATCGTATATTCCCATCGGCTGGTTTCCCCACTCTGTTTTCTCCTCGACGACGCACCAACAGCAAGTAATCTATTTCACGATATCTAATAACTATTTTAAAAGGAAACGTGTAACCTGTGTAAATCTTTGCTATACTCGATTCATTTAGAATTGGCACTTGAGAAATGGTGCTTTCCCCCACGCTAGAAGCGTAACCATAGTTACGCACTTCGAGCAGCCAATAGTAAGCTTTCTTCGTCACTATGACGTGGATAGTTGCTATGGTTACCGATCGGTGGTGGGGGAAGGAAATATTTGCAAGTGCCAGTTCAAAATGAACAGAGTATAATATTGGGCTGTGCAGGATGAAAGTGATAAAAGTCCCAAAATACAAAGTTTAAGAGGGAAAAATGGAATTGGATTGCTCTTAAGATCCTTTACCTTTACTGTGTTTGTCAATCATATCAAAAGCTCAATGATTGGCCCGCCGTGGCACAGTGTTTATTTTATTTTATTGAGGCATAACAAGTAGATTATCTTTTCTGGTTTTGGATGCTTTCTTAAGTTCTTGATTCTGGTGAGTCACAAATTAATTTGTTTTGCACATTATGTATTACACATTACTTGCACATTATTGTTTGCACAAAATATATTAAGAGTTCTTGAGATAATTTAAAAAATTTACTTGAAATTTCTAAAATTACAAGGAATGGTAGTCAACTCGGATTTTACCAAGTACAGGAAATCTGTAATAAAACAAATGAAATTTAGTATAGTCTGTTCATTTAGAATAAGCGGGTAGGAGTAATAACGTGACAATCTGTGACGGATTCTTTTACAGTATGTTCACTACTACTTCTGTTTAGGCTGCCTATCCTAGAGAGCCTGTATACGAGAGAGAGGTGACAACTCGCTTAAAAGCGTCTCTGTGCATCCTTCAGCGCAGTTAAAACTGTCCAAAACTGTCCAAACTGTATCATGCCGCTTGTCTCGATCCCATGCTAATCCTATGGACAGAAACCTAACTCCGCTCTGCGGTGAACAGAAAACGCTGTTGACCAATAAGCGCGCTATAACGAGTTGTCGCCTCTCTCGTATACAGGCTCTCTAGCCTATACTAGACAGCAACATTAAGTCGACCCTACGACGTAACTAACTAACAAACAAAGTAGTTGCCATCGCGGTGTCAGAATTTCGAGTGGCACGAAGAACGTCAATTTTAAATAACGGTTATTTCGTTAAACACATGTATATAGTGTCTTTTTATCACGATTTGCGTACCGAAACTCGTTCCTAGCAACCCAACGGGCTTTATGTTTACTCACTTTCTCCTTCCACGTAGTGACGTGCTGGGTTCAGGAAACGTTGCTGCTGAGTATAGTAATTGCATAAGAAAATTTTTTCGATGATAATTATAATAGTAGTAACTGCTTCTTATACATTCTCATCCACCTATTCTAATTGAACAGACTATAGCTTGCGTTTCAAGCTTTACCGGTAACATATACAAATGATTAATTTGCCGATGACCATTTAGTATAGAAACCAAAAGAGTGCAAAGCCTTCATAGACAATTGAAACTATGGATTTGGAATACGAGAACCATAAGATTTAAATTTCTCTCTGGCAGGTCCGGCGGTACGAAAAAAGTTCCCGGGACCTCTACCAAGGTGTTCAAGGTGATGTTCGACGTGAAGCAGTTCCACAAGGATGAGGTGACGGTGGCGGTGGAGGTGGTGGAGGAGGGTACCGTCGTCGAGGTCCATGCGAAGCACGTGGAGAGGGCCGACGAGCACGGATTCATCTCCAGAGAGTTCACCCGACGACACAAGGTATTGGGACTTAGATTTGAATTTACGATTGTTATTAAAATAAATTTCTAAGTATTCAACCGGAGTCGATTTGGTGATAGAGTTCTAAATATTTCTCGAGGAATCCATCACTCTGGCAAGAATCGAATCAAGATATCAAGTGTCATAGTGCGTTTACATGCAGGGTTGGACGGTTAGCAATTTAAAGAGTACAATACAGACCTCCATGGGTTTTTTCAAAATTTAGCTACTTATTAGTTACTCTCAATCTTAGATGTATTAACAACACTGTTTTACTCAGTTAATATCAATGAAGATTTAAATGACACAAAGTTGTTTTGGGGAGACTTGTAGTGGAAGAACTTCCTAACAGGCAAAGATCTGATATTTTAGGAAACGATGATTGGGAGTAGTATATATCGCTAAATTGGCGATTCTCCCTGCAAATAAACTTGGTTTGAAAGTGTAGATACCTTCAGTTTTTACCCCAACGTCCTCAATTAGGCACTATACTTGGAAAATGTGAGTTGTTAAATCCCCATGCATATATTTATTTTTGGATCATCAGTTTTGCAAAATGTTAAGTACTTTCAATTTCTTTGTTGGAGTATATTTGTAACGCGCTAGCCTCCAAACTCAGATACGATATGAAGAGCTGAGAGCCAGAGTGGACCAACCTACAAAAAATGAAAAGCTTTTTTTTATTTTTCAGTAGAATGTAGAGACATCTATTGATTTAAGTTAGAAAACAATGCATTTTTTTAGTTCCCACAAGATGGCATCACTTTTTCGTTTGATCGAGTAATTAAAATCGCACAAAAATTTAATGCCAGAATGGATCAAGCCACATGGTCCATTCTGATTCTGACTTTCAACAGGGTCCTCTAATTATTGATCACGAGAAGATCAAAACTAATATTAAATACTAACCTAAAAAATAAAGTTTAAATATCACTATTTTGTAAAGCGTTTTTCTCGAAATAACAGCTGCTGAGGTTGATGGTCCACTCTGGCTCTCGGCTCCTCATATGTTAACTCGGTTTTCTTCCGCTTTTCGTGACGTCATTGTCAAGTAATCTTGTATATGGCCTCATTCACTACAACCTGACCAGTGGTTAACCATCGGTTGAAGGTTGAAAGAAGTATAGTTGGAGAATCGGAGCACTGGCGGATCACCGTACCCGAATAATGAATGATAAAGTTCCTGAATACAACCAAAACATTTGTTACAAAAGTTCGGGAACGGCTTGCAGTAAAAAGACGTTTGTAGACTTACACTAGAGTCAATTGTTGGAATTTGGTTACAAAACTGACCCTTTAATTGGTAAACCGTACTCTACCTAAATGTATTATTTTCCAGTCTAAGATTAACATGTCTTTCAGCTGCCATCGGACGTGAACCCGAAAGAACTGCATGCAACTATGTCTCACAACGGTATTCTGGTGATTTCGGTCCCTTTTAAGGTTCAGGACCCGGCATCCAATGAGCGCTTGGTCCCTATGAACTTGGCGGATCCGTCAATGGCAGCGATTGGCCCCCTTATACCACAGAAGATGCCGGTAGAGGTCCCCTTCACCCAAAAGCTAGAATTTAAGCACGCCACCTCAAGAGAAAACTGAGATGAAGGGTTAGTGAAGTACTGTGTACCTTTTCGTTTGGTCATTAGTTCAATAAATGCATGTTTTTTGTATCATGTGTTTTATTACTTTTTGTGGATTGTAGACCCGTTTCTTCTCAAAAGAGGTTCGGATTGCTTTATGAGCTATCCTTTTTGGTTCGACTTGCACGATTAGCTGGACTGATTTTTCTTCGTATTAGTAGGAGACCGGGGAGGGATGGGACATTTGTTTTACAAGAATATTTTTTAAAAATTCAGTTTTCCTTGTATAAATTTGAAACTTTTAAAACAACATCTTGAAACATTTTAACATGTTTAAAAAATATAACAAATGTGATAGCAAATAAAACTTAGGAACGAATCAAAGTAGGTCTAAAACTGTCCCCTCCCACCCAGGCACCGGGGGTGGTTATTTCAAAAATTAAAATTCATGATTAGTTTTTAAATATATGATTAAAAACCACAAAGATAGAAGTATTTTACGCATTTTAAAGATTTATTACAAAAACATCAGTTATTTTACCCTATATTTACTTCGAAAAATCTAACTAAAGTGAAAAATATATAAAAGTAGTTAAAATTCTTATTTAATCTAAAAAAATATGATTTCAACTGCCACACTGAACAGTTCCCAAACAAAGGTGCCTAAAGAATTGTACGCAATAGCTTGTATTTGGTTATTGAGAGGAATTGGGCATGTCCCATCCCACCCCGGTAGCAACAGTTTTAAAAAAAATAGGTTCTTACTAAAGAACTGTGGCTTTTAGGCTTAACTCAACTATTTATTCATAAAGAATGCATTATTCTGTTTAGAAAACAATATAAACCATTAAGAAAGCAACCAAGGATCAGATTGAAAAGTGGAATACTTAGTTACTTTTGCTATAGTGAAACCATCTTTTTCATTCAGAAACTTGTAGGAGCTTGCAACTAAAATGGTAAACAGCAACAAGTATGAAGCCATGGTTGGCTTTACCTGGTGGAACACTTAAAAACTAATTTTATTTTTAATATTAAGATTTATTTAATGTGTCCCATCCCACCCCGTGTCCCCTACTTAAGAAATGTACTTCTAGCGGTTGTATTCACTACTAACTTTACCCAAAATTATCCTGGAATTAAGCTTTTTTCCACCACTTTTGATTAGCTTAAAACTTGCTTTGCTTTTCCAACTACCAAATGGAAGTTTTGATTTCAGGTATCTAAGTAAGGTTACAGCCGTAGGTTTCACTTCAACTTGCCCCATGAACTTGTAGTGGTCCACCCAGAGTATGCAAAGGCTTTCTAGATGCGGCCCAGGTACAGGCTAGACCCTGTATACGAGAGAGAGGCGACAACTCGCTTAAAAGCGTCTCTGCATCCAATTCTGTTCAAACTGTATCATGCCGCTTGTCTCGCGTCCCATGCTAATCCTATGGAGGGAACAGCCTGTGGCGAACAGAAAATCTGTTTACCGATCTGCGCGCGCTATACTGAGTTGTCGCCTCTCTCGTATACAGGCTCTCTAGTACAGGCCAGCCAGCTAGCCAGCCTGGCCAATCGGAGCATACGTAGTTTAGGTTTAGGTTCTATTAAGCGAAAGTGCACACAAACGAGTTTTCTTATAAATTCAGTTCTATTTCCACCTTGGCGCATTTTTTAATTTGTGAGAATGCATCTCGCTACTTCCCTGTCTCTCGAAGGGGTGTCAAAATTTTGAACAAAGCCCTTAACTTATCAGAATTGAAAGCAAACTTAAGTGGTTTTGTAAAATTTAAATTCCTATCGAATTAAATTGAAAATATTATTTAAGCAACAATAAAATAAGTTTAAACAAATTTCTGCCTAATTTTAATTATATTAGAGTTTATTACCAGAATATGAGAGTCGCTACAACTGCAGCTGAAATGCTGCGTATATTTCTTTGCTGAATCTCATTTCCCTTGCCTTGTTTTTTGAAGGGCTTATTGTCGTTCTGTTCCAGTAATACATATGTAAACATCAAAAGCAACATTTAATTAAAAAGAATTATGAGTGAGTGTCTCCATAAATTTGTTTTTAAACCCTGTTTGCCTTAAAAATAAACACATTTCGGACGCTCACGCAGTTTAACGCTGCAACTGATTAAAAGGGTTTTTTTGGTGCAGACAATATTTAATCTAAGAAGGAGGGAAAAAAGAATGGAAAATCCATTCTATGTTCATCCAATCAGAATTCACTTCGAGCTCCGTGACCAATATTCGAGACCCTCCGGAGGTCTCGAGCAGCATGTATGATGTAAGTTGTTCTTCAGTCCCAACTGTATATAGAAGTTTATTTCAGGAAGGGCCAAAAATTAATTCTAAACATCTCTCATACATATTTAATAGGTTTAATTGTAGCTTTTTAATACATTTTAGGCAGAAATTTTCTAGAGCTGTTCCCAGAACAGCTGTTTGCGCACACCAAAAACAAACTTTAACAGGATCTCCAGTGTTTATTGTTTGTATTTACGTGAAACTTTGGACTAAAAGGTTTTCAACTATGACCTTTCAGATTATCAAATCAAAAGGAAGGATTTCGAAATACAAAATAAGGTTTTGGCAGAGTTTTCACATTTTTTTGTGGTTTTTTAACTTTTTTCATAATAAAACAAATTTGAAAGTTTTTGAAGACTTTTGAGATAATTTTAAATATCATATTAGACTACAATTTTTAAGACTATAATTAAATTTTTACCAATAATAGTAGTTCAACAAATTGAATTTTTTAATGGTTTTTTAGGGTGTCGCTCCATTTTTAACTCCCTGGGATTTCCCCAAATCCTATGTGATTCTGACTCGTCTAGGTGTCTGCTACCATCCCACCATTTCAGATACACCATGTATAGTATATCCATCATTCATAGCCTCAGTGTAAACGGGCGCCCTTCACGGTCATGAAAATAACTGGTCGTTAAGTCACCACGAAAAGCTCTATACCAGCGGTCTCCAACCTTTTTACCACCACGGACCGCTAAACGTTTGATCCGCGTTTTGACGGACCGGCACCGGTCCGCGAACAGGGGGTTGGAGACTACTGCTCTATACTAGAGAGCCTGGGGCCTAACCGCGATCGTGTCGCCTATAGTTCCTATCCACAATAGGCGATACGGAGTAGGCGAAAAACATCTCTTTTCTTAGGCGATACGTGCATTTGGCCCGACCGCGAACCGGTTATCCACAAGGAATTTCTGGCGCACATCGCTTTCGTGGGGAGAAGGGAGCTGGCCAATCAAAAGAGAGCAGCCTATTCGAAAACAGTGTAGCCATCCGCGCGATCCGATTGCTTTTACACTTTTTGTGGCCCGTTTAATAGTTTAAAAGATCTAAAACAGCTATTTATTACCAAAATAAGTCCTCAGACATTAATATATTACGAAAGTAAAGGACATCTAGTGCCTTACTTGTACTACTTGTGTTACAAGTAATTACTTGTCATATTTCTTAACAGATGGCAGCACAAAGAAAGCTATGTGGAAACGATTGAATGAGCGGCTCATGAGATTTAATCGTTTGCGTTTCGTGTAGGTTCCAGGCATAATGATTAATGAAAAAGAGACTTCACATTAACTATCCAACTATTATCGACCAGACGCCTTGAGGTAAACAAAACACTACACCGCATCACTCCTCTACCCAAAGTAAACCGTGCGCATACATAGATAAATAGTTCTCACACAAAATACTTTAAAAAGTACAATAGAAGATTTTTAAGTATACTATAAAGTATGATAAGGTTAAAAACTTAAAAATAACGCCATAATGGAATGAAATAGTAGCGAAAAAAACAATACATAACGTAAAGGACACTATGGACAAGAGCTTGGGGATAGCTCCCGAGGTATCCCTTCGTAGGGGAGGGCGAATCGGCAGTAGGCGATAGTTCTCTAACTAAGCGATAGCTTCGCGGTACGACCATTTGCCTAACTGTCGTTATGTGACGTCACGAGGTCGCCTAGACTGGTATCCTCTACTAGGCGATACGATCGCGGTTAGGCCCCTGTATACGAGAGAGAGAGAGGCGTCAACTCCATTAAAAGCTTCTCTGCGCATCCTTCCACGCAGTTAAAATTGTCCAGTCTGTCCAAACTGTATCATGCCGCTTGTCTCGCTCCCATGCTAATCCTATGGAGGGAACCTAACTCCGCCTAGGGTGAACAGAAAACGCTGTTGACCAATCAGCACGCTAAACCGAGTTGTCGCCTCTCTCTCGTATACAGGCTCTCTACTCTATACCACAGAGAAAAATCCTAACAGAAGGTCCAAAACAACATTTTCAAAGAAGTTGGATGGATGTGAGGGGTCCACGAGAAACTATAAGTGATTAACAGAAAGATCGGCAGTACATTTTGGTGACCAACCCCCCCCTGTGATTGGGTGTCACTCAATCTGCTATTTTCGAAGGAGAAGGAAAAAGTTTTTCTTGCCCAATCAAGCTTTTTTCCCACCTCCCATGACGTAGATGCAATTCCAGCGCCAAAAAAGCCCAACATTAGGGTGTCCCTTAAAATCGAAGGTCGGGGAAACTTTTGCTCCACCCCCCAATTTTTTTCCTTTTGGTACCCTAAGACTTTGTGCGAAATCTTAAATCGATCAGATAATATTAACACGTGCCCCAAACGGCCTAAAGTTAGAAAAATTTGACTTTTTTCTAATTTTTTTGAAAATTTTTAAAAATATGTTTAAAAAATCCGTTTCCGAATAATAGGGCTCTAACACATTTAAACAATAAAATTTGACCGTTTTTCATTGCTAGTTAGGCCAAAATGCCCAGTTTGTAACCTAGTCATCAATCAGAAAATCATCAAATTTGTGCATTTTATACTGAGAATAGAAGAATCAAAAGGCAGTGGTAAACGACTTAAAACCGCAAAATTCCATGGCTAAACACCATTTATAGACCATTATGATGTGGATATAAATTTTCTGGAGCTCAAATTAACTATGGGTTGCTTAATTAGACGCCATATTGGAATGTAATAAAACTAAAAAAAATTATAAATAAAAAGGTACGGGCATGTTTGTTATCGGGTAATGGGTGTTTGAGGTTTCTATACTCAATTAGGACTAATAAAATTATCTTAGACAACTTTTTAAATCTCTGTACGCAATTATAAGGCCCAGCCGATCTAATGTAAATGCAAACAATGGTTTCAGAACTATAGATATGGTAATAAATTCTAAATACATAAAACTGTCAAGAGAAATTCTGGGAACAAGTTAAAAATCAGACTCCATGTGTTCACAAATATTTCCTTCCCTAAGTTAATTGAAAATCTGAAGTTAATACAAGATTAGTGGGTTTTCTAACTTCACGAAAATGGGTTTCGCGTGCTTTTTCGTGATTATGCTTAGTGAAAATAGCCATTTTGTTCCTTAGAATCTGTAGTTTACGAATCGCGATGGTGGACACTTCGGGTCTGCGCCAGGGGATGGTGAGAGGCGCAGAAGTGGAAAATCGACGAGTTTCAATTTTGTGTTGTTTGGAGTCAAAATGGTTCCTTTTACTTTATTAATTTGCTCAAATGCTCCATAATACGAGAGAGGCGAGGGAGGACCAACGGGACATAGAGTTTGGAAAGGATCAGTTCACTCCAGTAGAAGGGGTGGAAGGATAAAGTGGAACGTAAAAATTTGTAAGCCTATTTTCTCTGAGGCGCAGGCTTATAGTCGTCCATTAACGTAATGAAAGGTGCCATTCTTTTCCTTATTTTCAGGCGAGAAAGAATTGCGATAGTAGAAATCTGGCAAAGCTCACTAGGGGTAGGGAGAGGGGCAGGAAAAAATTACGAAAATCAGCAATATCTCCTGAAAAATAATTTCTTTTCTGCACCAACTGCGGTTGAATGTTTTGTAAATTGACACCAAAAATGGGTAAAATGCATTAAACCGATTTTCGAACGAATCTTCTACTTAAAATAGGGCCTGAGAGGTGTAGAAAAAAATAAGGGGAAATTCTCAACTTTTAAGTCTTTTAAAAACTTATTTTTCCTCCTGAAGAAGCACTAATTTCAGGCTAATTTTTCCCTTTATACACTTAAGAATACGAAATACCATTGTAGATATCTGGGACCTGCGATTAAGGAGGGGGACAGGGGCAGAAAAAATATTCCTGTTTTTATACTCTTCGTGGGAGTAAAATTCAAAATTTTCTACTTTTAATAGAGTCATAAATGGTGCAAATAAAGAAGATAGATACCTGATATGTCTAACAGCCCGTTAGAAAAGAGTTCCTCCCATTGGAAGGTGAAATGGAAGGGTTAAGCGGAACATAAGGAATTATATGGGATGTTTTGAAAAAAATTGTGTCTATTTTAGTGAAACAATGTAGAAATCTATTTGAGCAGGTTCTATGTAATCTGTAGAACTGGAAATGCGACAATAAGTAACTTTCATTCTCGACCGAGGATAATAATTGGCGCAGAAAAAAAGTTAAAATTATACTTTACTGAGAAAAAGAGTAATTATCCTGTTTAAAAGGTTTTATGGACTGAAATTTTTGATTGGGGTCACTCAAGGTGGTCTATCCTGAGAAGCATAAACTCATCTTTGGGGGTTGAATGGATGAAATGGAATACTAATTCGATTTTTTGACAAATGGAGTGAAATTTCTTGGAAGAGAGTGATAATAAACAAATCGATTCCTCTTTCCAACTCTCTAGAATGGGTTACCCGACAATGAAATTTGGGAATCAAGACAAGGGTCCGTGGTCGGCGCAGAAAAATTTTATACATTAAATTTTAGTTTGTATAATTGTGTCTAAATAAGATAAAATATCCCTGAAATAAGAAATTTCATAGCAGATATGAAGGAGACCCATGTTAAAACTGTTTCTTGGAGGGTAAGAGGATAAAATAGAATATTAGGGGATATTACATTTTACTATTTTACTAAAAAGTGAGTATTTCTCGCAAAAATTGCATTAAAAGGATTCGATTTTCCAATTTTACTCCATGGAATATGATACGTGTAAGATAAATCTGTAGTATTAGGCAGGGGAAGGTTAGTTGGGCAAAAAAAACCTGTAATTATTACAAAATTAAGGCAAAAAAACTTTATAATATTCTAATTTTTTGAGAAATAATTAAATGTCTTAAATTTGTAATAATTACAGGGTTTTTTGCCCAACTAACCTAAAATTTCGTCAAAATGCAAAAATCCTACAAAAATGTAAATTAAATTCTTGAAAATGTGTGTCCGAAATCCGGATTTGGTGTAAAAAAATGAGTTGAAACTTGAAAATCTGCTTTTTAGACTTAAATTCCCAAAAAAAATTCTGGGGGAGGACCCCCAGACTCCCCCTTTAGGATATAAGAAGACTATTTTGATATTTAAAATTCTTAGCCGCCCCCCAAATCTTGGATCCGCCGTTGGAGTGGAACCAGTTGAAAAATTTTAGTTAGATTTTCATTCATAAATAATTTTTCTTAAAAATACTACCAAGGGGTCGATGCATGAAAAAGTTTGGGAAACCCTGGAATAGAGAGCACATAGTACTATTAGAACAGAGCAGATAGTCCGTAGCCATGGGCGCTAATGGGAATTGAAAAGTTGGATGGATGTGTGGTTTTTTGGCGCTGGAATTGCATCTACGTAATGGGAGGAGAGGAAAAAGCATGATTGGGCGAAAAAACTGGTTTCCTTCTCCTTCAAAAATAGCGACTAATCCCAGGTTTCATCTCTGTTAATCATTTAGTTCCTCGTGGCGCCCCAACATCCATCCAACTTTTCAAAACGTCGTTTTGGACCGTCAGTTAGGATTTTCTCTGTGCTCTAGACTAGAGCAAACAGAGGGTCCAAAATGATATTTTCGAATTCTGGTTCGATAGGTGGGTGATACGAGGCACAGACAATAAGAGACAGACCGGTCAATGGGCGGCCCACGACACGAACGCCCTCAACCCGCGGTACCTGCACTAAAACTGTGGTTACAGTTAAGCTTTTAGGTCTGGCAACCATGGAGACGTTTTGCGAAGACGTATTCCATCGACCATATGATCACCAGGATCGCGATCCTTGGCGATCACATAAGCCCATTAAATGCTTTTTAAAATTAAAAATTTCTTTTCTTTCAACAAATTTTTAAAATTTGCTATTATAATAGAACATTTAAATTAAATCATTAAGGTTTGTTCATCAACAAAATTTCGTGATCGCATATGATGAAAAACTTGATTGTAAAAATACAAGCTTAAATATAAAGTAATCAAGAATCACACAAGTAAATAATGAATCTAAATGATTTTATTAAATCTCATATTTCAATAACTGCAAATATTTGTTATAAGCCCTTGGCCTTTTAAGACAAAAATGATATGTAAATGAAATTGCAATCCTCGTGAATCTAAACGAACACATCGGGCTTGTTCGTAAAACCTCACCAGTTTAAGTTCGAACCGAAAAATATTCTGGTCACGTGATCTCAGTTTCCTGAGTTTAAGTGGGATTACAGTGGCTAGAAGGGGATAGTGTGTCGTTCGAAGATGAAAACTGAAAAAAAAATTACTCCTCCGCTTGGTGTCGCTGCTGTTAGACGTGCATATAGGCGCCTGCGCATTGCGACTCTCATTCTCAGCGGCTATGTTATTGTTTACGCCGTGTAAACGATAATGTTTACGTTTGGCCGGCTTGGTGCTGAAAGTCGCAATGCGCAGGCGCCTATATGCACGTCTAACAGCAGCGACACCAAGCGGAGGAGTGAAACGAGGAGAAAAATTTTAGCATTGCTGGTATTGGCGAACGACACACTATCCCCTTCTAGCCACTGTAGTGGGATTAAACGAACGGGCCAAACTCCTTTTGGTTTTATTCATTTGTGCTGCCATCTGCTGAGAGTTTAGAGAACTGAATCCCATTTAGCCACAATATAACCCTGTTACACACCCAAGTACAACTTTAACTTTAAATTTTAGGTCGTATAATTTTTATATGATACAAAGGTTTTTCTGCAATTAAAAAAAAATCTGCTAGCTAGACTGTGAGAAAGTGATTAAAAAGATAGTTTAAAGTTCATCCTTACAATATTTTTAAATACTTAACTTTCTAATTCTGATAAAAAATTTATAATAAATTTATTTTCAATATATTCAAATTCTCAAGGTCCCTATTTCTCAAGTTGAAAATCTACATGGCTACACTTCTACAGAGTGTCCCAAATTTTATTTAAATTTATGTTTACTGAAAACTATTTATTAATATTTTTTGAAATAGAAATAATTTATACAGTAAAATAAAAATGTTTTTCCAAAAGTGGTCCCTTTTTAAAAATTTCCAGATGTGCAAGCATTGGCATACAGGCGAAAGGGTCGTATTTACTTCAGGTTGAACTACTTTAACCTTCCTACCCTCTTGAAAAAATAGTCACATATTCCACTCGTGGGGTCTCTGAGGACCCCATGCGTAAAACATGCCTATGACTCTAATAAAGGTTAAAAATTCCTTAAATGGAGAAGAATTGTCATTTTTTATTTCTAGAAAGATGCTTCAGAATAATTTATCAAATTTTTTTGGTATTTTTCTCATTTTTTTCGTCTTATTACGGCTTAATTGGGTTTCTTTTGATACACGTTTTTTATAACATCTGGACCTTCAAACAAGAATTAAATTACAGAAAAGAACTACATTGAAGTTGTTTTACTTAAAATATTTATAATCACACTGTTTAAAGCATACTAGTTGATATACCCGGTCTTGCACGGGTAGAATTTAGTAGTTTATTTTAAACGATTTATGAAGCTGCATAGATTCTCTATTCTGCATTATCAGCTACCTGTCACCCCAGATTAATTTATTTAGTATTATGAAACATGTAAAGTTTGGATTCTTCTTTTTAAAATTCAAATAATACAAAAAAAATGATCGGTTCAGATTTCTTAGTGAAATCAGTATCTCGCTTGCTTATGTAAGTTTTAACATAAAATTGGTTTTTTTCTTGATAATTCTTCGAAATCACATTCTGGACTTCCGTAAACACTCATAAATATTTGAAAGCATTCTTATTTTTCAAAGAAGACTGAATATAAAAACCTATTTACAATCAACCATGAATTTATATTGTTTTTGTAAAGAATGTGTTCAACAGGAAGTAATGGCGACAGTTGTCTGAGTTTTTTTGCTGCAACTGTTAGATACTCAAAAGATTTCTATAAATAGCATATTTTTCTTAGAATGTGAATAAAAAATTTAAGAAATAGCGAGTGATTCAATGTATTTAGCCGCAATCTTCTTTTTGTAAAAAAAAATGACAATTTCTACGAAAATATCTTTCTAATATTTCTCCAAACGTTCTAAACAAACATGCAAACCTTTTTTTATCTATAATACAACAAAAAATAAAATACTAAACTTTATTTGATACTGTTTTACCGCCATTCATGGCTGGGGTCTCAGAAGACCCCAGAGGGGGAATATGTGACTATTTCTCCCAAGACACTTAAAAATGGAATAATAACTCCAAAATTTTTACCCATTGTAAAACTTTGCGTAATTAAGGAATAGTAGCATCGGAAATTGTCAAAACAAAAATGCATGGGAGATATCAAGCGTCAAAGTGCGTCTGGGGTCGAAAAAGACCCCAAAGGGGTAGGAAGGTTAAACAAGGTCATGCCTATCTGATCACTTTTATTTGCCATGCAATTTTTACAAGCTTCTTTTAGTTTGAAAATATTTTAGAAGTACACTCATTCTGCTACTATTTAAAGATTCTCCAAAACTGACTTAGTGCCTTTCTCCCATTAGGCGATGATGTAACAGATTTTAAATTTACCTGCAAATTGAGAAAGTAACACAGTAATGGCAAATAAAATATTTATTATCCATTTCTTTAAGCACACTAATTAGTACTCAGTTAATGCCTATTCTTTCTGTGTGGTTTTTTTGGAACTGAATCATGAATTCCTTAAGCCACTCTCGCTAGTCATCAACTCTTCTTTTTCTCTCGGGAGTACATGAATAAATTGCTGAAGTCATAACTTGAAGTGGGGGGGTCCGTGGAAGAATCACATCCAAGAAGGTAAGAATTGATCATGTAAGTAGACAGCTCGCTACGAAAAAGTATGCAAGAAGTTTCTAAAAATTAGAATTAAAATTTTTTTTTAATGATACAGCCGCATATATAGGGGAGATAGGGGCAGGATGGGATACCGGGTGGGATAAGACACCTTCCATAAATTGTATAATTTAAAAAAAATTAGTTTTTGAGTGTTCCCCTAGGTAAAGCCACAATAGCTTCATAATTGGTGCTGTTTACTATTTTAGTTGCAAGCTTCTACAAGTTTCTGAGTGAAAAAGATGGTTTCACTATGTGTAAAATATTTCTGTCTTTGTGATTTTTAACCATATATTTGAAAATTAATCATAAATTTTAATTTTGAAAAAATATCCCATCCCACCCCATTGCCAGGGTGGGATGGGACATTTTTAGATGTTACTTTAATTTGTTTATAAATCTTAAGTTTTGTTTGCTATCACATTGGTTGGTTATATTTTTTAAACATGTTAAAATGTTTCAAGATGTTATTTTGAAAGTTTCAAATTTGTACAAGGAAAACTAATTTTTAAAAAAATTATTCTTGTAAAAAATGTTCCATCCCTCCCCTAACTATAAATAGAAATTTTAAAAGATACACTTATTAAAGTATGAACATCGCAATCAAAACGTAAAGTGCACATAAATAAACTGCACAAAATTATGAACGTTCAAGGCAATATAAAGTTAATTGCAAGGGGTGAAACTTACAGCCCCATCGAAAAATGAGCAGGACAAACACAGAATACTTATGTGAAGCTTAATTTCAAATTTGCTACATTCAATGTTTTACTACTAATTTATCGAAAAAATGAAAGAGCCCGATTGTTAAAAAAACGAAAACGATGTTTTTTTTCAGGTACAGATGATGAAGGTCAAATATGGGTTACTAATCTCATTGCAAGTGCCGATTATATTGCAGATTCCTCATTGAAATGCAAGATTTCCATCCATCGTTTCAAAACATTTACACACGTGCATCCCAAACCACAACAAACACTCGAAAACCCAAATCGAACCGAGAAATTTTTGAGTTCGATTCGGTGCGCACCAGTGCGCACTTTTTTCGGTTAAAGTGAATTTACGGACAGCTAGTTTTTCGCATTGAAAAACCGGAATGATTTAACGAACGCTCGGTTTGCAAAACCGAGAACCGAGTTCGAACTGGTGTGGTTTTACGAACATGCCCATCTTTTGCAAATACGAATCCCAGATCCCAGGCACATTCAAAATGAATTCTTGACATTAAAAATATATAATACTAGGATTTATATACGCCTATAATTATCGCGAATTATACCGAATTCTATCAGGCTTAGAAATCAAGTTCAATAATGCAACACAGATTTTCCAATACATTGCAAAATAGAGAAGAAACGAGATAAAATATGCCTTAATGCAATAAGACACTGTTAAAATGATTTACAAATCTTGAAAACAATTGAAAAGAGTCCGATTAAATGATTTACACAAACTTCAAGACCACGCGGTTCGCGACAAAAATTTGACCCTCTTCCCTTAATTGAACAGCGCCATCTTTCGAGAGGTCGCTGAGTTACTGCGGTTGTCGAAATTCCCGAAAACCGCGGAATCGCTGTTGTAAACCGGGTGGTCTAAAGCCGCCTTTACTTTCGAAATCGAATATTGCAAGTTTCGTCAACAAAAAAAATGTATAAAGATTTCGATTAAAAAATATTAAATTAATCGATTAATGGCGGTACCTCTTGTCAGAGCAAGACCCTCTATATATACATGGCCATCCAACTCCGGGTGATGACGTCAGACGTGGGTGAAAATTGCCATGTTAAGTCTATGGAGTGACGTCAAAGATGAGTGAAAGTTATGACGTTGCACGGCCGAGTTGAGAGGCCTTTATATAGAGGGTCTTGGTCAGAGGCGCCACTTGAGCTCTCTGGATAAGCCCCCCCCTATTGACCGGTCTGTGATATGAGGAACTGTAAATGATCGACAGAGATTTTGGGTGATTAAACCTGTGACGTAGATGCGATCCCAGCGCCATAAAAGCCCCACATCCATCCAACTTTTTGATTTACTTTAGCGCCTAGGGCCACGGACTCTCTGTTCTAGTAATCTGTGCTCTATACACTCAGATCTTTCTTAGATCTGGCAACAACCAATTGTTTGTTTACCTTTTTATGAAGCCGATGGGCTGTTGCTAGCCGACCGTCGTACGACGGACGGCAAGTCCCACGGCCATGGCGACCGACGTATTGTTTCGTACTGTATTTCACAATCCCTGCAAGATTTTTATACTTTATTAGCAATGCGCATCCATGTGGACCTGATTCTTGCTGTTTCTATAAAATATTTTAGCGAAATAATTTTATTTTCAATAAATTAATAATTTAAATTATTTTTTTAAAAAATTAGACTAAGTAAAACATTTAAAAAACCACAATGAATTTAATTAAATAAGGAATGACTGTTAAACAAGAGCAATTAATTCTTGCAATTTTTAATGGAATTTATAAAAATTTAAATTAAATTTACTGAAAAATAATAACCGGGCTCGAACCCACGACCTTCCGCACGCCAGGCAGACGCGCTACCTTTCCCCCATCGGGACCACGCTTAAAACAATCCTAAATACTTTAAAACCACGCCTTTAATCATGCTCGGGTTAAAGGCGTGGTTTTAAAGTATTTAGGATTGTGGTAAGGGTGGCCCCGATGGGGGAAAGGCAGCGCGTCTGCCTGGCGTGCGGAAGGTTGTGAGTTCGAGCCCGGTTATTATTTTCAGTAAATTTAATTTAGATTTTTATAAATTCTATTAAAAATTGCAAGAATTAATTGCTCTTGTTTAACAGTCATTCCTTATTTAATTAAATTCATTGTGGTTTTTTAAATGTTTTACTTAGTCTAATTTTTTAAAAAAATAATTTAAATTATTAATTTATTGAAAATAAAATTATTTCGCTAAAATATTTTACAGAAACAGCAAGAATCAGGTCCACATGGATGCGCATTGCTAATAAAGTATAAAAATCTTGCAGGGATTGTGAAATACAGTACGAAACAATACGTCGGTCGCCATGGCCGTGGGACTTGCCGTCCGTCGTACGACGGTCGGCTAGCTACAGCCTAGAAGTGGCTAGTTGTCTCCCTGAGCTGTCAGAGCAAAGCGTGTTTCTGTTTCACATGTTCATGCCGAAGCCGTAGCTGACGCGACGTAAGTTTTAACAAGGTATCAAGTATGTCTCTTAAAATATAATAATCATGATAACTTGCCGCCTTGACGGTAAAAATCTAGAAGTGGGTTCGGGTTGGCGTCTCTTGGCGAATTTTTAGTCGCTATCTTCACCTTTGATACTTCGGCGCTACTACTTAGCTTGGCGTTTGAACCCGCTTCTAGATTTAAGCCTAACTGGGAACCTGATGTCTGTGTCATAGTTTTCTAATATTATCTAGGCCTTATGTTAAAAGTTAACTTAGATGAAGTATTATTTTTTGGGGGATACATTATATAGGTTTCATAAGAATAATAAGCAAAGAGTTACTATTATGTTGGAAAAGCTTTATATTAGAGTCCTCCAGCTACCATGCTTAACCGCTCAAATTTGCAAATTATTTTAGTGCTTTGTTCACCTACATAGATCGTTATCAGATCTCAGGTGGTGTTAAAAACTTTACCTCATTCACTGATTCTTAAAATTAATTAAAGAATGATGACATCACTTAAACTTGTTGACAACTAAAATAGTAAAAAAAAAACTGAAATAGTAAACAGCAACAAGTATGAGGCCATGGTGGCTTTACCTGGTGGAATACTCAAAAACTAATTTTAATTATAATTTTAAGATTTATTGAAGGTGTCCCATCCTACCCAGTGTCCCATCCATCCCCGGTCTCCCCTAAGTTTTATTTTTCTGTCGTTACAATCTCTCTAACTAGCGTATATTATTTTCCGACTAATAATGAATTTTCATAAACACGTCGACCGGATTAAGCAATCTACTTGACATGAGCTGATGTTAGCAACCGATGACCCTGCAGGAGCAGCTGATCGGCAATGAAATACCGCCAACTTGGGACAGCTTATTCTAAAGCTGCACCAAAAAGGAAATATTGAATTAAATTCCAGTACACTAATCAAAAATTTACATGGTGATTTTTACATTCACCCAGGGTTGTTGCATTTGAAACACTTTCAGCCGTATTCTACTCAATTGAGTTAATCGCGTGGTAAGTGAAACCCTATGAGATTGTGTTTCAGAGTGTGTTGAAAATCGGTATTCTACTGACTATGATGGTAACTGGCTTTCCAAAACTTAATCTTGGTCACCATTTTGTCCGTCCTAACAAAAATAACTAATCTGACTGTTATAAGGTAGTTTTAATAATTAAAATATATTTAATGGACCTAAAAACTCTTCAAACAATACAAAAAACTGATTAAACTACTCACAATATTGGTTAAAAATGAAAATATCATTTACTTCAATCAAGCTTGTGCTGCTATCTATAAATCAGAAAGCTAAATGAAACCACTTCAGGTTATTGTAACTCCAGCAGACTATTTTAAGTACATTAATATAACCTTTAATCTTGTAAAAACACTTTTTTACAATGAAAGAAAAATATTCCATCATAACAAGTACCCAATGACGAATATTTTAATGTAGGGGTGCCCAACCTTTTTTGGAGGAGGGCCACTCAGGGTATTTGATGAGGTGTGGAGGGCCAGAAAGTAAATTACAGTTGAAAAGCATAAGCGCTAACTGATGCTTAATAACAACAATACATTTTATAACTTTTCATTTACAGTATTTTTGCAACTTGGCATTTTTAACGAATTTTTTTTCAGCAAAAAACCCCCGGAAAACAAAGTAATCACTAGCGGATCCAGGGGGAGGCTAAGGGGCTGAAGCCCCCCAAATGAAAAGCTTTACTCTATATTAATGTGATATTTTATGCACCAAAATGAGTTAGAACCCTGTTATTTTAAGTTCAAATTTTAAAAAAAAATTATGGGGGAGGACCTCCAGACCCCCTTGGCACTTGTAACTCTGTTATTACAACTATTTTTTACTAAGTTTGTCAAAACGCAAAAAATCTATACACAAAATTCGGATGAAGCGTACCAAAACAAGTTGAAAAAGTGGGTTTTTTGACTTGAATTTCCAAAAATTTTATGGAGGAGATCCCCCTGACCCCCCTTATGGTAGTTGGAGCAGGATAATTCACTATCTTTTTCGTAATAACATTAACAAGATTCAATTGGGTTATGAAAATTCTTAGCCCCCCAAAACCAAATCCTGGATCTGCCACTGAAAGTAATAAAAGGTGTTGCTCTAATTTCGTTCGCGGGCCGGATTCAGAGGGCTCGGGGGCCGGAGGTTGGGCAGCCCTATTTTAATGAATAAAATATTAATCCACATAATATCATAGTTGTGGAAGATTGCATGTACAGTTATTTAAAACAATTGTAATTTTACCTAGTAGTAGTAGACTAGTAGATTTGTAGATATAATTACTATAGTAGATTTGCCGTGTGGCAACAGTCTGTTAATTCTTTTAATTCTTTAAAATTGTTTAGAATATAATGTTGTAATTTACTTTCGGGCTTGGAAACTTAAATTGATAATTAAATATCATCATTCATCTGTTGAAGTTGTATTCATTTGAGTGATTGGATTTAAGGTCGTCCGTTAAGTAATTTTAACCAGCTATTTGACATAATGCAGTTTCTGATGAGAAAGAGGCTGAAAAAGAAACAAAAGCTAAAAAAGATGAATCTTACACTGAAGAGGAAGATGTCCCTAAGAAGAATGAAAGAAAGGCTGCTCCGAAAGAAAAAGCTATGAAACGTGGAAGGAGACCTGCGAAGTCAAAAGCTAAAGCTACGGAAGATGTCCCTAAGAAGAATGAAAGGAAGGCTGCTCCGAAAGTAAAAGCTATGAAACGTGAAAGGAGACCTGCGAAGCCAAAAGCTAAAGCTACCCCTGACAAACGACGAGGCAAAGCTGCTTTATCCAAATATGCCAAGAATTCTAGCTCTGAAGAAAAGATGGATATAGGTTCTTGTTCTGAAGGTGATGCTTCTAAAAAGGAAGGTCAAAAAGCTGAGAAACGTAGTGGTCGTCAGACGAAACCAACCAAGTACATTAAAGACGATGGTTTCAAAGTTGAAGATAACCAAAACAATGAGAAAGAAGACTACGGGCCTGAAATAAAGACTAACCCCAAAGAGAAACCCACGTTGGACTGTCAAGTGATAAACTGGTGTTTTAAAGGAGGTGGAACTCTATCCTAGAAAGGACAATATTCCTAAAGTTGCACGATTAAGAATTTCCCAAAGTGAAAGAATCCGCCCACTCCAAAACCTTTATCCTTAAAAGAACCAAGAAAATTTCACTGTGCGTTTGGACTTATAAACTTTATATTAGTGTGACTCTAGATTTCAGAAAATATGGTAATGGTAAATTTATGTTGCAAAGTTCCATTTGTAGGGATCACTTTGCAAGGGGGGAATATGTGGAAGATTGCATGTATACAGTTATTTAAAACAATTGTAATTTTACCTAGTAGTAGTAGACTAGTAGATTTGTAGATATAATTACTATAGTAGATTTGCCGTGTGGCAACAGTCTGTTAATTCTTTTAATTCTTTAAAATTGTTTAGAATATAATGTTGTAATTTACTTTCGGGCTTGGAAACTTAAATTGATAATTAAATATCATCATTCATCTGTTGAAGTTGTATTCATTTGAGTGATTGGATTTAAGGTCGTCCGTTAAGTAATTTTAACCAGCTATTTGACATCATTCATCTGTTGAATTAGTATTCATTTGAGTGATTTAAAGTTGGCAGTTATTTGACATTCATCTGTTGAATTAGTATTCATTTGAGTGATTTGAGTTAAAGTAGTCAGTTATTTGACAATAGTAATAGATTTAAGATGGCGGCGAATTGCCTGTTGGCAGTGCAGTTTAAAGTGACTATGCACAGAAAACATAGTTCCTTCGCAAAATAAAGATGTTGTTTCATCTAGATCAGGTATGGGGAACCTTTTTGAATCTACGGGCCGGACTCGAAGATTTTAATGACGTGGAGCAGCGTTTCTCAACCGGGGTTCCGCGAGGCTTCCTCAAGGGTTCCGCGAGGGATCTGAAAATCTTTTTTGTTCTGGTTTACATTTTAGAATAACCCTAAACAAATTAGCCATCAGCCAGTCGAAATGTGAGCAAGTGTTTTTTTCCGTTGAAAATTTTCTTCTGTAGCCCTTGGGTGTCTACAAAGAGTTTGAAAAGAAGACAAACACTTTTGAAGGGGAATTTCAAAATAAATTTCTGAGGGAGGACCCCTGTCCCCCTTTAAAATTTTGGCGCTAATTATATTTTCCCCTTGAAAATTATGTGTTTTACAAGGAACTGTTCTTTTCAGATGTAACCCAAAGAGTCTTAAAATACACTGAAACTCTACTTTAGGGGCAAATTTCGAAAAATTTCTATGAAGAACTCCTAAACTTCTCCGTTATAGTCGGCAAGACTAAAAAAGCTCTCCCTCCGCTCTCTTGCGACCTTCCTATACCGTGCTGATGAGCCCTAACAAGGGCGAAACCGGTCCACGGTTGGAGGTGACGCTTGAGAGCTGGAGTTTTCTCATTCTATCTAAAATTTTGACGTCTGTTATATAGAGATTTTCCCTTGAACATTCTGCTGTCTCAAGAAGCTTTTCTCCTTGTGTGTTCCACAGGAGAAACAGTTTGAAAGGAGATAAAACACTTGTTTGAAGGGAAATTTTCAAAATAAATTCTGAGGGAGAACAAAATAGCAAGAAAAATATTGTTGCATGGCAGCGGCGTTTATAAGGGGGGCCGAGGGGGCCCTGCCCTTCCCCGAAATTCGCGCTAGGCATACTAAAACACGTTAAAACCCTGTTATTTAAGGTCAAGTTTTCAAAATTTTTCTGGGGGTGGACCCCCAAACCCCCCTTTATAGTACATAAAATTGTTTTATTTTCAATTTTTTAAAAACTTTCATGAAAATTAAATCCTTCCAAAAATACATATCCGAAATTTGAACTAAATGTACCAAAGACGAGTTAAAACCTAGTTTTAAGGGTCAAATTTCTCAAAATTTTCTGGGGGAAGACCCCCAAACCCCCCTTCCAACTTGGAACTACAATTACAATAATTACCCCTTCCGAAATAAATTTCTATATACGCCACTGTTGTATGGACGCTAGGGTTCCTCGGAACGTGGACATTATCAAAAGGGTTCCGTGAGAGTAAAAAGGTTGAGAAACGCTGACGTGGAGGGCCGTAGAGAAGATAATAGGTAATTTTGAAAAAAAAAATTTTTGAGGGTTATACAGAGTTTTAGTACCAACTAAAAGTTTAACATTAATCTGGACTAGAATTATATTATCTTTATTAAGCATTATTATAAGTATAATGTTTAAATTACATTAATCTCTGGGGTATAAATAAAAACTTATTTCGTGAGGAGCCCCAGATTTTTCCTCAACCCCATTCATCTATATTTTATTGGTCTAATTGGGTAGCACTACAGTACATTTTTGGGTAGATTTTGCATCTTGAAGACCTTTAATAAAGTTCCAACTACCAAAGAGGGGTCTGAGGGTCCTTCCCCAAAATTGTTTGAAGATTTGATTCCAAAAACAGGTTAACCCGGGAAAGACTGAATTAATTTTTTTTCTCAAATTAAATTTTCCTCCTTACTGTATGCTTATGACATGTCTTGAAGTAGCCTAAAACCATTTTTCAAATTTTTTTTTATTATTTTAGACAGAATAGGGTGGTACCATATGGTACCGCTAGGCTCTTACACTACCATTTTGTGCACCGTACATATTCTTATAAGTTTGAGATTTCAAAGTCAAAATAATAAATTTATCACACTTTTATCACTTTATTTACCATTTTTAACTAAAACAACAAGTAAAATTACAATTTAGGCAATGATGATTGACAAATTAATTATTAAATAGTTGATATTACTCTCATTATATCAATTAGTAGTTATATTTTCCTCTTAAAATCCTATTATCAAATTTATTTCTAGAAATAAATTTTGTACACACTAGTCCAAAGGTGATAAACAAACTTTTTATACCGCGAGGTAAGCTGATTTATACGGAATTGATAGTATTTCCGATTTTCCCTTCATAATGAGTGTTAAAATTAGGAATTTTGTTAAAAAACATAAGTTTTAGGCTTTAAAAATTTCATAAACCATATTTTGTATTTTGCGTCTATAGTTTAGATGAAGACTATGAACATTATATTGATTATTTGCATGAAATACTACCATTGTATAGATGGATATTCCAATAAATCACTTATAATATGAAATTTTTCTTATTAAATTTAGAATTATTGGCCTTAAAAATTAAAATTATGGGAAATACACTATAATTTCAATAAGTTATTAGCATAAAAAATTATTATATATAGTTTTTACCTTAAAAATTAATTGATTTTACAGCATATAAAACGTTTGAAATAAAAATACACTGCTTCAAAATATTAGCACTATTTGGTAGCGTAAAAGCCTAGCGGTACCATATGGTACCGCAAGATTTCTATACCAAAATTTTCTACCTTAAAATTATTCAATCTTTTCCAAATTTGGGCTATTATTGCATAATACAATTATAAATAATAATTCACCATTATTTAATCCATTCACTAATTTTAGGTATGAATGAATTGCACTTACATTTTCAGACGAGCCATTTTTCGCCTGTCTTAAAAAACACGTTTTTCATTAAGCCATTAAGCAAGAATTTATATAAATAATTAGTTATTAAATTGCTGTTTCCTAAAGTTTGGTTCATGTAGTAGTGACATCTGCCGTCCGAATGAAAAAGTAAAAGTATTTTGGTAGAAAAAAGCCGTTTTTTCGTAGTGCTGTTTGCCGGTACCATACGGTCCCGCTAGTCCTTCCCGGGTTAACTAGTTTTGGCACACCTAGTTCGAATGTTTTAGATTTGCATTTTTGGGTTAGGATTAGGATTTTGAATAAGTTATTGTAAAATAGTTTTGATTTATTAAATTCCTAGTCCAGAGGGGGGCTGGGGATTCCCCTAGAAAATTTTTGGAAATTATACCTTCAAAAACAGCGTTTTAACTTATTCTGGTACCCCACACTCGCTCTGGTACTAAAATGTTCCGCGGGCCGGAACAAATGTTAGGGCGGGCCAGATCCGGCCTGCGGGCTGGAGGTTGCCCTTATGTGATCTAGATGTTGAATATTAATTTCTAAGAGCGCTTTTTGATGTACAAGAGCTATTAATCTGAAAATAATGTAATGGTTTCATGAAAAGACATTGTAAACTTTGTCGATACTACCCCTAGATCACGGTAATTCAACTTACTGCCCAAATTTACCGGAATACAATTAACCACCAATAAGCGTGGTTTTAGGAGGAGTCCAAAAACCAAAAGTCCCAAAAACAGGGTTAATCACATGATAATGAGTTACGACGTTTGAGTAGAATACAGCCGTTTGTTTTAAACATGTTTAAAACAAAGCAAAAAAACATTGTTTAAAACACATGTAGTTTTTAGCAAGTTGCTAGCCCTTTATTTAGGCAACAAACTCACTATTTTCATGTATGGATAGGATAACCCAGAGCCTAAAAGGATGGTGCCAAGTATTAGGCTTTGCTTGGGTACAAACCACCAATTCGCCATGACATAGGCAGTACATTTCTTGATAAAATCCATGATGCTGTGAAGAAAACTTACAAAAATTCTTTAAAAGAACGAATTGTTTGTGGTGTATTTAAAAGTATAGCGTTCTTAATCTAATTTCAATTTGAAAAGTCAAATTTAAATTTTAAAAAATCATGGATTTTTTATCTATCATTTCTATGTTGAGGGTAAAAAAACAAATAAAACATTTTAAACAAAAAAACTCGTTTAAAACAAATAAAACATGTTTTTTATTTTTAAAAACATGTTTTTTCCAACCCTGCCATCACCACAGTTCTAAAGTTTGCTTTCGTTTTGCCATTCCAATCGTTACTTGTAAACATGAATCAGAATTTTTGCAGAGCTTTATTACTTTTTAAAATTTTGGGGAAATTTTTGTATTGATTGGGGGAAATCTTGAAAGTAAAACCATTTTCTGCATCCCTGTACCTCTATGAGAGATATTTGTGCCCGCTTATCCTCTAAAGCAGGGTTCCCAATAGGTGGTCCGCGGACCCCTGGGGGTCCGCGGGCTGTGTCCAAGGGGTCAGTGAAATGTCACCGAGAAATTAAATATTTTTTTATTTTCCTTAATTTGAAGTAACCATTACCCTACTCAGCAGTTCATTCGTTAGTTAATTGTTTCACTGTGTAGTACAAATAGATTAATGAAGGTGGCGCAGCCTCTGTTTACCACCAAAGATAATCCATGTTTTGTTTTTTGCAATTTTTTTATTGACTAAAATACGATAGTTTCGGTTTTGAATACATCGAGTTTTGGTTTTGAAATCGATTGTCGAAAAATTCAAGTTCAAAAATCGATCGAAAAATTTAAGCCTTTAAGTTCAAGGGGTCCTAGCCAGTAAATTAATTGTAAAGGGGGTCCTCGGCAAAATTTTATTGGGAACCCCTGCTCTAAAGTACCATTAAGAGTACGAACACTGGTATGCAATATTTTATTTCTTTTCTCTGCATTTTATGCAAACCTAACTAATGGTCATCATGGGCCATAAGGTCATAAAGAGGGAGTTTAGGGGTCTGGACCCCCCCCCTTAGCCTAAAGCAACAATTATTTTAAGCTGAATACCCATATTTAAAATCACGCACATAGTCAAGCACAACCACCTGAGCACTCAAGAAGTTAAAATCTACAATCTAACCTCCAAAAGTCTCAAAGGAGTTCAAAAAAACTTAAATTCATTACTTTTGATTGTCAAAATTTAAAAAAATTCCTGTGAGAACCCCCCAAAAAAACTTTTAAAAATTTGACGCCTATTATACAGGGTGTTTCAGATAATAGTCCAGGGTAGATAATTTTTGAAACAAAAAAAAATAATAGTAGGATGAAACACATTGGAAAAGGAAGATAATATAACAAAAAAGAAAGGAAAAATAAATTACGGCCGATCTGAGGTCGGGAGTAGGAAGGGGGGGGTAAAAAGGGGGTTTTTTAGAATAAAAAACGGTTTATCTTGATTTCCGACAAAACTACAAGTCCTATGGAAAAAATTTAAATAGCAAAGTTGTAGGTAATAAAAAGATCTACAACTTTTGTATTCACACTTTTTTCAAATAACCTCAAAATTTATGTGAAAAAATCAAATAATAAATTTTTTGGTTTTTTATTTTTATCTTTTACAAAAAAAAATTTTTTTCACGAAATTCGGTGAAAACTTACCTTTTGATGTCCCAATTACACCTTAATTTTTTTTATTTAAAATATTTATTTTTTCTCCTTATTTTGGCTTGATATCGAAAAAGCACCCTAATTTTCATTCGAAAAATCTCACGTCAAAATATCTGCTTTTTTAAAAAAGTTGGTGGGCTTTTTGTTCGTTGAAATCTCTACTTTCTGATGGTGTAAAAAAATATATACATCACTATGGTAAATGTTCTCAGAAAATACAAAGACACGAAAAAAACCCGAATCCGAAATTTTTTTTAAATCAGTATGTACAATTTTGAGCTAGGGTAAACTTACCAGTACCAGGGCAGTTAAGGAAAATTTTGCATTCAATTTAATATAACTCCTTGGAAAAACAATCAAATGTCCGGCTACTACCACCTAATTAAATACCTAAAATTATCCTTAATAACATGTATGTTTTTAAAAATTATTTTAATAAACATTAAGCCACTAAATTTTACAATTTATGAATTTACTCCCATTGCACCAGTAGCCGTTCACTTTACCCCAATATCTGACCAATGCATGCACCATTATCCGTCCAGATAAAAAAACACATTTTTCGACTTTAAAAATTCTATTTTTCCTCAAAAAAATCTTAAATAACGATTAAAAAGTGAAACAAAACACCTTTTTTAATGAACTATGTTTAATTTAAAGGGTTTTTCAAAACGAAATTTTTGAATATTTGAAACGAATATATTATATGAATAGTTTTAGTCTCTTTGATGGCATTTCTTCATCGGCAAACCTTCCCGATTTTAGTGGATCTTCGAAATCTTCAAGGCCATCACAGTCTTCGTTTACAATAATATTTTTATTCTGTATTGGTTCTTCATCCACAGTTTCATCTTCCTCGTAGGTTTTTTCTTCCACATTGGAGCATTCAGTACCATGACAATTGGAGCATAAATGCGTACATTTTAAGCCATGTTTTCGGCATCCACATTTTAAATTGTTGCATCCAGTTTCGCAGCTGCAGCAAATGGTTTTGAGCAATATTTCTGGAATTAATTCATTTTCTGTAAATTTGGGCATAATTCCACGGTGATGTTGCTTCCAGCCCCAATCTGTTGCTGTCAGTTTTTACCCAGCCAAGTTTGAAGCTGATAATATGCCCTGTAACAATGTTGTACTGCTGCTCCTTCTGTGGGTGGGAGATTTGCCAATATGAAAGATGATTTAATTTTTGCCAATTGATATTTTCAAAATCTTAATTAATTAAGCGTTATATTATCATTTTTACATTTATAAATAGATTTGATTAATTGTAATCCATTTTTTTCGACATCTTCTTTGTTTGCATCTTTTTTATAAAAACACTGGCCAAATTTGACAAATTTTTTTCGTCTAATAAGGAATTTACGATACTTTTCTTTCCTTTTCCGGCAAATCCAGATGTTGTATCGCAACCAGAAAAACAATGCAGAAATGCAACGATATCTTTGAAGGATTCATATTTGAAACTATCAGATGTGAAAAATGTATCTTTTACATTTCCAGAACCTGGCTTGAGAACATAAATGTCCTGATTATTTGAATTTAATTGATTCAAAAGAACCAAAAATCAATATCTTGACCCACAACAATGACAGTTTTATTAGTGTCTCTGGCAATTTCTTTGCATTTTCTGAGAACATTTACCATAGTGATGTATATATTTTTTACACCATCAGAAAGTAGAGATTTCAACGAACAAAAAGCCCACCAACTTTTTTAAAAAAGCAGATATTTTGACGTGAGATTTTTCGAATGAAAATTAGGGTGGTTTTTCGATATCAAGCCAAAATAAGGAGAAAAAATAAATATTTTAAATAAAAAAAATAAGGTGTATTTGGGACACCAAAAGGTAAGTTTTCACCGAATTTCGTGAAAAAAAAATTTTTTTTTGTAAAAGATAAAAATAAAAAACCAAAAAATTTATTATTTGAGTTTTTCACATAAATTTTGAGGTTATGTGAAAAAAGTGTTAATACAAAAGTTGTAGATCTTCTTATTACCTACAACTTTGCTATTTAAATTTTTTCCATAGGACTTGTAGTTTTGTCGGAAATCGAGATAAACCATTTTTTATTCTAAAAAACCCCCTTTTAACCCCCCCTTCCTTTTCCCGACCTCAGATCGGCCGTAATTTATTTTTCCTTTCTTTTTTGTTATATTATCTTCCTTTTCCAATGTGTTTCATCCTACTATTATTTTTTTTCTTTTTTTACCATTTTCAAAGGCTTCTGCACTGGTCTATAAGTGTTTTAGTCCACTGAAAATAGAGTTGAACCTCAAACAAATCGCAATAGAAGGTTTCTCAACGGTTTTCACTTAGAAATGACCTCAATAATAACATACTAAAAATCGGCCGGGGGGGAAGTTTAATTTTTTTCAAATTTTTAAAAAATGGCCGAAAAAAAATTTAAAAAAAACCCAAAACAATAATATAGACATGTGATACATGTTTATATGTTATTTTTGAGTGCTGAAACCGAATATTGCATTTAGTTTGGAAAAAAAAATTGAAATTTCAATTTTTGAAATTAATTTGAATAATTAGCTATATGAAAAAATTAAAAAACCCCTAAAAACCTAAAAAAAACATCCAAAGAGATAAATCCAACGGTTTTCATTTAGAAATGACCTAAATATTAACATACTAAAATTTAAATTTTTACGAGTTAAAGAAGTTAAATTTTTTTTCAAATTTCCATTTTTTTTTGCGAAAAATGCATTTTTTTTCAAATTTGTGCAAAAAACTTTAGAGGCTTTTGAAAAGGTCATTTTTCGGTGGATATTGTCCACAGATAGTTATATAATGGAAAACCGGTGGAATTGACCCTCAATGAATTAGTTAATTATTTTATTTAAAATTTTGAAATTGGTAAAATGTAGTAAAAAGTGAAAAAAAGGTAATACTTTGGCATATTTACATCAGAATTTAAAATAATTAACTAATTCATTGAGGGTCAATACCACCGGTTTTCCATTATATAACTATCTGTGGACAATATCAACCTAAAAATGACCTTTTCAAAAGCCTCTAAAGTTTTTTGCAGAAATTTGAAAAAAAAATGCATTTTTCGCAAAAAAAATGGAAATTTGAAAAAAAAAATTAACTTCTTTAACTCGTAAAAATTTTAAATTTTAGTAAGTTAATATTTAGGTCATTTATAAATGAAAACCGTTGGATTTATCTCTTTGGATGTTTTTGTTAGGTTTTTAGGGGTTTTTTAATTTTTTCATATAGCTAATTATTCAAATTAATTTTAAAAATTGAAATTTCAATTTTTTTTTCCAAACTAAATGCAATATTCGGTTTCAGCACTCAAAAATAACCTATAAACATGTATCACATGTCTATATTATTGTTTTGGGTTTTTTTAAATTTTTTTTCGGCCATTTTTTAAAAATTTGAAAAAAATTAAACTTCCCCCCGGCCGATTTTAGCCGATTTTTAGTATGTTATTATTGAGGTCATTTCTAAGTGAAAACCGTTGAGAAACCTTCTATTGCAATTTGTTTGAGGTTCGGCCCTATTTTTCGCTATTTTCAGTGGACTATTTCATAACTTCTAGGGGGATAGTAGACACCTAGACGAGTCAGAATCGCATAGGATTTGAGGGTCCCAGACCAAATCCCAGGGAGTTAAAAATGGAGCGACACCCGACATCCAGGCCCTGATCATTGCCTAGGCCTACAAGGCCCGGGCCTTGGGCCCATGATTTTAGGGGGCCCCAAATTGTCTGAAAACCATAAATTTTGTTCATAAAAGCTATGTAAATATTTTGTAGTAACTGTATATAATTATTTTTTCATAAGAAACATTTGGAATTTATCTTGGGGTAGTACTTTGGTTGTAGTAATAGCAAAAGACACAGTAGTTCACCCAAATTGTGTTTATTTAAGTAAATCAAATTAATTATCAAACCAATTTCTCATACATGGTTATTTAAACACGCAGTCATTTCAAAAATTAGTTTCCAAAAAGTTACAATCGATTTACAATTCTTTTTTTCTTACTCTTTGGTCGTGAAGGGGCCCCTTTAAGTATCCGGGCCTTGGGCCCCAACTCCTCATGATCGGGCCCTGCCGACATCCCAAAAAATTATTGAAAAATTCAATTTGCCTTTCTAGCCTGTTTCCTTTTTTTTTCGGAATCCTTGTTTCTTAAAGCTTTTGTGTTAGTTTTGAAACTGATTTTGTAAGAATCGCTTCCACTGCATCAGCAGAGAAACTAGTCATGTTAGACACAACACAACTGGTATCAACTCTGGTTTGTGATCTGATCAGATCTATCTTCATTCCGGCATTCTTGAGATGTCTAGTCAATCCTTATTCCTTATAATTTTCCAAATCTTCCTTATCCTTATAGGAGGGGGTTTGCAATATTTTCTAGCTGGGTTGGCAAAAAACCTGTTTTTTTTTTAAAAAAACGGGTTTATTTTTTTTTGGTTTAAACTAAGTTTTTTTAGAATTTATTTTTCTGTAGTTATTTTAGTAGTGATGTTTGAAATTAAGTTGTAAATAAGACATTTATTTCAGGGGTTGTTTATAATTGATAAATGATTTGTATATTTCAATTAATTAATTTAGTTTTTTTAGTTAATTAAAATTAAATTAATTTGTTTTAAAAATAATTTTTGTTTTTAAAATATTCCGATTTGACTCTCTAATATTGTAGTGAATATAAATCGGTGTTAATTTATCTTGGATGAATGGTTGAAACAATCAAATTATTTATCTTAATTATATATGTATTAATTTATGAACTTAAGAAATTTCTTTAGAAAGAAAATTTTATTTTTTAAATAAGAAGTAAAAGTGAAATGTAAACAACTAATGTTAATTGAAATTGGATAATTGATTGAGATAATTAATTTGATTAATAATTAAATGGTAAAATAATCAAATTAATTATCTTAATTATATGGATTAATTTATAAACTGGAAAAATTTCTTTAGAAAGAGAAAATAACATTTTTTAAATAAATAAAAGTGAAATGTAAGCAACTAATGTTAATTGAAATTGAACGAATGATTGAGATAATTAATCCGATTAAGGAAATCAATGGTTTTTTATTAATTTAGTAAAAAAACTAACTGGTTTTTATCTGTTTATAAACAAACCAACTGGTTTATAGTTTTTATCATTAAAGAAATCGACGGTTGTTATTAATTTAGTAAAAAACCAACTGGTTTTTATGACTGACAAATAAGACAAATTGATTTTATCAATTAATTTAAATCCAAGCCATCTTTTATCAGTGAAAAACAGATAACTTTTGTGTATCTTTAGTTACTCTTTGAAATAATGTTTCATTTTAAAGGAAATTAATAAATAAACTATCTCTTGCAACATATAATAACTTTAACTTAAGCATTTAAGGTTAAGTTTAGAGAATTCAATAATTAAAACCATTAAATTAAAAGATTTCTGATTTTTAATCACCTTAAAATGTCAATTTTTTGAAAAAATCTAACCTTTTAATTTTGTGCAAAAGATTATACTTTATAACACTTCTTTAAAAAAAATCCTGAAAATATTTTATAATTTCTAAAAAAAACAAAAAAAACCCAATTGTTTTTTTTGGTAAAAAAAACAAAACCATGGTTTAAACCGGCCAACCCTGTTTTCTAGGAACCCTATAAGTTATTGCAAGCAAAAAACCTTGCATTCCTGCTCCTTCCACAATTCACACAATTATTATTAGGTAGTAACTGCTTTATGTGTGTAAGACATTATAATTAAAATACTCCTTATACTTGGTTGCGTTTCTAAAGGCTGAGCTGCATTGGCTTTGTACTTGCATATTTATTTTCATACCTTTGGTTATTAAACACTGCAAAGTTTGAATTGTGGCTTGATATTCTTTAATAAATTTTTTGTCTGCGTGGTAAAAGGTATTGATTCTGATGCAGGGTCTTGATAATGTTCAATATAACCTTTAACCCTTTATGTCCCGACGGGACTTGTAAGTCCCACTTCCCAATGTTCCAAATTCGTCCAATTTTTGTCATGTAAGGCCAAATTTAGTTTACTTATGTTGCAGTTACGTAAACTTGACATATTTTGGATGAGGATGAGGAAAATAATTTGGGGCATAAAGGGTTAAAGAATTTTTTTCTCTTAATGGTAATCCTTCGTGAAAAATACTATTATTAAAATTGACAGTATTATGGTAAAATAGTGTCACATATAAAAAACTTATAGTTGTGTATTTTAGCAGTCTTAAAGTAATAATGTAAAATTTCTTAAAATATACGTGACCTTTAATAAAGATTATGAAACTGGATACCTACATTTTGACTGACTACCTATTGATTACTACCAATTATTTTTCCAGTCAAACAATACATTAAATTGAACTAGTCCGTTGAAAAGAATTTAAAGCCAACTTTAAGAAAATAGAAAACAAAGTATATATTTTTTAGTTTTTCAATTTAAAACCTATATACAGGGGTGTTCCAGATAAGTGTTTCATAACTTCTAGGGGAAGGGGAGGTAGGGTGCATCAAGATAATCAGGAATTGGTATAGGTTAGGGGGTCGCAAGTGGGGTTAAAGGTGTGAAAATCAGGGATCAAAATTAGCAAAAAAACCTGGCATATCTGGGCAGAAAGAGATGCCATTTTTTGATTCCAGAATTTTATTCAACCAATTCAAATTTTTCATGTTAGAAGTTACAAATCATTATGAGACTTTTGCTGACTATAATATAGTCGCTTTATCTTCTTTATGTTAATTTTTCATGTATAAATGAGACTAAAGTGTTTATTCTAATCAAAAACAGACCAATAAATAAAACTAGCCTGTGTTGTAGTAGATAGAATGTAATAGAAAGTGACGACAAAAACGTTTTATTACTAGAATCTTGGTTGGTTGGTAGGAGTTATATGACAAAGATCTCTCACCCACAGAGTGAAGATAATTCAGAGAGTCCAAAACGCGATTCTACTCTAAAATAGTTATACAGTTATCCCATAGTGGCGTTGCAGTACATCCAGCTGTCAATCAACAGGGTGGGCAGGAACTAAAGGATACGAGTGATTCTCGTTGGACTTAGAACTTAGTATGGAGGCTACATATTAATTTCTCAATCTGCTATATTTCTCCAATAACTTTTCCCTTTTGGTTGCAAACTTTCCCTGAAAGTAACTAAAATTTCCCCATTATAAACATTGATGTCGTTTGTTGTTTAATATCTCGTTAGTGATTGCGTTACAATAAATTATTAAATATGAAGTTGGATGTTGAAATTGCATTAAATGTGGAGTTGTGAGTTCGATTACAGAGGAGCTCACGATCCATTGTCACTTTAAAGAAGATGCAAGATAGTGTCGTCATGGGCAGATCAAGTATAAAGGCCATTAGCCTCTATGGCAGTGGTTCCCAACTCAAATATGTCCGCGGACCACTTCACGTAAATTTGAACCTCCGCGGACCATCTCTATCCCTACCTTTATCTTCAAAATTTTAATCTTTTTTTAATGCATTCAATTCACACAGATGGTCAAAAGTTTTGTATTTTTTATGAAGTAAGAGAAACCGAGTTTTAAGTATGTTTCTATATTGGAACTGAAAATCAAATAATCTATTTAACTTCAAAGGAAAATTAACATTAATTTTATATCAAATTATTTATAAATACAGTAGATTCTCCTATAACGCGCATTCCGACAACGCGAATTCCTATAACGCGAGAGAAGTTTTGCTACCTTTTTTTCTTATAGCGCGAAAAAACTCGCGTTATACGAGAACCACGCCGTCCAGTTATTGAAAAGTTAAACATGAAAACTATACGTGGGAATCGAACTGTTACCGCCGAATTGAACTGTTACCGCCACAGCCGGGCATTTGTATAAGATTTCTAAGAATCGTGAAGCCAACTGTTCTGGGGCAGTTTTTAGGGATCTAAAATATCTCATGGGTGCCTTAACTTGATTCAGGGTTATAAAAAACACGTGTTTTTTTAAACCACACACACAAGTAGATTGCTTTTTTCAATAAAACCTTGAAAAAACTCATGGAAAACTGTTTTATTTTTCAGAAATAGTGTGGTTTTTTAATTTAGGGGGATTTTCTTAGAGGTATTTTTTTCAAAATTAAGGGAATTTATTCTAAGAAAAGAGGAAAAGAGGTTTTATACAAGTTCAAGCAATTTCTTTCAAATTAAATATTTCCTTTTAAAAACCCAAACCTTATATCCCATTATAGAACAAGATCAAACAAAAAGCTTTTAAATACAATATTAAAAATATACATAATTTATTATTTATACACATAATAGAAATATATTGATTTGAATACATATTTTTCTAATATCTTAGAGGCCATTCATTAATTACGTAAGGATGATTTTGGCAATTTTTGACCCCCCACCTACCCCATGTAAGGGTACGTAAGATTTTTCAAACCGCTCCCCCCCCCCTATTCTTACGTAAGATTCCATTTCGTTTTTCAAAATAATAAAATGTTAGAAAAGGATCAGTTACACTAAAACTCTCAGTTTAATATACCGAAATCGTCAGCATTTTAAAGTTTTTCTGGGGTTATTCAATAGTAATTTGATTTGAATAATTGTAATTTGTTTACATTAACCTGGAAAATCTTACGTAAGAATGGGTTTAACCCCCCCACCCCCCAAGTAAGGGTATGTAGAGATTTTTCCAACCCCCCTACCCTCGGGACCCTTACGAAATTAATGAATGGCCCCTTACTTTAGCAGACGATAAAATTTCTCATGGTTATAATTATTCTAGCCCATAACCCTAAGAAACTGCGACTGTGTAAGAATTAAACGGAAGTTTAGCTTTTAACATGTAAAAAGGTCGTACTCGAACACTTGCGTTGCTTTCGTAGTGTACTTGAGGGTAATCATTTTTACCTAGAATTCGCGTTGTAGGAGAGCTTTTTCATACAACGCGAATTCCTATAACGCGATTTCCCTATTACGCGGAACCAAACAATCGCGTTATAGGAGAACCTACTGTATACCTTTTATAAAAAAAATTAACTATTCTTATCAAGATCTCACGAAATTCAACAAGTAAAATAAAATCCATTATTAATTACGATTGTTTTTTATACAGTAAACTAAATTAGGAAATTTATAAGACAATTCTTTTTTTTCAGCAATATATAAATTTCCAAAGCAATATTAAAGTAATTTACAAATAAAAATTTCAATTTATCTCATTTGAGAGGCTTAACCATGTAACTATCTTGGTAACTTATCTTTTATGTAATTGTTCAGGTGAGTGGAAATGATGATGGTTTTAATCCATCCCATTGTCCGCTCATGGATCTATTAACCCTGGAAGGTTTCACACCTACACCCAAGCTACAAGTTTAAAAAACATCATTATAAAATAGTTATTATTTTTTCTTTTTCTTAACCAACAACAAAAGTAATAATATTACGAATATTATTAGTAGATTTAAATTTGAAAGAAAGTACTTACCTTGAAATTAAACTGCAGGACATATGAGATGACTAGGAATTCTGTTGATCACAAAAAAAGTAAACTTGACATGCACTGAGTGCAGGAAATTCTACAGGCGATTCGAACTGATGTTCTCCGGAAAGAAACTGCGTCGAAAGTAAGTATATGTAATTAAAGGAAAAAAGGACGATTAAAAAGGAAGATAATTTATGTGCTCAAAAACTTTCGCATTTCCAGCAATAAATTTTTCTTATTTCTTGGAACAAACTGATATCACTTATATCAGAAATTCCCTCTTTGATACACTTTCACGCATACTTCGTATCAAACCATGTAAGAATTCCATCATTCGATTCTTTATTTGCCCCACCCTCGCGCCTTTCAGTTTTAATTCATCTGATGTGCAGTGCACTTTGCCATATCAATCACATTTCGTATCTACTGTGTAATGAACTACTTTTGAATAAAGTAAGTGAAACGAACAAATATGATTCATAGGATAAAAGAGAAGATTTTTTTTTACTTATGACACCGTAGGATTTTTTATTTATGTTTTTTGCATCCATAGTTTTTTACTACTTCCTGAAAAGTGTTGTAATGAGGAAAACTATTTTTTTAAATTTCCACACATTTTTGTTGGACAAGTTTAAAAATCTTCTCACGGACCACCTCCAAAGGCCTCACGGACCACCAGTGGTCCGCGGACCACCTGTTGGGAACCACTGCTCTATGGAGATGGAACTCTGAAGTATCTTTTCTCTGTGCTCTCGCCGGCTTTTATACTTGATCTGCCCGTGACGTCACTATCTCGCATCTTCTTTAAAGTGACGATGGATCGCTAGCTCCTCTGGAATCGAACTCACAACTCCACTTTTAATACAATTTCAACATAGAACAAAATAATTTCTTGTACCGCAATCGCTGACAAGATATTAAACGACATGACGAACGACATCAATGTTAATAACAGGGAAATTTTAGCTATTGTCAGGGAAGAAAGTGTCCTAGATCTGGGGGAAAATAGCAGGGATTGAGAAATTAAATGCAGCCTCCATACCAAGTTCCAAGTCCAATGAGAATCACTAGTTTCCTGTAGTTCCCGCCCACTGACTGTTGATTCACAGTTGGGAACGCCTGAACCTGTATGTGATATGGTTGGAACTTTTTTCTCCGAAAGAGTAAAATCGCGTTTTGGACTCTGAATCATCTTTACTCTGAACCAATCTCTATAAGAACCCTTCCCATCTCCCATTTAGACACACACCATCTGCAGTTTCTGTCTTTTATTATTCGCTGGCCAGACGATCCAGAAAGATGTTCTCCACCGGACACTACAGAGACCTTTTGGATTATCTTTCAACCCCCATCGATCCTCTCTTCGACTACTACTCATCGGCTAGTTTCCGACCCAATCTGTTTTCTCCTCGGCGACGCACCGACAGCAAGTAATATATTTCATGATATCTAATATTTATTTTAAAAGAAAGCTTGTTACTTGTAAATCTTTGCTAATATTGAACTGTGCGGGATGAAAGTGATTGAAGTCCCAAAACACAAAATTTAAGAAAAAAAATGGATTTAATTTCTTTTAAGATCCTTTACCTTTAGTGGTGTTAGTCAATCATATCAAAAGCTCAATGATTGGCCCTCAGTGGCACAGTGTTAGTTATTTTAATAAGGCATAACTAGTATATTACCTTTTCTGGTTTTGGATGCTTTCTGAAGGTCTTGATTCTGTGAGTAACAAATTACATTTGCAAAATGTATTAAAAGTTCATCCTGAGAGAAAATTTTAAAAATCTACTTGAAATTACTAAAACTACAAGGAATGGTAGTGGGAGTCAACTCGGATTTTACCAAGTACAGGAAATCTGTAATAAAACAAATTAAATTTAGTATAGTCTGTTCATTTTATTTAGAATACGCGGGTCAGGAGTAAGGGGCCATTCATTAATTACGTAAGGATGATTTTCTCAATTTTTGACCCCCCCTCCCCCCATGTAAGGGTACGTAAGATTTTTCAAACCCCTCCCCTCCTATTCTTACGTAAGGTTCCATTATGTTTTTCAAAACAATAAAATGCTAGAAAACTCTCCGTTTGACGTAAATCAAAGATTTTTATTTTTCAACAGATAAGTAATACTCTTGCTGTCAACTACATATTACTATTATATTATTATCTCTTGATAAGAATAATTGGAATTTCTTTATATTAATTAGGAAAATCTTACGTAAGAATTGGTTTGACCCCCCCACCCCCCCCAAGTAAGGGTATGTAGAGATTTTTCCAACCCCCCCCTCCCCCTCGGGACCCTTACGTAATTAATGAATGGCCCCTAATAACACTCATCTTGCAACCTCAGTGACCTTTTACAGTATTTTAACTACTTCTGTTTAGGCTGCTTTATCATTGCACAAGAAAAAATTTTCGGTGATAATTTCAATAGAGTAACTGTTCTAGAACATTTTGTCTCAGGCGCCTATTCTAAATGAACACACTATAGACAGCAATGTTAGTTGACCCCAGGGTTCGCGTTTACTCGGTATAGCGGGTTTTTTACCCAATTCGGCGAAAGCGGGACTCAATTCAAGCGAATTACCGAGTCCTCGGGATCCGGAAAATCGCGATGGAAAACACGCGAGAAAATGCAATTTCGGCCCAACGTTCGGTAGGTATTCGGACCCTAAAATTTCCAGGAAACGGGGGGAGGTAGGAGAGTGACCTTGGGGACGCCCTTTCCTCTCCCGTGTCTAATCGCGCGAATTTGGTTGGATGCCTTTATCTTCGCCCAATGAGGGAACCTGTTTCCCTGGACCAGAATCCAAACCACCTCAACTTTTCAAATTAGTGTAGCCATTTCTTTTCATGAACATTCTTTTCTATTACAAGAATTTTCCCATTCCGGATCAGACTACCCGAGAGAGAGATAAAGAACGGGAAACATTTTTTGCGCGTGAATGAGATGACTTCCAAACAAAGGAGTTATCAACCTAAATGGGAAAAAGAATTTCCGTGGTTAGAATTTAGAGATGGAAAAATGTTTTGTGCAACGTGTTGTAGAGCCAAAATGAAAAACATCTTCACGACCGGGTGTACGAATTTTCAAAGAAGTACTGTCGCGAGACATGTGAGCTTGACAAGCAACGATGGAGCATCTGGACAACATTTCAAAGCTGAAAGTATTGTCAAGCAACAAACGTTTTTCCAGAAAAGTTCTGATGCGGCGGTCCAGAAAATTGAAAGTGCAACACAAAAGGAACTACCCAGGTCAAAATTTATGCTGGAATTCGTTTGCTGGACAAGCATTGCATGCTAGATTCATGCTAGAAAACTAGCAAAAAACCAGCATAAATGTTTGCTTGTTCCAGCATAAGTCACCAGCAACCCAAGTGTTGTTATGGCCCACTTTTTATGCTCGCCAGCAAACAAAAATCCAGCATGTGTTGCTAGAAAATGTTGCTGGCCTAGCAAAGATTACGACCACCACTTGCTGGAATTTTGTGCTATTCTAGCATACAAAATCCAGCATGCGTTGCTAGAACATGTTGCTGTCCTAGCAACAATTACGAGCACCTCTTGCTGGAATTTTTTGCTACTCCAGCATAAAAAATCCAGCATGCGCTGCTAGAATATGTTGCTGTCCTAGCAAAGATTACGACCACCACTTGCTGGAATTTTGTGCTATTCTAGCATAAAATTCAGCATGCGTTGCTAGAACATGTTGCTGTCCTAGCAACAATTACGAGCACCCCTTGCTGGAATTTTTTGCTACTCTAGCATAAAAAATCCAGCATGGGCTGCTAGAGTATGTTGCTTGCCTAGCATCAATTACAACCACCATTTGCTGGAAATTTGTGCAATTCCAGCTTACGAAATCCAGCATGCATTGCTAGAACGTGTTGCTGGCCTAGCAACAATTACGAGCACCACTTGCTGGAATTTAATGCTATCCTAGCATACAAAATCCAGCATGCGTTGCTAGAACATCTTGCTTGCCTAGCATCAATTACAACCACCACTTGCTGGAAATTTGTGCAATTCCAGCTTACGAAATCCAGCATGCATTGCTAGAGCATGTTGCTTGCCTAGCAACAATTACGACCAACACTTGCTGGAAATTCATGCTATTCTAGCATACAAAATCCAGCATGTGTTGCTAAAACATGTTGCTGGCCTAGAAACAGTTAAAACCTTCACTTTTGAAAGGTAAATATTGAGAAGGAGATACTCTAAAATGAATCTTCTTCCTCAATATCTATTTTTTGGCTTAAAAAATTTCATTCCTCCACATAAACACCACATCCTAAATTTTAATACATATAAACTTTCAGAGCAATCAAAACTTTTCTGAAATTTTCAAAGGGAACAATTTCAGAAGAATTTACTTTTCGAAACTATTCAAGATGTTCAAAAATCCCTACATAAAATTAGACATGGTAGGTTTATGTCGAGAAAAGAAATGCCAAAAAAAGTAAATATAAAGTAAGATGCATTTTATAGTTAGTTCAAAATTCAGCTAGTGTTGCTAGAAAATATTTGCTCTACTTGCTTTTTATTTTTTTACAGCCTATAATATTACTTTTCAAAATTAAGTTGTACATAATTTATCATAATTTTTACCTGCAGCTGTTCTTATTTTGGCACAAGTTTAGAACTGCTGATGCGCCAAGTTTTTAGCGATAGAAATCAATATATAGCAACCCCAACTAATGTTAAATGAATTATGTAGCTTCTAAATATGGCGTCAAATAGCCAAAACTCACCAACCATCAGTAGTTCTAAACTTGCGCCCTTATTTTTTACTATTTTAGCATTTTTATGCAGACATTTGTATATAACTTATAGTAATTTATAAATTTAATTTTCTCATGTAAAAAAAGAATAAATTTTAACATTTAAAAATATTTATTTAGAGCTTCAGCATTCAACAAAAATATATAACAATTTATTTCTTCTTAGGCAAGTCCTTTCTTCTTTCATTAGATATTTTCTCATTTGATCTGAAATAGAAATAGAACATGAAATAACAAAAAATTACTATAAATAATTAATGAAAACACATATTAAAAGTCCCAACCCAACCTAGTGTAACCTATCTTACAAATTACTTGTACATACAATATGATGTAATACACACTTTTCAATTTATACCAAGTTTTTATGAGCTTTTTTCTTTGGGGGGGCATTTAACAATGTCCAAAGATTACATTTTCAGTTATCAATTGAGCTGCATTTGAGCACTTTTATAATTTTTTTTCTTAAAATTTAAGACTTTTTTTGCACTTAAAAAAATTTTAATGAATATTTAGTGCAGATTAAGTTTTTGATGAGGGAAAACTTCAAGTACTCCAAGGGGAAAACTCATAATGAATATATTGGACATTATTAAAATCAATTCAAATAAATTAAAAGAAACTTATTTTTCAGTTTTTAGGGAAAGTGAGCTAGTTAGCAACTCAATACCCATCTCTTGAAATGGGTGGATATCATGGTAAATAGGTAAAAGATGTTTTATAAGAATTTTCCCTTCAATCTTTTTCTGCTTTGTTCTAACCATGCTTTTTAAATCACAAACTATAAAGCTAGCTATTAGTTTTTAACACTTAGCTCTACTTAGTTAAAAATTTTACATTAATACTATTGTTGGCAACGCCACCACTGCGTTGGGAAATGAAGTGAACTGATCACCTCAAACTGTCAAGGGATACCTGCCCCCCTCAAAAAAATCGGGCTAGGTCAGTGTTTCCCAACGTGGGGCGCAATATCATTTTCCAGGGGGGCAATTTGAAAATTTTCGACCAAATTGCCCCCCAGGTGGGGCGAATCCAGGGGGAAAATTAAAAAGACTTTTTAAAAAGAAGTTTATCAAAATCTGATCCTATTATCCTATCTGAGAATGTATGTCTGAAATCTGGACCAATATGTATCACTCTAAGTTGAAGGCCTGTTTTTAGTCTAATTTCCAAACCTTTTCTGGAGGATGACCCAAGATCTCTTTGTTTTTAGAACGCTTATATTTGAAACTTTTTTTACATTAGGTTCATCAAAATGCAAATCTTACCTAAAAATTTATATCAAAAATTTCCAAACTAGGGGCACCAAACTAGTTAAAAACCTGCTTCCAAGAGTTAAATTTCCGAAAATTTGCTGGGGGAGGACCCCCAGACCCCCCTAGTAACTTAGAACTTAATATCTCATAACTTGATTTAGTTTTTTAGCATGCAATTCTACCAACAAATATCCTGAAAAGCTTCATTATAGACTATCTTAAATATACATAGTTATATAGGAGGGAGGGGGCTAAGAAATAATTTTGGATCCCTCTCAAAATATATTTCTATATATGCCACTGAGACCGGGGGGGGGGGCATGGAAAATTTAGAAAGGCTTTGGTGGGGCATGGACCGAAAAAGGTTGGGAAACACTGGGCTAGGTGCTTAAATCAAGCTAAAACCCTGTTTATAGGGACTAATTTTTAAAAAATTTCTGGGGGAGGTCCCCCAGCCCCCCCCCCCCTTTGCACTTGGATCTCTATAATTTAAAACTTTTTTTAATAATTAAGTTTATCAAAATGCAAGTTCTAAAAGGGTGCCTATGTAACTTCTAAGGATTTCAAAAAGTTTATATGTTAGACACCGCGAAATATGGATTGTAAAAAATACCCATTACTTGATCTAAGTTGTTTTGTGATTGAATAAACCTGTCTGTTTGTTGTCCAAGAAGGAGTAGTTTTTGATGTGCCATCTCAAAACAACTATTAAACAAGATATCGTATCTTTCAACTGAACTTAAAACGCAGGGTTTATTGTTAGGTTAATTATTATCTAGGTTTTATTTTGAAAGGACTTTTAAATAAATACATAAAAACCTGACTAATATTAAAGAATATAAAGTAAAACCATCTTTTTTAATGAATCCAAATTCAATCATATAAGGGGACATCCATAAATTATGTGAGGTGTTCCCCCCCCTTCGTGAGATTTTGCTGAACCCCCCCTCCCCCCACGTGAGATTTACCTACAACCTTTAAAAATAATTTTCTATCCTATTCGTTTGCATTTTGTGCTTCACAGCACCTAAAACTTTTCCATTATTAATGATGAGGGGGAAAAGGACATTATTCCGCCTAAAAATCATCACAGTATCTTATTTGTGGGTATTATTCCTTTCTCATACTTATAACCCCTCCCCCCCCTTTTTGACCTCATGGAATTTATGGATGTCCCCTAAGTTAAAATTGGGGAAATTCTAAAGGCTTTGAATACTAATAAATTTAATACCAAAAATAATTGATTATTTAAATTTAAAACAAATTATAATACTTTATTTAAAGTGCGTTCAAAATCAAGAAAAGGAATTAGAAGGGATTTTTGAACTATTCAAAAATACTCCAACTTTTTGTGTTCAAATGTGCCCATCTATCATTTCTATCCTTTTAGAGTAGGAAAAATTTTACTTTTCATCTTCCAAAGCCAGCAAATTTTAAACTCAAAGGGTTCAAATAGGCCTACTGGTCTGAAAATCCAGGCAAAAGATGGTATCTATTACAACAACCTATTGATATTTCTTCAGATTTTTAAATTGAATTGAACATAGAGAAATATTAGTTGTTCTAATGTACCCCATGTACAAATAAGTCCCTCTCTCCCCATACAAACATTGAAGACAAAAGTAACTTACTTTACTTTATCCAACACTCTTCCAAGTTCTTCCGGTCATGCGACAGCTCCCCATCATGAAGATTCTTAGAGCAATTCTTTGTATCCACCATCCTGGACTACTGGCAGAGAGAGCAACTTCATCAGCAGACTAATTTGGTTGAGGTGGCCTGCAGGTAGAACACAAAAGTTAATTAAATGGTTATGAATTTTATTTAGACGGGGCTGCTAAAATTTAAAAATTCATTTTGCTGTAGGTAATACATCTGGGTTTTGTAAATCCTTCTGGGGAGGCATCATAAATTCCTGGGCCATCCATCCTTATATTCTCTTACTGAAGATGCTTGTTTGTTTGAGTGATAGCTTTATCAATACTTTTTGTTAAATAAGTACAATGATTTTCAATATTAGCGTTGCTGTGATGTGAAATGGTTTTAACAGCGATAAATAGTTTTGCTCAAATTTATTTAAGAAATTAACATACTCAAATTTATTACATGCATGTAAAAATAAGGGTCATTTCATTCCACAGTATTTATGTTACGTACGGGAAAAATATCGGCAAAATTTTGATATTTGTACTGCTGTGTTTTCCATATCAACATATAAATAAGAAAGTTTGCAATTATTTTTAATTTTATACATACCACTTCAGCTTAATTCTTGTAAAATATTTTATTTGTTTTTATAGACAATAGCATAGCTGCCAAAATGATGGAGGAAAAAATCGGAGTACTTTCATGGAATTACACATGGAAGTATACCCACCTTTTTTCAGTCACAATTTAAAATTTAAGCCGCCTTTTTAGTTCAAATGCTTTTTTAGAAAAATAAAACTTTAAAATGTACTATTTAATTAATATATTTCACTCATCTTACTCTTAAAAACTTCTTACTTACGATTGAAACATAGGTTCTTTTAAAAAAATCGGAGTTTTTAGGGAAAAATCGGATTACCTGAGAAGAAACCAAAAATAGGAGTAACTCCGATAAAATCGGAGTACTTGGCAGCTATGCAATAGTTTTTTTCCCTAAAAATCAATTTAAGCTTTGGTACATATGAGACTTCACGAAAAGATGTTTTAAAAGTTCCTCCAGTAATTCCCATTTTGCTTGCTTTGAAGTTTTTTTGAGTAAAAGCAGAAATAAATATTTGTTAATTTACCTTTAAGTTATTTTCTAAAGAAGTGTCATTTAATTAATGAAGGCTAATTATTATTGTTATGTACAGGACAAGGCTGTTTGTTATGTACAGGACATTATGAACTAAAATTTATTTAATAGTTTATTTTAGTAATTAAATCACTTTATTAACATTCAAACATCTGTTTAATTACTAATTTATTATATTTTTATTATTTTAATTGCCATTATATTAATTATACTAGACAGCCACGTTAGTTGACCCTAACGTCACTAACAAAGTAGTTTCCATCGCGGTGTCTAAATTTCAAGTGAAACGAAGAACATCAATTTTAAAAATATGATTATTTCGTTAAACCCATGTATAAATAGTGTCTTTTTCACGATTTGCAAACCAAAACTCTTCCTAGCAACAGTCGAGAATTGGATTTTCCATACATGGATCTATTTTTAAAAAGGTAAAGATTCAAAAACTGCTTTATCCAAGTCCCTGAACAATTATTGGTTAGGGAAATGGAAATATTGAATTTTGGGTAACAAAAGGTGTATTTTTTAAAAATACAGCATTGGTAGAAGTATAAAAACTTGAATTGTTATGTAGCCTTTGCATACCAGAAAATAGCTATCTACCTTTAATATGAGGGTTAAATGTCAAACAAAAACCATTCTTGGAGAAACCCAGAAACACCCTATATTTTACATACACCTAAGATAAATGTTACTTACTTTTTACTTTACTGTCTGTCCCTTTATCCATTTGATGGTGAACAGAGAGGGTAGAGGGTACACATCTTCAACAACCACCCCGATGCAGGAAGTGGGCCTGCAGGTAGAGGATAAAAGTTAATTCAGTGGTTACAAATATTATCATTTAGACTAGGGGTACTAAATTTAAAAAACAAATTTCACATTGGTGATGAATCAGTTTTTTAAATCCCTACGGGGAGGAGTCGAATTTCTGGGCCATCCACCTCATAATCTTACAGGTCACTCGTTGTGATCAAAAATGGCAAAAAAGATTTGTTCAAATTTAATTAAGAGGGTAGCGGTAGTATATTTAAATTAAATGCATTTAAAAATAAAGGTTCTATTGCGTATTATCCCGTCGACCAAGTCACTCAAGTTGTATTTTTATCAAAAATATTTTCCACAACCTTTATAAAGAATTCTTGTATACGATTTTACTGTAAAACCCTTGGTAAAATCCTAGTATCCGTAACCGCCTGGGCGCAATTTTGAAAAAGCCGCCAACTCTTTTAGAGTTGGCGACTTTTTCAAAATCGTCACAATCAAAATGGACGCTAATTGGTGTGGGCAAAAACAATGAAAAATACCATGTCAAAAATTTAAAAAAAACATGAAAAAATAATATAAACCTTACACGAATAACTTAACTTGAAATTAGTAAATTTTAATAGGCATAAAAAATCCTAGGTTCGTTTCTACTAAATACCGCCAAGCTATTTTGGGTTTAATCCTAGTATCCGTAACCAATTGGATTTGGCGATTTTTGGCGACATTTGAGAGGGCGATAAGATTTAAATCTGATACCAAAATAAAATGTTTGAAAACAATGAGTACCCATGTAGGTTTTGTCTCTTATTTTTTTAAAAGCTTAAAAGGTAGTGTTTAAAAATGTATTTTTATAAATATTTTTAAAAATATTGATTTTATTAAGAAGTTAATCCAAAGGATTACGGAACTAATGCAGTTCATAAATTTAAATTTAACAAATGCTTGTATAAAATAATTCAAATTTTGGTGTTCTACAAAATACTGGAAATTTGACATTTAAAAAATTTGACTAGTAACTTAATCTTGATAAAAAAAGCTTTTAAAAACACAGGCACGTTTAACGCATAATCGGGAAAATTCAAATAAGCAACTGCAAGTAACCTGCGTTATTACCTAAGATGGATGGGTAAGTTCTATTCATAATATTTTTTTAAAATTTGATCTTAATAAAATTTATCTTTCTTGTTTTAAAAAATTTGTTATTTATTGAGAGACTGGTCTAAAATGTTTAGACGCTAGTGTCTGGTGGTTTTTTTAAAGATTTCATGTGATAATTTTTAGAACTTACTTACATTACTTATTTTCTTTGTTATTTTTAAATTACTTTCTTTAAAGACTAATTTTTTGTATGTTGATAATTGAGTCGACAAACTTACGTGTACTAAATTTGTGAGGCTCTCGCTTTTTCTTGATTTTATAGCTCTAATATCGGTAAAACCCTAGAATACATAAACTGGCTTGGCATTTCTGTGCGTACTCTTATCCTCATTTCCCCTAATATGAGTACAACCATAAAAAATTTAGCGGTTATTTTATACTTGGCGAGCAGCTCAAAGTAAATAGCTGTTCAGTTTATAAATAAAAGTCAAAAAATTGTCGATATTTATTTTTAGAGTTCAACATAGCTTGGCGGTATTTAGTGGAAACGAACCTAGGATTTTTATGTCTCTTAAAATTTACTAATGCTTGAATTTCCAGTTTACTTATTCGTGTAAGATTTTTATTATTTTTTCATTATATTTTTAAATTTTTGACATGGTATTTTTCAATGTTTTTGCCCACACCAATTAGCGGCCATTTTGATTGTGATGATTTTGAAAAAGTCGCCAACTTTTAAAGAGTTGGCGACTTTTTCAAAATTGCGCCAAGCCGGTTACGTATACTAGGATTTTACCCTATTTTGAACTCTAAAAATCAAATATTAACAATTTTTTATAAACTGAACAGTTATTTATTTTGAACTGTTTTGAACGACAAATATAAAATTACCGCTAAATATTTTATGGTTGTATTCATATTAGGGGAAAGGAGGATAAGAGTACGCACAGAAATGCCGAGCCTGTTATGTATACTAGGATTTTACCGATATTAGAGCTATAAAATCAAGAAAAATCCATGTCCTCAAAAGTTTAGTACACGTACCTTAGTTGATTCAATTATCAACCTACAAAAAATTAGTCTTTAACGAAAGTAATTTTTAAAAAATAACAAAGAAAATGAAACAAAAAAGATAAATTTTATTAAATTCAAATTTTTAAAAAATATTATGAATAGAACTCACCCGCAGCTATCTCAGAATAAAAATACAGCCCTACTTGCATTTGTTTATTTAAATTTTACCAATTATGCGTAAACGTGCCTGTTTTTAAAAGCTTTTTTTTATCAAGATTAAGTTACTAGTCAAATTTTTGTAAATGACAAATTTCCAGTATTTTGTAGAACACCAAAAATTTGAAAGCTGGGGACCTTCTTTATTTTAAACAAGCATTTGTTAAATTTAAATTTAAGAATTGCATCATTTTTAGTTCCGTTAATCCTTTGGATTAACTTCTTAACAAAATCTTTATAAAATCAATCTTTACAAAAAATACCTTTTTAAACAATACCTTTTAAGCTATTAAAAATAAGAGACAAAACCTACATGGGTACTCAATGTTTTCAAACATTTTATTATGGTATCAGATTTAAATCTTATCGTCCTCACAAATGTTGCCAAATCCAATTGGTTACAGATAGGTACTAGGATTAAGCCAACCAAACCCTTAAAAACACAAAAATTAACGGTTCTAACGTATTATATCCCATTGACCGTACCGCTGAATCCAAAAATGGTAAACAACCCATCGACTTTTCTATGGATATGCCGCTGAATTTGACAGTCGCGGAACGGTCAATGGGATAATAGGTAAGTCCCAAATTAACTTTTATCGAATCAAAACTCCGACAGTATATTGAAGAAAGCATGAAAACATTGCACAAAAATAATGCTGGTACAAAGAAATGCAGCTGCAGCACGCTCAAAGTGTGTGATTGCAAAGCTAGCAGCTAAGGAAAGAATTTTCAGTACTTATGCATTATCCCATCGACCGTTTTGTGACTGTCAAATTCAGCAGCACAGCCATAGAAAAGTCGATGGATTGTTTGCCGTTTTCGGATTCAGCGGTACGGTCGACAGGTTAATTCGTAAGAACCGAATTTTCTCCCCAAGCCAGCATGACAAATGTTTTTTTGCTTGCCTTGCCCATTTCTCCGTTGTATACGTGCTGTTCAAAGTGAATAATTCAAACGAAAAACTACAAAAATTCTAGTACACTCTAGGATCAGCCGGCGGAAGTGTAAAGTCTGAAGCTAAATTGCTCAAAAACAATTAAGTACATCAGAAATAAAACACTTTAAATATCTCACTTAGCAGTTTGTTTCTTTTCGTTGTTTTCGTTAATTAAAGAGAAAATCATCCAGAATACGGTAAAATTTGGTACTGAATCTGATTAATCACTTTCACTGGGGGTAAACGTGCTCGTGAATTTCCTCTTATGAAAGAGCACTGGCATCCACACAAATAGGGTAGGTTACGTACGGTTAATTTGATTAAATTATAAGTATCCTTAAAACAGGACCCTGGCAGACAAACCTGGTAACCCAAAATAAAATATATTGAGAATTTAACTTACTTGAAATATAAGAAGCCACGCGACGCACGCAACGATTTCATGATAACTGACATAATAACAAACCTTGTGTTGCCATTTGCACAAGTAAAACCTCATAAATTCTAAAACTACGCGTGTGGCTCAATTTATAAAATAAAAAATATTTTTACTCGATTAATAACACCAAGCTTTAAAAAGGAATCCTTATAAAATTTAAAAGTAAATTTGCAAAGATCTGAGGAAGCAAATACACTATTAAATCGATACAACAGCCCAACCGATCTGTTTGTTAGTGAGGGGGTGAGATTGTGACATGTATCTCTTATTCTTAGTTTACGTTCATTTACCCTTGTGCAGCTTTATTTTTTTACTTAGCTTCATTAAATAGTTCAAATTATGTCATTATTTTTTATTAATTTATATTAATGCATGCATTTTTTTCTATTTGCAAATAATTATTATTTACAGGTATTTCAGTGTCGAAATAGTACGCTTTTGTCGTTTTAAACCCAATTAACGCTGTTAAATTTTTTTTCCTTTGACATATTCTTAAAGAGGACCTCAAAATTCACTTCATGGTGAATTTTCAAGCAATTCGCTGAATATTTAAGTGCGTTTCAGAGTCGAAAAAAAAATGGTATTTCGAGTAAAAACCACAAGTCCGAAAAAGCCTAATAATTGGTATTTAATTATAAGTTTGAAATTTTTTTGAATTTTTATTATGGTAGTAAAGTAATATGGTAAGCTTTTTCCAGAATTTCAAGTTTCCATGGTGATTCTGACGTCATCCACGAATTTTTAAACACAAAAGTGATTACCTTGTCTTCAAAGGAATTCGTTACGTTTTTCGGGTTATGAGAAAAAGGAGGATTGCGAAAAAATATAAATAGACCCCCAAGTGTTTTACATCATCGTGTTCACATCATTTAGCAGATTAAGGAATGGCAACAATGACCTGCAACTTGTAAGACGTAAAATATTAAGCTCCTATCTTTTTACATTTTTAATAGTAATATTTCACGCAAATAAATAAACAAACGTTAATATTCTGTCTACTCAGCTGTAAAGCAAGCATCTATAATATCAAATCCGCCATCCGTTTATAAGAAGCAGATTTATCCTCCAAAAGGAAATTCCCAGGAATTAGCTCAAGTAACGCATTCATAATACATTGTTAACCTTCCTTTGTTAGTAACTTGAATTTTATTATTGTGCTATTATTGTGCTTACTCAGAGTTTCAAGAGTTGACTCAATTAATTCTACATTATAAAGCCAAGGATTGGCAATATTACCTTTCTTTAACGGTGAAACTCTTAAAAAAAAAAAAGCTTACTGAAGTCCATCCAAACATGGACCCGCCTTCGGGCGATGAACCGAATGATGTAACAATGATTGAAGCACAAATAGAATCAAATAATATGAATTTCGTAACAATTAATCACAGCTTAGAACAACAAATTGAATTAGGTTATCAAAATGGAACCCAAAACTTTATCATCATCTACAGCCCAATTAATGGAAAAATACCCAAAAACAACCCCAAGCTAATTAAAGATAATTTCAGAGGAAAGGTAACTAACTTGGAAAATATTCAAGAAATAATACATACAAATAATGGGAAAATTCTAGCGATCACCTCACACAAGAAGACCGCCATAGAATTAGCAGCAATAAAATCCATCATATCAAAACAAGTAAATACGTCAATCCAATCAGAAAGTAATACTACTAGATTTATCCTCAACATACCCACGCACATATCTCTACATGAATTAAAAGAAGAACTAGAATCTGATAATAGTTTGAACATACATAACCTAAGAAGATTTACCAAAAAAATCAATAATCATACATACCCAAGTGAAATAGTACTCGTCACCATATTTGGTCGCATCATTCCCGATTTCATCAAAATATGGTTGACAAGGCAAAAAGTAAAGCAATTCATAGATCGCCCAAGACAGTGCCTTAAATGCTACCAATACAATCACCCAACAAAGTTTTGCAAAAACGTACAAAGATGCGACCGATGTGGTGAAAATCATCTTAACAACAACTGTAAAAATAAAATAAATTGTTCTACATGCCATAATAATCACGTTGCAACAAGTCAGGAATGCATAGGATACAAAAAAGAAGTGGAACTATTAAAATACAAAGCATTAAACGGATTAACCTACGGAGAAGCAAGAAGGAGATTCAGAGAGGCAGAAAAATCAACAACATATGCTAAAATCACAAATCAAGGAAATCAGATAAAAATGACCCCAGAAGAACCTATAAAAAATATCATAAATAGAGATAACACTGAAATGGAAAAGGTAGTGACAGAAATGCTAAAAAAACAAGAACTACAATTTATGAACGTACTAAACGAATTCAAATCACAAATGATGACCCTAGTCAAAGAAGCAATTAGTGAATTAGGAAAACAATATAACACAATTCAAACAAAAGAAAAAGAAATTAACACTGAATTAGGTAGACTCAAGATCAATTCAAGTCAGACAAAGGAAAAAGAATCACCTAAAAGCAAAAAACCAAGAACAGACCCTAATATCAACAACGGATCGCAAATTTTCACAGCTAATTTTACAAAAGAAGATTTGTTAACTCCTCCTCGTTTTAGTATAGGAAATAAGCCTACAACAACTCAAACAAATCAACCTACAACAAGTAAAATAACCTAAATATAAACTTTACTTATGTCAATAGATAATTTTTGCATAACTCAATGGAATGCCAGAGGAATTAGATCAAAAACAAACTGGCTCAAAGATCCACTTTTTGCAGATGCAGATATAATCGCAATCCAAGAAACCTTCTTAAAAGATCAAGACACAATTAAAATCGACAACAAAAAAATATTCAGAGTAGACCGACGAAATAAAAAAGGAGGCGGAATATTAATGGCAATCAACTCCAAGCTTTCTTATAAGCAAATAGACTTATCAATGATTCAATCCACAGAAAATGAAATCCAAGCAATAGAACTTTTCCTTAAATCCTCAAATTTAAAAGTTTTAAATATATACTCTCCTAAAGGGAAATATTCAGACAATGAATTAGACTCACTCAAGCAGATAATTTCACCTCCATTCATCGTTATAGGCGATTTCAACATCAAGCATCCAATACTAGGCTCCATCAATGAATCTCCAGACGCAAAAAAGTTATTAGACTGGATAGATGAAATAAATGGTTTCATTCTCAACACCAGAACACCAACCTACCAAGGCAATCAAACAACTTCTCTTTTAGATCTTACCATACTCTCTACAAATCTAACATCGAAAACAAACTACAAAATAATAGAAGACTTATTTGATAGTGATCATTATCCTATCCAAACTAAAATATCAAATCCCAATCCATCTCACACAAAGAGAAATATAATCCAATGGAGCAATGTAGAAAATGAAGTTAAATCCATGCAAAATAATCCTAACAATTTCTTAGAAGAATGCAAAAATATAATAGAAACAAACACTTTAGTAGTTAATATAAGAAAATCTAAAGAGCCATGGTGGAATACCAAGTGTGAAGGACTACTCCAACAAAAAAGAACATTATTGAAGTTATCTAGAAAATACATTCGACAAGATTTATGGATCAAATACAAAAGAACATCAGCCAAATTAAGAAAATGTATCAAAAGCTGCAAAAATAACTATTGGCATAATCTTTGCGAAAGTAGTAAAAATTCAAAAAACATATATAAAATCTTAAAAGCTCTCAGTTTCCCCCCAGATAACAGCTGTTCCAATAATGTATTTATCATAAATAACCAAATTATATCCAACCCACTTGAACAAGCAAATGCTTTCACAGTCCTAATAGAAAAAGAAAAAATCAAAGAGTATATACCTTACGATCTAAGTTCTAAAGGAAATGAAGAATACAATAATCCATTCACAATAGATGAACTAACTATTGCAATCAAGACGTCAAAAAATTCAACTCCCGGCCCCGACAAAATAAATAACAAATTTTTAAGACTTTTAAACTACAAACAGTTACAAATAATTTTAAATTACTTCAACGAAAGTTTCAGCACTGGCACCATACCTTCATGCTGGAAAAAGTCATATGTCATCCCGATTCTCAAACCAGGAAAAGAGAAAACGACAATAGAATCATATAGACCAATATCATTAACTTCAGTAATATGCAAAACTTTAGAAAAGATGATACTAAACAGATTAAAGAAAGTAACCTCTACAGATTCTTTCAATAAAAATCATGCTGGCTTAGCCCCTAGAGATGTTGGTTACATCCAATCCATAATTTACAACGACATCTCCAACGCCAAAAACGATAAAGATTTCTGCATCTTTATAGCATTAGACATTAGTGCAGCTTATGATTCTGTACATATAGACGGATTAATTTATAAACTACTAAATCTAGGCATCAGAGGAAATATAACCAAGTGGATCGAAAACTTTCTTAAAGATAGAGAATGTCAAATTGCCTGGAGAAACTGCAAGTCAAAAGTTATCAAAACACACAGAGGCATAGCTCAAGGAAGCGTTCTTAGTAGCTTTCTTTTTAACATATATATGTCAGATTTATTTGAAATATTCCACGATGTAAAATGTTTAGTGTATGCTGATGATATATTTATTTACTCCAGACATCCATTGTTAAGTCAAGTTATTCTAAACTTACAAAATGCCCTCGATAGTTTATCAAAGTGGTGTAACTATTGGAAGCTAACTCTAAGACCAGAAAAGTGCAACGCAATAAATTTTTCTAACAAGAAAGAACAACCATGTAACAACTTCCATATCAATGGACAGAATATTCCTTGGTGTGAAAACATCAAAGTCTTAGGTCTATACTTTTCGAGCAATCTCTCTTTTAAAGCGCACTTCACACATCTCAAAAAGAAAATATCTCGCAAGATAAATGTTCTAAAAAGAATAGCTGGCACGTCATGGGGATCCAGGTCTCATCATCTAATCCAAATTGTGAACTCAACCATCCGAACCACTATAGACTTTGGATGCCAAGTATACTCCATAAGTTGTAAAACGGATTTAGAAAAACTCGAAGTCATATATCACTCAGCACTACGCATAGCTACTGGTCTTCCTAAATGGACCCCCATACCATTACTTCTAAAAGAAGCGGGACAAATATCCTTAAATCAAAGACAAAAAATTCACCTCTTGAAATTTGGAATTAGGCAGATTGCCAATACTGAAGATTCTGTTTTAGCCAACTCTTTCCTTTCTCAATCCAAAGAACCCCGTTTGAAGAGACATCAACCAACTTATTACAGATTTCAACAAATAATGAATTTTTATGAAATTAAAGTAGAAAAACTAATCTCTGTTAAAGCAGATATAACAAGACATCCAAACCTTAAACTGTGTCTCAACCAATATGCATTTCAAAACAAGCAACTATCCCACGAAGAAGTTCAACTTTATTTTAATATCTTCAGGCAAGAATATCTACGTAATAAAATAGTTATTGCAACAGATGCTTCAATGGATAAAGATCATATAAAAATTGCTGCAGTAAATAAGACACATCAAACCACTAAGTCAGGTGCTATCCCTCTTCACAACAGCATCTTTTCAGGAGAAGCAATGGCCATCATCATAGCAATAGAAGAATTTATAAAAACTGAACTTCATTACATCATACTAACTGATAGTTTATCTGTTTTAAAAGCTCTAAAATCCGTTAATCCAAAATCGAGTAAAATTATAATCTACCTCTATAATATCCTAAAAATGGCTCTAATAGAAAATAATAAAAAAATCGACATCATATGGACACCAAGCCACAAAGGCATACAAGAAAACGAAGAAGCAGACCAAGCAGCTAGAAATGCTCCCACAGATATAATCAGAGATGTCGTTTCCCCAGAAGATCTCATAAATGAAATAACCAAGAAAGTTCTAAAAGAAAATGAAGAAACTTGGAAGTCAAGCAAGTATTACAATAGTTTTAGACACATGAATGGATTAACTCAAAAAGATCAACTTTTAACCCCAAATAGGAAATCAGATGTCTTAATAGCCAGATTACGTACAAAAACCCTACCCACCAAAGCCATACTATTCAAAACAAACCTTTCCCCAAACCCTTTCTGCTCAATATGCCAAGAATATGACTCGAATGACCATTTATTATTAACTTGTAAAAAATATACAACTCAAAGAATTAAACTAATGAAAGACATAAATTCAACATCTGCGGATTTCTCAGAAATATTAGAGATAACAGAAAAAAACAAAAGTAGGAAAATTTCAGCACTATCCTCCTTTCTGAACTCCATAGAACTCTAAAACACTCCATATCCTAAACATACTCTATGAATATATAAATGAAATAAGAAGATAAAGAAGAATAAAAAATAAGAAGACGAAGCAACTCTTCGGAGTGGGCAAAAGTCTCTACTCAATCAACCAAGAACCAAGCAGATTAAGAATATGTAAAGCATAAGGGGATTGGTTCCGTATCTCGGGAGTTTTCCCGGTTTTATTGGAAAACTTTAATTGAGCGTCACGTCCTTAATTTTAGAGGTAGGGTTCTGAAATTTTAGAATGTGTACCTCCTTAGTATTTCCTATTGAATGATGTATGACACTAAGGGATTGGACCCATATTAAGAGATTTTAGAACCGCGTGCTCGTTTTTATTTTCACTTTTTAACGCCCCTAACTCCTTTTATCCAGAAGAAACAGCGTCTTTCTAACAAGGTTCAAAGAGTTCTTCAAAAATAGAGTTATTAATAAGCTGTCTGATGATTATTTTGGGAGAAATCCATGAAAACTAGTCTTGGAAAACCAAAAAATGAATTTTCTGGACAGTGTAATTTTTATACCACCTCTTAGTTAAACCTATTGTTTAAAACGACTTTTTATATGCTTTCAGAAAATATAAACCACTAAGCTGGGCTTCTAATATATCCGGAGTTATTCAGCGTCAAAGCTAGTACATGTTAGGCTTAACGTCCCATGAGGCACCCGTGCGATCCAGGTTCACCTACCATTCAATGCTATGAAGGTAGCTTAAACAGCTAGCTAACAAGCATTGGATGCTTGTTACCTAGCATGTAATGCTGGAAAGCATAAAATAAAAATCAAAGTACCTAGCTCTCCATGCTATAAAAAAACATGAACAGCTAAAAAGCATTGGATGCTTGTCCATAGCATGTGATGCTATTGCTGCGTTGACTAGCTACATAGCATCCCTAGCTGGCAAGCATTAAAAAGCATAAAACAGCACATCAAGGTATATAGCTCTCCATGCTATGAAAGTAGCATAAACAGCTACAAAGCATCGGATGCTTGTCCATAGCATGTGATGTTATTGCTGAGACATAGCATCCCAAGCTAGCTACATAGCATCCCAAGCTGACAAGCATAAAATAGCACATCAAGGTACCTAGCTCTCCATGCTATGAAAGTAGCTTGAACTGCTTAAAAGCATCGGATGCTTGTCCATAGCATGTGATGCTATAGCTGAGCCATAGCATTCCAAGCTAGGTACATAGCATCCCAAGCTGGCAAGCATAAAAAAAGCATAAAATAGCACATCAAGGTATACCTAGCTCTCCATGCTATGAAAGTAGCTTGAACTGCGTAAAAGCATCGGATGCTTGTCCGTAGCATGTGATGCTATAGCTGAGCCATAGCATCCCAAGCAAGGTACATAGCATCCCAAGCTGGCAAGTATAAAAAAAGAATAAAATAGCACATCAAGGTACCTAGCTCTCCATGCTATGAAAGTAGCTTGAACTGCTTAAAAGCATCGGATGCTTGTGTATAAGCAAGCCATGCTATGATATGTATGCTGGTTAAGATAGCATCCCATGCTGTGCAAGCATAAACAAGCATACGCTAGCATAAAAAACTAGCATACCGAGCAAAAACCAGCATACTTTCTTTGCTTGTACCAGCATAAATTTTGACCTGGGTAAGGACTGTATATTGGTTGGCAAAAGAAGAGTTACCTGAACACAAATTTTCATCATTGATGTAATTACAAGTAAGTTATATTTTTTATTTCTTATACTTTAATACTCTGTTATCTAATTTAGTTACTTATTTTTCATTACTTTTTTCTTATACCACCGGTACCGTATGTGCTTTTACAGTTTCTTCCTTATTTCTACAAAAATCCGGATGTATTTTTTTCTACGAATTAAATTAAATTTGATATTTATTCCCGATACAGTTATTTTTGAGGATTTATGATAACTTTTAGCGTGGATGTATGTTTTTGGAAGCGTTTATTTGTTCGCGGATGAACACGTGGTAATCTTAAGTACTTCGCGATTCGTTCGACATTTTTAATGCGGTTTTTGAGTACTGAACGGATCTTTTCAAGTTTATTAAAAATATAGGATATAATAAATTATTAAATATTTAAGTCGGAAATATTTATTTACTCTTTCATTTCGGTTTTAGAAAGAAAATGGAGTTGAATTCCGTAATGGTCCATCCAAACACCATAGCGTGATTTCGGAAATGACGCAAGCTCTGGCAGATGCTGTTGAAGAGGATGTACTTGGGGAAATTAAAGAATCTGCAGTCGTTGGTCTAATTTGTGACGAGTCAAGCGATGTGTCTAATCACAAAAAACTTATATTATACATGACTTTCGTTAACAGAGAAGCTAAAGGCCAAACAGCTTTTCTTGAAAATGTAAACATTTCTGATGGGAAGGCTGAAACAATCAAGGACGCTATATTAGAGAAATTAAATGCATTAAATATTAATATAAGTAAAGTTGTGGGCTTTGGGAGTGATGGAGCAAGTGTGATGACAGGATGGAAGAATGGTGTAGGGGCCCAACTCAAGCAGTCTGGTGCTGAATTTCTGATTCACATCCATTGTGCGGCTCACAGAATTTCGCTTGCATTATCTCAGGCAGCTAAGGCAGTACCCGCTGTTTACAACATAGAGTTGATTTTGAATCAGGTTTTTAATTTTTTTGATGCTAGTCCTGTACGAGAAAATGTTTTCAGAGAAATACATGAAATTAACCTAAATTGCAGTATTAAATTAAAAGAGTGTAAACAGATAAGATGGCTTAGTTTTTTCGAAGCTGCTTTAGCTGTCCACAAAGCTTACCCTTCTATATTAGAAACTTTGTCACATATTGCTGAAAACTCGAAGGATATCAAAGCTAAGGGGCTGCTACAAAAGCTGAAAAAAAAGTCTTTCCCTGTTTTGGTAGCAATATGTTTGGACATCCTAGATCCAATTAAAAAATTAACAAACATTTTTCAATACGAAAATGTTGTGTTTTCTAAGATTAGGCCACTTGTTGTTTCATGTATTTCTACATTAGAGGTTCTGAAAACCGAAAAAGGAACATACCAATTAAATCTTGAATCCACAAGTATAAGTGCCAATGATGAAGGCGATGAGCCTCCCTTATTTATTTCTTCAAGATCAGACACAGAGCAGATGGGGGGAAATTTAGAAAGTGTAAGGACTGATTTCATCAGTAAGGTTATAGATAATCTTAATGAGCGATTTCCTAAAGAATCATTAGAAATTTTAACTGCCTTGGCAGTGTTATTTCAACCTAAGAATTACCCTTTAACAAGTAAAGGCATAAATCAGTATGGTGTAGAAAGCTTAACCACACTTGTGGATTATTTTGACAGTAAGACAGTTAAATTAATAGATAAAAGTGAATTGATGAATAACTTTTTACAATTTAAATTTTTGGCAATGAACTATAAAAACCTAGACCTCCAAGATTTTGCCACAGTTGTTATCAAAGATTATAAAGAAAATTTCCCACAATTTGCCAAACTAGCTCAGGTAAGTCTAGTGATACCAGTTAGCTCAGCTGCTGCTGAAAGAGGCTTTTCATGCATGAAAGGGTTTAAAACCAGCTTACGAAATAGATTAGGGGAAGCGAAACTCAGCAATTTGATGATGATATCTTTGCAAGGTCCAAATTTAAAGGAAGCAAACAAAATATTGTCAAGTGCAAACAAAATTATTTGTGGAAAGAAAAAATAAATTTATGATCTATATAAGATTTAGAACATTAATAAATGTAAATTTTCATCCATGTTATTAATAAATGTCAATTTTTCAACAAAAAGAAATGCACTCTTCCTTCATTTATATTATGTGTGGAATATTTTTGCCTCTATTTTTTCAAGTTTTTCATAAAATTTCAGGGACCCAATTTTTTAGCTCTGGGACCCACATTTTTTTACTTAGTGGGTCCCTGGGACTCAGGTTGGTAAGAGTTCTCCGCGAACACTGGTTGACCCTACGACGTCACTAACAAAGTAGTTCCCATCGCAGTGATTGAATTTCGAGTGGCACGAAGGACGTCAATTTTAAAATACGATTATTTCATTAAACCCATGTAAGTGTCTTATCACGATTTGCGTACTGAAACTCGTTCCTAGCAACAAGGATTTTATCTCCCTTTTGGGGACTTTTGTCACTGTTTACTCACTTTCTCCTTCCGCGTAGTGACGTACTGGGTTCAGGAAACGTTGCTGTTGAGTACAGTAATTGCACAAGAAAATTTTTTCGATCATAATTATAATAGTAACTGCTTTTTATACATTCTCATCCCCCTCTTCTAAATGAACAGACTATAGCTTGCGTTTCAAGCTTTACCGGTAACATATACAAATGATTAATTATTGCCGATGATCATTTGGTATAGAAACCAAAAGAGTGCAAAGCCTTCATAGACAATTGAAACTATGGATTTGAAATAAGAGTACCATAAAAGTTAAATTTCTCTCTGGCAGGTTCGGCGGTACGAACAAGGATCCCGTGACCCCCGACAAGGTATTCAAGGTGATGTTCGAAGTTAAGCAGTTCAGCCCGGACGACGTGACGGTGAAGGTAGTGGAGGAGGGTACCGTCGTCGAGGTCCACGCGAAGCACGTGGAGAAGCCCGACGAGCACGGATTCATCTCCAGAGAGTTCACCCGACGACACAAGGTATGATGATTAGTTTTGAATTCCACTGGAGTCGATTTGGTGGCTAGAGTTCTAAATATTTCTTGAGGAACCGACTCTAGACAGGAATCGAATCTTGAGAATCGCACATAATTTTCCACGTAATACAGATAGTTTTTAACAATTTTGTTCATTGGTTAATTATCATAGCTGCCAACCCGTTCAGAATTTTACGGTTTTTTTTTCAATTTTCAACCCGGTTTTCCTTTCTTAAAATTCGGAACAATTAAGATGGTTGTATTATATTCTATTATCTACCATTGTATTACAGTCGAATCCGCTTAATGTGATCGCATTTGTCCGATGTTAAACTGATAACATTATCCGATTGATAACAATAAGCGATTTCCTATAAGAAATAGCTGTCAGTGGAACTAGAGTGTTTGCTTTAATATTAAACTTATGAAACCATAATTAATGTTTTCGAAATAATTTTACACTATGCAACTTAAAATTTTTAGGGTAAAATATAAGAGTAGTCCAATTAATAAAAAAAATTGGCTTATTTAGTACTTTCAGTTATGTTAGCACTACTCCTATGTGATTCCTCTCATAAATTGGTTTTCTTTCGACTTCCAGTCTAGATATCATAGGTATTTTTCAAAATTTTACATAGAAAAGGCTCAGAAACATTAATAACCACAGAAATTCATCTAAATTCCATTAAACAAGAAAAAAAATCAAAAATATCTTATCAGAAACATCTGCACCATCTGCAAGTCGGCGATGTTGATATCCAATGACATACATCCATCAAGCTCTTCACGCCGTATGGCGCATAAGGCATCCAGCCCACCCCTCCATGCGTAGAGTTGACTCATGGGGAAGGTTACATCAGTTAACCATTCAACAATTATCATGCAGCTTTAAATTAAATTTATATTTATGAAAGTTATTTTTAGAAGGGCAATAAAAAAATAGCTTTTAAGTTCAAGTAATCCTATTTATTGGTTACAATAACTAACTACGCATAGCAAACAAAAAATTAAGACAAAGAGCTCATCACATGAAATAAAATTATCCAGGAATGTTTTTTTGGGGGGGCGAAGAATTTCTAATATTAAAATCGTCTTCTAATGTTCTAAAGGGGGGGTCTGGAGGTCCTCCTCCAGAAAATGTTTGGAAAGTCTTAAAAGCAGATTTTCAACTCGTTTTGATACACCTAATCTGGGTTTCGAAAATATATTTTTATAATAATAATAACTTTATTGACATACATAAATAGTTATTAAAAATCTTAACGAAATTGAACGAATACACTAAAAAAACACAATGTAGGAGTCTACACTAAAAAATAATAAAAGATAATAATAAGGTATAATTCTTAATTTCAAAATAGTATATACATTAGGGTGGAGCGAAACTAGCCAAAAATGACCAACTTTGGAAATTGAAATCGCCCGAGATGGGAATAGGTACCATTTACGATGAAACTTAAAAATTCAAAACTTGAGTTGGATCAATTAATATCTTCAGGTTCCACATTCATGCTAAAAAAAAATAAAAAAATTCAAAAAATAATAATTTCGGTAAGTTTTGGCCCTAGAATTTGAAAAAATGGTCCTTGGGCATAGCGTATAACACTGTTCAACAATGAAAAAATTTCCTTGATGAAAATAGTCATTTCTTATACACTAGCGGAAATAAAAATCCCAACACCAAGAAGGAAAGGAGATATCAAAGTCCAATTTATTTCTATGATTGCACATAGTATCAATGTGAATTGATTAAAAAATCAGCCTTCCTGGATATTAGGGGGCCGAGAAAACCAGGGAGGAGTGTTGTCTCCATAGGTGTCCATTACCGCTGTCACACGTCATGGTATTGAGTGAAAGGGGCTCTAAATGACTTTTGAGGGATTGGGGGATCATGTTGCCTCCTCAGGTAGTCCAAATTCATATGGTGCACCAGCGGACGTTGCATACCGGGCTACGTGATTTCTCCTCTTTCTTCGGACATGTTTTGTGAGCGTTGGTTCTTACGAACGGATAGGCCAGGGTAAAAATGCAACACAGGGGGTTAAGAAGAAAGCTTGGACATTGCATACAACATGTGGATGTGCATTTTTCTCTTGGAATTTGTCCCCAGGACAGGTCTGAAGGTAAGGACGGTCTACCAGCTGCAAAACCTCAATGACGCAGCTCTGGTTGGAAAAAGTACTGGTGAATCATACCCAGGAGTTGCGGAAATGGAATCCAATGCATCCCCACTCCGTTACCCTGCATCACCACTCCGTGGAACGATTAAAAAATCATCAGCTGAGAGCGCTTTCTCCATTGTGTCTTCAAACTCATACCCAACCGTCGTGGTGCTCCAAACCGAAGCAGGATTCTCTCATAAACACAATGTCATGAAATTGGGATTTTCATTTCCTTATTTCTTGCACTATTGGAAACAGAAAGGCCCATTTTCAGCCCCTTGATTATAGACAAAGATGTAAAAAGCTATGCGGACAAAACGGACAATCCGCAGTACTGCAAACGACATCCATCCCACTGCCCCTTGTCCTCAGTACGATCTACCGGTACTTTGACCAACCAGAGCGAATTCATTGAGGTTTTTTAGCCGGTTGTCCGTTCTTACCTTCAGACCTGTCCTGGGGACAAATTTCAAGAGAAAAATAAACATCCACATGTTGTATGCAATGTCCAAGCTTTCTTCTTAACCCCCTGTGTTGCATTTTTACCCTGGCCTATCCGTTCGTAAGAACCAACGCTCACAAAACATGTCCGAAGAAAGAGGAGAAATCACGTAGCCCGGTATGCAACGTCCGCTGGTGCACCATATGAATTTGGACTACCTGAGGAGGCAACATGATCCCCCAATCCCTCAAAAGTCATTTAGAGCCCCTTTCACTCAATACCATGACGTGTGACAGCGGTAATGGACACCTATGGAGACAACAGTCCTCCCTGGTTTTCTCGGCCCCCTAATATCCAGGAAGGCTGATTTTTTAATCAATTCACATTGATACTATGTGCAATCATAGAAATAAATTTGACTTTGATATCTCCTTTCCTTCTTGGTGTTGGGATTTTTATTTCCGCTAGTGTAGATTTTGGGTCGCTGAATACGAAAGTCACCATTAAAATTCTCAATTGACTCAGGGTTTTCTGAGCCCCTCTCTCACAGCCCCTCCCCCTTTTTACGTTTTTCGACTACTTTATAACTTTAAACTCGATTTTCAGGGGCAAAAAGCATTGCTTTAATCTTCAAATTGCCCCCAGGGGACAAGAAAGGTTCAAATTAATAAAATAAGATAAATTTATAACAAATGGATAGGTTTAAGGGGTAATTACCCCCCTAAAAACACAAAAAAATAACTAAAAATTATAGAGGTTTCTATACGCTATTTTTCATCTTATTTTTTACGCAATTCACGTTTGAAGGATCTTAACCCTTCTCCAAGGAACCAAATTTGATGACAATATGCAGCAATAATTTTTACTAAAAGCGGCTGAAAATTATTGCTGCATATTGTCATCAAATTTGGGTCCTTGGGGAAGGGTCCTTCAAACGTGAATTGCGTAAAAAATAAGATTAAAAAATAGCGTATAGAAACCTCTATAATTTTTAGTTATTTTTTTGTGTTTTTAGGGGGTAATTACCCCTTAAACCTATCCATTTGTTATATATTTATCATATTTTATTAATTTGAACCTTTCTTGTCCCCTGGGGGGCAATTCGAAGACTAAGACAATGCTTTTTGACCCTGAAATTCGAGTTTAAAGTTATAAAGTGGTCGAAAAACGTAAAAAGGGGGAGGGGCTGTTCCCCGAAAATCCTGAGTCAATTGAGAATTTTGATGGTGATTTTCGTATTCAGCGACCCAAAATCCATAAGAAATGACTATTTTCATGCAGGAAAAAATTTTGAAGGTCAAATTTGTTGAACAGTGTAATTGGAAAAATCTTTATCAATCAAATTAAAGTTTAAAATATTATAAAAGCTTATAGATACCTTAATTTAGTGTAATAATAGTCCAAGAAAAATAAGGTTTATAAGAAAGTTTGATGGGTGAATCTTAGAGGAAATTTTCCGTAGAAAACGATGGTGAAAAGTATACCAAAATTAACCGTGTCCTTTAGCCAATATGGCGGATTTTCCAAAATGGCGGTCAATCGTTTTTAACTTATTACTTCCTAAAAATCGTTAATAAAATTATAAATTTTGCAGTAAATGATTAAAATTAGGAGTAAAATTAATGGCGAACTGTTTTTTTCTTACGATAAGTCATTTATCCAATATGGCGGATTTTCCAAAATGGCGTCCACTAATGTTTATAATAAGTAAAGTTCTGATGATAAATTCGTAATTTTTACAGGATATGGTTAGAATTAAGTCATAATAATATTCATATAAGTTTCATCTCCTCAATGTATCAAATATATGGCGGATTTTTCAAAATGGCGGACAATCGTGTTTTTTTATTTGCTAAAAATCGTTAATAAAATAAAACTTTTACAGTAAATTATTAGAATCTAGTTGCAAAAATAATGTGGGACTGTTTTTTTCTCTTCCGATAAGTCATTTATCCAATATGGTGGATTTCCCAAAATGGCGTCCACTTATGTTTATAATACATAAATTCTGATGATAAATTCATAATTTGTACAGGATATGGTTAGAATTAAGTCACAATAATATTGATAAAAGCTTCCTCAACCTCAATGTATCAAATATGGCGGATTTTCCAAAATGGCGGCCACTTATTTAGAGCCTTTTTATTTTTAATTTTTTTCTTATTAATTAGAAATATTAAATGTTATTAGGTAAAATATAAGCAGAATACTTATAATTTACTAAAATTTACGGGGAAATAATGTTAAAGGTAGGTAGAAATTCAAAAATTACCATTTACCACTACGTTTGAAATATCGGGCCGCCTTTTTGGAAATTATTTCTATGTATCGCAAAATCGTGGTTAATATACCATTTTATAGGTAATTTAATTTTTATTAATATTTATGTTCTGCCAAAATAAAATTTATTTATATGTTAAAACGTTTAAAATAAAAGGATCTAAATATGTGGCCGCCATTTTGGAAAATCCGCCATATTTGAAACATTGAGGAGATAAAACTTATATGAATATTATTATGACTTAATTCTAACCATATCCTGTAAAAATTACGAATTTATCATCAGAATTTTACTAATTATAAACATTAGTGGACGCCATTTTGGAAAATCCGCCATATTGGATAAATGACTTATCGTAAGAGAAAAAAAACAGTTCGCCATTAATTTTACTCCTGAATTTTAATCATTTACTGCAAAATTTTTAATTTTATTAACGATTTTTAGGAAGTAATAAGTTTAAAACGATTGACCGCCATTTTGGAAAATCCGTCATATTGGCTAAAGGACACGGTTAATTTTGGTATACTTTTCATCATCGTTTTCTACATCACCCATCAAATTTTCTTTTACAATTTGTTCCACTTGAACCCCTTTTTTGAGCTAAATTTAGTGTATATTATAAGTAATTTTAATGCTCTTATCTGAAAAAAAATATAAATAAGTAAAAAATTAATTTTTCTCTCATTTGACGTTTCTAAGCTTAGCTCAAATCACAGTACAATACCCTTGTATATACTTTTTTTTGACGATGAGGACACCAAATTAAGGCAACCATAATTTTCTATTACAATTAAAACTTGAATTTGATTGACTAAGACTTTTCCCAATATACGCTATGGAAAAGCTCCATTTTTTCAAATTAGAGGGCCAAAACACACCTAAATTATTCTGTATGAATTTTTTTATTATTTTTCCATGAATAAGAAAGGTAAAATGCAACTTTTGAGATCTATTTGGGCACCGATATTCAAAAATTTGTTTTTCGGGCGTTAGCCTATTTTAATGGCATGCGCCCTTATTTCGGGCTTGAAAATTTGGAAATTCCCTTCCTTTCAGGTCCATGGAAGGTCTTAAAATGTTGTTTGATATCCTAAGAATGTAAACTCAACCAGCTATGGTTTAAATATGGAGCTAAAATTGAGTGGGAATCATTTATAACCAATTTTACGTAAAATTTGATGAAACTTTGAAACTTTAACGCGAATGTGGAACCTAAAGATATTAATTGATTGAACTCAAGTTTTGAATTTTTAAGTTTTATCGTAAATGGTACCTATTCCCAACTCAGGCGTTTTCAATTTCCAAAAAAAAATTTTTCGCTCCACCCTAATATACATATAAAAAAACATTAAATAGTTTAATACATATTATAATAAGCATATTTATACATAACCAAGAATTAAAGAATTTAATAGTGAATAAAAAAATAGATTTAATAATAGGTAATAATCAAGGAACAAGCTGGGAAAAGTCTGGTTTAATAAGTTATTTGCTTCGTTTTATATCTGAAAATAACATTCTGTTGTCCAAGTTTATTATGAAATTAAAAAGTTAACATGTCTTTCAGCTGCCATCGGACGTGAACCCGGAAGAACTGCGTGCCACTATGTCTTACGACGGTATTCTGGTGATTTCGGTCCCCTTTAAGGACCAGGGGCCGCCAACCAGAGAGGTCCCGATGCAGTTCAAAGATTGGGTCGACCTCTAAGATGCCTGGAGAGGTCCCTACCCAAAATGCCCCTACCAATATTAAAGTTGAGCACGCTGCCCTTCGAGAGAAAACGGAGCAGATGGTTCAGTAAAGTACTGTGTACTATCTAGTTTGGTCATTAGTTTAATAAATGCATCTTTTTTGTATCATGAGTTTCTTTGTGTATACACTATGCAGTCGGGTTTTCTTCTCAAATGTGGGCTTTGTGTGCATTTGAGTTTTTCAGCAACTGGGACATAATCAGGGTTGGCAAAAACCCGGTTTTTTTTATAAAACCCAAGTGGGTTGGGTTTTTTCAATAAAACCCTGAAAAAACCCATATAAAACTGGGTTTTTTCGGAAAAAGTGAGGGTTTTTTCAAAATTAAGTGGTTTTCTCCTAGAAAGTTAGTGGGTTTTTTTCAAATTTTAGTGAGTTCTTTCTATGTTAAATGTGTTCTGTCAAAATAATGCCAGTTTTTCCACAGTTAAGTGAGTTTTTTCAAAGTTTTTATACTTTAAAAACCCACTAAAATTTAAAAAATATCTTAAACTTTGAAAAAACTCATTCAATATTGAAAGAAATCTATTCAACTTTGAAAAAACCCACTGAAATTTAAAAAAATCTTCTTTATTTTTTATACCTGGTTTGAACTTTAAACTTCCTACATTTTGAAAAAAAACCCATTCAATAATGAAAAAACCCACTGAATAAGAAAAGAACTTATTTAACATTAAAAAAAACTCCCTGAAATTGAAAAAAAACACCATTTAGTTTTTAAAACCTAGTTTAAATTTTTAAAAAAACCCATTAAAATTTTATAAATATCCTAAACTTTGAACAAAACACATTAAATTTTGAAGGAACTGTCAAAATCTTGATTTTTCTTGAAAAAACCCAAAAATGGGTCCAAAATGTGGGTTTTTCACATGGGTTTTTTTGAAAAAACCCATTGGGTCCAATCCAGCCAACCCTGGACATAATTGCCTCAGTCGTAATTTCAAAATTTTTCCACCGTGAGACAGCATAATGTCCCTGCCGGTGCGAAAGGGTTTTAAGCGCCGTATACAGAAACTTTCGATGGGAAAACCAAGAGATGGGAACGAAACGCAGACGAGAGCTACAGTCGAGTCCGCTTAGTGTGATCGCAATTGTCCGAGACTATACTGATAACATTATCCGATCGATAACAATAAACGATCTCATATCAAAAGCAGTAAACAGTGTAACTAGATTGTTTGCATTAAAATCAAAATCATGTAAACGTAATAAATGTATTCAAAACACTATTTTTAAACTAAGTAAAATTTTAAGGGGAAAATATAAGCAGTTCAATTAATATATAAGTAAAATAATCGCATACTTTGTATTTTTATTTGTATAGAAAGGTCTCTCCCTATTTTCCACTCCAATAAACCACTTTTTAAACACAAGGTAAAATTCAAATCTCTTATCAGACATCTGCAAAGCGTCGATCTTGGTGGTTTCTTTAACCAATAACAAGCATGGATTCAAACCCCCCCCCGTTTTCTTTCAATATACAGTAGTGATGGGCAAAATCGATAATTTTAGGTATCGAATACTTATAGGTATCGAGTACTTTTAGGTATCGAGTACTTTTTTTCAATGTCGGGAAATGAACCTGAAGGGACAATTTTTTTAGGGCCTATCCATAATCAGACTAATATTCAAAAACCTGAAAGCGATCCATCAAAAAGCCCCGTAGCTACGGGCCTGGAGGTGGATAGAGGCGAAGGATTTGGCGGGGGAAAAACCTAGCCGCGTCAAATTTCTCTCGCGGATGATAACGACTTGGGTTTGAGCGTTGCAAAATGAAAACGGAAACAGGCTGCGTTTGATCTACACTAGCGGAAATAAAAATCCCAACACCAAGAAGGAAAGGAGATATCAAAGTAAAATTTATTTCTATGATTGCACATAGTATTAATGTGAATTGATTAAAAAATCAGCCTTCCTGGATGTTAGGGGGCCGAGAAAATCTGTGAGGAGTGTTGTCTCCATAGGTGTCCATTACCGCCGTCACACGTCATGGTATTGAGTGACAGGGGCTCTAAATGACTTTTGAGGGATTGGAGGACCATGTTGCCTCCTCAGGTAGTCCAAATTCATATGGTGCACCAGCGGACGTTGCATACCGGGCTAGGTGATTTCTCCTCATTGACCGGACTTGTTTTGTGGGTGTTGGTTCTAGAGAACGGGAAAGACGGGGTAAAAATGCAAACTAGGGGGTTAAGAAGAAAGCTTGGACATTGCACACAACATGTGGTTGTGCATGTTTCTCTTGAAATTTGTCCCCAGGACAGGTCTGAAGGTAAGGACGGTCTACCGGCTGCAAAATCTCAATGACGCAGCTCTAGTTGGAAAAAGTACTGGTGAATCATACTCAGGAGTTGCAGAAATGGAATCCAATGCATCCCTACTCCGTTACCCTGCATCACCACTCCGTGGAACGATTAGAAAATCATCAGCTGAGTGCGCTCTCTACATTGTGTCTTCAAACTCATACCCAACCGTCGTGGTACTCCAAACCTAATCAGGATTCTCTCATAAACACAATGTCATGAAATTGGGAACTTCATTTCCTTATTTCGTGCACTATTGGAAACAGAAATGCCCATTTTCAGCCCCTTGTTTATAGACAAAGATGTAAGAAGCTATGCGGACCGAACGGACAATCCGCAGTACTGCAAACGACATCCATCCCACTGCCGCTTGTTCTCAGCATGATCTACCGGTATTTTGGCCAACCGGAGCTGCTTTATTGAGGTTTTTTAGCCGGTTGTCCATCCTTACCTTTAAACCTGTCCTGGGGACAAATTTCAAGAGAAACATGCACAACCACATGTTGTATGCAATGTCCAAGCTTTCTTCTTAACCCCCTAGCTTGCATTTTTACCCTGGCCTATCCGTTCGTAAGAACCAACGCTCACAAAACATGTCCGGAGAAAGAGGAGAAATCCCCTAGCCCGATATGCAACGTCCGCTAATGCACCATATGAATTTGGACTACCTGAGGAGGCAACATGGTCCTCCAATCCCTTAAAAGTCATTTAGAGCCCCTGTCACTCAATACCATGACGTGTGACGGCGGTAATGGACACCTATGGAGACAACACTCCTCACCGATTTTCTCAGCCCCCTAACATCCAGGAAGGCTGATTTTTAAAGCAATTCACATTGATACTATGTGCAATCATAGAAATAAATTTGACTTTGATATCTCCTTTCCTTCTTGGTGTTGGGATTTTTATTTCCGCTAGTGTATTATAAAGATTACTTCATTGAAAAATTTAAAACGAAATATGTCAATAAAGTATCGATACTTTTGTGGGTATCGAATACACTCGATACCTATAGGTATCGAGTACTTAAGTATTTGGTATCGATACCTGCCCATCACTGATATACAGTTATGCAGAATGTTTTCTTTATCTTACTCATACTGAGTTTCAGAAAAAAGAAGCGCCAGATGCTCTCATGGGGCAGATGTTTACTTGTAAAATTGACCTTCAAAATAAAACTCGAACTTAAAGCGGTCGTTTTAAAGGTAATATGTAGTGATGGGCAGGTATCGATACCAAATACTTAAGTACTCGATACCTATAGGTATCGAGTGTATTCGATACCCACAAAAGTATCGATACTTTATTGACATTTTTCATTTTAAATTTTTCTATGAAGTAATCTTTATAATACCTACTGTAGATCAAACGCAGCCTGTTTCCGTTTTCATTTTGCAACGCTCAAACCCAAGTCGTTAATCATCCGCGAGAGAAATTTGACGCGGCTAGGTTTTTCCCCCGCCAAATCCTTCGCCTCTATCCACCTCCAGGCCCGTAGCTACGGGGCTTTTTGATGGATCGCTTTCAGTTTTTTGAATATTAGTCTGATTATGGATAGGCCCTAAAAAAATTGTCCCTTCAGGTTCATTTCCCGACATTGAAAAAAAGTACTCGATACCTAAAAGTACTCGATACCTATAAGTATTCGATACCAAAGTATTCGATACCTATATGTATTCGATACCTAAAATTATCGATTTTGCCCATCACTAGTAATATGGACAAATTTTGATAGTATTAAGCGAAGTGATGATTCATTGTTGATCACATTAAACGATGTATTTTACATTAAAATAAATAGGAATGATCGGGACCTGCTGATTTCGATAACATTATCCGATTGATAACATTAACCGTGATCACATTAAGCGGATTCGACTGTATTTCTACTCCACAGCTGTCGTCCGCCATATTGTTCTGAGATTCGAAGCGCATTCCGATTGCTTTTACGCTTTTTGTGGTCGATTTAATTGTTCCAAAAAATCTAAAACAGCTATTAATTACCAAAATAAGTCCTCAGACATTAATATATTACGAAAGTAATGGACATCTAGTGCTTGTAAAAATTTGTATAATCAGTGTATAATAAATTACTTGTGACGTTTTTCGACAGAGGGCAGCATGAACGCTCGAGCTCTCGAAACGGTCTATTGAGTGACCGTGGATTTTTCAACGTTTACGTTTCGTGTTGAAGTTTCTGAATACGGCCCTAAGTCATGGATTTAAAATTCCAAACTAGATAAAGACTAAAATATAACTTTTCTCATATGGCTCGCGCGATGTCCTCTTCTACACTTGCCTGTATCGGTGTCTGAAAATTTTCCATTTGGAAGATACAATATTTTGAGATTGGCGTGTAAGAAGTTGTCCTCTTCGGTTCATGTTTGCACAACGTTCTTTCTTCACGATGCTGGGATGACTTAGTAGGTTTAGTCAACGATTAACTGCATAGGTTACACGATCAGGGCCGGACTGGCTAGTAGTTGGCCCTGGCGGGAAAACTTCATGTTGGCCCCCTTTTTTTTCTAAACATTTCTTCTCATACAGATTTTTGTGTTGAAAGGAAGTGGCGGATGAAGGATTTGTTTTTTTGGGGGGGGCTAAGAATGTTCCAAAGGAATCTGAATCTTATCAATGATTATAATATAAAAAAGTTATTACAGTCGTAATGTAATTACTTAAAGGGGGATCTGGGGGTGCTCTCCCAGAAAATTTTTGGAAATTTAGATCTAAAACGCAGGTTTTAAACTCATTTTGGTACACCTAATCCGAATTTCGAGCATAATGCCTTTTTACGAATTTATTACATTTTCTGGCAGGAGGAATTTTTGCATTTTGACGACATTTTATAAAAAAACTTGTAAATATTACAGGCCCAAGTGCCAAAGGGGGGTCTGGGGGTTCTTCCCCAGAAAGTTTCTGGAAATTGGACGACAGTACTTTATTTCAGCGTTTCTCAACCGGGGTTCCGCGGAACCCTGGGGTTCCGCGAGGCTTCCTCAAGGGTTCCGCGAGGGATCCGAAAATCTTTTTTTTGTTCTGGTTTACATTTTAGAATAACCCTAAACAAATTAGCCATCAGCCAGCCGAATGTGAGCAAGTGTTTTTCCGTTGAAAATATTCTTCTGTAGCCTTTGGGTTTCTACTAAGAGTTTGAAAAGAAGACAAACACTATAGTTTGAAGGGGAACTACAAAATAAATTTCTGAGGGAGGACCCCTGTCCCCCTTGAAATTTTGGCTCTAATTATACAGGGTGTCCCACGAGAAGTGGCCCAACCCTTTAACTTTTGAACCCCGACAGATATAGTCATGAAAGTGGGGTCTAGGTATAGTAAAGTGACCATGCCCTATCCGATGAGATAACTTTCAACGCCCTCTAGCGGAAAATTTAGGAGTTATAATTTTTATTTTAAAAACTGTGTGAGGTATGTGAAAAAAGTCAATAACTAAGTTGTAGAGCATCATCGATTTAGTAGGAAAAGACACCTTAAGCAGAAAAATATCTTGAATAAAATCCCTAAAACGCACGCTCAAATAGGTTGAATTTACGTAGATTTTACATCTTAAAACGCTCCTCATGAGGCGAAAATGAGAAATTTTCAATTTAATGAACTAAGAATGCTTTTAGTCATTTACTTAAATCATAAAAATAAAAATTTCTCATTTTCACCTCGTGAGGGGCGTCTTAAGACGTAAAAACTACGTGAATTCAACCTAATTGAGCTTGCGTTTTAGGGGTTTTATTCAAGATATTTTTCTGCTTAAGGTGTCTTTTCCTACTAAATCGATGATGCTCTACAACTTAGTCATTGACTTTTTTCACATACCTCACACAGTTTTTAAAATAAAAATTATAACTCCTAAATTTTCCGCTAGAGGGCGTTGAAAGTTATCTCATCGGATAGAGCATGGTCACTTTACTATACCTAGACCCCACTTTCATGACTATATCTGTAGGGGTTCAAAAGTTAAAGGGTTGGGCCACTTCTCGTGGGACACCCTGTATTTTCCCCTTGAAAATTCCGTGTTTTACAAGGAACTGTTCTTTTTAGATATAACCCAAAGGGTCTTAAAATACACTGAAACTCTACTTTAGGGCCAAATTTCGAAAAATTTCTAAGGAGAACTCCCAAACTTCTATCTAAAATTTTGACGTCTGTACTACAGCGATTTTCCCTTGCACATTCTGCTGTCTCAAGAAGCTTTTCTAATGTGTTCCACAGGAGAAACAGTTTGAAAGGAGATAAACACTAGTTTAAAGGGAAATTTTCAAAATAAATTCTGAGGGAGTACAAAATAGCAAGAAAAAATATTGTTGCATGGCAGTGGCGTTTATAAGGGAAACCGAGGGGGTCTTGCCCTTCTTCAAAATTCGGACTAGGCATACTAAAACTCGTTAAAACCCTGTTATTTAAGGTCAAGTTTTCAAAATTTTTCTGGGGGAGGGCCACCAAACCCACCTTTAGTACATGAAATTGTATTATTTTCAATTTTTTCTAAAACTTTCATGAAAATTAAAATCTCACCTAAAAATACATATCCGAAATTTGAACTAAATGTACCAAAAACGAGTTAAAACCTAGTTTTAAGGGTCAAATTTCAAAAAATTTTATGGGGGAGAACCCCCAGACCCCCCTTCCAACTTGGAACTTTAGTAATTACAATTTTTATTATATTAAGTTCTCTTGGATGCAAATTTCCCATAAAAATGCATTAAAAAGCTACGTTAAACTTATTTTAAATATGCATTGGAGGGGTTGAGTAATAATTTTGGTCCCCTTCCGAAATAAATTTCTATATACGCCACTCTTGTATGGACGCTAGGGTTCCCCGGAACGTGGACATAATCAAAAGGGTTCCGTGAGAGTAAAAAGATTGAAAAACGCTGCTTTATTTTATCACGGGAGGTCGCTAAGCCGTCTTCTTGGGACCCTTGGGCAGAGGACACCTGCATGATAAGATGGTCATTTCAAGCTGGAGAATGAATGAATTGGCCCCATGCATATCAGGGTACGCAATGTTAACTCTGTTTGGAGAATTTTTTTGAGGATTTGGAAAAAGCGAGTTTCTTGGGATCGCTCATTTTGGATTTGTTGAAGATCTAGTTTTTCTGAACTACTCTTAAAAATAAGATGAAGTTAATGATTTGGCCCCTGTCTGCCTGGCTTTCCCCAGGTAGCCACACCCGGGCCTGTACACGATGTGTTTTCGTGTCCTTCAACCACCATCGGTAGATATCACCTTCACGATAAACACCTCCTTTTTTCTTCTCTTAATAAATTTTCCGAAAGCCATTCCTCTTTAAAACCATTAAAACGCTTTCAGACCGAGCCGCTTAAATTTCCCTTTGGATTCAATGTTAAAAAGGGCGGTTTAGGATTGAAAGGGTTCAAACCAATCCAAGATAATAATCCATTCATTTAAAGAAGCCCCAAAGCGACAATAGAAGCACCACATACCGTTGCAAAGGCGTGTCACACAAGTTGGGAAATCTCCCCAACATAAACTGCTCGTTTGTACCCATCGGACGTCAGTTTTTCCACCCAACCTTGAACCAACTTTTCCGCCGAAGATCGTCCCGATGCGTGCCCTCCTTTCTTACGAACGCTTCCGTACGGCCTTGTCCTTTATCGTTTGATGCGGGGAGCGTGGGGTGATTTTTTGGTTTATGTGTTTTCCGTTCGTGAAAAATGCGATTTTCCGTGAAATCTGAGAGTGAGCAGTGTGTGTGGTTTCTCTGTCGAGGACATTTTTTTATCCTTGGAATGAATGGGTGAAGAGTTTTTCTGTAAAAAAAATTAGTGCTATCACACTGTTTAAAGAAGGAGGTAGGAAAAGAGAAAGGTGAATTAGAAATTTAGATTTGGTTACTACTAGAGGATCCTCCATAATGGGGTTAGGGGCCATTCATTAATTACGTAAGGGTCCCGAGGGGGAGGGGGGTTGGAAAAATCTCTACATACCCTTACTTGGGGGGTGGGAGGGTCAAACCAATTCTTACGTAAGATTTTCCTAGTTAATATAAACAAATTCCAATTATTCTAATCAAGAGATAATTATATAATAGTAATATGTAGTTGACAGCAAGAATATTACTTATCTGTTGAAAAATAAAAATCTTTGATTTACGTCAAAAGGAGAGTTTTCTAACATTTTATTGTTTTGAAAAACATAATGGAATCTTATGTAAGAATAGGGGGGGAGGGGTTTGAAAAATCTCACGTACCCTTACATGGGGGGAGGGGGGGTCAAAAATTGCCAAAATCATCCTTACGTAATTAATGAATGGCCCCTTACTGTATATGGGAGAACGGGGTATGGTTCAAAATCCCGACAATCAATTGCAATTCATTTGTAGTACCAGATAGAAATATTACATTGTCAAAATATGAGAGAGAGAGAGAGAGCTTTAGATTTTAAGTTTGGGGGTTGTTTGAAGCTGCTTTCCAGGATATATCTGGGTTAAATTAAATATATTTTGAGGTCCTATCGTTCAAAATATGCTAGGCTTATTTCAAGTAGTGGATTCCGTAGGAATAGCATTACGGAGAGATAAAAGATACTTGTCGCGAATGTATTACTACCATGGGATCCACTACCTGTTGTTGTGCATAGTGAAACCTGAATTGATATACCCTTTTTAACAATATGACCTCTAATTTTGGGGCTATAACCCCCTTTTGTAATTAAAATCGGGGATCCTGGAACGCAGCTTCACTCAACCGCTTGGTTTTTATCTGGAACAAATGGCTTGTCGAGCAAGCGTACTATTGACTTGGTGTCAGCCAAATGAACGGATCCCAGGAAAACGTTCAGCGTTCCCCTCAAAATTTAAATGAACGTTATCTACATGCTAAATATACATTTTTGGGTATTTCCCTATTATTCAGCAAAACCTGAACCTTTTTTATGGAGAACATTCGTTTGTCTGAGTGCGATTAAAGAGATACAGAACTGGAAATTTCGATGAACGCAAACCTGCTTGAACACTCCTTCGAATAAGTTTTTCTCTTGACTCTTAACGCACAAAGAGAGTTTTTTTTTCAAAGTAGTCTGCCATTTTTTTCTGGTGTCGTAACGTAAGGTTAATAGTTAGTTTGTGACTGAACTTTTCATTTTAGTAAAAATGAAAATTTGAATACCTACTTGTTGTAATTTGAGGAATAAGATTGTTTATTATATCATAAATATTTTCATTTTTGTCTCCCATAGTTAAGTTTCTAAATGGAAAATAATTTCGAATAACGTATCATTCATTGACGTGACTTTTTTAAATTAAAAAAAACAAAGGTAGAAAATGTATACAAAAGACGGCAACCAAGAATATACCCCTTAAAATGCATAATTGTACTAAATTTCTATGTGCTGATTAGTACTAGTACTAGAGTAGTACATATTAGATATTCATCCACTTTATTGCCAATTAAAGTTCTATTAAATTACAATAAGGGTTTAAAAATTGTCCAATAAACTTGAAAATTTTCACTTTCACTTACTTTAGACATCTACAACATTCCTTTTTTTTAAACTGACGATTCAAATATTAATCAAAGAACAACTGATTCGCAATAACATACATAATATGGACTCGGATTTCATTAGACAAGGAAGAGTCATCAATTCAACTAGCATAGGAACAATGAAATATTGACTAAATGACTAAAGTAGCCTAACTTGCATGTCACAGATAATGACTTGTCATGTCAGTTTGTTACCGAGTGGAAGAAGTAAGAATGAAAATTACACAGGTCACGGGCGTAATTATGTGCAAATGCATTTTCTGCTTAGAAAATTCTTGACTTACCGTCCGTGCTCGATTCCAAACAAACAACTTCTGATGAAATAATTATCGTCATTATTCATATAATTTAGGATTATAAAGTTTTTCCTGAAAAAAAATGCGCCGCGCTACTTCGTATTTTAACGAAACCAGAATTGGTACCGCCAAGTAGGGTAGGGCCGGTAAAAAAATATTACGTGTTAACTTAAAGGAGAGGGATTATCATTTTATTGTAATGGTCCAACAACGGATACAGGGAGGTGACACGAGAGAACGTACCCGTTTCTAAGAATGAAAATCTACAGGGTATATGGAAAGGGGTAGTTTAGTTATAAGGGCTTATAAAGATAGTTTCTTTATAGAACTATTTTTGAAGCTGTGAAATTCTGAAATTTCCCAATGTTTAGCTTGTAGCTATTATAACTATTGTTATGTTTTATTTAAAATCAGATTTTATTAGATCTGGTAAAGATGGTTTAAAAAAGTTCTTGCGGTGCCCCCCAAGAAATTCCCTCTACAATTATAGGAGAAGCCTTAATACAATTATAGCTTTACCAGATGCTCTTTTATTGTTTTATTTTTTGTTCAAAGAAATATTTTAATTAATTTTACACATAAAAATATTTTTATGGCTTTTTATATGGAAAAGGACACTTACCGAAACTTAAAACCACTCTGCTGAAAAATCATAATGTAGTAGCTATTTAAGTGGTTTTAAAACGCCATAAGCTGGTTCTCATGTACTGATGATAGATTGAAGATGTCCAATACTGTGTTATAAGTTTTTTTATTTTCTGTCATATTATCCTTAATCAACATTTAAAAAAGTTAATGAAAGTAACTCTAACATTCTTGAATTTTGAAGCTACAACCACGAGCCAACAGGAAATAGCAAGAGCAGTGGTTTAATTGAGGAGTTATTTATATATTTATATGTTCCGGGCAAAGTGATTAATTGGACATTATTAATTATGTCCGGGCAATGTGATAAATTCAACGAAATTCATGAATAAAATTTATCACTTTGCCCGCTTACACTCTGGGCATTATTAATAATGCCCAATTAATCACTTTGCCCGTAACATAAATTTATATTTTCCATAGATAAGTGTTTAAATTAATAATTAGAAAATTTAAAAATTTTGTAATCATAAGGGGAAATATAAAATCCTAATATTTTTCAAAGTTTAGGTAGGACCCTCTCATTCTCTCTCCCCCCTTCTCTTCCCTTTCTTTCATTATCTGTCTTTTTCTTTCTCTCTGTATTTATCTGACTTTCTATATCTTTATCTCCTTACTGTCTATTTTTTTATTCCTGTCTTTCTCTCTCTTCCCCTCTTTCATCTACATTTCCCACTTGATAGTTAATATTCTATGGAAAACAAAAGTAATTGATTTTAAAGTGCGATCAGTTCAGAACACTGTGTTTTTTAACATGAGAAGTATTGGGACGAAAAAAATTACATCGTACACCTATATTTCTATCTTCTGTATGAAATTAGATGTCCAATATAATTAAAGACTTGTTGCTCAATCATATGACCACACCGTTTTTAACGGCTACAATAACATTTATTTAGCCAAGATTTCGAGAAACTGTCAAACCCGAACCTACGTGACCCAAGTCCTTAAAAACCCTGTATTGTTGTGGATTTGAACTCTCACTTATTTACCGCTAGAATAACGCTGAGTTGTTTGACAGCTATCTGCGAGAGTGATGCATTAAGATTTATCCATCCGAATGTGGCAACACTGGATCGGCAGTAAAGAAATGGAATTTGGTCGACAGTCTTTAGCCCAAGGCAGTGAGGTTATTGAACCTTTCTTACTAAATTGCATCAATTTGATGGTTGTGGTTTGAGATGAAATTTTAGATCATTCTTGGAAGTCCCCCTTAACACGGTGACATAGTGCCAATAGGAAATTGAAGACAAATTAATTATTGGTATTGGGGATATTAAGCTGATTAAGAAGATTTCATTTGGAGACTTGATTCAATACGCTTTTAAATGTGGGATATAGACCTTAGGGGGGTTTAGCCAAAATTCCATGCATATAATTCGTTAAATGTACCGTTTTGCATTGTTTTGTCACATAAAATTTTGGTGAACACTGAATTTTATACTTAAAAAGAGGGTTTAGGAACCCACTCTAGTATTTTTTTTAAATTGGACTCTTAAGAATTAAATTTAACTAATATTATTCACCTGGAATCCAGGAGGCACTTGCAAAATCCCCCCCAAATCCCATAGACTTTTTGCAAAGGTCTAGTGCGTGTGTTTCAAACCTTACTTTTTTCATATTCTATCTAATGGAAACTATTGAGACAGATGCTCAAGAACGAAAAATATTAAAGCTATAATCTCTAGTATATTTTCTCTCAGGAAGGTGAAACATTCCTGAGAGAGAGGGCTGTTCCTTAATTAAATGCAACGTTTTTGGAATGCTAATTAGAGAAAAGAGGGAATTTAGCACTATTTCAGGCCAAGAGCAAAAAACCCTATTGATGACTCCTACGATAAGAAAAGTTACAAAATTTTTACGTCATTACAGTAAACCCTTTTTATCTGCTTACAGTACTAACAAGTCCAACCAACTTTAAAATTACATAAAATAACCATCCTTACGAATATACTGACGATACTTAGCAGGAACACTCTTTCAGTTTTACTCTTCCAAAATAAAATACGGCACGGGTTCTAACTGCGATAAAAAAAAATGTTTTTTTTTGTATTGTGAAAATATTTTAGCACTCTGTGTACTGAACGTACTCAAAAGTATTAGTTCAATTAATTTGTGCTAGCTGATTGAATTTTCCAAAGATGATTATTACATTTATGTATATCGCTCAGTTTTCAATTTAGTGACTTAAAAAAATTTTGGCACGAAAAAAAAATTCCAGAAAAATTATAATGCAGTAGTAGATAAAGGGTAAATGAGGGGTGCGAATAAAGTTTTTTTCTCATAACTTATAAACTTTTTAAAGTAATGAAAACTTCCTTAACAGTTACTATTTATTCCATTTTCTGGGAAAGATCGATTGGAACTTAACTCCAAAATTTTTCCCGTGCTTAAATTAAATTTTTGGATTTTTATGAAAATTTGCCATAATTTTTTATGGTTCAATTCTGTTAACGTTCCAGCTAATTGTCGCCCAGCTTTTTTGAACACCATATAGACAGATTTTTCAGATTTTTATTGATAAACTAAACAGTTATTGATCTAACTAAACATTTTAATCTATGAGTTTCAAATTAAGGAATATATTTATAGTTTTTGGTGTCCAAAAGAGCATGATGATTTTTAGCGGTAACGTTAACGGAATTGAACCTTTTTTTTTACGTTGATTTTTTTTCCTGCCTGTCTGGCCTTCATTCTACCATGGTGTAACCTACAGAATACTCTGGACTCTCTCCCCGTCACAATCTCTCTATCAATAGCATTGCGCGAAGTCATTTTTTGTGTTTGGCGTGCACTGATGCAGTAACATGTGGAAACTTCCTCTCAAAAGAATTTTAAATGTTTTTCACTGCGCATTTAGTCAGAAAATTTACCAGATGACTTTAATTGCATGTGTGGCGAAATATAGTGTTGTGAAAAATTGCATTAGAAGCATTACAGACTATGCAAGACAACCTTATGTTGCGTATTTCAGCCTAAAACTTTGGGGATCAGAGAAAATCCTATCCTCATAAAGTTAGTGCGGAGTGTATCAATGATCTGCGCTTCTGACCCAAAGTCAAGAATACTTATTGTTTTACCATTCGGTGCTTCTTTGTTAAGGCATGGAAGAACCACCACCACAACACAGCAGATTGTTAAAGTGGTGGTTTATCCATAATGCACTCTTTATTTGTTTAAATATAATGTTATCTTTGTTATTTTTCTTTGCTTTGTACATTATGTAAAATAAATTATTATTATTATTAATTATTTTATAAATTATTATTATTAGAAGTCGGAAAACATCTGATGATGATTATTTCCTGCCATGTCCATAGGTATAACCGAAAAAATCAAAATTTAATCTCTCATCCTGATAATAATCCATCGGCCATACGTCCAGTTTCTCATGGATCTGATGTGCCACAGCCTTTGTCTCCTACTGCATTTCCAGTTATCGTCTTCAGACTCTGAACATGCCTACTTATGTTGTAATTTGAGAAAATTACCTCTCTATGTTTCTTGTTCACACAACACAGGTAAAAAAAGAGTAGCTAAATATAAATCTTGAACCAAGGACCAAGAATGTGATTCGAAAAAGTTTAGTTGGACCATAAAAGTATTTCCATCCCTTTTGCATATAAAATTATGTGTAATAAAGACAGTACACTCAAAAGTTTTCATGAGAATTCCTTTTAAAATTGGATTTCAGCAAAAATATCGATATTGATTTTATAAAGAAATCCTAAAATAAAGAGAAAAGTGGAGGTCATTTTCGAAATCACAGCATACCTCCAAAATGTCAAAAAAATCCCCAACAACTTCTTTTGTATTTTTCAAAAAGTTCAATTTCGCATTTTCTGCAATTTTTTCCAAGCCTAATTGGGAAGATAAACTAATTGAGGTTTATGGATTGTATTCATTATACTTTTCAAATGTCAATTTATAAACATTGTTAAGCTCTATTTTAAACTCTATTATTCTTTGAATAATTAGTGGACGGGGAAATTCCCAGCATATGATAGTGATTACTAGAAAATGAGGAAATTAATTTGCAAATTCAATCCAGTTAACTATTTATGAATTCATTTAGTGGCGTATCTCTCAAGGGGTCGTTCAAATATTACGTGAGCTTGTTTATGGTCATTTTTGACTCTCCCCCTGGTCAGCAAAGAGAATCAAATCACAATCCCCTTCATAAATACGTAAGAAAACTGCCTGACCCTCCCCCTGGTTCTTTTTTGTACAAAAATGTTAACATGTAGTTTACCCTTAGATTCTAGAAATTCATTGTGCTCCATGAACGCTTAATTTATCATTAAAATTTTCCTTGAGAAAAGTTCAAACTTTTTATAAAATTTACTTTTGATTTATTTTTGAAATTATTTATGCGAGAAACGAGTGATTTTCGAAAATGCAGTGTTTGTTTTACATAAGCGTCATTCATACCCCTACTTGTCAGGAAAAATAATTTAAACAAACCCCCTCCTTACGTAATATTGTGCTATGAATACGGTGCACGAGAATATTTTTTTAGATGAATTACTGATTAAATGATCAGTTAAACTAGAAGTTTCTTGATAAATTTCAATTTAACGTCATTAAAAAGTGTGAGTAAACAACTTAAATTGCATGCGAGCATTGACAACAAAGAGATGTAATACATGAAAACAAGAATAGAAAGTTCCAAACCCTGAAAGCTTTTTGATGTATTTGAAGGTCATTCTAGTGAACCCTTCTCCATCTCGATTTCTTTCTTGAAGAAACTAAACAAGAACATTTTTGCGGTCAAATCGCTGGGTCTGACCCGCGCAGTGACGTCAGCTTTTCGACCAATCCGAGCAGAGTGGATTTTCCAGAACGGGTAGAAAATATTTTCTTCACGTGCAGCTTTCCAACACTTTCTTTTTTTTCTTTATTATTAATTTATTTTCTCTTTGTAGTAAATACTTGAAGTACAGAAGCTTTGTATCATAGTTGTGGACCGGAGCGTCTCTGTTGCCACAGTTCTTAGCGGAGAAGAAAATTGTTTAGTTTTTATTTAATTTTTCTTACTCGGTAAAAAGTAGTTTTTATTTGTTTCAGACGAAAGAGAATTTCTTTATCGCTTGAATTAAACATAAGTGTAGATCGTTTGCGAAAAATCGTCTGATTCTTGAACTTCTTATTATTTAACGTTTTGCCAGCATCTGGGAAATTTCAAAATCGTTTGCTCCGAAAGCCAACACGATGAATTGGCGTTTGGGACTTATTTCGTTGCTGGTTTTTGTGTCGATTTCGTTTGCGAGCTCGGGATCCCCAGCAAACGATTCTTTCGGTGAAGAACACAGTTCGGTTACAAAATGGAAGGCGGCGGACAAAGTCGGAAAGAAATTGGCCTCTCAGCTCTTCAAAACTCTGATGCCGCTGGTGGTTCGAGCCTCCCAAGAACTCAACCTGACGCCTCAGTGCTCGAGAAGTCTCTTGAAGTTCCTCACTGGAATCAAGCAGATGAAGCTGTGGGCGTTCAGAAGTAAGTATAACATTTTTTTCAACTTCAATTTAATTTGACCGGGTTTTAACTATCTAAAAATCAGGGCATAATATTGACGAGGGGAAGTTCAATTTTTTAGGGGTTCATAGGTCACCAACCAACGGAAGGTTTTTAGATGTCACATGAGAAATATGTTTTGCATTAAACATAAACCATCCAGGCTCTTAACAAAACTTCTGTTTCCTAATGGGGTCCATAATCCATAATGGGGGTTAACCAAATATTTTCAAACACTAAATACACACACATTTTTTACCATTTTTTTTATACATACACACACATAATTTTTTAGATCCTAAAAACATATTGATTTAAATAGATTATTGAGCTTCAAAATGTAACAGCATTTTTACCAAAAGTCTCATGTCCTAATATATGGGAGTCCTTTCCCAGAAAATTTTGTAAATTTTCTCTTAAAATAGTGTGTCGAGACATTTTCAGACACTTATTGGGAAATACTTCTTGTACCGCCTTTTTTACTATGCAAAAAAATTTTCTTGGGAAAAAAACTGTACTAAATAACTTATAAAACACCGGGAGGGGTTTAACTCCCTTCCCCATATGAAAACCCCTTGGCTACGACTTAACAAAAAATATTTTTTTGAAAGGGCAACCAACAAGTGAGTAATTCTTTATCCTACCAATTGGGAATTTCTAAAAAGTACTCTATACCCTAACTAAGAATTGTTGAAAAAATCCCCCTTTTGTCAAGGGTAAGAGCGGGGTAAAGTGGATAGAACAGGGTGTAAAATTGATATCCGGGTTTAAGAATTTTTCATTTTTAAAATTTATTGTTTTTTTAACAAGCTGATTTTCTTCCTGGCTCCATCTCAACGTGTCTTAATTCATCATCATCTGCTTTTAACTCTTTAATTTATGCAGACATGATCGGGGAAAGTTCTCGTCTTTAAATAAATAATGACCTTCCTTGTCGAATCAAACATAAACCTCTTTTGCTTCTAATTTAAATATTTAAATGGTACTCATCATTCACCGCAAATGTCTTTTTTCGAAACAGATATATCTGAGTTTGAGCAGTGTTTCAAGCACTGGTTTAACGACTTGTTTATTATTTCTCTTAACTGCAGTAATGGCGCATCGTAAAAAGCTAACTGTGACTGCATTAGCATAATGGGTGATTTATATTACTATCTGAGTAGGAGTTCGGTGAACAAGGACTGTGTTTATGGTGCCGTGCCTAAATACCCCAATTCCCAGTCTCTACGAGCCAATGAGAAGTCACAATTCTAGATCTCCTTTAAACTACTAATCATCTCATTGGTTACGGGGTATTGTGAACTCGGGTAAATAACGACGTGTTTGTTATTGAGTGAAATAAACATTCCAACGAATGAAGGAAGGCCTTATGTTCTATATATTCATCGGTTTGAAAAATGTCGCATGTCTAAAAACCATGTTAAGAAAATCGAAAAGAAACTGTATAAGTTATGGAATTTTTATTGCATAATCAAAATATTTACTGAAAGTTAGGGACTTAGAATACAGAAAAATCATCTAAAGTATATTCACTAAATAATGTACAGTTCAAAATGTTGAAGACCTTATTTCCTTTTTCAACCTTATAAAATTTTAGCGGGAAAAAATCTCAAAGAACTCTTAAATAGAAAATTTTAATTTCTGCTTAACTCATGGCAAAAAAGTGAGAAATAGAAAGACAAGCAAATAAAATTGAAAAATATTAGGTTACTGAAATATTAAGTAGTCCATTATTCACAAGATAAAAGCAGGTTAACCGTCTCGGCACCAGAACATCAAAAAAGTGAAAAAACTTTTTTTCTTCTTCTCAATACATCCAAAATGCCCCTATATTTTGTCTGGAATTTTTTTTTTCTTGTGTGCACTCCTTCCTAGTTATTTTTAGCCTCTTATGAGCCCATATGAGGCCTTATTTTTTTAATTTTAACAGAAAACACTTGGTTTTGAACTTATTAAAAGACATGGTCATAATATTAGAAGGTTACGAAATAAGCAAATATCTACTAACCTATAAAAAATGTTCTACCGATGCTATAGTATCTAGCTAGTATTTTCTCTTCAGAAGCATCACAGCTTAAAATGTAGACATTGAGGTATAAATCATCTTGCTGCCATTTAGGAACGAATTCAGAAACCATGTAGAAGTCTCATATGTGATCTACATGAATCAGTGAAGTCACTGATGAAAAGAAAGTAAATTTGCGTGTTTACATCATACAAAAATTGAGCTCATAAGTAGGAGCCTCATATGAGGCCCAGGGTAGCGAGAGCGTTAAAACACTTTTGAATTAAAATGAAATTTGGTTTTTGCTTCGTGTATATACATCCCAAAGAACATGAAAAGAAAAAAATTCAATTTAGAGAAATAATGCAATGAATGAGCATCGATTTCGCCAAATTCAAAGGGGGTTACATATCTGCCTATAGGGGGTATATTTCCCCTCTTCCCACTCATGTGTAGAGAAAAGCTAGGATTTTTTTCTTTCGTTCTTTTTTTAGCACAAAAAGTCATACGAACGATTCAATTGTAACCGCAACTTCTTCAAAATGTTTCTGCTGACGCATTCCCCAAGTTCACAGTCCTACAACATTCTAGAAGGGTCCAATAAAACTCAAAATCAAAATACAACCTTCCTGAACCTGAAATTACCCCTTTCTCCCTTCATGATCCGAACACAACAAAGCAGTTCAATTACTGCAGCAGAGATAATAATAATTGACAAGTGGGGGGAATGCCGGCCTTACTCGTAGCACTGACCTTGCGAACGGCCGGTGATGGATGCTTCGGCCTGTCGCAATGGCCGGAACCTGCAGGGTTGAACTCGATTATTTTTCTTTCTGGGTTTTTTTGCCGGTTGCTCTTGTCAAACGTTTCTCTGACAATATAATCATTGTTTGGGAAAATTCCCGTGAAATAAGTTATGCGGGTTTTTTTCTCTGCTTATGAATGTTTTAACCAGTCTTCCTCAATAAGGGCCACACACACCACCGTGGGGGGCAAATAAAGATTTTTAAAATTTTCTGAAAGAGGTATTTATTGAAATGTACCCCAGATTACTTCAAACACGCACAAGTTAAAACCATCTTTTTAGAATTCACGATTCATAAAATGTTCTGAGGAGGACCCCCCAGCAGGCCCGTAGCCAGGAATTTCCCTTTGGTGGGGCACCCACTTTTTCAGGGGGGGCAAGGGGTTTTTCAGTTCTCAGGAGGTATCATAGGCATTACGTTCAACTGTTTGACTAGGGGAAAAACCCATAAGACCATCAGGCCTAAGGAGCTGTAACAAGACTTTTGTTTTGGGAGGAGTTGTGTCCTAAACTTTTCTAGTTTTACCTTTTCTGTTATCTTAAGTTTTCCTTTAAGTAGAATTTTGATTTTGATAAACTTGTTACAAAAAAAATTGTGAATAATAAATATTTAAATACAAATGGGGGCACTCCCCCAGAAAAATTTTGAAAATTTGACCCTAAAAAACTGGGTTTTAACTTAGCTAGAAGGAAATAAAGAAGGGACAGCTGCCCCTCCCTGACCCCATGGCTGTGATATGACCCCTGACCCCATGGCAAGATAGAATTTGTGAAAATTTTCTAGGGGGGGCAAATGAAGATGCCAGGGGGGGGCTCAGCCCCCCCGGGCACCCCGTAGCTACAGGCCTGCCCCCAGACCCACTCTCTGACATTGTGGACTAGGTATATCCACAGGATAATAGGCTTACCATATTTTATTATATCCATCCTAGGGCATATTTTTGAAATTACTTAATAAGTACCATTGATAAAGCAACATTAGTTTTTCATCAAAGATTAAAAACTAAAAAAACAATTAAACCAAAATATTAAATTTTATGTACTCATTTGTACATACGTTTCATTTGATATTACTTTTTTAATACAATTAACAATAACCACAAATAACAGGGAATTTTTTTGCTATAAGACTCTGACATGAACTATGAATGTCTCTTCTACCTTCCTGAATGTATATGGAACTCAATTATCAATGGCGGACCTCTTTACCCCCTTAAACTATTAACTGTTAGGATAATTTGTTCCTGGACAACATATTTCTCCGTTTATTTAGATCACATATGGGCAACCTCCGGCCCGCCACGCCATTTGTCTCGGCCCGCGGAACATTTTAGTATCAGAACAAGTTAAAACTATGTTTTTTTAAGGTATAATTTCCAATAATTTTAGGAATTGGAATTTAATAACTCAAAACTCTTTTACAATAAGTTAATCCAAATCCTACCCAAAATGCAAATCAAGTTAATCTAGTTAAAAACCTGCTTTTTGGAATCAAATCTCCAAAAACTTTCGGGGAAGGACCCTCAGATCCCCCTTTGGTAGTTGGAACTTAATTTCTAAGTTCTTTAAGACTGAAATTCTACACATAAATATACTGTAGTGCTACATTAGACCTATTAAATATAGATGGGAGGGGTTGAGGAATAATCTGGGGCCCTCACGAAATTAACTTTTATTTACACCCCTGGTAACTCAAGCATTATACTTATAATGATGCTTAATCAAGATAACATATTTATACTCCGGATTAATGTTTAACTTTAGTACTATAACTCTGATTTTTAATAAAAAAACGCCTTTTTTTCAAAATTACCTATTATCTATTCTATGGCCCTCCAAGTCATTTTAATCTTTGAGTCCGGCCCGCAGATTCAAAAAGGTTGCCATACCTGATTTAGATGATTCAATAGCATGAATTTCATTTGATAAGTAAATAAGTCACAATTCCGAATATCTATAGTTATCCTTAATTTATGGACGCGATGTTTAGCTGCATAGACGATATTATACTACCTTTCTGTTATGTGTGGGCTATCCAAGATTTACCAACATTAAAAAATACAAGAGAGACATGCACGCGTGCTTTACAAATAAATAAACGCATATCATTAACAAAGTAACGAAATTTCCCAACCGTGAAAATTTCCCTTCCGTATTCTTCTCTCTGACCAGAACCAAAAAAATGCATATGAAAATGAAAGAGCAAATGTTTCATTTAATAGACAGATAGTTTCTTAACCATTCTGTTCCACCACTTAACTTTTGCGGTTATCAAACTCGAAAAAAATGTTGAAATACTAGGAGATAGCAGATCGCAATTTTGAATTTCCTTTTTTTGTTGGAAAGTAAGGCTAAGCGCGCACTAGATACTTTTGTCACGGCGACAGAGACAAAATTATCACCCTGGCTATTGCAAGAAGCTAGAGCGCGCACACAGGCGACGAGACTCTTGGCCGATTGCCAAGAAACTCTCCATAGAAATGCATTGATCTCGAATGACTAGTGTTATAATATAAGTCTCCGTGACAGAAGTCTCTAGAGCGCGCTTAGCCTTATTGGACAAATTATTAATCAACAATGATTTGTCCCTATGTTTGATTCTGCAATCAGAAAAATACGCTCTATTCAAAATTCCATTAATGGTATGAAAAAAGATATTTTTTTTATTTCTAAAGTCCTAATTTTAATTTACTACTATATACCGAATACTTTAAGCCAACAAACTATCGTTCTATCAACATCTTTATTAAGTATAATTCGGAGACAGGGCCCAAATATCCTCTAAAAAATTTAGTCATCATAAAGTCCAAAAGCTAGATTTTTGCCGGAGGGGAGGGGACCCAAAATTATTCCCCCTCTCACTTGCATATTAAAGTTAAATGAAGCTTTTTAATTCATTTTTAGATAGAATTAGCATCTTGATAAATTAATACTTAAAAGAAATAATAAATTATAGAGTCCGAAGTTCAATAAGTACTGGGGTCCTCTACCAAAAATTTTTTGGAAAATTTCCCCTAAAAACAGGGGTTTCATTCGTTTTTTCTTTCTTTTCTCAAGTTCAGTTATTTATTCAAAGAATCCGCACGTGTATAGGAAGATAACAAAATGGATTGGTTCCCCATTGCTGCATGAGTTCAAAGTCACGGTTAAAAAATTAAAAGGGCGTTGAGCATAAAAGTAATTTTCAAAAATGAAAATTAAAAGCCCTCATTCAAGGTGAAATTTACAAAATATTCAAATTTAGTACGCAAGCAAACGCTCATCACGTTATAAAAGCTTAACCACAACATCAAAATCACTGAAAGAAAAAACTTAAAAGCTTCGATTTAACTCTAGAAGCTCAAAAAAGAGTGTTTTGTTCATCAAATCTGACGACTAGAGAAAAATTAGCGGGGACTTTCCTGATTACATTTAAGAAGTAAGACTCAAGACAACCAGGAAGAAAACTAAAAGTACTAAATTTAAAAAAAGTATCAACTTCTTCCTATCTAGGAATAATAGCTTCCATTATCTGTATGAATTGACTTGACAAGTTTCTGAGAGCTGTAGGGGGGTACTGATGATGATTGAAGAGATGTACCAACTTTTTTTAAATGTGGATAATACGCCACCACACAATTTAAATACTTCCTTCCGTTTTTACAATCACAAAACTGTCATATTTCAGTGTTCCCACTGTGAATCCTAATTCGAACTCGCAATAACTTAATTTACTTGATTAGCACGTGGTTCGATGTTTCTTTAAGACCGAGAAACTATATGATCGGGCCTATTATCCTCTATTCATTTAGAATTGGCGCTTGAGAAATAGTGCTTTCCCCCACGCTAGAAGCGTAACCATAGTTACGCTCTTCGAGCAGCAATTAGTAAGCCTTCTTCGTCACTTTGACGAGGATAGTTGCTATGGTTACCGATCGGTGGTGGGGGAAGGAAATATTTTCAAGCGCCAGTTCAAAATGAACAGAGTATTATAGTCAGCAGTAAGAGAAGTTGCAGTGCGGATTGCGAAAATGACAGCCTAAGAATATAGTCTAGTTTCAACTTGGCGAGATTTCGGAAATCTGCTCCATCTTTGGCGTCGTTTTACCGTTTTCAAATGATTCTCCAAACAATGCCTTACTTTAGTGTAAGTCGAAGATATAACAAAGTAGATTACTTATTCTCTATTGTCGTTTCAGTGCTGGACAGCTCTGGCAAACTCCCGAACGGAATATTGAGCGGAAGCATCAACTCCCTGGGCGACTTCGATGGCTGTCTGGTGCAGGAGGTGCCGGGGCAGTTCCGGGGGCAGTACTGCCTCCTCGAGGTGACGCCCCCACTGCCCCCGCGACGCCCCTTCGTCTCCTCCGATGCCGAGATACAGGAGTTCCTCAACATCACCGATTACGAATCGGTAAGGTTCACTAATGCATATTCTCCATACTCCACATTAGGGTGGATCGAAAAAAAAATTTTTTGGAAATCTCTCGGGCCTGGGGTGGCAAAAGTTGTGTATTGGTATCAATATGACGTGTGCAAAATTTGGAGGGAATCAAACAACTTCTAGAGGTTGCGCATTGAGCTAGAAGTATAGAAATATTAGGAAAATACGCATTTTGTCTAAGAAACAAGTTGAGGATAGCAAACATTTTTACCGATGAAATCTTGCTTAAATATATCTAAAAAGATGCTCAGAAGGTAAAAATAGCTCGTAGCTTTTTTCTACTATAGCAACTGTTATAGTTTGAAACCTTTAAAAAGTATTAGTTAATGAAGCAACTCGTAAAAGTAGTGAAAAAATAGCTCAAAATAGAGCCAAACGCGGATAATACTCAAACACAAGATTTTTCATAATTTTTCAACTCTATCAAATAAATTTAGTGACAGGAAAAAATTTTATCATTATGTGATGAACGGAAGGGTTTTTTTTCCAAAATGGCGGCCAATACTTATGAAAATCATAATATCGTTCACATTTTGATTTAAAAGCAAAAATAGCAGTAATTTTTCGTAATTAAACTGTTTTCTAGGTAGTATCAGTTCTTTCTGTGGATATTTATCCATATTTAACTAGACTTTAAATCTATAAAACCGAAATTTGTGTTTTCCAAAATTGCGGATAGTAAAAATATGAAGGGATATAGCTTATGAGTTTCCCCAAAGTAATGTGGTCATTTCTCAATGTTAAACTCCTTGTAAAACACCAGAATTTCTTACACTTTAAAATGTTGTTTATCACATAAATATGATTGCAAACAAAGAACCTTAAAAGTGCACGGGCATTGCCGCGTATTAGCTGGCAAGATCATGCAACCGATTTTCGGTTTAAACGATTTCAAAAATAAAAAGGGGTTGAGAACTGATTTTTATTCAATGAAATATAAACATGGACATATCAAGGAGTCTACTTGAAACTGATGATCCGAAGTGTGATATTCCAAGATGGAAATCGATTAGAATACATATAGTAAGAAATTAACACATTTAAAGCTTAAAATAGGCTTTTCCTTCCCAAAATGAAACTTAGCGAAATGTTTGCAATATATTGAATGTATCAGCATGCTAAAAGCAAATATTAAAAATAAAAAAAATTTTGCATTTTTTTATTGTCACATAATATAAACCCTTCATGTTTTTATTATCCGCTATTTTGGAAAACACACAATTTTCGGTTTTATAGATTTAAAGTCTAGTTAAGTATGAATAAATATCCACAGAAAGAACTGATACTACCTAGAAAACAGTTTAATTACGAAAAATTACTGCTATTTTTGCTTTTAAATCAAAATGTGAACGATATTATGATTTTCATAAGTATTGGCCGCCATCTTGGAAAAAAACACCCTTCCGTTCATCACATAATGATAAAATTTTTTCCTGTCGCTAAATTTATTTGATAGAGTTGAAAAATTATGAAAAATCTTGTGTTTGAGTATTATCCGCGTTTGGCTCTATTTTGAGCTATTTTTTCACTACTTTTACGAGTTGCGTCATTAACTAATACTTTTTAAAGGTTTCAAACTATAACAGTTGCTATAGTAGAAAAAAGCTACGAGCTATTTTTACCTTCTGAGCATCTTTTAAGATATATTTAAGCAAGATTTCATCGGTAAAAATGTTTGCTATCCTCAACTTGTTTCTTAGACAAAATGCGTATTTTCCTAATATTTCTATACTTCTAGCTCAATGCGCAACCTCTAGAAGTTGTTTGATTCCCTCCAAATTTTGCACACGTCATATTGATACCAATACACAACTTTTGCCACCCCAGGCCCGAGAGATTTCCAAAAAAAATTTTTTTCGATCCACCCTACTCCACATCCATAAATCTACAACCCCTGTAAAATGGAGAATGTGGAGAATTCTCCTCCATATTCTCCATAGCAAATATATACATTTAAGAAAAAAAAGACCGTAACTCATTTTTATAACTCCACTAACAGATCATACAATGGTCATTTATTAGGAATTCGTGTTATTATTTCTGTATTATTTGGTTTTGCATTCACAATTATTGTTTGGTTTCCTAGGTCACAGGACGATTTCTGAGACTGTCCAACTACTTCTACCATCTGAATATTAGAACTTCGGTCTGTGTCCCATCTACTTGTACTAAAAAAGACATAGAAGACATTGGAAATAAAAGTACGATTACCTACTTAAATTCTAAGAGAGAACATTTTCATTTCTTTGTGCAATTTAAAATTATACTTGTTATGTAAACATGACAAGGAGTTTGGTTAACATTAGTAGAACATTAAAAATTCAACGGTAACTCTAAAATATAATCTCCTACTCAGTTTGACTTTATTAATTTTTTGCATTACAGTCATGGAATACATCGGAATCGACTTTCCTGTAGTTGTACCGAACTGCGAAGTGGCTGGGAAGAAAGTAGAGTTTACTCCAGGGCAAATCGCTATCATGTAAGTGAATATTTTTTTTAGTTTAAACCGTATGGCTGGTACATGGCCGTCCCCTACCTAAGAGACGTCTCATGTCTATTATCATATCTTCATCTAGTACTAATTTATGTAATAATGTATTCAATTCATTAAAATAAATTTTAAAATATTCTCCCCTAGCTTTCTCGTGACTTTTAAAGAGGATCAACTCGTGTAATTTTTTTCCCTTTTAGAATGGTCTTAGGCCTTTTAGTGTCGCTAGGAGTAACAGCCACCATCACTGATGTGGTTTTGAAACTGATGTCCAATGAAGATTCTTATCAAGAAAAACTAGGTCAGTATTTTATAAACATAAATAAGAAATATCAAACTTTTTACCATTATTTTGAAAATCCGTTCTGCTGAAAAAAAACTTCCTTACTTCTGAATGAGGAAGATATAAAATTTCGATGTCTTCGCATAAAACTTTCTATAGTTTTTTTCAAATCTATAAAACCAAATCCACTAGGTTTTTAAGGGTTTTTTATAGAAGGTATGCAAAAGAAGAGAAACTTAACACACGGTTGTTGAGGCTAATACACAATTTTAAAGCAACGCAAATTTGTAATTTTTTAAATAACTTAGGTATATGAAGTCAAACTTGGATGATTGGAAACGCTCGGGAGAATGTTTTTCTTCCACTTAACTTAGGTGTCTGCATTTCAAATATCTTCGTAGGGCAACCTGTTTTCTAAGTTCTGCAAAAAATTTTAAACAAACTACTAATTTTTTTAATAAATATTAGTGTTTTTCATCTTCCTTAATGAACCAACAGCGTAAATTCTGACTTAGAAATAGTAATTTACTATTACCAAATAATACTTTTTTCGTTTTTGCTGGTAAAACTGTAAAATTAAATAATCCTGTTCCTCTTTATTTGCAGGTTTTCCACTGCAATGCCTTCTGTGCTTTTCCTTCTACACGAACACGCTTCGTCTTCTGAAGAAAGACACTTCTCCAGATTCCATCAAGATATTCCATGGAATGAAAGTGATCACAATTTTGTGGGTCATTTTGAACCACACTTATTACTACTTGAATTATCAAGCTTCCGGTAGGTACTCTAACTTACACGTAATACATCATAATTTCACGTTATACGAATTGAAGCTATAAACACTGCTAAAAAATATAGTCAAGAAACAGAAATGCTCCGGCAGCAAAACTTGCCAGAGCTTTCCTTTACTCGGGATTTCTCTTTTAATTAAACTTTTTTAACGATCCTTACGCAACTTAAAGGAACATTTTCTGCGAAAGTATTTAAGGACATCTCCCACTTAAAACTCCCAACTTGGGAAAAATGAGACACCAGTCAGCAGAGACAGTATAGTTATTAAAAATAAAGAGAATATTCCCGATGAATAAGTTCTCTAAAGTTACGAAAAGATTGTTGTGTACAGAAAAAGTTCAATCAACAGAGAAATCCCGAGTAAAGAAAAGATCTGGAAAATTTTTCTGTTAGAGCTTTTCTGTTTTCTTGGAAAATATTTTTAGCAGTGTATCTATTAAAGTAATCATTTTATTTTCTTTAGAATCTTTCGTTAATTAAATTATTCTCCTTTTCAGCAAGCCTTCTAAATGCCAGGGAACTTGGCAAAGAACATGCTTTCCAGTTTATCGTGAATGGCTTTTTAAACGTAGAGACATTTTTCTTCATAAGGTAAAAACTTTATATACTGTGGTTCCCATAAAATCCCCTTTATTACCTACAGAATTCTGCATTGTATAGGTTTTACTTTTCAGTGCTGTGTTGGTAGCTTACGGAGTGATGAAAATGAAAGAGAAAAGGATCAACATTTTCCTTTTCGTCTTCAGACGATTTTGGAGGTAAAGTTTTTTTTCACTTCAACTAATTGTGAAGAATATACATAATAATAATACATTTTATAATACTAATTATAATAATACTAATTATATTACTATAATATTTTATAATATAGTTTATAATACATAACATTTTATCTAATTAATCTTTTAAAACCATGCATGTGTTTTGGATTGATTCAGTGCTATTGTGTTGTATTAAAGCCTGAAAACCTGCTAATATCTCCTCGAATATTTTCATTAAACTTTCTTTTGTACGTTGGCCATGATATTACAAACAATTTTCTCAATGGAAATTCTTGTTCTACTTCCTTTAGTTTTTAAATTAATTTTTTTACCTTTTTTTACCCGCTGAGGGCTCTTAGACCATCTCAATGGGTTTAGCACAGTCTGTGACTTAGACCCTTATGGTCATAACCCCCATAGTCACTGGTAACTTGACCGGCGTTTAAACAGCAGTCAGACTTCTGATTGGTAGTTGAAGAAGGAAACCTAGTTTTCCGTCAATCCGAAGACTCTCGGTTACCCACCAGTCAAGTTACCGGACCGGTGACTAACGGCCGTTAGAGACGTATTACTATAAGAAAGATAATTCTATTTTCATGATTGTTCCTGGGACTCATTTGAGAATCCGTCCCTGTGTTTCAGGCTGACTCCCCCCTTCATGCTGGTGATCGCATGTGTGTTCCTGCTGCCCCACATCGGGTCCGGCCCCATTTGGAAGGAGACGGTGGTCGACGGCCTCACGGAGAAGTGCAGGAACTACTGGTGGTCCAACCTAGCCTACGTCAATAACTTTGTCTCGGGCTCAGAAATGGTGAGATCTTTTCGATTCCTCTCATTCTCTCTCTTTATTCAGTATTAACCTTTTTCATTCTTTCATAAATGTGTCCCCTCCTGTAAAAAGAGGGTTGTGTGAACCGCTTTGTTGTTGTTGGTTGGTTGGTTGACTTTTTATGGCGCATAGCCGCTTTGTTGTGTGAACCGTTTTAGTCCACAGGGGCCGACTGGGTAACGCAAAATGGGCATTGCTCAACACAAAAATAAGCATTATTAGGTAAAATTCCGTTGACTCCCCCGTTGAATATCGTCAAGTTGTTTTGGATGGCAGATATTAAAATAACGCCAAAATTTTTGCGATTATCATTAATATAACTGTATGTTTTATATTAATTTGAATTTTTTTGAGATACTAGGGAGCTACCGCCCCCTGCTCGCTATCGCTCGCCAACCCCCGTAAACTGCTGACGCAGGACCTTTTGGAATTGCTTTGCAATTCCCACAAATTCCAACTCGCTAATGTAATGCACTTTATAAAACAATTAAACAATTTACAGAAAAAACGTCAACCAACTTTCCAAAAATACTTCACCAAATCCCCTTCATGAATATATCCCCCTTAAAAGTTTAATTATATATTAACTCGAACTTATCAAAAATATAAACGAAATGTTTTTAACAATATCCATCTTAATTATTTTTGATCTATGGTTATAAAAATAACTAATTAAAATTGTTTATCAATATTCGGACCAAACAAAAGCCATTATCTTAAAGTAACTCGTTAGTAGTATAATATGCCTAGTGTTTATCATTCAAATATTTTTTAAACCCAGACTTCTTAAACAATACCGTTTAAGCAATTGAAAATAATAAGAGGCAAAACATCACTCTATGTTTACAATTAATTCCGATAAAATCAGACTAAAAATTATAAATATTGGACAAAAAGTGTGAAATTTTAGTATAAAATGGCGTTCATGTAAGTTCTTAGAATCTGTTTTTATCAGTCTGAGTGATATTTCATCAAGAAAGTACTTTTTTAAAAGGTTAAAAAACATGTTTCATCTTAAAATATAGCGTCAATCGGTCGTTATGATTGGATGCATAATAATTTGAATGGCAGTACTTGCTTTATAACTGTGACCTTATCCGTTATCTAAAAAAATGGAAATATTTTAAAATTGAGAATTTTTTTGAAAAATCGAAGGGCTTACTCGGAAATCCGGAAAGAATTCGGACATTTTGATACCATATATGTGTCATTCGGTTCAGTAATTAAAAAGCCTTTCTCTGGAAACCGTCCACTAAAAACTTTTTTTTAGAATAGAGAGATTTCTAGTATTTCTCCAAACAATGTAGCATTATTTAACGTAAAATTGAAAAACAAAATTTCATTCAAATGCTAATTCAGTGATTAAAATAACTAAAACAATAAACTTTATATTATTAATCCGGTACCACCATCAAAGTGAACCCGTCGATTGTCTTTTAAAATTTCTATGGGTTCGACTGACTGAATGAGAAACCCTGAATACGACCAAGCGCGATTGTTTTCTTTGCTGCAGTAAGAGTCCACTGAAGGAAAAACTGGTTTTACAGGTTGCTTGAGGAGAAGTCAACATTCATTGTGTTTTCAATCAGTAATTAGTTATATTTTTTAAATGGGATATTTTTGTCACCCTGTGCAACACTATTTATTCTGCCCCCTCATGAGCAGTTCTAGGATAGAATATAAAAGATGTTATTCCAGGGCGGTCTACTACTATTCGGCACGGGGACGATTCGGCGCGAGAAATAAAAGGAAAGTAAATAAAACTCTTTCATAATATCATAATCATTCTAAAAACTAGAATTTTTTTTGTTTCTCCCCGAAATTGGCCCGCGCCGAATCGTCCCATTTCGTTCCAAGGGGGGTATTTTTAAAAACTTTTTTAAAGCTATGCGCAATCGCCGTAATTTTCTGTAACATCATGCAGTAGAATTTATTTGGATCTCGGCTTTTAAAATTTGTTTCTGTAATACCAAGTTTCAGTTTGAAAAGGAGGATTTAAGGCAGAGAAATAAAACATTGTTTGAATGTTTTACATGTTTGAGTGATTTTGAATCACAAAAAAAATATTTTCTATTTCAGTGCTTGCAATGGACGTGGTACATCCCGGTTGATACACATTTGTATTTCTTGAGTCTTCTAGTATTGGTTCACCTAAAACAGTAAGTTATAATTAAAATTGCTCCTTTTTGTCCATTTAATAAGGTTTGTTTCAGACTCGATTAAACAATTTCATATATATTTGCAAGTTTCTTTTTATGAACTACTAGCACAGCCGTATAGGCAGTTTTTTTAATTTGACTTTTTATTTAAATAAACCGTAATCTATTAAAAAAACTGTGAAAAGATTTCTTTATTAATTGTTTTTCCATCTAGAAACCCCAGACTGGCATTCCTCATTAACGCTGGTATACTTATCATTGGAATTGTTATAACTGCTGCTCTGAATGTTTATTATGGTCTTCATCCAACTGCAATTTACGTTTATAATAATCCAGAGTAAGTATTTCTAAAAAAACCTCGAATAATTTCTAATATGGCTTATTAGACTGATTAGATAGATTTATTGACTTGATTAAATAATATGTTTTTCTCTATTTCTCTTGTTATCTTCAAAAATTCATTCAAGAATTAATAATTGTACCATTTCATAAATGAAATTGTAGTAAATAAAATAAAAATATCCATAATATTGAAAGGGTTCAGCATAGGGCTACTGAAATGGTCAAGGGTATATCCAGTTTAAGTTATGAGGGAAGATTAAAGAAGCTAAATATGTTCACTCTAGAGAAAAGAAGGATTAGAGGGGATTTGATTCAACTTTTTAAAATGCAAGGGGACACAGAGGGACTAGATTTCAATACGGGTAATAGAACAAGGGGTCACAATGTCAAATTGAATCTCTCTATATTAAAAAAAAGTTACTGTCACCGCTGCCGCCGCCGCTGTTTCAGAAAATTTAATTTTTCAACTCTTTGAACTCTCACATAGCAAAAACTACTTGATAGAAATTTATGAAATTTGAAATATTTGTAGAGGAATATTTGGGGCACATTCTGGAACAAAAAGCTAACTGATGTGATAATTAGTTCTGGGGTATTTTTAAGGTCAAAGTTGAAGTTTTTCTTTTTTCGCCGCGTAATCCAGTTCAGCAAAATCTATTAGCAGCAGAACTATGATTTTTTGCAGCTTAATACTCTGAAGTATGAAGATGTGCACTACGTCGCCCCTTTTTTCGAATTTCAAATTTGGTTTAGAGTAATTAATTTTTTAAATTTCGAAATTTTTGACACTTTTTCGGTTTTTTCTATCTAAAACGAAAACTAATCACGGTATCAATATGATTTTTTAAACACTTATATTTTTAATTTTTAGAAAGAGATTGGTGTTTAATTCTTTAAAAAATTCTAATTAGTTTTGGAATTATTAAGCATCAAAGTTTAATTTTTTTCATAGTTTTAGTAGGTCTTAATCAGACGTGTTTAATGTTTTTAAATTTTGTGTTTGCCTGTTCACTAGATTGTCGCGAGCACGGTTATTTAAATTTAAAAGTTTTGAGGTGCACATTTTTGCTCTAAGTTTGCTAGCGATATAGTATAGACTTGGTTAATAATCTTTTAAAAATACTTCGATATTTTTTGAACTACTAGAGAAATAAATTATTTAGCTTTTTTGAGTGCTATTTGTGCCGACGAAAGGAAGAGGATTTTCGGGAAGTTTGTTTTACTCTGCTAAAGATCGATTGCAGATATTACAGATCGCTTCGCGATCTGTAAAGAGCTGCATAGCAGTTACGGGGGTTGATGAGCGTAAGCGAGTAGGGGGCGGTAGCCCCCTATCCATTAAATTGTTGATAATTTAAAAAGGAATATCTCAGTAAGAGTTTTATTTGATATTTTCGTGGTAATGATCCGAATTTAATTATTGAAAAGTTTGAGAGATAAAAAGTTTCGATATTAAATTATCATTAACTATAATCTGTTCATTTAGAATTAGCGCCTGAGACGTAATGTATTAAAAGCAGTTATTATTCTAATTATCGTCGAAAAAATTTTCTTCTGCAATGATAAGGCAGCCTAAGCAGAAGTAGTTAAAATACTGCAGAAACAATCGGTCACTGAAGTTGTTTGATAAGTGTTATTAAGCATTATATAGCGTTTTTGATCCTGTTGCACGCGCCTATTCTAAATGACCAGATTATAAGCAGACAAGTTCCAGGTTGCACTGGATAGTTGAAATGAAACAAGCGAGCTCTGCTCGCTAAGATCGCGAAGCAGTTCCGGGGGTTGGTGAGCGATAGCGAGCAGGGGGCAGAGCCCCCTAGTAAAGTAAAATTTAAGACGGAGTGTAGAAAGCATTATTTTTTTAATAGGAAAGTGGATAGATGGAATGCGTTGCCTGAAACAATTGTAAATTCAAGAGGAGTAAACGAGTTCAAGAGGAAAATTGACAGATACTGGGATTCCGGTAGTTTGAGTTAAAAAGACTGGACCAACCTTGCTGGGCTTATGCCTGTAGTTGGTCGACTTAATTTGTATTTGTATTACAGGTTAAACTTTAAAAAAAACAGCAACTTTGTTAATAGTTAAGTATTAAAATTGTTTTTAAAACTCAAATGTAAATGTAGAAGGCATAAAAGGGACAAAATTTTCTGTTGAGAACACAATTGTTTTGAAAGGCCAGCTCAGATTATCATGATTATCAGATTATCATGAAGAGATTCATTTTAAAAGCAGAAAAAATAAATTATATATCGCGCCTGAAATTTTTTTTTATTCGGTTCAATAATAAATATTTAGATCGTTTGCATAAATGTATTCTGAAATTGGATCATATTTACGAAATTCGTTATAATTACTGTTTTAATTATTTTTTAATAGCTGTAGGCCTTATTTAAGTCCATCTTAATTCACTTCTCCTTATATTTTCTAGGGATATAACGTACTACATTGACAGAGGTTACTTCAGAACGTACGTTCATTGCTCAACGTATTGTGTTGGTCTGGCCGTAGGTTATTTCATCGCAGTGAAAAAGGATTTTCGAATTTCACTGGTAAGAATATTTTTCATTGCATCGAATTGCATTTATTTACATCGAATTAAAAATTCATTGCATAGAAAAGCTAAACATTACAAACCTACTAAATACTCGTATACAATATGGAATTTTGATTTGGGGTGGTGACTTTTATTCAAATATCAAGCCTTTGCTTACTATACAAAAGAAATTTTTACGTTACTTTCCTCTTAATAATCTTTTAAATGCACGTCAGTTATATGTTCTCAATTGCCTTATTTTTCTGAAGAAATATCCTGGCTATGCCACGATAAACCAAAATTTTTCCTATAACCTTCGCAATCATAACTACTATAATATACCTATTCCTCACAAAGAAATATACAAAAAACACTTCCAATATCTTTCTGTCACTTTTTTTAATAAACTTCCAAGAGAAATTCAATCTCAAACTAACATTAAATATTTTAAGAAATTGTGCATTGCATATATTTTGAATCTAAATAGCATTGAGTGCTTATTCTAATTTTGTCAGGTTTAAAAATCACCATTTATTCATTTTTTCTCTATAAACTTAGAAATTGCCAGCCAGGCCATTTTGTTTTCCTTTTCTTATTTTTTTTGTTCTTGTATTTACAATGTGTGTCTAGTGTTAAAGCAAAACAACTTCTTCCACTATAAACCAAATCGATTTTTTTTATCTTACTTTTAACAAAGATATTCTGTGACCCCATGGACGAGCGGTAGCTCCTTTGGGATATTCATGTACTGGATCACTTGTATTTTTTCTGTTCTGTTCTTGTTTGTTTGATAAAATTTATTTATTTTACTAACCAGGCTACTAAATATTACAATCTCAAATCGATTGATTATTTTTCAAAGTATTAATTATCAAAATACTAATTAGCTAAAGAACAAAATTGTTAATAAATATCTGTATTAATTAGAAAATTAAGAACGATTCCTGCTGGAATCGATTCTTTGGTATCGATTTCAAGGCTTTCGATTCCGATTCAACTCTGGAATCGATTCTTTCAGAAATATTTAAAAACCTATACGTAATCTTGTTCTAATAGAAAAAACTCTCTCGCTTCAGCTGACCAACCTGCTCTCGTGGATTGTTGCGTTCGTGGTGGCTTTGAGCGTTCTGTACGGGGTGTACGAATGGAACCAGGGCAGCGTTCCCGGACTGGCCGTCTCGACCCTCTACACCTGCACCAACAAGTTTGCATGGTCGCTCGCCCTGGGATGGGTCACCATCGCTTGCATGACTGGCAACGGAGGTAATATAAATGTTCCATTCAGTTTGATAACGTGTATTGTGATTACTTAACGGAGGACTAGAACAGAGAGTCTATTATGGCCATAGATGATAGCTGGGATCACATTCAATCACTACTCATGAAACTCACGCCTCCCTTGTCATGGCAAGAGAGGCGGAGAAAAAGAATCTCGATGCTCTAATTCCCCTCTGAAAGAGACCAATCACTGTAAAAAATACGTCAGTTTACACAAAAAGTAGTGAAAAGAAATTGCCTCCATACATTGAGAGATGTTACATCGTGATACGGAGAGACCTCCCATCTACACTCGGAGGGAGGTACCACTCCCCAGAGTAGGAGTCCTCCAAGAAGAAAGAGACCAATCACTGTAAAAAATACGTCAGTTTACACCAGGTATGGGCAACCTTTTCAAATCCGCGGGCCGGATTCAATGATTATAATGACGTGGAGGGCCATAGAGTAGATAATAGGTAATATTTTTTTAAGTAAAAAATGAGTAGTTTTATTATATATGTGAGGCGGAAAGCGAAAAGGGACCTCTTGTCGGCGTTCGTCGAAATGGAGTTATTATTTTTTTCTCAATCTGTACAGATTTATGAAGATTTTAAGACCATCATCATCCTTGTAGCTCAAAAAATGACGAATCACCAGTAATTAAAAGTTTTAATAGAATAAGTGGATTTAGCGAAGGGTCCAAGGATCGATAATCGAGAGAAAAAAAAATTCGATAGTTTTGACCTTCTTCCGGTTTTTTGGCTTTTTCTCGAAATCAACTTTGCCGACAAGAGGTCCTTTTTCGCTTTCCGCCTCACATATATTTACGAAGTTTAATACTAAAGTTAAAATTTAATCTGGACTTATACAATATATTGATTACAAACAATAATTATAATGAAGTTAAATTAATCTGGACTAGAATAATATTATATACGATAATTATAAAGTTAGATACATTAATCTGGACTAAACTAATATCTTGATTACATACAATAATTATAATGTTTAAGTTACATTATTATGATGAGCTAAAATAATATTCAGAGCTCATAGTAATGAAAAAATATTTCAGGACAGACTTTTAACAATTGTCATTACATGATACAGGAGAATTAATGGAGGAGGAATTAATGTTCAGGAGGACAAATTAACTTTAGCAGCATTGGGAAAGGCAGAGAATTAAAATAGTTCGTATGGTAGAGCCGGCAACAGCCGGATTTTTTTGGGTAACTCTCCGACGCTTATAGACGCCTCCCAAGAACGAAATATTAGTTGCACAGCACGTTTTAACTGCTAAAATTAAGTTATTTTGGGGGAAAGTTCTGTATCCCCTCTTTCGCTCTTGTTGACGAACACCTGAGTGATTATTTTTGTAAAAATTTTTAAAATGTTCCGCGGGCCGGACCAAATGACGAGGCGGGCCGGATCCGGCCCGCGGGCCGTAGGTTGCCCATCGTTGGTTTACACAAAAAGTAGTGACAAGAAATTGCCTCCATACATTGAGAGATGTTACATCGTGATACGGAGAGACCTCCCATCTACACTCGGAGGGAGGTACCACTCCCCAGAGTAGGAGTCCTCCAAGTAGAAAGAGACCAATCTCCTCTGAAAGAGACCAATCACTGTAAAAAATACGTCAGTTTACACAAAAAGTAGTGAAAAGAAATTGCCTCCATACATTGAGAGATGTTACATCGTGATACGGAGAGACCTCCCATCTACACTCGGAGGGAGGTACCACTCCCCAGAGTAGGAGTCCTCCAAGAAGAAAGAGACCAATCTCCTCTGAAAGAGACCAATCACTGTAAAAAAATACGTCAGTTTACACAAAAAGTAGTGAAAAGAAATTGCCTCCATACATTGAGAGATGTTACATCGTGATACGGAGAGACCTCCCATCTACACTCGGAGGGAGGTACCACTCCCCAGAGTAGGAGTCCTCCAAGAAGAAAGAGACCAATCTCCTCTGAAAGAGACCAATCACTGTAAAAAAATACGTCAGTTTACACAAAAAGTAGTGAAAAGAAATTGCCTCCATACATTGAGAGATGTTACATCGTGATACGGAGAGACCTCCCATCTACACTCGGAGGGAGGTACCACTCCCCAGAGTAGGAGTCCTCCAAGAAGAAAGAGACCAATCTCCTCTGAAAGAGACCAATCACTGTAAAAAATACGTCAGTTTACACAAAAAGTAGTGAAAAGAAATTGCCTCCATACATTGAGAGATGTTACATCGTGATACGGAGAGACCTCCCATCTACACTCGGAGGGAGGTACCACTCCCCAGAGTAGGAGTCCTCCAAGAAGAAAGAGACCAATCTCCTCTGAAAGAGACCAATCACTGTAAAAAAATACGTCAGTTTACACAAAAAGTAGTGAAAAGAAATTGCCTCCATACATTGAGAGATGTTACATCGTGATACGGAGAGACCTCCCATCTACACTCGGAGGGAGGTACCACTCCCCAGAGTAGGAGTCCTCCAAGAAGAAAGAGACCAATCTCCTCTGAAAGAGACCAATCACTGTAAAAAAATACGTCAGTTTACACAAAAAGTAGTGAAAAGAAATTGCCTCCATACATTGAGAGATGTTACACCGCGATACGGAGGGATCTCCCAAAGAGAGGTCCCTTCTTGGAGGACTCCTACTCTGGGGAGTGGTACCTCCCTCCGAGTGTAGATGGGAGGTCCCTCCGTATCACGATGTAACATCTCTCAATGTATGGAGGCAATTTCTTCCTACCACTTTTTGTGTTAAGTGCCGTATTTTTTTACAGTGATTGAATAAACACGTCACATCCAATCGCAGTTGTGACAACCAAATCGCACTGCCTATACCCCTATGTCAATCAGAGACATTTCCAGTTTCAGTATTGCTCTCTACCATGAGATGGCATTTGAAAAGCGTTTTGGACCTTCTGGGTGGGACTTTTCGAAAATAATGTTATACAAGTTTCATGTTTCTTATGTTTTTCATGTTCTTTCAGGTATCGTGACGGACATCCTGAGCTGGGAAGCCTTCGTCCCCCTCGGCCGCCTGACGTACATGGCGTACCTCGTCCACCCCATCATCCAGTTCCTGTACATCGGAAGCACCAGGACTCTCATTCGCACCGATCACAGGACCCTGGTGGGTGCTTTTCTCTAGCTTTAGTTAGTGCAAAATGTTTCCAATCTTTATATCTACAGGGTGTTTCAAAAGTCTGTTATATGTTATATGGCTTTAATTTGGCGCCAACGTGTCCTTGGGTCATGGGAGTAAGGTCTACCCCTAGGTAAATGACTGTGCTGCTGAATCCATTGAGTCCATTGAGAGCCTCCCTTCAGTGACAAAATAAGAAAGTTAAAAATTATTTAAAAAAACCTAAGGGAAATAAAGCTTCAGCAAGAACATAGTTGGTAATATGACAAACGCACAGGAATAAGTTTCATGAAAATATGAGACACTTGAAACTTTCTTATTACACAACTAAGGGCACTGCTATACTTTGGCTCCAAATGAAGGCCGTGAAACGGACTTTTGAAATATATTGATAACACAGATATCAAGGTTAGATTGTTAGATTAAGTCAACTCTCACCATTCTCACTGGAATCGATTAAACCAAAAATTAAAATTTATTTCAATCTTTTAGCTGTACATGTACCTGGGAGACGTCGTCTTAGCTTTTATGTGCGCCTACGGGCTGAGTCTTTTGTTCGAATCCCCCTTCATGGCTCTGGAGAAGGTCATCTTCTCATCCAGACGTCCGGCGACCAAAGATCCGGAAGACGAGCAAAAGAAAGTGAAAGATGAGCCTCACGCCGAATCAGGGAAAAACACTATGGATGAACCGAATGTCTTTTTGGAAAAGATGGTTTTGGACAATCAGAACAACTACTTGGAGAAAGTTGATTTGGGGAAAGATAGTATATGTGCTATAAGGATAACGAAAATCGACCCGCACTATTGATTAACTAGTTTGACAACTTTTAGGGTGAGGCTAAACTTTTACAACCCTCAGTTTTACGGTCTTCTAGTGAAGAGTGAAATACTCCTCTTCTAGTGAAATATGCTTCAAGCCACTTGCGGTCAATTACGAACGATAGAAATTCCCTCCTCGAATAGTAGGTCAGGAATCTCCCCCATTGTTCTCTTATCTCCCTCTACTCCCTGAAGCGTGCTGCTCTGACCGTTGTAAAAGTCTAGCACCATCCTTGTAGAATACTTGTACTTCTCTATACGAACTTCTCAGAATGAAAGTGGTATAAGTCCGGAAATACAGAATTTGAGAATCCCATGGATTTGGATATCTTCTATGTTGATTTACCTAGTTCGCATAAAAAAACTCACTGATTGTCCCGGAAGAGCAGGCTAAAAAGTGTCGTCTCCATAGGAACAGCCTAGGAGCTGTTAGTGAAACTTTTCGATTACTCAAAAGTACGTTCGGTGGACTTATACCACTCACATTCTAACCATCTCGTACTTACGTAATAGCTGTTTCGACTACTATGTAGTTTTTGCTAGGTTTTTCCTGATGTAACGAAATATAAAGTTATGAGAATGTACAAAGGGAAAATCAATCATTTACCAGTCCAACAATCATTCTGTTTAGTTGTTATAGTAAAAAGAACCTGTGTTTTTTTAGTTCCTGTAAAAGTAATTTAGTGAGTGAGTTGACATGTTACGTTTTCATGTGCCATGGGAACTCTTATACACTGCTGGCCATCCAAAATGGTACACCAAAAAGGAACAAATATATCAAATCCAAATTTATTTCTATGATTGCAAATAGTATTAATGTGAATTGATTAAAAATTCAGCCTTCCTGGATGTTAGGGGGCCGAGAAAATCGCTGAGGAGTGTTGTCTCCATAGGTGTCCATTACCGCCGCCCCACGCCATGGTATTGAGTGAAGGAGGCTCTAAATGGGCTTTGAGGGATTGGAGGACCATGTTGAGTCAACAGGTAATCAAAGTTCATGTGGTGCACCAGCGGACGTGGCATACCGGGCTAGGGGATTTCTCCTCTTTCATCGGACATGTTTTGTGGCGTTGGTTCTTAAGAACGGGTAGGTCAGGGTAAAAATGCAACATAGGGGGATAAGAAGAAAGCTTGGACATTGAGTTCATCACGTGGTTGTGCATTTTTCTCTTGAGACTTGTCCGCAGGCGAGGGTTGAAGGTAAGGGTGGACAAGAGGTTGTCAAACCTCAATGCTGCAGTTCTGGTTGGTAAATGTGTCGTTAAATCATGCTGAGGAGGTGTGGGAGTGGAATCTTATGCTTCACTACCTCGTTACTTTGCGTAAAGAAGAAATCTGACCATTACAAAATCAATAGCTGAGTGCTCTCTTTTCTCGCTGTCGTAGAGTAATCTCCAACAATCGTGGTGCTCCAGACCGCATTGGGATACTCTCATTAACTTTATGCCATCACTTTGAGATGTCAATTTCAATATTTAGAGCATTGTTGCCAACGCCAAATCATGTGTTGAAGATTGGAATTTTTCTGAAGCTATGCTTGCCAAACGGGCAGTCCTCTGCGCTGTAAACGACATGCATTCCACTCCCACACCTCCTCAGTATGATTTACCGGCCCATTAGCCAACCAGAGCTGCAGTATTGAGGTTTGACAACCTGTTGTTCACCCTTACCTTCAACCCTCACCTGCGGACAAGTCTCAAGAGAAAAATGCACAACCACGTGATGAACTCAATGTCCAAGCTTTCTTCTTATCCCCCTATGTTGCATTTTTACCCTGACCTACCCGTTCTTAAGAACCAACGCCACAAAACATGTCCGATGAAAGAGGAGAAATCACCTAGCCCGGTATGCCACGTCCGCTGGTGCACCACATGAACTTTGATTACCTGTGGACTCAACATGGTCCTCCAATCCCTCAAAGCCCATTTAGAGCCTCCTTCACTCAATACCATGGCGTGGGGCTGCGGTAATGGACACCTATGGAGAAAACACTTCTCACCGATTTACTCGCCCCCCTAACATCCAGGAAGGCTGAATTTTTAATCAATTCACATTTACACTATGTGCAATCATAGAAATAAATTTAGGTTTGATACCTCTGTTCCTTCTTGATGTACCATTTTGGATGGCCATCAGTGTAGTATAAATTACAACATACTTGCAATTACGTAGTTCTTGTATTGGTGAAGCGATATGTGGTGCTGGTTTTTATTATGGGATACACGTACAGGTGTTTCAGGGCATTAGTATTTTGAGGCAATCCTATTTCAGGTTCCAAATAGAAAAAAATAGATGGAATTTTTGTTTTTCATGGTGTAAATATTTCTTTAAAAAGAACCAAATATATGGTTATATAATCTTCTTTTAAACTTATATAACTTTAACAATAGATTTTTTACAACTTGTTTAATGAAATAAATATTCAATTTCGAAATATGTATTTACCGAAAAAAATCATTGAAAAGCATAAAGTAAATTTCAAAAAAGAGATTAAATTGATTTTAGCATCTTTGGTTATACTGGCTCAAATCATGATTTACTTTTAATTTTTTAACGAAGTTTTTTAAGGTCTATATTTGTCTTCTTTTTTCTATGTATCTAAAATTATCGAACCATCTCTATTACTATTCACTAGCCATGATATCAACACATCTTATCATTTATAGTTTTTGTGCTCATAAAAATGTGAAATTTCAAGTGCATCACTGTCCATTTTTTGTGTAATTTATTTTTCTTTCATTTGTTCCTCCTTTTTAAATGTGTATTAGTGTTTTTAAGTTCTTAAAATTAAAAAAAATGTTTCTTGATATTCTTTTGTTGGCATACGTATACCAACTGTTTAAGTAATAAATAAAAATTGTTTTTATCAGAATGTTTCAGATATTTATTTTATAATGTCACCAATTGTCACAGGTAAGAGTGAATACAGTCAAACCTGTTTTTGTGCGAGGAATAAGGACCGCACTAATAAAATCGCATAAAAAATTCGCACCAAACTTCGCGAGTAGCAAAAAAAAATAGTTTTCGCTGCACATTTAAAAAATCCTTTTTTTATGCGGTGAATAAGGACCGCATAAAAAAGTTTCACGTGTAAGACCGTAGCGAAAATCCCTTAGCATAGCTGAATTGAAAAACTCTTAATGTTCGGACCGTAACGCAATCCCCATCCTACAGCTGAATAAGGAACTTTTGCATGATTTGTTTTTATTTTTTTAATCTATTCTTCATTTAAAAATAATTCATAATAAAATAATACACAAAATTTGAGGCCGATTGAGAAATTTTTCGATTGCAAAAAAAATATCAAAAATTGTCTTTTTCGAAACGCCTGAAAACGCTTAATTGCATGCAAAGTGACGTCACAATACATTGACTTCGCCTGAAATGTTTGACTTGGATTTCTGTAATAAATATTGAACGCAGAGAAAGATAAACGTAAAGTAAAATTAGATTTAATGACGTGAATTTAGACAGACATCTTTCACAATAACTTCTTTCAGACAACAGATTTGAAAATAAAAATAAACACGCACTACACAAGCGCGTGATGTAGGTTGTGTTACATTAGTGAACTAGTAAAACCAAACACGTCAACACTCCCCCTGGTTTTGCAGTCCATAACTACTCATCTGCTGTAACACACCCATCATATTGTTGGACCACCAATTGTGCTTTTCTCTGGGAATTGGTTTAGTCAATGAGTGGGCTCCCATGACCTCAGTTGCGATTTTCTCTAAAGAAACTTGCTGCATATTCACTGCATCCCTCGTCAAATGTCGACAAACACATTTTTCCTTTCCCCTTTCTTTGTCGATTTTAAAACCTTCAGGAATCCCCCTGCCTTTATATCTCTCAGGTTTTCCTCGAACATTTACTTTTCTTTTAAAAACCCATTGGCACTTAATTGGTTTTCTATCAAGCGGAAGAGGTTCAATTTCCCACTTATTATTGCGTTCATGGGACATGAGTTCTTCCTCTATAGCCCCTTTCCATTTTACAGCTTCGTCACATTGAAGATCCTCTTTATATGACTTTGGGGTTTCTTTTGATATATCCTCCTCGTTTTCACTAAGAGTGACGTGACACTGGTAAGATCCCTTATTGAGTTCATATTCGCTCAAGTACGACGGCATTTTGTGCTGTCGAGTAGGTCTCTTCGGTGCTTCATCTTCTGAAGTACAACTAAGATCTGGATCTGCATCATCAGAATTAGCAGAAGGATTTATAGCAGGACTATTTTGTTTTCCATCTTCATCTGAAGGAGTACTGGGGAGTTCAGCTTTATCTCCACTGTAAAATGAGGGGAAACGGAAAATATACCACTCATCATCTATTAAAGGTTCAGAAACCACATCATTAATTTAAGAAGAAGTTCCTTTTTCTAAAAATATAACATCACAAGCCTCAATAATTTTGGAGGACTTCGGATTCATTAGTCTGTAACCTTTCTTTTCATTTGAATATCCTATAAATACCATTTATTCTGCTTTTTCGTCCCATTTCTTCCGTTTATGTTTTGGGATGTGATGGAATGCTCTACATCCAAACACTTTCTTGTCACTCGAATCCGATTTTCTGCCAGTCCATGCTTCAAACAGAGTTTTCCCATTTGCAGCTACTGTAGGACTTCTACTTTGTCAGTAATTCGCAGTGCTTCTTGACTTATACTCATCAAAGGTAATATAAACTGCTATTTTTAGAGGTAGCGGTTGCAAGAATTTTACCTGAACCCTTTTTAACAAGTGTACATCTGCTCCCTTCAAACTCTGCTATCAAACCCAATTTTGAGGTCAGATATCCCACAGATATTAAATTAGCTCCCAATCCTGGAACATACAACACGTCATTAAGAATAACCTCAATATGTTTACCTTTTCTGTTAATATGCAGAATCACCGAACCCTCTCCCACACTCTGAAGTGTAGCTCCTGCGGTCTGAATAAGATGTGGAGAGGTGTCATTGTAATCAACAAACCATTCCCGATGGGAAGTCATATGCCGATCACTGCCTGAGTCTATTATCCAATTGGATAAGGTATTGTTATTCTTTAACATCCAGGCTTCCCTACATCTCGGCTGATGTTCATCTGATTCTGTACTTCTATTCCAGTTAATACTTGTCTTATTCTTCTTTAACCAACAACGTTTGCTTTTATGACCAATCTTTCCACAATTATTACATTTCCCATTGAATTTTCAATGGGAAATGACCGTTTCTAGACCGTCACCAGAAGTGTCTCGAAGGTGAATATTTATTGAAACACTCATATCGGACACTCCAGAAAAAAGAAATCATCAACTAAAACATAGAAATTCAATTTTAATTGCAATTTGGCTTGATGGAATTCTACGTCACTGTGCATGCAAACACACTTCGCGTTTTCAGGCATGTGTTTTTTTTTCTCGACTTTTAAATTAAAATATTTAATTACTTGTACACTTTTTTGAAAAATTGACTAAATATTTCATTTTACAAAACGAAAAACCTTACGGAACACTTGAATGTTTATGAAAATCTGACACATGCAAGTTCCTTATTGAGAAACCGTTTCTATACTTACCGTAGACCAAGGTATATAAACTAACAAGGTATGCTCTTCCGGCTTTTGAAAATGACGTCACCCAGGATATATTTCCTATTCACAGCATGGGAAAATGCTTATTTTTGGTGATTTTTATTAAAATAAGGGCCAAAGAAACTTTTAAAACAGTTTACACTGGACACAATTACGAACATATTTATAGATTATCAAGTGTTTTGAATTAGAACAATAATTTTAACTCAATTATAGCCGATCAAAAATATGAACCTTGATCTCTACAACGATGTGCTTCAATCTCTCTGCTTATTGATTTTAATTACTAACTTGTATAAATGAAATTAAAACAGCTGCTGATACAAAGAAAACAAAATATTAAGCAAATATTCAATCATGAAAAATAAAATTAATATCGCTGTTTTGCTATGTCAAACTTGAATATCCATTGTATCGAAGCAGGTTAGGTTTTTTAAACAAAAAATATTCAGTATCTACTTAAATCAAGTACTTGAAAATATGGAAAACAATGAGCTAAAATCTAAGAACTAATTAATTTAATTTAATAATGGATTTATTCAAAATTTTAGTGCATTTACCTTTAATGATCCTACAACAGTCCAGTCAGCTTGTTTATTTTTATTTGAGATTCAGAAATAGTATTCTTAAAATCGTCTGTCACTTTAATTATCTTTTTAAATATTTTTATACTAATTTTTTTAAATAAGTGGGTGATTGTATTCATAAGTTTTAAAACAAACTAAATAATGAATTTCAATAATATCGACCCAATTAATCCTGATGTATCTACGATCTGTTGCATTGCAATGGAGTTGTATTGGCTGATATGCTCGTCATTGATTGGTCCGTTATTTTATATCCTGGGTGACGTCACTTATGGGCCTACCTTGTTACTTTATATACCTTGCCGTAGACTTTTTATTCAGTTACAAGGTAGTTGGTGACGACTGTTGTTTCATGAGACCCATGTATGTCATCATATATATGCCTCGGTAGCCAGATATACTAGATTTCTTTTCTAATTTGAAATTTTCATACACCGCACAAAAAAAGTCGAAGGGGAAAATCACACAAAAAAAGTCGCACAAATAAAAAAATCACACAAAAAAGGTTGCTGCCATTATATTCCTTTTGTGCCCATTTTTCTTAAAAATTCATTGTATCCAAGCAGTGATGGCTAGAAGAGAAAACTTCTAATTCAAGGTTTAAAATAGGAAAGCGTTGTTGTTTTCAAATGCATACAAAAACACGTAGAAAAGAAAACACTACACCTACGAAAAACCCCACGTGCTCCTGTATTACTGTTTGCTACTGCCTTTAAAGCGCCATCTTTTGTTCTTTCAGAAAATCAGACTTTCCAATTATTATGTTAACTGTGTACTATGCTGTAACTTTGACTGCATAAATTCGAATCGGAACCGAAACTCAAAACATGAAATATCGAACGAAGAAAGTTAAAACAAAAAATGTCGTTTGGAAAACGAGAAGAAAGGAAAAGTTTCTTTTGGTAATACATTTGAACTGTAGTTTTATCATTTCCCTTAACAAATGAGAAGTATACTGATAGTTTTACTTCTGAAGTTTGAGTTTATATGATCCCCCGTCCCCTATCATATTAGAATTCTTTGTTTAAGAGCAAAACGGAAGTTTTACTATCGATTTGGGGAAATAATTTTTTTAACCATTTAATTCCGTTGAAATGTGAAATTCTAACCACTTTTGCAATTCCTTGCTCCATACTTCATTCTGAACTCATTCTAGTCAGAACATACAACTAAGTTGTTTAATTAATTATTCACATACTTCCTGATTTAGTTGTAATATACTCCTGAAAAACTCCTTAAGGACTGTTTAAGAGCAAAACGAAGTTTTAGTATCGATTTGGGGAAATAATTTTTTTAACCATTTAATTCCGTTGAAATGTGAAATTCTAACCACTTTTGCAATTCCTTGCACAATACTTCATTCTGAACTCATTCTACTAATAACATACTAAGTTTAATTAATTATTCACATACTTCCTGATTTTTATTCCTCTACTCCTGAAAAACTCCTTAAGGACTCCTGAATTTTACTACAGCAAAACCTCTCTTGAGCGACCACCCTCCGTTCCACTAAAAATCGGTCGTTCAGAGGGGTGGTCGCTTAAAAGGGGTCATCTTAAAAATAGAAAGAGGTTGGTTTAGAACTTACTCAAAACATTTTTCAAACAATTAGTGATGCAAAACACTTAAATAGCTTGTACCTCCACCAGGGTTGGCAAAAACTCGGGTTTTTTTGAAAAAACCCAAGTGGGTTGGGTTTTTTCGGGTTTTTTCAATAAAACCCTGAAAAAAACCATGTAAAATTGGGTTTTTTCGGAAAAATTGTGGGTTTTTTCAAAATTAAGTGGTTTTCTCCTATAATGTAAGTGGGTTTTTTCAAATTTTTTGTGAGTTCTTTCTATGTTAAATGTGTTCTGTCAAAATAATGTCAGTTTTTCCACAGTTAAGTGGTTTTTTTCAAAGTTTTTATACTTTGAAAAAACCCACTAAAATTTAAAAAATATCCTAAACTTTGAAAAAACCCACTGTAATTTAAAAATTCCTTATTTTTATATCTAGTTTGAACTTAAACGTCCTAAATTTTGAAAAAACCCCATTCAATAATGAAAAAACCCACAGAGAATGAAAAAACCTTTTTAACTTTAAAAAAAACTCCCTGAAATTGAAAAAACACCATTTCATTTTTAAAACCTAGTTTAAATTTTGAAAAACCCATCAAAATTTTAAAAATATCCTAAACTTTGAAAAAAAACACATTAAATTTTGAAGGAACTGCCAAAATCTTGATTTTTCTTGAAAAAACCCAAAAATGGGTCCAAAATGTGGGTTTTTTCACATGGGTTTTTTTGAAAAAACCCATTGGGTCCAATCCAGCCAACCCTGACCTCCACTGAAATCGGCTGATTTAATCACTATGCGCTTATTAGACAAATCTTTAAAACAGCATTGCAGTCTTATCTATGTTGAATATTTCATTGTGTTCATAGCTAGCTAAAAGCAATGATATTCTCATTTTCCAATCTTGAGATCTTAAATAATTTCTTGTTAGAACAAACGTGACAAAAACTCTGTTCTGAATTACTATCTCATTCTACTCAAATAATTACGTATATAATATGGAATTGACTTATTAAATGAATAAATTTATAGAATTGATCTAACTTGATCCACAATAAAAAATTTAATTAAAATTTAAATCTTTATTTTAAATTTTTAACCTTTTAATGAGACAAAGTCCTCTTATTTTCAATGACTTTCGTATCAGATTGGAAAAAAGTATCAGAACAAAAAAGATATAAAAGAATTGCTCTTCGTCCATAACTTTGAAATTTAATGCAAGAAGTCCGGTTTATTGGGTAAAAAAATAAGAATTTAAGAAAAAGATAAGAATACAAAAATTGAAAGTGTGTTCTTGTTTTGATTCTCTTTACGTAAATAATAATTTAGAATGATGACCCGGTTCTAGTTATTATTTTCCCCTGTCCTAGCCTTAAAAAATAATTCTGAATTAAAAAAAACTGGTCGCTGGGAGGGGTTTTAATGGTCGCTAATTGGGGTATTTTAACATTAGGAGAATATGGGAAAAAATCGGTGCCTTCAAAATCCGGTCGTTAAAAGGGGTGGTCGCTCAGAGAGGTTTTACTGTATTTTAGATGGAGTATGAACCCTGTAAACCGATTAAGTCCTTTTTTAAAGGAAAAATTTTCTTGTGTTTTATTTCAATAATTGTTCTATTTTGAAAAAAAATATTAATACGAATATTGTCAACCAGCTACAAGCTCGAAGCCCAACAATCCTGGTCCATTGTTTATTAATTCACCAATTCCCACTGACTGTCTAATTAATAGCTTAAACTCATACAGACCTGGACTTTCTGAAAGGCTTTGGACTCATGGAGTTGGTCTAGCTTTCGCTAGACCAACTGGAAATTAGAAACAACAACTCATTCACACCCTTCGAATTTTCGGTGGTAATTTTCTAGCTTAACGAGGCTTGTCCTTTTTAAAACAGTTTCAAAGCATGATATGGCGAGTGTCTAGTCTAAGTCTAGATGGGATTCTTACTAGCTTAAATTTATTTGAATTTAAGTAGTTATTATCGGAAAAACTTAAATTTTAATTGTACTTATTTAAATATACAGTACTATAATCTTTTGAAAGGGAATTTTGTTTTTATTTATGGAGCTGAAATGGGAGATAGGTTTGTTTTTGTTGATTAATCTAAATTATTTTCTCAGGAAGCTGCCATCGGAAAGGTCAAAGGTGTGTTAGTTACTTAATATTGAAGATGATGGAACCAGATCCATTATTTGAGTGTTTTAAATTCATTTAAGTGCAATAGTTCAGATTTAAAAAATTGAAACCTGTCTTCAATGTGTCGGAGCAGCCATTTTGGTTGAGGAAATTGGCAGGCATTTCAGTTTAATTTCTGATTATTATTTATGACAACATTTACAGCATTTAAAATATTCTGATTGTTTTGAACATAACAGATAGCTGTATTGTGTCAACATTACATGTATCTACTTAAAATTATTTAAAATTTTCTTTAAGATTGAAATCATTAAAAATTAAATTCCTTATGTTTTTAAAATGGTATAAATTCCTCTTGCTTGTTTAGGCCTATGAAATTAATCCTTTTTTATATTAGAAGTCCAGTGTATTTTTTGCAAGATGGAAAGAAGCTGACGTGCAAATATAACCTTACATGATAGAATAGTAATTTTCAAGATAGTTGGATTATTTCAATGAATAGTCTCTATTCTTTTGAGGGTTAATATTTCGAGACCGGTGCCACTCTCGCCAATGCGAAAAAGACTTAATGGTTGCAACAGAAAAGAGTGATCCTCCTGCTGTACTTTTACCCTTTTGAGTTAGTGTTCTCGACTTAGTAACTGCAATTGTGCAGCAAGTTTTTTGGGTAAGTAATTAAGTTACACTGATCTAAATCCAATAAGCTTTGTTTTAGTAGATTATATGTTTTTGAATTGTGGAATAATGGGTTGTTGCAGACTTTTTGGCAACAGCACACAGTCACCGAAACAAATCACACAAAGCAGACCTTAATTGGCCAGCACACAGCATACACATAAAAAACGGTAAATAAATTGTTCAAAAAATTTTTTTCTTTGGAGGCATAATCATTTTAATATCGCTTTGCCTTTAACCTTCGGAATATCATTTGATAGACTAATGCAATGAATCCTCCAACAAACATCTGCCAATGGAAGAATTAGCAACCGGTAAATGTAGAGGTAGAAGGTTACCAGCGTCTATATTCAAATTGACTTGGCTGCATCAGTATAGTGTTGACTGCCGGTAGAATGGAAAAGTACCCACCTTTTTAATGATACAATGCATTCTTTTGTTTGTTATGTATTTGAAGAGATCAAGCTTCAGCATTTTTATTCTTTTCAAATGTATGTTACTTTCTCAAGAGACATTCCTTTTTCATCAATTTTATTTTCCCTTTCAGATGCCAGTGTTTGCCGTGCACTGTCATCAAAAGAAAAAATGTGGGTCGGAAAGTTAAAAAAAATTAGTCCCTAAAATTTTATGTGATGGAAATGTTACAAAATTATACAAATATCAGGGGGTTTGTTCAGACTATTTGTAAAGGGTCCTGTTTTCAGATATTTGTGAATTTGAAGTTGGCCAGGATCCAGTTTTTGTGTGAAATTAGCGTTCCATATATTTTAAGTGGTATTGTGAAAAACCCTGTTTTTAAAGATAATAAGACACTATAAATAATATATATTTAAGCAAGAATAAAGTATATTGTCATACAATAAGCAATGCTATTTTCTACTGGGTTTACACACTTCCTTAAATTTGCTTTATTTTCTAAGAGCCCTTGAAACTCTTTTAAATGTTTTTCTCCTAAAGAACATTTATCCAAGAGTAAAGAAAAGCGTTATGAAAATTTTTGGGAAAGTAATTATTTTATGGAATCAATTAAATTATGTGAAAAGAGAAATTCTAACCTTTCTTGAAATCAAAAATTCTAACATTTGCCTCTATAAAATAAGTCATATTGAGAGAGCCAGGTATGTGTCCCCATTTCTTTTTAAAAACTTTACATATAACTGAGAGGATTCTTTTTAATGTAGAATGACATCTACTTGGAAGAATCAGGTAGGTAATTTATCGTTACCAACTGCCCACTACAAATTGGCTGCTGATGTTCATTTGTTGGATCACAGATAGGTTCAGGGATAAAGTTGTGAAGAGTAGAATCACTTGAACCAGACATATTTTTGATCTCGAGCATATATTCCCCAATAACCTTAGCAAAATTACTGCATATATTAGGTAAAGGAAAAAACTTTTCCCTATATTTGTTATATCTTTAGTATTGGATTCAATTTATTTTACTCACAGTATAATACTGTAATCTTATCACTTGTATTTTGCTTCTTGGTAAAATTCTACAGCGTTTTGAACTTGTGCTTCCTTTTGTCAGACAGCTGTAGAAACAATTCTTTTTACAGTTTCACCAATTCCATCCACTACCAACTTACCCTGACTGGTGGCAAAAAACTCACGGGTGATACTTCTGTTTAGGTGTACACAACAGGAATTTTTGTTTGAATTGGTTCACTGCTCAGTCAGAAAAAAATGTCATGGTATTGCTTATCTTTGGCTTCCAATTTCTGATTAGTTTTAAAAACACTGCATATATATCATGGAACATATAATCAGATATTATCACGAGTACATATATTTTGGCTTCTAAGAACATTCAGTAAAGAGTGATTTGATTAAGTGACCAATTAAAATTACTGAACTTCATTTTGATTCAAGTCGTATAATTCTCTGCAAAATCAACCAAGATCCCAACTTTTGAGTTATTCTTTGAGCATCTTGCTTTTAAAGCTGAAAAGATTCAGCTTGTTTCCTTTTTATGTATGTTGTGACAGAAAATTTGAAACCTGTTTTTCAAATTCAGCAAAGCACGCTTGTTACACTGCTGTTTTCTTATCTCATCTCTTTGATCAAAGGAAATAAAATTTTATGGTTTATCAATTTCTTTGAATTAAAAGTACTTAATACAAAACAACTATATTTCTGTTCTTTAGTTACCTAGAATTTAATAATGCAATAAAAATGCATCGTAATTCTGTTACCATTGTTTACACCATCAATTAAAAACAATTGAATTTTTTTTCACCATTCTATTCCTCTAGGGAATCATTGAGACAAAACATATTAACTTTAAAAAATAATTTTTCTTAATACTATAAGCAAAACTTCATAATAGGGTGGTCCAAAAAAATTTTTTGTTGTTTTTTAAGTGCTAACCCCCAATTTTTGTGCCAACCCAAAACATGCTTGTTCACAAAATTTCAGCTGAATTCAATAATATTTAAAGGTAGCTCAATGCTTACTTAGTTTTAGGTTAGCGTAGATTTTTGCCAATTTAAAAAAATTACAAATTCTTATAGCTGTTTAAATATTTTATTAATTTTATACTTTTTAAAGATTACAAGCAAATATCTGGTTTTAGCAGTTAAGAGAGGGTAGAGTGTATTGTGTCTTTGAAAGCCTTTCTACGAGTTTTTACAATTTGCAGCAAAATTGCTTTTGTTCCTCCCTTTGTTATTAGTCAGCTGTAAACAGAAATGAGGGTAACACCTCGTTCCACACAATCATTAATAACTTTTAAACTCCTAACTTTCTTTTGTCCCTCAATGTATCCATAACAGTTTTCCCATTGTAATGGATCCTCATCTATGAAGTCCTTATTTATATTTAAAACTTCAAATGTAAGCCATGAATGATTATTTAGAAAACTGCAACGACTTATGAGAAATGTTACCCACTTCACTTGACTTCAATCGCTTGGGAAAATGCACTTTGTCTTCAAGATTGTCTTTTTTCAACTCATCTACGATAGAACTTTTTTGCTCAAGTTATTTGGTCACGTAAGGTACCACAATTGCCTCTTGATTGCATGAGTTGCAACATCAGCAACTTTTCTGTTTTCATTCTGATAGGAAACGCATATTTTTAGAAAATCCAAATCATTAAACAGCGCATCAACTGCAACTTGACTTGTGAACCCAAGCTATCATGTAAATGAGAGTGCTGAAGTCATTAAACTCTTTTTAAACCTTGAACTTCTCTTTGTGTAAGCTGAAATTGTTCCCTAAATAAGTAAATCTTAAGGCAATATATAACTTTTGCTATCCATCTGGCATAGTGGAAGACACCAGGTGTTTTAAAAGAAAATTCTTCTTGTGGAATTTTACCCAAGTATATCAATGCTCGCTATAGAAATCCCTTGTTGTCACCTCTTGCTAAGTTTTTACGACTATCTAAATGATATATTGCACACTCAATGGCTTATTCTTTAAGTATTTTTACAAATTCAGAGTTTGTGTTTATCTCATAGACCAGGGGTTCCCAACCTTTTTGCCCCTGCGTACCACTTGACTTTTTGAGAAATTTTGGCGTACCACCAGACCTAAATATTGTAATAAACGTATAATATTTACTCTTCTAAAAGTGTTCAAAGGCCTTTTGAATTAAATTCCTGAGAAAACTTCATATTTAATGGTTAAATATTTGTTTATTTATAATATGCTTATAATAAAGGAGAAATAAAAAGATGAAAATGGAATTAATTTACAGTTTTATTTATTATACCCATAGGTCTAAAAACATACAAATAAAAAATTAGTTCAAACTCAGCAAAAAATTAATCATCATACAAATATACTTTTATGGTCTTTAGTGCGAAATTTGTTGTTGTTTGCCTGTGATTAAAATATCAACATTAGGAGTAATGGAACTTATCTTCACTCTCAAGTCATCTTAAACACTTACTCTGCTTCTATGTTTATTTTTTATGTACAAGAATTCAGAAAATCCATTCTCAAACAAGTAACTCGTAACAAATGGAATCAAAAATAGCAGAGCTTGCTGGAAGATCAAAGGGTACTCGGTTTTACATCCGATCCAGAAGTTAATTAAAATAATCTTTCATGGAACTATCTTTTGTAAGATCGATAAAACTTTCTTTTAGTTCCTTTCTTTCAGTGCTTTGACTAACGCGTACCACCTGAAACGTTCCCGCTTACCACCAGTGGTACGCGTACCACTGGTTGGGAACCCCTGTCATAGACAGTTATAAGAGTTTCTGTCAATAAAATCAAATTTAGCTAGGAATCTTAAGAAAAAAATAATATCTGGCCAACTAGAAGGGCCAAAAATTGAAATGAATACATCTCCAATTACAATATCATAGATATAGTGTGGACAAGCCAAGTTGAGAAGCTATCTTCCCAGCTTTTGCTCTAAAAGGGTACATGCCCCAATGTTAATTCCAGTGTTGCAGGAAGTAGTATCAAAGCACATGAATTGAATCAGTAGCTTTACATTCATTGAGATATACCATTTCTTCCCCAGGGCCACTCAGTAGTTAGGAACCCCTAATAATTTCTTTACATTGTCTCCGGTGACAAGAAAAGGAAGACACTCTGTATTCCGACTATTCAATTTAATGGTAAAACCATGAAGGCCTTGAGCTACCTCTAAATATTATTGAATTTAGCTGAAAATTTGTGTACATGCATATTTTGGGGTGGGTACAAAATTTAGGGGTTAGCACTTTAACATTTCCAAAAAAGGTTTTTTTGGACCACCCTACTTCATAACATTTATGGTAATGATATGATATGCTAGAAATATTATTTCTTTTAAAATTGAGTAACTTTTATAATAATAATTTAAAAAATAATTTTTAATTATACTGATATTTCTTCTAAGAATATTCATATAGTAGCGAAAAAATATTGTGCAAATGTTGACAACTCAATTGAAAATTCATATTCGTCTTTTTGTACTGAAGAAGGGGATCCATTGATCCCCGAAACAATTGTCTACAGTTTTTAAAAAAATTTAAATTGTGTAAAATAAACGTTTTTTCAATTGAGTATTCATATAGTAGTCAGCTGTCTAAAAATAGATGGAAACCTTGCATATTTCAAGTGTTTTATTTGAATTACACTACTTTCACAATAGCTGTTTAAAACTGTTCTAATAAATAATGATTCCATACTTTTAGCTACAAAACCCTTACTAATTTGATAAATTTCTGATTCTCAAAGAATTCTCCATGTAGAATTTAAAGCTGTTTTATTTTCAACAGAAATAATTCAATCATTGTCAGATCTCTTGTGGTCTATTGCATACAATTGAAGAAAAGAAAAAAATTGGCTGTGACGTATTCATTCAATCTGTCACTCTCGCAAGGGTATTGGATGATTCAACGATTGGGATTCTACTTCCCCGCCTCTCGTTACGTAACAAGGAAAGCGTGAGTATGATGTGATCCCAGCGCCAAAAGGGCCCCTAACACAAGACATACTCCATGCTTTTCGATTTCCATTATCGCCTATGATCCTGGACTCTGTACTGGTATTCTGTGCTGCAACGAGTCTGATTTTCCTACTAACAGCGAGGCAACGTCTCAGCAAACCGAAACCTAAACTCTGGTCTCGATTGGTTTAGAACTAGGGATCTAATGAATCGTTCGATTAGATTCCGGAATAGATTCCTTAAGGAAGGCCAGTATCAAAAAAGTAGAATCGAACTTATCTATTTCTATTACAAATCAAGGAGTACAGCTATTAATTTAACTAATAACCAGTTAAATATTAATTAATTATAAAAATACTAATAAGTGAAAAGAATTAGCTTATTTCTGTATTAGAAAATTAGTACGATTCCTAAGATTCGATTCCTGATGGAATCGATTCCTTCAAGGGTTCGATTCTGTGATATCGATTCTTTCAGAAATATTTAGAACACGAGGTGGTGAAAGATTTGGTGGGGGCTCTGGACTGGATTGTACTGATGCAGAGATCCTGCTACACATCAATAAAAGTTACAAAATCTTGCAGATCTAACTTTTTGATGGCGCAATATGATCATATTTGATTCTTGCGCCATAAAAGAATAACAAACTTTTGGAGTTCATAGACAAAACATTTTAAACTGTAACAACTATAAGAACAACTAAGAAGTTTCTAAATTTTGTCTATGAACTTCACTATTTTGATAAAATAATTAACAAGTGCCATATTGATTTGGATCTTTACTGGTTAAATTATATTTTTTTATTGAAACAAAACACAACCAGTGTATTTAAAATATCCAAGCATTTGTTTGGAAATCGCTCATTCAAATTTCCCATCTCTATTGATGAATTTGATTCTGAAGATATTTCTTCATCATGTTCTGTTTCAGACCTTGAAACAAGAAAACATAAAGAATCATTACCTCTTTCATGAGCCCATGCACTTATATTTTCAAGAGATGACTGGTGTATTCCTTTGTGCAACTTTAAAAGCTTCTGATGTAGAAGAAATACATGGCATTAAAAGTGGTCTAATCTTTGAAAAAAAACATTTTCATGCGTAAAATAGTCGGTTAGTTTTTTAATTCGATCAGTATTTAGGCACATTGCCAACAAAATAAGAAAAGTATCTCTTTAAAGCTTCAAGCATATTTTAAGTAACAGTACTTAAGCTTTTAAATCTTTAAAGTTTTCTGTTATGTGGGACAGGATTTCCAAAATTGAGGGACATGGTATGGTTTGTGAATGGCTATTGCTCAGCTTCATTGAAACTGAGCCATCTTATTTGTTAACATTCTTTTAACTTATTAATATATTTATCTTTTTGTTAATGTTGCTGCTTTTCTTTTACAATTTAGTTGTATCATGTGAAATCTGCCGTCACAATTCCAGTTTTACGCTTTCCAGACAGTTTCTGTTGTTGTTGTCGTGTGCCACTTAGAATAAATACCAAGCTCCCGTAAGGATTCAAGGCAAAGGGGGTGCGGCTCCTGAGAAAGTGAGGCCCATAAGTGGCAGGAGTCCGACTTCTGCCACTATAACGATGTGCTGAAAATGTTCTTTTTACGTAAATAGGTAGTTTGGAGAGACACCTGAGCTTTCATAAGCAACTCAGAAATATTTTACTGTTAATTACTTTGAAAGTCTGAAACGGAATTATTCTTGCAAACCTATTTCAAAGCTTCCTCGGTGGAAATTTTTAACAGATGTTCTTCTACTTATGTGAGACTATCCTGTTCACACACATATACTGCCAAGGGGACCTCTAATCCAGTTTCTTTTCTTTCGGAGAAAGGAAAATATACGCAGAAACTTTGATTTAAATTATGCAAATGTTGTGTAATATGGATCGTGTCTTCTACAGTGATTCTTCTCATTAGAATGGAGAAAAATCTTTAAGATTGGGAAATGCTTCAATTATAATCTCTTTTCAAAATAAAATGATAATGTCCCAATTCGAACTTCCTTAAAATATCTTCGATTGTGTCTTCAACTTGAAAAACAGTAAAATGTCCTATCTGAAGCACATTTTAAGTGACAAAAAATATCTGACATATGCCAGTTTATGTTATGTAGCCATGAAAATGAATTCTGACGATCACAGATGAAATTTCAGCATTGTAAAGATAGTCCTATTTCATTTCTTATTTTGCAGAAGCAAGACAGACCTATGTACTTCTAGAAAACCATCGAACTTCACAATAGAGTAATGGTTGATAAGTAAGTGTTCCTGATGGCTGATCACTCTCATGGCGCTATATGTTCTTATCAGGACCTAGTGCCATTAAAACCTACACCAACCAACCTGATCACTCAATATTTTTAACAACCTGCTTAAAAAAATCTCTAATTTAGTTATTTACTTTTAATAAAGTTCAAAATTTATACCTAAGTCTTTTGCGGACCCCCTGAAAAGGCACTGGCTAGACTCAAGACTTTTCATTTTTGAGAAAACAACCATCCTGTGTGAATTGGTTTCACTCTTTTCAATATGAGTGGAAACCCTGGTTTCAATTCCAAGTTAATTTAGGGTCCAGACAAGATGATTTAGACAGGGGATCCTGGCTCTTGAATAGGAGAATAATGATCCTCTTTAACTATTCTTCGGTATTGTTTATCATTGACGTTTTCTAAGCATAGGGCCGGGGTGACCAACCTTTTTGGAAGAGTGCCACTATTTGAGGGAGAAAATTAGGCATGCCACTACCACACCAAAAAATATAAAAATTGAAAACAAAAATTCATTCATAGGATGATAATAGGTTTTTACACACATAAATTTTTCACATGAATTATAATAGTGCAGATTTAAAAAGTACAAACTTTTATCTCTTTTTACAATTAAAACAATTTTAATGGTTCAAAGTTATAATACACAAAAAATTATTAAAACATTAAAAGTATTTGCAACGTTGTCCTGAGACAATTTGTGCTAACATCTTGGCCCTTATAACATCTATTCGACGCATGACGGTATTTCTTGACAATGCAATTTTATCCACCATATTTTTGACGTTTTGAATCACCTTCATGCTTCGTTTTATATCTGAAAATAACATTCTATGTCGTCCAAGTTTATGAAATTAAAAAGTTCTCGTTTAAATGTAGAATGTTTATCTATATTTTGAAGATAAAGAGGCAAAAGGTTATAGATTTTAGGTGCTACGTAGTAAAAATGTTTCCGAAATATTTCTTTTGAAAAATGATGTATTTTATAGATTTCATTAGGTCTTCTTTGAGAGACATTCACTTTTAAATCACATATTAATTTTTTCGATGCAAAAAAAAGTGCAACACGGAAAAGGAAATCATATTTTAAAGGTAGTAAGTTAAGAGATATCTAAAGTTATTAGCATTATATCATGGTATAAGTTCTAGTTTATGCCAGTTTGGTAAGTCTTTGATAACTTTTGTCTTTTGTAACGATACATTTTTTCATACTTGAGTTTAGAGGGAGCCCGTTGGATATGGGAAACCATCGATGATATATTTTAACATTACTTAAACCACCACTTTAGCAATCTTCTGTGTTGTGGTGATTGTAAGGTCTTGTGTTTGATGCCTTAATAAAGAAGACCAGCTTGGAAAACAAACATTTAATTTTATTCAATAGCAGAACAGCGCGGACCACCATCCTTCGGCTCCGCCCGAACTCTCTCTCTTTTTCTCCTTACCTATTTCACTTTAAAAATCCCGCCGCCTGAAGCGACCTCTAGTGATCAGCCAGGCGCCGATCACTGCACCCCCACCTAAGATTGGTGTTCCCATAACACTAATCTGACAAAACACAGCTACTAAATTAGCTTTTACATATTTCAACCTTAAAATTCCTGTAACAAATATGCAAATAAAATCACAACATTACATCAAATGCGATTAAATAAACGACAAAATTACACTTTGAATCACGGTCGATTCTTTCTAAAAAAAAATAATACACTTAAATATTTACTCTAGAGAGATAATCAGCTTGTGGCATCTTATGTCCTGGGCAATGCTTGATATTAATGTTATACCTTTGCAATGCAAAAGCCCATCGCTGGAGTCTAGCTGATTGAGGAGCACATTTAGTTAGAAATGGTAAAGGATTGTGATCAGTATAAAATTCTACTTCAGAACCAAAAATATACACTTCAAACCTTTTTAAAGACCAAACTATGGCAAAAGCTTCCCTCTCTATAGTAGCCCAAGCCTGTTGACTTTTGGATAACTTTTGACTAATGTAGGCAACAGGGCAGAGTTTGTCTCCAACCCTTTGAGAGCGACACGCACCTACTGTAAACTGAGATGATCTGAATGAATAACGAAAGGTCTATTTAACTCTGGGGTATATAGAGAAGGAGCTTCAACCAAGGCAAATTTTAACTTATCAAAAGCAGTCTCATGTTCTGAGGACCAGGGAATTGGATCAGACACACCTTTCTTAGTAAGCTCTGTAAGTGGGTATACCAATTCAGAATACTTAGGTATGTAATCCCTATAATAATTACATAAACCAAGCATACTTCTAAGTTCCTTTTTAGTAGTAGGTTGAGGCAAACGCTTTATAGCCTCCGTTTTCTTAGGATCCGGCTGATGCCTTCCAGAACCAATGATATGACCCAAGTAACTTACCTCTGATTTAGCAAAAGAACACTTTTTGAGATTCACACTGAAATTTAACTCCTGTAATTTAGCAAATACAATTGCGAGCAAAGTCCCTGCAATCCGATATTCCTGATAACAGGATATCAGATTCCATGACATTGAAGAAAAAAAAACGCCCTTCTTCATTTAGCTCTCGCTCTTTCGCACGTTCTTGGTTCTTCGCTATTACTTGTTCTAGGAAATCATGGTAATTTGGTATTTCAGTTTCTAATAAAGTCTCTTTTACCTGGAATTGGTCGGTTAGCCCTAGTTGTGATATATTCTTTAATAACTTCAGATCTTTGTGGTGAGACTTGTCTGAAAACAGATCGCTCAAGTACTAAAAAAGCCATATCACTTGCTAATTCTTCATCAAGCATTGGATTTTTCTAATCCTAGTACACTGCTGTGCAAAAATTAAGGACGGAACTGTTTTTTCAACACAACCCCTAGTAGAATTATTGTTCATCCATGAAAATCATACCAAAAGATGTTCAATGGGTGAGAATACAGGGCCCAAGAACAAATTTTCCCTATCAATATTTTAAGGGGGTAAATGGACCCTCCATTGATAATGGAGTTCCATTACACATTTGGAGAAGTGGCAGAAACGTATCTGTAAGAGGTATTTAACCGAGAAATTTAAGATTTTTTGCAATGAATATGATTATTCCTGAACTCAATGTATATTTTCAATCGTTTGTGCTGCCTTTAAATGGTATTTTTTAGGTTTTATTGAGAGATATCGGTCTTATCATTTTGGGCAAGTTTTTGCTTCTGGGTCATTTTTGGTAAGTGGTATCTTACCGTCAACCATGTTTTTAGTAGGTCTCATATGGGTCATATTGTGTTTAGGTCTGTGGACCCGAAAAGTAACTTTATTCTTTCAATATTGTTTCTTATGAAACACTTTGAGAAAGCCAAATTGTGATTATCTGCGGATTTTTCACTAATAAAGATAAATTATTGACTCGAAATGTCTTCTAAAAGAAGCTAATGGGCGATGAGAATACAGTTATGCAATTGTAGACATCAGGGAAAATCTCTTAATTATAGGGGTTGTTGAAATGTCTATAAGTATAGTACAGATTCAAAGGATAAATTCGATCACTTCATTTTAAAGATAATGGAGATATTTTTACAGATATATCTTTCTTTTCAGACATGTATCAGTCCATTAACAGTAAAAATACTTCTTTTTTTGAAAGTTAATAACAAATGTTCTTTCTGTGAAACTAATGCATTTCTTTGGGCCGTTTCAGCACCCCTTAGACAGCACAGAAATTTTCACTGATATCTGAAATAGCCTACATGTGTTCTCATGTCCCTTTTACTTCTTTTGAAAGACCTCTCGGGTCAATCATTTCTCTTTATGAGTGACAAAGTTGCCCAAAATCACAATTTTACTAACTCAAAGTTGTTCATAAGTAACGATGTTGAAAGAATAAAGTTACTTTTCAGGTCCCCAGACCTAATTGCAATTAGACACATGTGAGACCTTTTAAAAACATGGTTGACGGTAAGTTATCACTGACCAAAAATGAACCAGAAGCTAAAATTTGACGAAAATGATGATTAGACCGAAATCTCTCAATAAAACCTATAAAATACCCTTTTAAGGTAGCACAAACGTTAAAAAATATGCATTGAGTTCAGGAGTAATCATGTTCATTGCAAAAAACTTAAATTTCTCGGTTAAATACCTCTTACACAGGCGTTTCTGTCACTGCTTCAAATGTGTAATGACCGGGTCGCGCCCGATTCACCGAAATCCATAAGACCGAAGTGCCTCTTTCCCGAACGCCAAATGGCCGAAAGACTACTTGCTCGAACGGGACGTTTTACCGAACGGGATGTTTGACCGACAGGACTTTTGACCGAACGGGACGTTTGACCGAAAGGACTTTTGACCGAACGGGACGTTTGACCGACAGGACTTTTGACCGAACGGGATATTTGACCGAATGGGACGTTTGACCGAATGGGATGTTTGACCGAATGGGATGTTTGACCGAACGGGATGTTTTACCGAATGGGACGTTTGACCGAACGGGATGTTTTACCGAATGGGACGTTTGACCGAATGGGGCTTTTGAACGAATGGGATGTTTTACCGAATGGGACGTTTGACCGAACGGGATGTTTTACCGAATGGGACTTTTGACCGAATGGGACGTTTGACCGAACATGACGTTTGACCGAATGGGACGTTTGCCTGACAGCTCATTTTGGTCTCATATTTTTTATGAACATTTTATTTCAGTTTCATGTTGCTTGACCACTGGTCAAGATTGCGCTATGTGGCTAAAAGTCTTTTTAAAATAAATGGGGGAGTTGGTAATTGACAATTTTAATTCCCTGTAGTTATAACATGACTCTTTGGTTCTCGCTGACCATTGGTCAGTATGATCCACTTTTTGCTACTTCTATGCTTTGGTACTAAAGTAGGTCATGTGATAGCTCAAACCAAACGGCCTGACACGCCCGACATTTTGGTCTTGACCACGGGTCGATATCTCTTGACCAGTGGTCAATCCAGTTTTCTCCAATGAGTCAATTGACCAAACGGGACGTTTAGTCTTGGTCTCTTATTTTTAACATGTATATTCTATTTCAGTTTCATGTTGCTTGACCATTGGTCAAGTTGCATCTTTGTGGCTAAAAGTCTTTTTAAAATAAATGGGGGAGTTGGTAATTGACAATTTGAATTCCCTGTTGTTATATCATGACTCTTTGGTTCTCGCTGACCATTGGTCAGTATGATCCACTTTTTGCAACTCCTATACTTTGGTACTAAAGTAGGTCATGTGATAGCTCAAACCAAACGGCCTGACACGCCCGACATTTTGGTCTTGACCAAGGGTCGATATCTCTTGACCAGTGGTCATTCCAGTTTTCTCTCTATTTCTAGATTGGTCTCTCTGGTCAGAAATCCCCCTCGTGTGATCTAATAGTACTACTACATGCGTAAAACGTGCCTATGACTCTATTTAGGGGTAAAAATACCTTAATTGGAAAATAATTATCATCTTAGAACTAGAGAGAAAACTGGATTGACCACTGGTCAAGAGATATTGACCCGTGGTCAAGACCAAAATGTCGGGCGTGTCAGGCCGTTTGGTTTGAGCTATCACATGACCTACTTTAGTACCAAAGCATAGGAGTAGCAAAAAGTGGATCATACTGACCAATGGTCAGCGAGAACCAAAGAGTCATGTTATAACAACAGGGAATTCAAATTGTCAATTACCAACTCCCCCATTTATTTTAAAAAGACTTTTAACCACAAAGATGCAACTTGACCAACGGTCAAGCAACATGAAACTGAAATAGAATATGCATGTTAAAAATAAGAGACCAAGACCAAACGTCCCGTTTGGTCAATTGACTCATTCGAGAAAACTGGATTGACCACTGGTCAAGAGATATCGACCCGTGGTCAAGACCAAAATGTCGGGCGTGTCAGGCCGTTTGGTTTGAGCTATCACATGACCTACTTTAGTACTAAAGCATAGAAGTAGCAAAAAGTGGATCATACTGACCAATGGTCAGCGAGAACCAAAGAGTCATGCTATAACAACAGGGAATTCAAATTGTCAATTACCAACTCCCCCATTTATTTTAAATTTTAAAAAGACTTTTAGCCACAAAGATGCAACTTGACCAACGGTCAAGCAACATGAAACTGAAATAGAATATGCATGTTAAAAATAAGAGACCAAGACCAAACGTCCCGTTTGGTCAATTGACTCATTCGATAAAACTGGATTGACCACTGGTCAAGAGATATCGACCCGTGGTCAAGACCAAAATGTCGGGCGTGTCAGGCCGTTTGGTTTGAGCTATCACATGACCTACTTTAGTACCAAAGCATAGAAGTAGCAAAAAGTGGATCATACTGACCTATGGTCAGCGAGAACCAAAGAGTCATGTTATAACAACAGGGAATTTAATTTGTCAATTACCAACTCCCCCATTTATTTTAAAAAGACTTTTAGCCACAAAGATGCAACTTGACCAATGGTCAAGCAACATGAAACTGAAATAGAATATACATGTTAAAAATAAGAGACCTAGACCAAACGTCCCGTTTGGTCAATTGACTCATTCGAGAAAACTGGATTGACCACTGGTCAAGAGATATCGACCCGTGGTCAAGACCAAAATGTCGAGCGTGTCAGGCCGTTTGGTTTGAGCTATCACATGACCTACTTTAGTACCAAAGCATAGAAGTAGCAAAAAGTGGATCATACTGACCAATGGTCAGCGAGAACCAAAGAGTCATGTTATGACTACAGGGAATTAAAATTGTCAATTACCAACTCCCCCATTTATTTTAAAAAGACTTTTAGCCACATAGCGCAATCTTGACCAGTGGTCAAGCAACATGAAACTGAAATAAAATGCTCATAAAAATATGAGACCAAAATGAGCTGTCAGGCAAATGTCCCATTCGGTCAAACGTCATGTTCGGCCAAACGTCCCATTCGGTCAAAAGTCCCATTCGGTAAAACATCCCGTTCGGTCAAACGTCCCATTCGGTAAAACATCCCATTCGGTCAAAAGTCCCATTCGGTAAAACATCCCATTCGGTCAAACGTCCCATTCGGTCAAAAGTCCCATTCGGTAAAACATCCCGTTCGGCCAAACGTCCCATTCGGTAAAACATCCCGTTCGGTCAAACATCCCATTCAGTCAAACGTCCCATTCGGTCAAATATCCCGTTCGGTTAAAAGTCCTGTCGGTCAAACGTCCCGTTCGGTCAAAAGTCCTTTCGGTCAAACGTCCCGTTCGGTCAAAAGTCCTGTCGGTCAAACATCCCGTTCGGTAAAACGTCCCGTTCGAGCAAGTAGTCTTTCGGCCATTTGGCGTTCGGGAAAGAGGCACTTCGGTCTTATGGATTTCGGTCAAACGAGACACACCCGTAATGACTAATGGAACTCCATTACCAATGGAGGGCTCATTTACCCCCTTAAAATATTGATAGGTAAAATTTTTCTCGGGCCCTGTTTTCTCTGTCATTGAACATCTTTTGGTAGGATTTTCATGGATGAACAATAATTCTACTAGGGGTTGTGTTGAAAAAAAACAGTTCCGTCCTTAATTTTTGCACAGCAGTGTAGGTAATCTATGAAAGGGTGAGCCCAGTGTCTAAAGGTCCCATGCAACTTGAAATTCCAAAAGGTCCCAAAGAACTTGAAATTTATTTTTAAATAGATAGCACAATTTTCTCTTCGCAAAAATTAGATTTCATTGTTTGAAAAAGCGAACTTTGAGCTTTCAAAACAAACAATAATAATGAATTAAAATAAATCAAGTCAACTGGTGTTAAAGCTGTTCTTGTATGATGAGAAAACTAATTTATCGTGTAGCAGAAGTGCAAGCTCCATTACACTCTCTTTAGTTATTCGAAATCTTTTCTGAAATTCTTCGTCAGAATATTCTATCAAACAATCTTTTCTCTCTTTATTTATTTTTCTTTTCTTATGCCGGCTCCACACATGCGCGCGAACTCGAATCAGAATAACAACAAAGCATGTGTAAGCGGATCGTTCGTGTTCCAACAAACTCATGCACCTATCCCAAGAAGGTATAGTCAAAGTCTTGGGGGCACATCCGACAAAAATTTGTGAAATCTGCGGTGTCGTCGGCCAATAAATTTTGAAATAGAAATTCCATACTTTTTCTATAAAATCACAGCAGTTAATTTAGTTTTATGTATAAAAGTATTTAATAGCTTAAACTTGGGAGCTTTAACAATATTTTATGTTTTATAATTTCAAATTACACATTTTTAAGAGTTTTAATCTTACAGCCTTTATAAAATTTTTTGGAACTATATGATGGCATTAGAGAGAGGATACCATCTTTAGCATGAATTTAATACTACAGTAGAGCCCCGATTATCCGCGAGTGCCACGAAGAAATTTTTTTAACGATGAGAGCAAATTTTTAACTAGATTAGAGACATTTTAGATGTAGAAGAAAGGTTTCTGCTGTGTACTGTAAATATTTTAAAAGTTTTACATATGTTTTTTGTACAATAAAACTTAGTTTTTAGTCTGAAATATTTTTTTCGTGTTTTCTCTTCATTTTTTTGTCTTTTTTCGGGTTATCCGCGATTTTCACTATCCGCCACCCAATTCCGCGGATAATCGGGGCTCTACAGTATATTAATTTAAGATACCTATTCAAGGGGGTTCTGAGCATGCGTCTGGAAACAAAAACTGAAAAAGAAATAATTACGGAGTCCTAGTCAGATGACAAGATCTTGCCCAGTATCGTCTTTGCTTTTTAGGCTTTTCCTCGTCTTCATTTCTTAAAATCTCTAAATAATCGCACTCATTCGTTAATTGCAAAGAGCATGCATACAACACCTCCATTTCGAGCGACTGTTCGTGAAGAACTGCGAATATGTAAGCAGAGTAGCAGACACCCGCTGTTCTAATAAAAAAAATCCAATTAAAATATTCGACGAATATTCGGCACTCGTATTCGCACGCATATGTGGAGCCGGAGTTATATCCAATGTATCAATGAGTTCAAGACGTGTAACACATGAACTTTTGCGGAGTTTTTTCATCGTTGATTACAAACGGAATGATTTACTATGTTTGCAAACAAAAATCGCGTTCTGACTTTCTGAGCATGCGCTGACATTCCGGGCAAGCGAAACCATCTCCTCACTTTGGACCTCTTCCTTTAGAAAACTCATCAGACTTTCCCGGGAGCAATCCCTTAGATTCACACGTCGACTCCTCTCCCAGGCCACAAGAATGTCTTCCGTAAGACACGACTCCACTAGGGGGTTAAAAAATCACCGTACTTTTCTTGGGTCTTTCCCGAGGCATCCAAAGCTCTAAGCTTCCCTTCAAGATTATTGTTAAGAATATCGTAAACCGTGGAAAACTGGAAGACTTGTCTTGAATCTTCCCGACATCGCATTTTTCATAACCATACCCAAAAGCTCTCTAACGTAGATCTGCACCAACAAATCCTCTCGGCCAAAACGTTCGCGCAACTGTCCAATTGCTATCGTGTAGTTATCCGCTGTTGGAGGAAAACTCTCGATTAATCTTGCGGCCCTCGAGCCAGGCATCAACGCCTGTAACAAATACTGAAATTTGTCTTCTTAGCTATGCTTTTATCATCGTCCGTCTTTTTAAACTGACTCCCAAACCCCCAAAAATTCTGTGGCCTCTTCGCTGAACTTCTTTAAATCAATGATCGGTAGTTGGAATTTCCTCACCTCTGCATCCCCCGATGTCTTCTCTAATCTAATCTTTGAAAAAATTTTTAATTAACTTACTAAAATTGCTATTTTGTTAATTTCAGTTATCCTAAATTATTTCCCGTACAGGCATAGCATAAAAAAACTAAAAACTTGATACAGATTAACTAAAAATGTTATAAGAAGTAGGTGCTGCCTGAGAATACTTAAGAAATTTTATTATTAATGCCATGAATATTAATAAGAAATTCAGCACCAGGGTGCTTGAGTTTGGCTCCTACTTCATCCTGTCATCACGCTTGCTCCATCACTGTAAATCCCTGTATAACTTGATTTATGTCAATACGCCGATATAACGCCCTTGTCTCAGCCTTTTTATTAGAAATATTTAAATTTTCAAGGAAAGTTGTTTGGCATTTAGCTTTTCTATTTACATAAGTCATATATAATATGAATTTCTTACAATTTGACACGTTGATTGATTCGTCACAGATTAAACCGACAATGGTTGGATCTTTGATTTCTCCAAGGAAGCGTATCGTTTTCAACAGCTTCTGTAAGATATTGTCATTTCTGATAACACTCTGTGAGTAAACTCCATCTTCTTTTTAAAATCTAAATGTGAGAATAATAATTTTCCTTTAAAGCAGCGGTTCTAAACTTTCGATCGTCGCGGCCCCCCTTCATATATCAGGTATACATCGCGGATCCCCAAAATTTTGAACACCCCTCCCTTACACTTGATGAAGGTTCCACAATGAGTCTAGACTGCCAACAAACTTTTTCAACACTTCTTTTTTTCCCTTCATACGTCTAAATGAAAATATATTACAAGATACTAATTTCTTCTAATGTAGTTATGTATTTAACTGTATTAATCAAATCTTAATGAGAAAGAAATGATGTTTCATTTATTTTACAAGTGGTGTTACATCAGGTGTAATATTTGAAAACTGCAGTCTCTATTCCAGTTCTAAGCTTTCCTGGCAGTTTCTGTATTTTTAGATAAAGAATAGTTGAAATATGTTCTTTCTCATAAATAGGTATTTTCGTAAGGCATCAGAGCTTTATAAGCAACTCAGAAATATTTCCTGTAAGTGACCTCAAAAGTTAAGAACAGACTTATTCTTTTGAACCGATTTCAAAGCTCCCTCTGCAAATTTTTTGCAGATGTTCTACTTATGTGAGACCATCCTGTTCACACTCATACACTCATACACTCACACTGTTCACTACTGCAAAGGAATGATCTCTAATCCAGTTACTTTTTCTTTCGGAGACAGGTAAATGTACAAGGAAATTTCGATTTAAATTAAGTAAATGTTGTAATAAGGATTGTGTCTTCTACAGTGAAAGATCGCTGATATATAGAAAAGTATATTTAATGATTTGAAGTTAGGTGTTGCATTTAGTTTAGGTTAAAGAATGAATTTACAGTTTCTCTAGCATGGCAAGTTACATGTTCTCCGAATGCAAGTTCTAGAAGTAAACATAAACAAGACTTTTCTATCATCATAGCTCATTAAACTCACCTTAGGACAAACTTCACTTGATTGAGAATCATCACAGAAATTGCAACTTCTCCCTGTTGTTGACTCATTGTTGAACAAAGTTGCCGCAGTGCCGAGCAGTTGCCTCTGGAATGCCTTCATCATCATGTATTCTCTTAACCTGTCCCCAAAAAGAAACCCATGAACTAGGCTTGAGATCCCCGAAACTCGAATTTCCAGACAAACCACGCGATAAAAGCTAGCCCAGTTGGTGACTGTGGGGGGAGAAATTTGTATTTCTATGAAAACCCCCAAGGAAGATTTATCGGCCCAACAAAGAGCCATCAACAGAATGGTGGGAATATAGCATTGTCACAATGCTATATTTAAGCTAGATTAGCACTTAAACTAGATTTACTTTTCATGTGTGAATGTAGTATTAATACACATTTGTTTCCAGTTAATTTTTTTTGTAATTTAAAAAGATCTAACAGTGACTCATCCTATCTCAGTATTCCAAAGAAACGGACACGTGTTTTTCCGTTCAATAAGGGGCGTATCGATGATGCGTTGTTGCGAAATCCTCTGTTTTATCAGGTGATTTAGAAATCTTCATTCTTGCTAAATTTAAATTTTTATGAAATTGCAATTGAAACACGATGACCGACCAACTATTATCGTCTTTGATTCGTAAATCTAATTATTTCTCTCCATAGTCCACCACAAAATGACATCATCAAGAGGAATCGACAAGGTTTAGTGCATTTATGAGCATTCATCGCCGAAACTTCGATGATATAGAAACATAGCTTACCTCTCCTCAGTTATTCTCGAAACATCCTCTAGTCTAGACCCACCAAACGATAAGAGCCAAAACATGGACCCCAACCTGCATCCGTGCTGGTGGGATAGTGGCAATACTACACTCTTAACACAGCTTGGAATTCACCCACTTGTTTCCATAATTATTGCCATTGCTGATAATTTCATGGTTTCTTGGTGTGGTCGTAACATGTTTCGCAGTTTCTAATGTTTTTAGTAACCTTTAGCCTTAGTAACCTCCCTGTAACCTTTTCTCTTGATCACAGAATGTCCAGAGAGGGACCTTGTGCAACGGTATAAAATATCTTTGTCCTGCGCGGGAATATCTGGTAAATGAATTCTCCATACCCGTTACACCCATCGTCATTTACCGATGGGGGAGTAGGCTCCTTCTTGTGTGTTCTCATCGTGGCATTGTCTTTTCTGTCAAACATATTTTATATGAATGTCCACATATTTTAATGTCATGAGAGATCGTGTTTTTCAACGTAGAAACTTTAATATACAGGGTGTTTCAAAATTGCGTTGCACGGCTTTTATTCGAAACCAGCGCTTCCTAGGGTCATGGAAGTAAGGTCTACCCCTAGGTAAGTGACCCTGGAGAATCCATTGAGATGACTTACAGCGCCCCTAGTGGCGTGATTAAAAAGTTAAAAAAATTAATTTAAAAACTAAAGGAGATAGAGCAAAAACCCCAATGAGAGTATTGTTGGCAACGTCAAGAAAAACTCATTGCAAAAAATTTGATCAAAATATCTTGAATATTCGCGGAGATATTAGCATGTGAAAATAGCACTTTTTCAGGGGTCAAAAAGTAAAAAGTTCGCATATTTGCAAATTTTTTTGATTTTTTGATTAAATTTTGTGTTCGTTCAACTAAAAAGACACAAAACTACACAATAACACTGAAAAATTTGCAAATATGCAAACTTTTTACTTTTTGACCCCTGAAAAAGTGCTATTTTCACTTGCTAATATCTCCGCGAATATTCAAGATATTTTGATCAAATTTTTTGCAATGAGTTCTTCTTGACGTTGGCAACAATACTCTCATTGGTGTTTTTGCTCTATCTCCTTTAGTTTTTAAATTAATTTTTTAAAATTTTTAATTACGCCGCTAGGGGCGCTGTAAGTCATCTCAATGGATTCTCCAGGGTCACTTACCTAGGGGTAGACCTTACTTCCATGACCCTAGGAAGCGCTGGTTCCGAATAAAAGCCGTGCAACGCAATTTTGAAACACCCTGTATATCAAATTTTATCCAATACATCAGATTTTAAACTGGTACTCAAGTTCACACCCATCTGATTGGTTATCTATTCTATTACAGTATCATCACAATTTATTCAAATATTTAAAAATGATCTATTTTTATATCACCTGATGTATAAATTACATCGGACTAAGGCTTTTTTGCTCTTTTATTTGTAGTGTAATCTGTCTTGTTTCGCATTCTGTGCCCTAATGTGGGCCTCGCGCCATAAAAATTTAATCAACCAACCACCAACGTGCTGATCAGCTCATCCTCGGCCCAGTGACCTTCAGCCAGTGTAAATAATCTACCCACTTCTGAGCTTTTTGCGAGACTGTCCTCTCACCTGGAAAGACCAAAACCCTCCATCCGAATGCATACGTAATGAACTGAATAGGCTTTAACTCTTTGAATCCAGTTGGTAGAATTTTCATCTTAAAAATAATAAGGAAGAAACTGCACAAGCAAACTGTCGACAGGCAAAAAATGAGCTAATGGCACTTATGGAAATTTATGACAATGGCAATATAGCATTTATGGCCATAAATGCAATAATTTCTAATTGCATTTATGACAATGGCAATTATACAGAAAAAACAAATCCGAAGGTTGATAACAGTATAGAAGATCTGGCATTGAATAATTAATAAATTTCTTGGCCTTATTCATAATGTAAAAATTTCTTCATTCATATTCCTCTACTGTTTCCAGTTCTTTCATTAACTCCGCCACATCCGATATCTGCTTTTACGTCTTGCAAAAAATGAACGATGTTAAAACTAAAAGAAACTTTTCATTTACGGCAATGTCAATAATAAAAAGAAACGATTCCAAAGGTCGGCGTATTCGGCAACATTTATTGCATAAATGCTGGAAAACAATAATGGAAGATAGATGAGAACACCACAAAAAGTATTTGACTATCCATTTACGAAACATTAGGAACGCCTCCATGTAAACAGTAGAACAAAATGTGGAAATCACAGAACTTTTACAAAAGGATTTACACTGGGTTCATAGAGTCCAGATGATCCTCTGTATGATTTTCTTATGTCGTCCTCTTGTCTTATGTCATCTTCTTTATGATTTTCTTTCGTACATTATAGATGTGATCATTCAGTTTAGCATCTCACGGCTTGGCTCGAAATTTGAACAGCCCTTTTTGCAAGTCTTTATGCATTGTGATCCGAAGGTTGATAACAGTATAGAAGATCAGGCATATGAATAATTAATAAATTTCTAGCATAACCCCTTCAATGGTGTCGGCTATTAACCTATTTCTATTTTGGTCTTGATTAGGTTATACTTGCTGAACACCCTCTCGGACTCTGCATTTGAATGAGGAATACTCAAGGCAGAGAGGGTAAAACAGGGTAACTCATGATACCTCACATTTCCATCACTATCCTAAAGGTTGTAGATTTTGGCCCAGAACACGTCAACTCTTTTTTCTTCAGTAATGTCCTGATCGAGGTCATCTAGAGAAAGACGGCGCCATTCATCCTCCAACCTTTTCAACTTTGCATGGACTCTGGATCTTTGGACATTCCTCTCGGGATGCAGTTCACCAAATCCATTAGAGATTGGCTCTCCAATAATGCACGTTTTTTTAACGAAAGAGCAGTTGTTGGATGAAGTAATGTTAAGAACTTAAGGAGGGGGCTGTCGAAATCAAAACGTTTTATCATAAAATCGCTTGCGTGTCCGAATAAAAAAGTCCTTTATTACCTCGGGTTTCTTTGGAATATTTTTTTTTTCAATTCTTCTTTCTTTGTCTAGTTTGGCGCATAATATCCTGGTGTGGATCATGCGCCATAAAACACCAACCAACCAACCAATTCTTCTCTCACTTGTGGAAACCTAAATATATTGGTTCAAAGGAATGAACTTCTCCCTATTACTTTGATCAATTAAAGATAATGGGGTTTTAGCAACGTAATCGAGTTCCAAATCGAGTCAACAGCTCTTTTTGTAAGTCAAACTTATTCTTTTTCCTAAAATAGTCACAACTACAGAATCCGATTGAAAAAATTCGTTCATTGAGACTACTTTAGGAAGTAACCATTAGAGAAACAAATAAAAAAAAGTTTTATAAATGGGTCTTGTAACCAATTGGCTATAGATTCCGTGGCGACAGCCCTTTCTTTTACGTAGCACTCCATAAAATATAGCTTTAAAGGTTCCCACTGTTCGAGCATTCTGTAACAGATATCAGTGAGAGCCAGAAGGTCTGAGCAGGGTGCAGAAAAAATTCTATGAACTGCGACGTCCAAATACTCTGGGAAAACTGCCCGGCCAGCAATTCGCTTTGCGCTGTGTTCAACATAATTATGCACGTTTGCTAAATCTTCACAGCTTCTTGGGACATGGATCTCGCATGCCTTGAGACAAAAATTACTGTCTTGAGTCTGGCGCATAATGTCCTAATGTCATTACTACACTGTTAGAAAAAAAAGTTCAACCTTTCCCCTAAAAAGCGGTTCAAAAAAGTTGCAACCGGAATTTAAGAGAAAATTTGAACCATATTTTCGGTGCCCAACCTAGCACCGCGGGAATGGTAGAAGTTAGAACCGAGATCAGCAATAAGTGAAGAACCGGGTCTGCGGTGAGATATTGAACTGATATCAACGGTAAGGGTTGAACCGAGATCAGAAGTTTGACAGGAACCGGAACCAGGGTGAGATATTGAACCAAAATCAACGATAAGGGTTGAACCGAGATCAGAAGTTTGACAGGAACCGGAACCAGAGTGAGATATTGAACCGAGATTAGCGATATGAAAGCACCGGCTCTGCGGTTAATGCTAGATTTAAATTAAGGTTTTTTAAAAGCACCGATTACACATTGTTGTTACTAATTTTTTAAATATAATTTTTTACATTATTTTTTACTCGAATTTTCTACGCAACATTTTAAAATGCAATAATTTTTTAACCATACTGAAAAAGCAATCTTTTTGAATTTTCTCAAATGTTTGACTGGTAATAAGTAACTCACTTTAATAGTAATCCCAGAAAATATTTTAAATGTCTATAACAAATTTCAAAGTATCAATTATAAAAAAACAAATTTTATTTATATATAAACTAATGGTAGCAAAATATAAGTAATAAAAAATACCAGATTACAATAATAAAAAAATTTATTTAGCAACTTTTTTTAAACAATACACGAAATTCACACAATATCACAATCGTCATGAAACAAAGTATTTTAACAGAAAAGAGATACACATGTCAACTTGAAATTTTTTAAGAAACTGGGCTATTAGTTTGAGAGTTACTGTGTATACTATTGATCAAAGATATTGTATTTAGGAATTAGAACTGAATCTCCTTTAAACTTATAAACCGATAACGGATACTTGTCAAGAAAATTACTAAGTGAGAATACCCTAATAGAGCAAGAGCCCGTGAACCCCAGACCTTCGTTATTTTGTAAAAGCTGAAAACTTGTCAGCGCATGCTCCCAACTCAGGTAAGAACGATGGACCATTATGAAGTTTGGGTTACCCTGGCTTTGGCAGGTAAACGGTACTAAAGGTGTGTAAAATACCGATCTACTTTCGTCAAATTGTAAAGTATGATTTTTTGGTATTACCTTCAGAATATTATAAAAAATCACGTCTTTCATTCCCAGACACTTTCCATAGTGGCAACCCCTTGCCAGACACCCCTAATGTTCATGAAATTATAATTCTACTTACGTTATATTGTAAAAGCTGATTTTTATATATAATACTTGGGTAATAGTTAGATAATGTTTCCTCATTAGCCAGACATTTTTGATAGTTCCAACCCCTTGCCAGACAAGCATGTAGGGTAGCTGTAGGAGCGAGCGCGAGAGTGTATACTAGGGTGGGTCAAAAATATTTTTTTCACATTTTCCCAGGGGCACAGCGACAAAAGGGTGCCAAATGGTCTCAAACTAACATGTGTAAAATATTATTCGATTATAATAACTCTTTTTGCCTCCGGATTGACCTCAAAGTTTCGATTAATGTAGTAATTTCATGTAAAAATGGACTAACGAAAATCGAGGTTTTACCTCGATTGCACAAATCAGTCATGAATATAAATGTGCACAATGGTATAAAAATCATCATTGAAGACTATTAAATAATTTTAAATTAAACCAGAGTTGAAATACTTCAGTTGTAATACAACATATTTTGAAATATCTCAATGGTTAGAACTGGCAATCAAAAATTTCTTGCTGGAATCATTAAAATGTGCGTAACCTTTATTGTTGGTTGAGTAGGATGGTAAAAACATTAATTTTTTAATAAAAATGGATATGTCAGAAGGTGGGTACCTTTTTTGGGTTATAGGTTTCAACCCCAAGGAAAACATTTGGATAATAGTTTAAAAAAAGGGATTTCCTTGGAATTTCTTGGCATATTAGGAATAGTCCATCCCAAGCGTACCCATATGATTCCCCAATGTCCAAAAATGAATTAAAACCACATTTTAAGAGTCAAATTTTGAAATATTTTCTTAAGAAGAGCGGTAGATCCAGTTTTCAGCTTAAAGCTCAGTATTATCTCCTAAGTTTTTAAATAAGTTACATTACTTTTCAAAATTTACTTGTAATTATCCTTAACAGTTAAATTTGCGATATTTTAACTTTTATGAACGCATAAGGGAATGAATGGTAAGAAGCTATTTTGAGTCAATCCTCAAAGAAGTATAATTTCATGGGCCTGGGTTTCAGTCTATTGCTATAGCAAAAAATTAGGTAAATCATGACTGAGCAAATCATAACTGATATTGCCTATGAACGAACTATCCATTCGACTGTTGTTTCAAGATATTTTTGCGATCATATTTGGATACCAAGACCAGCCAGTGAAATTATTGTCCGCTGAATTTCGAAAGCGCGGCATATTTATGAAAAATACAACTATTTCTACTTTTAAAAATTAAAAATACCGTTTTGTACTGACCAAACTTGAGGGAAAATGTATCTGAACTACCAATATTTAAAATATGTACCACTTACAATCCACTGTTTGTTTGCAAAAAAGATCCTCTTATTCTACGGCTATTGCTAATATGATAGCATATTACATTGCCACTTTGGCAGTTGTTTTTGTATTAAAATTGCAAAAATGTAACTAATGTGGTTAAAATTGCTTTTAAAGACCCTTATTTGGGAGCTTTAAAAAGATACCGACAAAAAATTTAATTTATTTAATTTTAAAAAAAATATGAAAAATTACATAGTTTTGTTCTATTTGAGGCCAATCCGGAGGCAAAAAGAGTTATTATAATGGAATAATATTTTACACATCTTAGTTTGAGACCATTTGGCACTCTTTTCTTGCTGTGCCCGATAGAATTTGTAAAATTTTTTTTTCACCATAGGAAAATGACCCACCCTAGTGTATACTAGGGTGTATCGCTAGCAAACTTAGAGCAAAAATGTGCACCTCAAAAAACTTTTGAATTTAAATATCCGTGCTCGCGACAATCTAGTGAACAGGCAAATATAAAATTTAAAAACATTAAACACGTCTGATTAAAACCTACGAAAACAATGAAAAAAATGAAACTTTGATGCTTAATAATTCCAAAACTAATTAGAATTTTGTAAAGAATTAAACGCCAATCTCTTTCTAAAAAATAAGAATATAAGTGCTTAAAAAATCATATTGATACCGTGATTAGTTTTCATTTTAGGTAGAAAAAAACGAAAAAGTGTCAAAAATTTCGAAAATTAAAAAATAAATTCCTCTAAACCAAATTCGAAAAAAGGGCAACGTAGTGCACATCTACATACTTCAGAGTATTAGGTTGCAAAAAATCATAGTTCTGCTGCTAATAGATTTTGCTGAACTGGATTACCGGCGAAAAAAGAAAAACTTCAACTTTGACCTTAAAAATACCCAAGAACTAATTATCACATCAGTTAGTTTTTTGTTCTAGAATGTGCCCCAAATATTCCACTACAAATATTTCAAATTTCATAAACTTCAATCTAGTAGTTTTTGCGATATGAGAGTTCAAATAGTTGAAAAATTAAATTTTCTGAAACAGCGGCGGCGGCAGCTGCGGCGGTGACAGTAACTTTTTTTTAATATAGAGAGAAAAAAATTAAACTTCCGCCCGGCCGATTTTGGCCGATTTTTAGTATGTTATTATTGAGGTCATTCCTAAGTGAAAACCGTTGAGAAACCTTTTATTGCAATTTGTCCGAGGTTCAACTCTATTTTCAGTGGACTATTATTTTTGCGTGAAAAATAGATTAAAAAACTAAAAAAAACTTATGTAGTTGTAGCATCGAATGTCTTTTCTTGAGATGTTTTTGAGATTTACACCGATTAATAGTTGTATAAATCTGTGCCAAAAAGTTAATTTGCATAAGTCATTGTAATCATGCCATCTCACTCGCATCCATCCATAGGATACTGTCTCGCGCTCGCTCTACAGCTACCCTACATGCTTGTCTGGCAAGGGGTTGGAACTATCAAAAATGTCTGGCTAATGAGGAAACATTATCTAACTATTACCCAAGTATTATATATAAAAATCAGCTTTTACAATATAACGTAAGTAGAATTATAATTTCATGAACATTAGGGGTGTCTGGCAAGGGGTTGCCACTATGGAAAGTGTCTGGGAATGAATGACGTGATTTTTTATAATATTCTGAAGGTAATACCAAAAAATCATACTTTACAATTTGACGAAAGTAGATCGGTATTTTACACACCTTTAGTACCATTTACCTGCCAAAGCCAGGGTAACCCAAACTTCATAATGGTCCATCGTTCTTACCTGAGTTGGGAGCATGCGCTGACAAGTTTCCAGCTTTTACAAAATAACGAAGGTCTGGGGTTCACGGGCTCTTAGACTATAACAACTGTAGTTGCAAACAACTTGTAACCCAAAATGTGAAACAATGTGTGAGAGTTAAATGTACGACATACAAAACGCAGTTCTTTATCTTTACACAATATAACAATAATTTTTGAAAAAACAGGCTCATCCTTTTCAAATTTTTCAAGCAGATACAAGCCAGGTTTATATTTTAAACCATTAACCACTGCATTAGATGCAACATAAAAATCAGAAAACTCTTTTAATATATCACTTACATCATCAGGGTAATTGCATCTCATTAAAGGTTTTGCATTATTTATCTGAAGTTGCTTGCCTATATGCCTAGAGGACATATTGTTTAAATAACATTGCAATTTTTGATGCTTCATTGCTAAGGTAAGAGGCAAATTAATAGAGTTGTTAATATTTTTAGCAGCACGTTTAAAGTATAAATGCTTTGACTCAAACCTCATACTCCAACATGCAATCAAAGGTCCAAATTCTAATATCAGGTCAGGATAATGCACAATGTAATGGTGTTTGGGTTTCAATGGGATATCGGGGAATAATGTCTTAAACAAACTGTGATGGTCATCAATTAAATCTGATAAGTAAGATACATAAGAAATATTTATCTTAGGGGACAAAACAATATCCACAATTTCTCTTAACATCAACAATAAAGTCCACTGTAGATTATCCTCGGGTACCTTTTCTCCAACCATCAATGGCAATAGTCTCAACAGACACCACACACGAGCAGCATTTAACTGAAGTCCCTTATCAGCATTTTTAAGGGGATGGGGTGTACTCTCTGAATCACTGGGACCATATTTTAAATTTATTATTTTGGAGTTTAAATAGTCGAGAGTAAAATAATTATCAAAAATCAATTTTTTAATTATCAACTTTAACTCCATGGGGACAATACCTTCCAGGAGATCGTGCATAGGATCAGGGGGGAGACCAGAACTTGTGTGAAAATTTGATAGTTGATTAAAAGGAGAATCGAATTTTAATCCATAGAGGGAGCTGCAAGAAGAATCTAAATTAATTAAATTCATTTTGAGTCTATGAATATCTGGATTTCTCCGCACAAATGAGCTACTCTCATACACTGTTTGCATTTCTGTGGCTGTCGCACAGCAAAACCGACACGTCACTGAGGAACCATTAAAACAAGTTAAAAATCCACCAATTTGGTGGGCACTAAGGTTATCGGATATAATGAACATTACACTTCCTTTAATAGAATCCGTAAAACCTTCCACCTTCAATCCATCACACTCTAATATCTTTAAATCTCTTATTAAAGGTGCCAGTATTGCATCAAGGCCAAATGTTTTTACATATTGGGACTTGAAAATTAAGGCTAGCTGGATATCATCAACAGTCGATCTATATTTAATATTACCCAAGGTGTAATAAAAAACTCCCATCTTATGTTTATATTGATTTCTTCTGAGAGGATTAGAAACTGAAAACTCGTCATAGTATAAAATAATTTGAATATGGGTGAAGTAGAAAACATCTTATTACTTTTGAACCTTTCTCAATCGAAAATATCTTCTAAAATGTCATTATCACTATTTTGGTTATTTAATATAAATTGACTTACATCCTTATATTTTTTATAAAAGATCCCAGATTTTTTAATATAGGCACATACTGAAATGTTGCTTCTTTTATCTGATAGACTCCAAGTCTGTATTGTATAGGCTCCACCAAACCTAATGATCCCACCATATATTTTGACTTTAAGTGACTTGAAGTCATAGCTTTACAAGTAGAATTTATCGAATTTAAAGTCATATCCTGAACAGTTTTCAAAATGTCCCCATTACACCCCTTTTCTTCCAAAACTCTCAATCTGTGACTCTTTAAAAGATCCCCATTCTCTTCTTGGAGCTCACACATTCCTGAAAATATTTCAGATGTAACTGCTTCTGGCAATAAAAATTTTTCCTGAATTTTGATTACAAATAGAGATATGTGTTTAATTAGTGTATTAGTTTTTTCCGAAATTTCATTACTCAAATCTTGAGGTGCAGCGTCATCTACAGGGCATACACATTGATTTGAAATAGGGTCAGGCTCAACATATCCCTTTAAGTCTGTGGCCTTAAAAAGAGGATGTGATCTACAAATATGGGATTTGAAGGATAAAAATGCACTGTATGAGCTGGTACAATTTTTGACTGGGCATTCTATATTGCTATGGTTTTTGAAATGTGATATGAATTTACTTTTAAGGTATGATTGGAATCCACAAGAGCAAACCATTTTTGAATTGCCCTTTTTTGGACCTACTTCATGAGATAATAAATGTTTTTTAAAAGATGAGAAAGTATTAGAAGTCACTGGGCAACCATCAAACCCACAGACAGAATGAAAAGATGGTTCATGGCTATGAGTATTTCTAACATGTATTAAATAAAACTGAGCATTGAGGAATCGTTTACAACACATTATACACAAAAACATTTTTAAAAAATAAAAAAATTTATTAACCTAACATTTTATTGATGAGGGTTTTAACCTTGGGAGGAACTGCACCCTCTTTTATTTGTAATACACTATTTTGAAAAAACTTAAGGGTAAAACATCCAATCTTGGGATACTCAATATTCAAGGTATAATAAAAATATATTAAACAGCATAGGGCTTCTAGAAAGCACTTAGATTCGCATAGTAAAATGCCTTCACAGTAAATGGAATGGGTGCCATCAATTAAGTCTCCATCAGTCAGAATTTTCGGATGAGGGTGCTCTAATTCTGGAGTATAGACATCATCAGAAATCTGAAAACAGTAAAACAATAAGTTAAGGTAATAGACAAATAGTAGCAGTAAATTCATGGTAACCATGCGAGCCCATGTTAGAATTCAGAGGAGGGGGCAGAAAAGCTTTTAAGGCATCGAGTAACTTTTTCTAGGGCAGGGGTTCTCAAACTTTTTATGACGCGGAGCCCTTTTCAAGAGACAAATTCTACGCGGAGCCCTTCTCCAAAGATAAATTTTTCAAAGTACAAAAGCAAATTACATAAAAACCATTACTACAAGAAATAAAAGCATAAATGCAGTCAGTGGCGTAGCCAGAAAAAAATTTCGGAGGGGGATGTTGATATTTCGGGAGGGGATATGGGGTATTTTTAGTGGTTTTCTATGGTCAAAAAGGAAATTTCCCGAGTTTCGGGGGGGGATATATCCCCAAATCCCCCCCTCTGGCTACGCCCCTGAATGCAGTAGCGTATATAGAAATTTATTTCAACAGGGTTCCAAAATTGTTCCACAGCCCCTCCCATGCATATTTAACAGGTTTAATGTAGTATTTTAAAACATTTTTAGGTATAATTTGCATCTAAGAGAATTTATTGTAAGAAAAATTGTGATTAATTAAGTTCCAATTATGATAGGGGAGTCTGTTTTGAATTTTGTGAAATATATTATGATCCTTAAAAACAGTCTTTTTATACTTGATTTAGGTACACCACAGTCCAAAATTTTTGGACACTCATTTTTAGGTAGGATTTTAATTTTATCGAATGTATTATAAAAAATTGACAGTAAAAGTTTTAAGAACAAAAGGGGGGTCTGGGGGTTCTCCCCCAGAAGAATTTCGAAAATTTGATCCTAAATAACATGGTTTTAACTTGTTTTGGTAAACTAAGAAAGACCTGAAAAAAAGACAAAAACTAGAAAAAAACTGTAATCAATAGAGCTCACTTCATTGGAGGCTCCACACCAAATCCACATAAATTTAAGGGTAATTTTAGAGCTCTAAAAATTTTAGAAAAATTTAGAGCAAAAACAAGTTCTTAACAAGACACAATTAACAGAAAGTTATTTATATAACATTTCAGAGCAAAAATTAGAAATTATCAAATAATGTATTTATTTCAAATTTCTTCGTGGAGCCCCTGGAAATGCTTGGCGGAGCCCTAAGGGCTCCGCGGAGCACAGTTTGAGAACCGCTGTTCTAGGGGATTTGGTTAAAAATAATGACAAACCAGTGGAGGATCCAGAGGGGGAGACAACAGGCCTTTTGCCCCCCCCTAGGATCAGGTACCTTTTTTAAAAATTACAGTAAGAAATGGAAAATTGTAAGAGGGAAGAGAAGATAAAAAAATCAAACACTAAATAGAAAGCATAATACAAGTTAGTATGGGAGGGCTGGCACTTGGACCTTAAATCCTATCATATCAAACTCATCTATTCAAAATACAATCCTTGCGGGAAACTCATTTAAACTCACCAATTCCACCAAAGCATCCTTTTGCTCTTTCAATAAGAGGGGCAACAAATACAACCCATATATACAGGGTGTTTCAAAATTGCGTTGCACGGCTTTTATTCGGAACCAACGCCTCCTAGGGTCATGGAAGTAAGATCTACCCCTAGGTAAGTGACCCTGGAGAATCCATTGAGATGACTTACAGCGCCCCTAGCGGCAAAATTAAAAAGTTAAAAAAATTAATTTAAAAACTAAAGGAGATAGAGCAAAAACCTCAGTGAGAGTATTGTTGCCAACGTAAAGAAGAACTCACTGAAAAAAATTTGATCTAAATATCTTGAATATTCGCGGAGATATTAGCATGTGAAAATAGCACTTTTTCAGGGGTCAAAAAATAAAAAGTTCGCATATTTCCAAATTTTTTTGATTTTTTGATTAAATTTTGTGTTCTTTCAACTAAAAAAACACAAAACTACACAATAACAATTAAAAATTTGGAAATATGCGAACTTTTTATTTTTTGACCCCTGAAAAAGTGCTATTTTCACATGCTAATATCTCCGCGAATATTCAAGATATTTAGATCAAGTTTTTTTCAGTGAGTTCTTCTTTACGTTGGCAACAATACTCTCATTGAGGTTTTTGCTCTATCTCCTTTAGTTTTTAAATTAATTTTTTTAACTTTTTAATTTTGCCGATAGGGGCGCTGTAAGTCATCTCAATAAATTCTCCAGGGTCACTTACTTAGGGGTAGATCTTACTTCCATGACCCTAGGAGGCGTTGGTTCTGAATAAAAGCCGTGCAACGCAATTTTGAAACACCCTGTATATATTCTGCCCTGGTTTTTTCAAGAGCCCCCAAATCCCTACTCTTTTCTTCAAAGCTTTTCAGAATTTCAGCCTCTTCAACACTCTTCTTCTTCCTTTGAAAAATCTTAAAGAGGGCAAGCCCTTGCCTCCCAGCTTCGGCATCAAACCTCTCCTTAATTCCAACAGCAGTAAGTCTGTGGAATTCTTCCAACTGGTGGGGTATTAGGAAGAAAGCCGGGTACTCTTTCATGAGGTCCCTCACTAATATTTTTTCATTGATAAGGTCCCTCCTAAAAGAGTATGTAAGTGCCATCAGAGCAGATATTTTTGAAACGTCTGGTACACTTTTTGTTGCTTCCTCAGCCATAATAGCCCGATATCGGGCTGCAGTCTCCAGATTTTCCCCTGGAACATGATCAGTGGCCCAGTTAACCTCCCCTCTCTTTGGATTTTTATTGCTCCATTGAGGAACCTTCTTTCCAGGGACCTTCCCGCATTTCCTGTTTAGGGCAATTTCTTTGGAAGAGTCCCCACTCCTCATTTTCTTTAGCTTGTTTAAGAGCTTAAGCTCTAGACCATCTACGCCAGATTTTATATGATTTCTGAGATGGGGAAACCTCAGATCTAGATTGTGGTTGGCGCTCTATGCCCTGATATGGGCCTTGTGCCATAAAAATCAAACCAACCAACCAACCTCAGAACTAGAGCTTCGCACACCTCTAGCCTATCCCTCTTGGAAGGGTAGGCTTTATAATAGTAAATGTATGTTGCCAAATGAGCTATTAGTTCACTCGACATAGCACATGTTAATTTTGTTCCATTGATAAATCAGTTTTTGAGAGGTTGAGAAAACTTCTCAAAGGGAATAACTATCTGTGTAGGCCAAGGTTCGCTACGGAGACACACACTTGTATCCCTAACCTCTTGGGTTTCGGGAACAAGCATGTTTTCCTCGGTAGAAAAAGATAGAGAATTATCAGCATAGTCGTGTGCAGTCACCACTTGGACAGGCGGCATACTCTCAACAACCCTAATCTTATCCTTCTCCTGTAGCTGTTCATCTTCTATGTCTACAAATTCGTTAAAATCTTCATCATGTCTTTGAAGATAATATGATCCAAACGGGAGAGTGAAAGTATTTTGCACTATGCTATGCAATTCATCCATGGAACTAACCTCCCTTACTTTATTAAAGGAGTTGTAAGAAAGCAGGATCTTCATCTGCAAATAAAATTCGTACTTTAGGAAGTAACCATGTGAGAAACAAATAAAAAAAGTATTATATATGGGTCTTGTAACCAATTTGACTATAGATTCCCTGGCGACAGTCCTTTCTTTTACGTAGCACTCCATAAAATATAGCTTTGAAGGTTCCCACTGTTCGAGTATTCTGTTAACAATAGATATCAGTGAGAGCCAGCGGGTCTGAGCAGGGTGCAGAATTCTATGAACTGCAACGTCCAAATACTCTTGGAAAACTGCCCGGCCAGCAATTCGCTTTGCGCTGTGTTCAACATAATTATGCACTTTCCGTGCTAAATCTTCACAGCTTCTTGGAACATGCATTTCGCATGCCTTGAGACAAAAATTACTGTCTTGAGTCTGGCGCATAATGTCCTAATGAGGGCCATGCGCCATAAAACACTAACTAACCAACGAACCAATTCTTCTCTCACTTGTGGAAATCTAAATATATTGGTTCAAAGGAATGAACTTCTCCCTATTACTTTGATCAATTAAAGATAATGGGGTTTTAGCAACGTAATCGAGTTCCAAATCGAGTCAACAGCTCTTTTTGTAAGTCAAACTTATTCTTCTTCCTAAAGTAGTCACAACTACAGAATCCGATTGAAAAAATTCGTTCGTTGAGACTACTTTAGGAAGTAACCATGTGAGAAACAAATAAAAAAAGATTTATAAATGGGTCTTGTAACCAATTTGACTATAGATTCCCTGGCGACAGTCCTTTCTTTTACGTAGCACTCCATAAAATATAGCTTTGAAGGTTCCCACTGTTCGAGTATTCTGTTAACAATAGATATCAGTGAGAGCCAGCGGGTCTGAGCAGGGTGCAGAATTCTATGAACTGCAACGTCCAAATACTCTTGGAAAACTGCCCGGCCAGCAATTCGCTTTGCGCTGTGTTCAACATAATTATGCACTTTCCGTGCTAAATCTTCACAGCTTCTTGGAACATGCATTTCGCATGCCTTGAGACAAAAATTACTGTCTTGAGTCTGGCGCATAATGTCCTAATGAGGGCCATGCGCCATAAAACACTAACTAACCAACGAACCAATTCTTCTCTCACTTGTGGAAATCTAAATATATTGGTTCAAAGGAATGAACTTCTCCCTATTACTTTGATCAATTAAAGATAATGGGGTTTTAGCAACGTAATCGAGTTCCAAATCGAGTCAACAGCTCTTTTTGTAAGTCAAACTTATTCTTCTTCCTAAAGTAGTCACAACTACAGAATCCGATTGAAAAAATTCGTTCGTTGAGACTACTTTAGGAAGTAACCATGTGAGAAACAAATAAAAAAAGATTTATAAATGGGTCTTGTAACCAATTTGACTATAGATTCCCTGGCGACAGTCCTTTCTTTTACGTAGCACTCCATAAAATATAGCTTTGAAGGTTCCCACTGTTCGAGTATTCTGTTAA